>OY728152.1:28069375-29301250 GCA_963277665.1 Viscum album
GTAACACAAGATAAGATAATATCCAATATGTGTAAACCTTTATATGAAGAGATAATACATTAATATCCAATTCCTCAATAATAACACCCAAATATTCATAAATATCTGACCTTAAAACTCTTAAAAATATGTATGGACAAGATTAAAACCCAAATATTAGAATTATTTTTTGTCATATTATTCCATGATCCACTTAAAAACTATATACAAATAATATTAATTACTCATAAAATAATATACCAAAAAAGTATATTACCTGATAAAAAATTATCTAAAATATACTCATCTTTCTATAAATAACCTAAATCACTGTAAATCCACAACAAAATAATATTTTATTGGAAAGGATACTTCTACAATTATTTCTTAAATAGTCTCCAATACTAGGGGAAAATATTTTGATTTAACCAAAATGTATACTATTCCCAAATATATAGTGAACTTATTCCAAAATAATATCAATCACTTAGTTACATATCACTTTTCAAACCAATGTTTATATATATTATATAACATCTACCCCCAAATGTAATAAAAATTTTAACCTAAATATCCATAATTACATCAACATCAATGATCTTAATAATCATAAAGGTTATCAACATCATTTAACCTATTTTCAAAAAATATAATATAAATATTCCTCAAATAACCTTTCACTAAAAAACAATTTAATCTTAAAGGTTACATATAAATCAAACATCTATTATGTATCAGTAAATGTCCCCAAGTTACTCTCATCACATAAAACTTGAAAAGATTTTTGATTACTTTAACAATATGATCATGCTTAAATTTACCAATTTCACATAACTCTTGAATCATTATATGTAGACACCTCAATAATTCAATATTCCTTATAATCCAGTAACCATGATTTTCCATCTTAGCCTTGAATACTTCATTCCTATAAAAAATAAAATATTTTCATAAGATTAAACTATGTAAAAATAAATAAAAAATATAATACATACCTTTTATTTGTGATTCAAATATTCCTCATCTTAAAATACAGTGTAATTAGAAATTATTGAACCATAATATTTTAAATCATATTGTTCCTCTTCTTGATATTACCCCTAGGACATCAATTTTGTATAATGCTCGTACTCCCAACATTGAAAACATTCAATTGATAAATTGGGAAGAACTTTATTTACATTTATATTATTAACTAAACTTTTCCTTTTTTCCTTGGCAGTTTATTTCTTGATGACCTCATTTAAAACATATAAAATATCTTATCATTACTTTTATATATTTAACATGATTTTTCTTCTCAAATTATTGATGTCACGAACCAGCACGGGTACCCTGGTAACCTGACGACTGAGCCGGTCTTGACATAGCCCAAAGGGTGTTCCCGATCCCCATGGGTTGGAAACAAGCACCTAGCATCATAAAACATGCAAGTGGGAATGATTTTGCCACAAGAAGGCGGAAGCAAAAAAATCAGACAAAACAGTATGAACAAAAAAAGAAGCTCCACTATGAGTGATGTACCAAAATACAAAGAGGCATAAAATGCCAAAGTACTACAACCCAAGTACTATAAAGGGAAAACAGTGCCACAGTCCCTAAAGACACAACTCACCAAGACCAAATTTCAGCAACTGGATCCACCTCCAAGAGATCCCTTCCCCTTGCTCGAAACATGAAGGAGAAAGTCAACAAACACCTGAAGTCAAAAGTAGTGTGTGAGACTAAGCCCAGTAGGATACCACCAAAGATCCCATAACAGGCTCCAAATATAGATTATCCAAATAAAACTTTCAATTTTTTAAATAAACATGTTTGACAATTAAAAAGCATATTTTAACAAAACATGCTAAACATTTTCAAATGATGGAAATAAATACCATAAGAAAAGACTTTACATATGATTGAATATTTATAAAACAATGGATTAAATAAAACATATATATAAAATAGATTATATAAGTTCAGCAGGCATGTAAAACAGTTCAAAATAATTGGCATACATTTATATCACAAATATAAATAGTCAGGCGAGCAACATGGTCATATGCCCAAAGATACGATAGTATTAACCAGTTATTGGATTCCCCACTCTCTATGTGAACTCCTAAAGATGTGTATACACATGTCCCTATGACACTGGCCAAAGGAGACTCATCACCAACCCATCGGGGATGTGACCCGCCGCATGTATGTTTTAGAACATTGTTGTAGCCTAGAGTGTATCCAAATAACTCACTAACTATCTAAGCCTTGCATGTGCTATTACATGATGGGCGAACTATTTTAAGAGATCTTAAAATATGATCATTCCCATTCTTCTATTTCAAAAGTACCAATATCATTTCATTTAAAACCAAAACAGGTCTTATTCAAAATGTGCCTTTTTTCACAAGATAAAACCAATGGGTTTCTATCAAATCATTTTAAGCCATTTCAACAGTTTGAAAATCCATTCAAAAATAATTCCATCATTTCACAAATTCATTTCCACAATTAAATTCAACAATTTAATTGAAAAAATTTCCATAAAATCCACCAATTAAATTAAACAATTTAAATCGATCAATTTCCATAAACACACCCAATTCAATGGAATTGGGGTTTTCCAAATATCCATGCCAAAACCATTACAAATATCTCAATTCAATGAAATCGAGTTTTTTATCAATTTAATTGAAATAATATTAAATAAATTGAATTTAAATCAACTATTGAAATAAATCAAGCAATATAAAGATAAAAAATTTGGCAGGTTGGGATGGAACCACCTACCTCGATTTATTGACGGAAGTAAACCCAACGAGAACCCCAATAACCGAGCAGCACAACGACGTCAATCGAAACCCGAATCTAAATCCATAAAAAAAATTAAGATCAATAAATCAAGATCTTAAAAACTAGATCTAGATTCACAACCCTAGATCTATACCTCAACCCATAGGTTTAGATACATGGAAACAAAGGGAATCTCCTATGAAAAGATCAAGGAATGATTGAGGAATAAACGAGAAACACAATGGGATGAAATCCACTTACTGGGAGGAGAGAGGATCTTCAATCCAAGCCTTAAATCTCGAAGAAAGATTTTTTGATCACCTTGGAATCTCTCTAGGAGGTTTAGGAAAGACCTAATATGAGTCAAGCCCGAGCCAAGGTCGAAATTATGGAAGTCCCGGGGGTTCAGGTGGTTTTAAAAAGAAATTCAGAATTAGAAACCGCGTGCATGGTTTACCTGGGAAGAGGCACACAGTTTTTCAAAATGTGTGCACACCTTGTGGACCTCACTATCCAGAGATACATGGTCTGCACAGTTTGGTCACACGGTTTGTCAAACCATGAACACACTGTGCGCACCTCTCTGTCCAGTGCTGCTTGGTTGGCACGGTTTAGTCGCATAGTTTTTCAAACCGTGCACAAATTGTGTACAAGCCATTTCCCTCTTGTTTTACTTAAAAGTTCACCCAAAGTCACCCCCAAGACACTACTGCAAAACAGAGGTTCATAGAAACATCAAAAGTACCTGGAAAAGTACTGTGATTTTGCAACCTCCCCACCATAAGACCTTTCTGTCCCGAGAAGGCCTATGAAGAAACCTCCACATCAAAAAGATGAGGCCACTGCTGCCTCATTAGTGCATCCCTTTCCCACATATCATGAGAATCTGAACTATGCGATCAATGTATTTGGACCAAAGGTATTGTTCTCCCCCCAAGTACCTAGGTCTCAGAATCAACAACCCTGACTGGTCGTTCAGTCATTGATAAATCTGGTTCAATCTCAAGAACACTCTAGCTCACAACATGAGATAGATCAGATATATACCTCCGGAGCTGCTATACATGGAACACTTTATGTATGGACGTCAGTTGTGGTGGTAGCTCCAGAGGGTAAGAAACTTTTCCCACAAGTCCAACAACCTCGATAGGTCCCACAAAATGAGGAGCAAGCTTCCCTTTCCTCCCAAGCCGTTGATGACCCAATCATGGTGAAACTCTCAAGAATACCTGGTCACCAAATGATAACTCTAAAGGTTTACGGTAACGATCAACATAAGACTTGTACCGACTCTGTACCATTAACATTCTCTGACGAATCAACTAGATCTTAGCTATCATATCTTGGACCAAACACGGTCCTACCAAGGAACTTTCACCAATATCTGACCAATATAAGGGAGATTGACAATAACGGCCATACAAAGCCTCAAAAGGATCCATCTTGATCAAAAAATGAAAAATGTTGATATATGAAAAATCTACTAGCCCCAGATGATCATCCCAACTCCCACCAAAGTCAAGAACACAAGCGCGAAGCATATCCTCAAGGATCTGAATAGCTCTCTCTGTCTGGCCATCTGACTGTTGATGGTATGCCGTGCTCAAATGAACTTGAGATCCCAGTGCCTCTTGAAGGCCTCTCCAAAAGTTATAGGTAAACCGAGGATCCCTATCAGAGACTATAGAAGACATAACTCCATGAAAACGGACAACCTCTTTCATATTGATTTTTCCCAAATCCTCAACTTTGGTTGTATCTCGAATGGGTATAATGTGAGCCGACTTTGTAAGTCTATCGATCACAACCCATATCACGTTCTTCTTCCTTTGGGTTTGAAGTAACCCAACCACAATGTCCATAGAGATTTTATCCCACTTCCATGTATGGGCTGGAAGTGGTTGAAGCAAACCTGAAGGTTTTTGGTGCTCGACTTTCACCTGCTGCCATGTATAGAAACGAGACACAAACTCAGAAATATCCCATATCATACCTAGACACTAGAACTGTCACCACATATCATAGAACATCTTCATGGTTCCCAGGTGTACCGCCCACTGAGAGTTATGGAAAACCCCCATCACATCCTTCCTTGCCGCTAACGACACAACATAACGGTTTCGGTAACACAGAACACCCTCTTAGAAGAATGACCACTGGGTGTTGGTCTCCCCACCATAAAGAGAGTCCCTAAAGCTATGGAATTCATCATCCTGTTGTTTCTCCTGAAGAATTAACTTGATTAGAGAAAAAGTCAACTGAACACCGGTTAAAGAAACTTTATTCCCCTTCTACTGAACTCCAATATGAAACTGAGCAAAAATAGCCATCAAACACCACTCTTCTCAAGATTATTTCATATCCTGTGATGGAAGTTTCCTACTTAATGCATCTGCAACGACATTCCCTTTCCCCAGGGTATAGGAAATGTTAAAGTTGAAAGATTCCAGGTACTCCACCCAACTCCATTGACAGATATTCAAATCTTTTTGAGAGAAGATCTAACTCAATCTCTTGTGGTCTGAGTACACGGTAAAGTTTTCTCCATAAAGGTAATGTCTCCAACACTTAAGAGCATGCATCATAAATTCTAAGTTCAAGGTCATGGGTAGGATAATTATTCTCATGAGCCTTAAGCTGACGAGATCCATATGCAACAACATGATCGCCTGACATAAGGACACATCCCAAACCTGAACCCGATGCATCACAGAAGACCACGTAACCTAACCCACCCTCAGGAAGAGTTAACACTGGCGCAGTAGTCAAAAGATTCTTTAGTTCAATAAAAGAACTATGACATTTATCATTTCAGGAATATTTCACTCCCTTTCGAGTCAGAGCAGTCATTGGAGAAGCTAACTTTGAGAAGTATTTAACAAAACGACGATAATATCATGCTAATCCCAAGAATCTCTGAATCTCAAAAACATTCTGGGGTTGTTCCCAAGTCATAACAGCCTTCACCTTCTCAGGATCAACTGATATTACTTGTTCTAACACAACATGTCCCAAGAATTTCACTTCCTGAATCCAGAAATCACACTTTGAATGCTTGGAATAAAGTCGGTGATTCATTAGAATATCCAGAAATGTTCTCAAATGATGCACATGATCCTCCTCAGACATGGAGTATAAAATAATTTCATCCACAAAGACTACCAAAAAGGTATCTGGATACTCATAGAAAATTATTTTCATTAAATCCATAAAAACTACAGGAGCATTTGCTAGGCCGAAGGGCATAACAAGGTACTCATAATGGCCATACCTACTCCGTAAAGCATTTTTCTGAATGTCATATTCCTTTATCCTCAACTGATGGTAACCATATCGAAGATCAATTTTTGAAAACCCCTTTTCCCCTTTCAATTGATCAAACAAATAATCATTTCTTGGAAACATATATTTTTTCTTTATCATAACTCGATTGAGTTTTCAATAATCAACACATAAGCGAAGAGAACCACCAGCCTTATTGGTGAAGAGAACAGGTGCTGCCCATGATGACACACTCGGACATATAAATCCCTTATCAAGGAGATCGGCTAACTAAGACCTCAGTTCTTTTTGTTCTGCTGGATCCATTCAGTAAGAGGGAATAGAAATCGGTTGAGTACTAGGCACTAAGTCGATAGAAAAATCAATCTCCCTTACTGGTGAAAAAACAGAGAAGTCAGACGGAAACACGTATGGAAACTCAGATGAAGGGAGGAAGATCACCACACATCAAATCTCTCTCTAGATCAAAAGGAAAAACTAATATAACTTTCCCCAACTCTGGATAAGAGGGTCCAACTCTGCTTAACCTTGGGTCCCATTCTCCTGGAAAAACAAGAGGCACACCATTGGGTGTAGTAAGGTAGACCCATCGAAGGTAACAATCGATACGGGCTTTATTGGTAATGAGCCAATACATCCCCAATATGACGTCAAAATATTTCATGTCTAGAACCAAGAAACTCCAAGCGTGCTCAAAATCTGATAGAGAGAATACACAAGCAGGACTACGGATACCCCTCTCTCTCATTGTTCCAAGAGGTGTAGTAATATCCATTGCACAATATAAAATCTCCAAAGGTAGATTAAGAATATAAAAAATATGGGTTGAAATAAAGGATTGAGATGCACCCTTATTAAAAAGAGCAGTCACTAAAGATGATGCTATAGTAATTGTACCTCTCACAGTTGTGGGACCTGCATCAGCCACCACTGGCGACTCATCCACTGCGTGAAGAAGCTTCGTTCCGGTTGCCTGTGGCTGGAACCCTTTTGTACGTGAAGAATTTTATTGCCCCACAGTATTTGGAGGTGCTGATGATCCTGTTCCACTACGTGGAGTAGAGAAGTGATTGCAGAATCTCTGTAAGTTCCCTAAACGTCCGCAAGAGCTACAGTTCTTGGGTGCCTATGTGCAAACCCTCTTAGAATGACCTGGCCTTCCACACTGATAGCAAGTCATTGAAGTCCCCCTGCTTCCACCAGAGGTTTGGAATAACACTTCTATCGAGAAACACCCTGAGAAAACTCATGCTTCCACTTCCCTTTAAAGGAACCCGCACTACCACTAGAAAGAACAAGAACTTTTTGCAACCCTGACTTTCCTGCCAAGTCCATCTCAACCATCACCGCCCTATCTAGAACTTCAGCATATGTGGGTAGCTTCAGTAAGAAGACCTGAGAACGAATATCTGATCAAATCCCCAAATCAAATCTTTGATCCTTAATCCTCTCATTAGATACAATTTCAAGAGAAAACTGTACTAATTCAGCAAAGCGATTTGAGTATTCATTCACAATTTTGTTGGCCTGCTCAAGCTTGAGAAACTCCACAGCCTTGGCCAACACCACATATTCTGGATAGAACTGGTCAGTGAAACGGACCCTAAAGTCTTTCCACTATAGTCCTTCATGTTTCCCAGCCATCACCATTGTGTCCCACCATCTCCTACTTGGTCCCTCCAACACGAAGGTGGCACACTTCACCTTGATCGCATCAGGTTTCTCCAAGAACCCAAACAATCATTCAACCTTACTCAACCATTCCTCATCATGTTGAGGGTTAGTGAAGCCTTTGAAAATAGGTGGCTTATGGCGTAGGAACTCTTGAGAACGACTTCGGAGAATATCACTATGAGGATCTACAACTAAATCCTAAATAGGAACTGGAGGTGGTGCCTATCCCAATGCCTGGACGGTGCGAACAATTACCTCAACCAGACTCAGATCCACAATAGGACTTGCTTGCTGAGGTTCAGCAGAAGCCTTTTTTTTGATCTGAGCTCCATGCCTTCTCGGAGGCATGATGCTACACAACATCATTAGACAAGAAGAAGACACTAGATTATCACTCGAACAGAGTAACAAGGAAAACTATGCTTTATAGAAGGGATTAACAAGATTTGAATTTCACTCTATCCAAATTAAAAAAGATAAAATAATAGAACTAATCCACAAGTCGCATTTCCCTAACCACCCCTGGTGAATTAAGGTTCATTGTGGTAAGAGATTGCCAAGAACTCAATCATAACTACCTCCTAAATCCCGACAAGATGACTCAAATGCATACTGTCATCAAGGAAAGATGCTAAACCTGCCTATGATACCATTTTGTCACGATGGGTACCCAGGTAACCCGATGACAGAGCCAGTCCTGACATAGCCCAAAGGGCGTTCCCGATCCCCACGGGTTGACGACTATCTCCCAATATCGTAAAACATGAAAGTGGGAACGATTTTTCCCCAAGAATACAGAATCAAAAGAAACAAGACAAAACAGTATGCATAAAAAAGAAACTCTACTGGGAGCGATGTACCAGAATACAAAGAGGCATAAAATTCCAAAGTACTACAACCCAAGTACTGTAAAGGGAAAAGAGTCCCTGAGTCCCTAAAGACACAACTCACCAAGACCAAAGTTCAGCAACCGGATCCACCTCCAAGAGATCCCTTCCCCTTGCTCGAACCTGGTAGGAGAAAGTCTACAAACACCCGAAGTCTAAAGTACGGTGTGAGCCTAAGCCCTGTAGGATACCCCCAAAGATTCCATAACAGGTTCCAAATATAGATTATCCAAAGAAATCTTTAAATTTTTCAAATAAACAGGATTGACAATTCAAAATCATATTTTAACAAAACATGCTAAACATTTTCAAATGATGGAAATAAATACATTACGAAAAGACTTTACATATGATGGAATATTTCTAAAACAATGGATTAAATAAAACATTTATATAAAACAGTTTATATAAGTTCCGCAGGCATGTAAAATAGTTCAAAAGCATTGGCATACATTTATATCATGAATATAAATATTTAGGTGAGCAACATGGTCATCTGCCAAAAGATAAGATAATATTAACCATTTATAGGATTCCGCACTGTCTATGTGAACTCCGTAAGATGTGTATACACACGTCCCTATGAAACTGGCCAAAGGAGACTCGTCACCAACCCATTAGGGATGTGACCCGCTGCATGTCTGTTTTAGAACATTGTCGTAGCGTAGAGTGTATCCAAATAACTCAATAACTTTCTAAGGCTAGCATGCGCTCTTACGTGATGGGTGAACTATTATTAGAGAGCTTAAAATACGATAATTCCCATTCTTCCATTTCAAAAGTGCCAATATCATTCCATTTAAAACTAAAACAAATCTTATTCAAAACATGACTTTTTTCACAAGATAAAACCAATGGGTTTCTATCAAATCATTTTAAGCCATTTCACCAGTTTGAAAATCCATTCAAAACCAATTCCATCATTTCAAAAATTCATTTCCACAATTAATTTCAACAATTTAATTGAAAACATTTCCATAAAATCCACCAATTAAATTAAACAATTTAAATCATTCAATTTCCATAAACACACCCAATTCAATGGAATTTTGGTTTTCCAAATATCTATGCCAAAACCATTATAAATATCTCGATTTAATGAAATCGAGTTTTTATCAATTTAGTTGAAATCATATTAAAGAAATTGAATTTAAATCAACTATTGAAATAAATCAAGCAATAAAAAGATAAACAATTTGGTAAGTTGGGATGGAACCACCTACCTCGATTTATTGACAGAAGTTAACCCAATGAGAACCCCAATAACCGAGCGGCACAACGACATCAATCAAAACCTGGATCTAAATCCTTAAAACCAAAATTAAGATCAAAGAAATAAAGATCTTACAAAACTAGATCTATATTCACAACCCTAGATCTATACCTCAACCCATAGGTTTATATCCATGGAAACAAAGGGAATCTCCTATGAAAAGATCAAGGAAAGATTGACGAATAAACGAGAAAAAAAACAGGATGAAATCCACTTACTGGGAGGAGAGAAGATCTTCAATCCGAGCCTTCAATCTCAAAGAAAGATGTTCGGATCACCTTGAAATCTCTCTAGGAGGTTTAAGAAAGACCTAATATGTGTCAAGCCAGATCTAAGGTCAAAATTACGGAAGTCCTGGGGGTTTGGGTGGTTTTAAAAGAAAAAATAGGAATTAGAAACCGCACACATAGTTTACCTGGGCAGAGGCGCATGGTTTGTCAAACCGTACACACACCGTGCAGACCTCACTGTCCAGAGATACAGGGTCCTCATGGTTTGGTCGCACCGTTTTTCAAACGGTGCACACACCGTGCATACCTCTCTATCCAGTGCTGCTTGGTTGGCACGATTTAGTCACACTGTTTGTCAAACCGTGCGCAAACTATGCACAAGACATTGCCCTCTTGTTTTACTTAAAAGTTCAGCCAAACACACCCCCAAGACACTAACTCAAAACAGAGGTTCTTATAAACATCAAAAGTACCTATAAAAGAAATGTGATGTTACACTTGACACATAAGAAGTTTTATCATTCTATGAAAATCATTTTTTCCCAGTTATTTAGTGCATTAGGAAACTCAAATAGCTTCAAGTTTTCAATCGTAACTTGTTATAGATGGTTAAGAATAACCACAAGAGTTTTCCCTATATCTCCCATACCGTTTAATTTCTGTTTTAGATAACCACTGCATAGTCTTTCCATCCATTGTTAATTTAGTTTCGGATGGTTCTATACATTTACTAAAATAAATGTGGCTAGTGTTACCATATCGAATAAAATCATAATAAACCATCTTATTAAGAGGATAAAAAATAATATATCCTTAAAAATGTCATCTTGATTTCAAATTTTTCAATTTATCCAAAATAACCATTATTTTCTACAACATACTCACCTATGTGGTTATATAGAACATTTAACTTATGTTAAAATAACATTCTAACCTATAAATTTATATAAATCATTCTTATGATACCAACTGTAAGGACCCAACCTTAATTTTTTTATTATAATTTTTAGTTTTTAGACAATGGTTCCCTTTCTTACATTTTAAGGATATTTATAGTTTAGAGTTTTTTAGAATTAGGTCATAAATCTTACCTAAATAACCCATATATTACAAAGTAAATTATTTCAGTTAGTATACATTTTTATAACTAAATAAGACCTCTAAAATTATTTATTTGAATTTTAATAAATAATATTAATGACTTTAAACACGACTTATTATTTATTCTTACTCATCCTTATGCAATGTTTTTTTTCGAAAATGAGGGATAAACACAAAAATCCAAATAAGGGATATATGAATGGAATCCATTAGTCCAATGAAAAGCATGAAAACCCATAACATGTTCATATTTTCTAGATTATTATTTTATAATATAAAATAAATAATATCCATGCATAAAACACACTTTAGTAAAAAATAAAACCTTTAAACCCCCAAACAGAAAATAAAAACCATTATACCCATGTTGGAGAATTATAATTGTAACCTATCTTCACTTAGTTTCAATTAAATAGATCTCAATTAAATAAATAGGTAAAATATTCCTGTTTAACTCCCTCCTTCTAGACTTTTAAGCTAAGGAACATTATTCAATGTATTGGAGAGCTATATTGAGCTCACCCATCATAGAAGCTCTATCAGGCTCACCTAACGTATAAGTTATATCAGGTTGAAACATAATTATTTATAACAACCAAGTACCATATCTTTATTTTTTTTAATCTTGTTCCTTTTCATCATAAATTCCTTTAAAAAATATTTTGAATCTATAAGAAATATTTCCCCATTTTCACATAAAAATAGGGATAAATAATCATTTCTTTTGAAAACTCTTTAGAATAAAAAATTTCCAAAATATTTTGTAAATGATTTTATTTTAAAATAGCCCCGGAAAATTTTAAAATAAAGTAAAATAAAATATGTTTGGGATTTTTTTTCATACTCTAAAAGTTAAAGAAATGATTCCTTTAACACCTTTAGTAAAAGTACCTAATTCATACAACAACATAAAGATTCATTTTTAGAACTCGTAAATAAAGTAGAATATTTTTTAAAATTAACTTTTATATTATTTTAGGTTTAAATAAGAACAGTCTTGAACCATTTTAATAAAAATATATTTAGAGGGAAAATAGAATGAAATCATTTAATCTTTTAAAATATGGTTTAAAAAACCCCCCTTACGACATGATAACTTTTAAACAAATTGAACATTGAAATGAATAACATTGAATGGATTTTTAAAAAATTTAAGTATTATATAATCATGATAAAATATATCCATTAGAAATTTTATAAAACATATAAAATTAAACATGTGGTGAAAATAAACCACGTCTCAAAGAAAGGGAATTGAGACTAGAAATCCCTTACCTTAAATACTGTTTATCATCAAACATTCTCTAAATCTTGAATAATAAAATTTCATTTATTTTATAATTTCTTAATAATTTTTTTAATTTTAATTCTATTTTCATTATCCATATTATTTCATTTATGACTGTATTTTATTTAGGTACATACTCAGTTAAGTTTATCTCAGAGATTTGGATGATGTTCAATTCATATTCCCCAAACAGATGCGATAGGTTGACCGTGGTCAAAGGGGTCATGGTTAAATCTTCTAGAGAATATTAATCCTGAAATGATTATCATTTTTATACATTAAATAAAATTTTATAACCATACATGATTGTAGTATATGAAATATAAATCACATCATTTTTTTGAGGTAATATCCCACACACACACACCAATGTTGTTATCCTTTTTAAATGGACATAAAGGTAAACATGAGATGATATATAATCTCTATATAATGATAATTATTTCATCAATATCAGATATATTAACTAAATTTATTATAATAACCTTTCTTTTGAGGTGGTGATGAAAAATGAAACACTTTGCTTTGTGGACGTGGTAATCCACTCGTCGGCACAGATAATGTTTTCATTTCCAATATGATGGTAAAGATATTTGAAAAGGATTTAAAATTATTATTATTACATTTTATTTTATTTAATATACTAATTTTATTATTTCATTATGGTAAAATAATAATTTAAGAACGTACAATAAGAAATAAACTTGAAATAGGTCTGTTTGGACTTATATCTTATCCTATAATATCTTCCCTTGGATTACACCATAATAATTTTGGGATTAATATTATTGTAGGATCAAGACCTCTAAGACACGTGGAGTTATTTTTTGGAGATACTTTTGTATTGATTTTTTTTGAATTATAGTTCTCAAAATGTGTGAGGAAAAGTGTAGAATACGTTCCCTTTTATACGTGTGTGGAGTGGAAAACTTGGAATTACTTAATGTATTAAATTAGTATAAATTAATTTTGATGGAAAGTGGAACCAAATTGATATATTTCAAATATAGGATTCTAATGATTCAAAATACTCTAAAAAAATAAATGTTTGATAGGTTTTGGTGATGTTTTCACCCTTATATGTTAGTTTTAACCCCCTAAAAACATTTGGATGATTACCATGAAATCAAGGTTTTTAATCTATAAGAGTGAATGATGTTACTATAAAAAGGAAATTGAAAAATAAGTGCACAATGTTTGATATTATATAATAGATCCCATTTATTTTGAATAATATAACATGAATTTTAAATCATTAAATAAAATATTATTTAACAAATTTTTCAAAGAAAGTCATTTTTAGTACTATTCACATAATTTGAATTTAGTAACATCAATATAGTAATGGAATTTTAATAAAAACTTTTTTAATAAATAATACGCTATATTTATCTAAAATTTCATATAACACAATAATTCATCGAAACTGTGTTACTTTAATGTTTTTAAAATCATTTACCTGATTTTTCTCTTACTTGAACACGCACTGTTTTGGTATCGCATAAGCATTTAAGGTAATTATTCCATTACTAAAAATTAAAAAATAAATTACCATGATAAAAATAAATAATATTTTTTTCAAATAACTATTTATAACTAAGAATAACCTCTTTTTATCCCTTTGAAAAAATATTATATGTATATTAAAACAATAAGAGTAGCATTTTATTTTCATTCTTTACTTAAAATCATATTAAGGTCATAATCAAAGGATAGTGGAAAGTTGTTTCCATAATTTCTAACCTTTTATGGTTATAGTAGAAACACAAATTTCCAAATAAAATCAATACAAGTGTTAGGGATATTTTTAGGCCATATCTCATAGTTTTAATCATGTTTTACTCATCCTACCCTTACTGAGGTGATAAATATATACTATGGTTAATATTCATAATGATAAAAAATAAAATGGAATTATTTAGTAAATTTTAACCTCCTCTTAAAAAAAAGGAATCTCAGTTTCAAAATTAAAATTTTATAAGTGGTAGAAATTAATTTTAATATAAATACATAAAACACAATGAAAAAAGCATTTTTGAAATATGAGATTTTAGGTCTAAAATTGGTCTTATATGAGAATCATGTATAATACTAATTAAAATGTATTTAATTGTATTATATGTAATTAAATTAGACTTATTTTACGTTAATATTAAAATTAAAACATACTTGTAATTTTAAATTACTTCTTATAATGAAATTAAATGATAGTTTACCAAAATATCTGTATTTTTGACTATTCATTTTTAAAAAATATTTTCGGAAAAATCCAAAATATTCACCGTAAGATATTATTTAAATTATTATTCTCTAAAAGATATTCATTTTATCAAATATAATTTCTAAAATTATTTTAAATTAATTATAATATTCACTCAAAAAATGAATAAAGACCATTTTTGAGGAAATCATATTTTTGAAGCATAAATAACTTTATTAAAAATTATGTTCTTTTGAAATAATTATTATATTTTTATTATATAAAATCATTATAAATATTTTTATTATTTTGGTTATTACCATTCTAGCCTCAAATTTAAATGATAGGTTATAGTCGTCACATTTAAGTAACAATATTTTTATAGTATACTGTAATTCACTTAAAGCATAGTGTTATGTGTAAGAAAGATATCGAGAATAGTATTATTTTAATCAAATTTCTTAGGTTGTTAAATTCTACCCCCTTAGATTCCTCCCTAATCTATCAGGGATCCTCTCCCTGAGCTTCCCTTAGGGTTTCTTTAAGTGCTAGTGGCGTTTAGCCGACCCTCCCTGCTCATTCTTCGCTTATGCTATTTCCTCTACCTTACTCATAACCATATTTTGTTTCCTATCTTCCATTCCCCACAAAATAATTATTCCCTAGTTTTCTTTTTGATTTATTCCCCCCGATTTGGGTTCTTCCTCGACTCAAATCTACTCAAATTCCATAGTAGAGTGGCGCTTCTTGTTCATATTAAATTGGATCCCCTCATCAGTGATATTCCATTGGTGTGGTAGTTTTTTAATCTAGTCCTGGGAGTAATTGGATTTACTTTTAATACCCTGGATAATCTTCTCATTGGGTGTACTCCTCTTTGTAATGATACTTTTTATGTGTTGTTGGATAGAGCCATCGTGGGATCATCGAGACTGGTGTTCCATTTGGTGGTTTTGGTTTTGATTTTTCCATTATTCCAGGGTTGTGTTTTTTGCTATTTATTTTCAATTTTGGTTCCCTAATGGTATCGCTTATATTGGATCTTTAGGATGCCTATTTTAAATATGATGGTGGAATTATGTTCGTAGTTTTTTCTGGTTTTGTTTCTAGTATAATTTTGATTCAGTGATGGCCTGTTGGGGTGTTGTTGTAAGATGAAGATGAAGCTACAGTTGGTGATGAAGAGATTTATAGTCCTTCATGTTAGTGGATCCTCTATTTTTAATGATATTATGGATCTCATATATGGTTCTCCTTATTGGTTTTGGTACCTATATTAGTTAATGATTGTGATTTATAGTGTTTAAGTGGCTCTGTTTTGATTGTTTCAGTGGCAAAGAGTTTCGACTTCCTGTGGTTGGCCTCGATGAAAAAATCGGTGATGCTAAAATTGGATTAATCATCAGGTGCAAAACCCAAGGTACCTTAAGGTATAAGGTGGGGG
The DNA here is from genome assembly GCA_963277665.1 of Viscum album. Classification (NCBI taxonomy): domain Eukaryota; kingdom Viridiplantae; phylum Streptophyta; class Magnoliopsida; order Santalales; family Viscaceae; genus Viscum; species Viscum album. The sequence goes on from OY728152.1 coordinate 28,085,512, forward strand.
TTTTTTTATTTCTTTTTGAAATTTTAATTTGAAGTAGTCATTGGGAAGTGGTTTTGATTTTTTTTAATGAAATTTTAATTTGTACTGGTTTTTATCTTAAATTTTCTATGGATTTTTAGTTTGTGGGTATTTGGATGGAATCTATTTGGTTAATGGATGTATGTTTTTCTATTTTTGGTCAATGTATATAAGGTTACCATTGAAGAAAAAAAGTAAATTCTTTCTAAAATAAAAAATTTTTTGAATGACATTCTACCGCTTAAATAAATTGAGTCCTTGTAATTTTTTTTCATTCCTGATTAAAAGGGATTAATTTTTTTAAAATAAATAATAAGGACTAAAAGATAAAAATGTGATTATTAATGTAAGAACCTTTTTATTATTTACAAATAATTTTGTTTATTAAAAACCTACATTATAGAAAGGAATCATAATTTTTTTTTTAAAAAAATGGAAAAGGGAAATATGAAGGTCACATGGAATGACACATAATCGGGTTCCTAGATAAGGTGAAAATTGGAAGGAAGAGAAAACACTAACATGGTTGTAACAAATTATATCCAAAGAATGATAGAGAGTGATATAGGACATGTCCATGAGAAATTTAATAACCACAAAACGATATATTATTCGGTGATGAAGAAGACCATCAATTCATCATAAATGAAAGAAAAGTGATGAAATTTTTATTTCAAGATCCTTTTCATAGAGTTTATGGATTATTTTTCCATCAAGAAAAATTATATGAGAAAATATAATTTCTTTACTTATTTCCATTCCATAATCAAAATTTCATTATTTAGTTGGGATTCAATCAATTACTACTTCTGTCTAACATCTTAATCCAATAAATTAATTTTCAATATGATTTTTGTTTATTTCCTAAAGAACAAAAAATAACTTCTAACAGATCATAATATCTATAAATGGAAAAAATTTATCCTTCTATATTTTGATATTAATCAAAGTCAAATTGGTTAGAATAAGACAAATAATATCCTAAATGCATAAAACTTTATATGAATAAATATTACATCAATCTCCAATGGATCAATAATAACATAAAAAATTTAAATAAATATATTACCTTAAAACTCGTCAAAATATGTATGACCAAGATTGAAACCCAAAGATTATAATGATACGATCTCATATTCTTCCTTGATCAACTTGACAATTATATCCAAATAACATCATTCACTTATAAAGTCATATAATAAAATTGTATATTCCCTAACAAAAAACTCTCAAAATATTCTAATATTTTCTATAAATAACCTAAATCACTATAAATCCACAATAAAATCATCTAATTGAAAATTTATTCCTTATATTAACTCTAATATTAGCCTAAAATATTATGGTTTACCCTAATCATATAATTTTACAAAAAACATAGTGAAATTATTTTGAAATAAAATGAATCACTCAGTCAACAAATCACTTTTTAGTCTAATCGTTATCTTTATGTTTAAACATATTGTCCCAAAACAAAATACCTATTTTTCTAAACTATTCATAATCACCTAAACATAAAATTTCATAATAATCCTAAAGGATATTAATAAATTTCAACATGTTTCCACAAAATAAAAGATAGTTATTTTTCAAATAACCTTTTATTAAATCATATTTTAATTTTAAGGGTTATATATAACTCAAAAATCTGTTAGTAATAAATAAACATCTCCAAGGTACTCAAATCACATAAAACATCTATATTATTAATTACTTTAAACTTATGATCATCCTTTTGTTTGAGAGTAAGCTTAGTTTCACAGGAATAAAATATTCTATGTTCCATGGCACCTTTAAGATAACGAAAATTATGAATTACCACTTTAAGATATGAATCCTTTGTATTAACATGGAACCACAAACACATGCACAAAAAACACATAATTTCCAATTGAATTTCAATTCAGTATTGAAAACTTCCAATCATCCCTATGTATAATTTTTGTCTACCAGTTTCCCATATTCACCATGATCTAATTTACAAGAGTTAATAACTTGTGTATTTATACTATATTCATGATAAAAACCAAATCATTTATATAAGTAGTGAATTTATTTTTATTGAGTTAAAATATTTCCTTATATTTTTTGGGTAATTCTAAAACAATTAAAATTTTTATGTTTAGTTATTATCTATATATCTAACTCACTCAACAAAAGTTTTGAGATGCTATTATCAATATGTTTTTGATTAATATTAAATAAAATGGCATTAAAATAAATTTTAACTTTGTTGATGTAATTAACAATTATTATTTATAATTTTTTTGGGTATTACATTCCATTAAAGTATTTTTGAAGTGGAAATACAAATAAAAATTTATAATAAGTTTTTGATGTTTTTTTAAGTTCATAGAGTGAATTTTTTATGTCTGTAAACAAGTTTCAAAAAATGAAAATTTTCAAAACCAGGTGGTTGTTCAACGTAAACCTCCTTCTATACGTGTTTTCTCAGAAAGAAACATTTGACATATATTTGAAAAATATTAAATCTAAAATGAGATCTATGGGATAATAACATCTGGATAGATTTGAACCTTGCTATTAGTAAAAATATTTCACCACAATACATTAACACTTGTTGATTATATACTTTTAAAATTAATATTACCTTATTATATACAATAAAAAAATTTCAATCACATTTATTTCAAAAAAACCATCTTAATCTTATAATATAATGATATTTTGTTCCCTTAACCAATGTATAAGCATTTTCCCTCTTGAATGGATTATGTTCCTCTTGCATAAAAACTACCCATATTTCATCACCTAAGGATTTATCAACCATTTTTGGGTATTAATGTGATATCAATTCAAGATTCTCACACACATTTATTAAGGAACTATGAGTTATGTATGGTTGAGTGACATCACCGATGATATATTAACTAGGATGATTTATTATTATTAACTAATTTATAGGTAAAGGGGGATGTTGGTATTTATCTAATAATGAATTATCTTTAGTAGAACTAACTTTTTGAAGAAAATATTTAATTGGTCAATTTTCCAATATATTAATATATGATGGCTAAAGACTATCCTCTGGTAAACGTTTTATAGGAAATCTATTAATAGGTTTAATTTATGAATATTCAGTCAGTGTAAAATGTGTAATTTGAAGAAGTGTTCCATTTTTTGATGAACCACACTATTCTATTGAGGTTTTATTTTTGTATATTGGTTTTTAGTAATAAATATTTCATTAAAAAAACTTTTAAAATTAGAATTTATAAATTCTATACATATATCACTCATGATAGTAACTATAAGTATGTTTTTTAAATTTTGAATGAAAAATTCAACTTTTTTAAAGGAAGATAGTGACTCTAATTTAAATTCTAGAAAATTTGTTAAAGTAAATATAAATTAATCATCACATAAAACATAAAATTATTTCTTTTCTCTCATACTGATTTTTTTCTAGGAACAAAAAATATCTATGCACATTAATAATAAAGCATCAAAATTTGCGACAACACTATTTTTTATGAAACTAGGCTTGTGTTTCTTAGTATATTGAAAAGGGTCACATATTTTGGCAGAATTAAACTTAATTTCTATTAAATTGATTACTAATACTTTATATGTAATATTAGTTTAGATTCTAAAGTTAAAGTTACCTATAATTATATGAAAAATACAAGAAGAATCATAAAAAAGCACAAAAAGGGAAAAATTTTATTATTAAGGTCTTTTAAGTTTAGAGTATAAACTTTGTATTTCCAATAGAAAGATAAAATTTAAACTACATATGTAACTTTAATACTACATTTATCATTCCCAAATATCACAAGGAAACCTTCATCACATAATTGACTAATAATTATAATGTTTCTAATAACTTCCCAACACATATAAAAAATTTGATATAAGATTTTATATAACATATTCCTATTATATAACCTTGAAAATTGTCTCTAAATGTAACTCATCCACCCTTTAATTTTGGTAAATTATGGAAATTGAAATATTATCTAGTCATGTATCAAGATCATATAACATCCAAACACCATATGTTTTGATAGCGTGTACTAGGTACATTTTTCTGAAAATTAAAAAAACTAAGAGTCGGTACCCCTACTTTCTTGGGTTTAGAAATTTTATCAAAAAGGAATTTTGGATCACATATCTGTATAACCCTTTTATTTTGTACAAATAATAATTCCTTCGAAATATAATCTTTCTAAAATCCAAATTAATGAACTTTATTTAAATAATAAAATTTCCTCCACTGTCCAACTAGTTGAAAATTTGTACAAAAGGAAAAATTTTCAAAAAAATGTAATTATATTTAAAATAATGTCTTCTAGAAGTTATAAAAACTCCAGAGTATGTTCTATTTGGTTCCAACTATCTGATGCGTTTTTGAAATTATTCCCACCAGAAATAATGTTTTGTTTCACATTTTTTATACCTGATACTTTGGTCTTTATCTATTTTATAATTTCTAATTATCATTAGTAGAAATTATATATGATTTATAAGTTATCATAGAAGTAAATATACTATTTTTTGACATTAGTTTAATAAAACTTTCATCTAATTTTTCTAAACTAGTCTTTTACAAGTCAAGTTATATCTCTAACTTTTTTATTTTTTTCTTTCTAATAAAGTCATATATTTAACCATTTTATCAACTCATGAAATATCCACCTCCTGTTCTGATTAAGATAAAATATTTTCGTCATCATATTTAAAAGGAAAATTTTTATCAAGAGACATATCCCCAATATTATTGTGATATACCATTTGCATTAAGCACATATTACACTTAATAATTTTAGAATCAAAAAAATCATTCCATAGATATCACTAAGAGAACCACTATTGATATTATAGGATGGATCCTTAATATTAAGATAGGTATATTTAGTATCCTTGAATGATTCTCTTTACTTATTTTTGGTAGATTTTATAACTATATTATTCTATTTCAATCTTAGGTAGTTTAGACTAATATGCCCCATATTTTTTAGATTTATAATTTTTTTTGAAGAAACTTTATTATAAAAATTGTATAACATATATTTTATTCAATTATAAGGAGAATTATTCTTTATGATAATCCTCTTCATAATTCATGAAATATATTTGAGTTCTCCTTCACTATGTTCTAAATAACAAACATACCACTGATGTTAAGATATTATCTTCACTATAGTATACTTGGATTGTTGAGCACAAAAAAGTAAATTACAATAAGTTGAATTGAAAACAATTCCATTATTTATTTCCTCCTCACCATATCTGTTCAATATATTTTAATAAAATATTTAGGTTTATATGTGATCATAAATAGTAAGATTAGTTAGATGTTTAATTTCATCCATGACCTTCTATTTTGGTTTCCATTAATTTAGAAGTATCTCTATAAATTTTGCAAAAAGATTATCATCTGTTATATCTTTCTTACCTAAATTCTATAATCCATTGACTATGGTCATAAACTTTTGATGAATTTGTTATACAATTTCACAAGGTAAAAAATGAATGATTTTATAATCATATCTTAACCTTACCCATTAAGTTTCAAGAGCCATAAAAGTCCCTAAATGAGTAACTTATCATTATTTATATATTCCATTATTAATTTCACAAGAAGAAATTTTACTTTATATGTTTCTAGTCTTTAAACAAAACAAGGTATTTATGAATTTATAATTCTACTGATATTCAAGTATTTCTTTCTTAGTAAAATGAATAATATTTTTTGTATTTTACTTTATAGCCCCTAGACACCATAATAAAGTTTTCCACAAAAGTAATGATAAATAAAATTTTAATTTTGTCACACAAATTCTCATAATTTCATTAATCAGAAAATGTTGGTTTACTAGGATTTAAGTTCTGTAGTCTTCTAATAGATGTAACTCCCCGACCCCAGTTACCTAGAGTCAGTGCATTTTTACATAACATTGGTAGGGTCACAAGAAAGATCAAATCTCGAAATACCGATTGGTTTATTATCCTTGGAAACACTAGATATATTCAAAAGTCTTACATTACATCATAAAGTGAAAAACTACTACAACAACGTATTGTCTCCATATTCCACACTCATATCCCCAAATAATATCCCTACATGTCATTCATAATTTACTTCTTCACTTCCTGGGAAAAATTAAACATAGAAAAGGGGTGATCTCAAATTCCCTGTAAGGATAGCAATATAGCAGAAACTTTCATAAATAAGAATAAAAATTTAAGGTAATGTATAACTAAAACAAAAGCCTTTTAAACTTGAACTTCAACATATTATGGAAAAAGAAAAATGAAATAATTCCATTTAATTATTCACATGGATATTCTACTAATCGAATAATCACATGGAATATCAATAACCACTTTCATAATAATGGGATGCATAATGTCGGACTATCATAACCACATAGCCAAGGCCTCGTGCCAAGACTACAAATAAGATTTTTCCAAGGCCTTGTGCCAAGACACTAGTTTGTCTCATGAGACCTACCGATGCATCGAGGAGCTATAGCGGGCTCCACCTGTCACATATTAAGTCCAATGCATTCCCATATGAAAAGGTTTAAAAATAACATAAAAATTCATATTAAAACTAGCATACGAAATGTCAATACTTTCACCATAAACTATGAATGATATAAAAATAGCACACCCACACTCAAACGTATCACAAAACCTTCAATAAAATATAGAAGTTTTGTATCATAATAAATCAACTTCAAATAAGCGTAAAATCCATCAAAGGATGTTCACATAGATGAAATCAAAACTCTTTTTAGAGAAATATATCTTTCCATTTTTGAAATCATTTAAGAGTAATATATTTATAAAATAAAACATTTTCTTTGAAAATAATCTTATAATATTGTAAGGGAATCTTCGACAATTTTATAATGGCGGAAAATAACCGCACCCATCGTATAAGTTAAAAAAAACTTGCTTACCTTAATTCTGTCGAAAAGGTTAAAAGCACCTTGTTTGGAAAATGACAGAAATATTCCTTTATAAAACTCTTATAAAAAGTCAAACAAGGGTATAAATGACTTTAACCCATATTCTTTTAAATAGTAAAAATGTTTTGAAATACATTTTTAAGAAACATGGATGTGGATGATAAAGAGTTCCCAGTAGATTATTACGTATAAACAACCTCGGATAATGAAGAGATTGTGAAATAACCCTTACCTTGTACTTTTCCTTGGTTGGGTTAGGTTAACCTCCTGTATAATATTGAAATAATTGTTATTAAATTATACAAGAATCATATACATTCATATGATATCATATATTATCTTTTAACATTACTTTGTTAATAATATCCTAGTATTATTGTCGTTTCGGGTGTTAACTTACCCGTTTTCTTTTATATGTTTTGTTACATAAGCCATGTTTGTCATGTTTAGGTTTTATATTATTCATATACAGAATGATATCAAGTCCTTAAACATTATTTTTAAATCATCAAATGATAATTTTACTTGAATGGATACGATGGAGAATGAATCTCATCGCGTTCCTGGAGACGGTAGTCCGTACGTACGCACGAGCAACAATGTCATTTTTTTGATATTAAAATAATATATAAATGAATGGTATATCATATATACATAATAATTAACATTTTATATTTATTATTTACATTAGTTACACATCATATATACATAATCAATATGTATTTACATTATCTGCATCAAATAGAGGATATAGATTCATTAACACTTCCACAGTTAAAACAACATTCAAAATAAATAACATTTGTAAAATGGTATACAAATTAGAAAATAATCATATCCATGATATGTGAATATAGATATTTAATAGAATTAAAATTTCAAATTAAATGTGATATCAAATGGACAGTAGGTACACCACATCAGAATAAATTGGTGCCCAATATAGAGTATGTCACAAAGAAATAAAAAATTGAGACAAAGTCCCTTACCACAATGTAATCAGACAAATTATATGTATAGTGAACCAAAGCTTGATTTACATGGAAATTAATTACTTTTATGGAATACATAATACATTACAAAAATAGACACCAAAGGACCGTAATAGTTTAGTGTCTTTTGAAACTTGGAACATAATCTTCTAATCTTGGTGAAAGATCTTCAACATCTCCCATAAAGATATTCACTTTTTTTTCTTACCTAAAACCTTTATTTATATACTAGGGAAAAAAACATATAAAGGGTGAGCTCAAGTTCTCAGTAAGGGTAACCATGAAAAAAAATAAAACAAACCATATACATTTGAACTTCAAAACATGAACATAAAGTTTAAACATCAAAATCTTGAGTTGTGAAATAAATCTTGGCAGTACGTAAGGCATAGATCATAAAGGAACATCAATCATGATAAAATAAAATGGGAATAAAACATTTAATTTTGTAAAAACATTAATCACAGGATATGATTTCCATAGTAGCCAAGGCATTGCAGCCATGACCATCTTAGTGGACAAAGTCCCTTTCTGAATCGAGTTCACTCCTCATTCCAGTGCTGTATCTCTGAAATGGATAAACTTACCATTTCGGCCATGTCTATCTCACGAGATATAAATCTTTACCCAATTCATTGGAGGGAGATATAGGTCCCACCTATCTCATAACAAAATCATTCTTACTTTTTCCACAAAATAAACATAAATCATTCTTCATAAGCCAAAGAATAAAATGAGTTTCATAAAAATCATCCCATCATAACATAATCCAAAAAATGGATATCATTTCATCATAAGAAAAGTGAAACCATGTAAATCATAGAGAAATTATACTTGAAACATACACATATGAAATAATGTCATCTTAGATGGAAAATGGTTTTGATAAAACACTTGAAATGAATTCTTAAGAAAAATATCCTTTCTTCTAAAAATCATTTTCTTTTCACAAAATTCCATGAAATTTTAAAAGAAAAGTATTTTTTTTGAAAATAGTCATAAATTTTTATAGTTTAAGCTTCAAGAAGATGAGTCATTATGAAACTGTAAAAATCCATTCACACCGTATTATTTAAAAATAACATTCTTCTCGTACTTTTGTCGGAAAAGTCAAAAAGTTCTTCGTGTGGTAAACAAAAGTAAGATTACTTTCATAACATGTGGTAAAATTTAAAAAAGGGTAAAAATGAATTTGAACATACATGTAAGAATAGTTCCCATTTTATGAAAACATATTTAGAAAACATGGGCATGGATGATGAACATAACCCCAGTAAATACTTACTAATAAACAATCTCGGATAAGAACGAGATTGGAATAATTATCCCTTACCTTATGTCAGATATGCTTCGTATGTATCCAAACCTCATGTATAATGAATTAAATAATGTCATTGACTTATTATAGAATCATATTCATTGTTATGATATCATATATGGTTAACTTATGACTTTATATTACCCGTTCTTTTGTAAATTATATGTTAAAGCAGCGTTTTGGGTAAGATCGTTTTATTTATCATACCTGTTTGGACTTTTTGTTCTTGACATTATTATTACTTATATCATGATTTAATTACTTCCAGAATTTAAATCAATATTTACATATCATATATATTCAGTATATATATATATAATAGATAGATAAATGAAATGAAATACACCATTCATGGAGACGGTAGGTCGTACGTACGCATTAATGATGTTTTCTTTTCCTTATTGACTTGATAGAAGTAAGTAGATGACATATATATATATATATATTCATAAATAAAATAGATTTATCATGTCATTTATTACATTATTATTCATTATATAGACTTTATAATCATTCTTGAGTGGTTAACATGGAGAATGAATCTCATCGCATCGTGGAGACGGTAATCCGTACGTACGCACGAGCGATTATATCGTTCCCATATTTATTGAATGGAATTGGAGTGGATGATATAATATCTTAGAATCATTATAATGTTATAATAACTATATATAGTTATTATTTACACCATTATACCCATCCAAGTAAGGTGGTGGTGGAAAAATAGATTACACCATGGAGTGGTGACAGTATTCCGTACGTACGCACACGCGGTGATTTCGTTCTCCGTAGGATGGATAAAAGGTGAATAGGGTTGTTTAATATTTATAATAACATATCAGTATATGTTTAATGATGATGTTATTAATTTATAATAAAATAACTAAAGACAAAAAAGTTGAAGAAGAAAGAAAACTTGAAAGAATCGGAAGAAAAGATTACCTCTTCTTCGACACACCTCCTTTAAGCTTCCTCTTAAGGAAGTAGAGTTGGTATTTTGAGAAAACCAGAACCTCCAGAATGTTTCTAGGGAAGTTGAGAAGAGAAATGGGCAGGGGTTGGCTGATATTAAAGGCTAAACGGGGTGTGAAGAGAAGAGGGAAGGGGTGCCCTTTTTATAAGGGAGGAGAGGGGCACCTTTGGAGAAACATAAAATATTATTTTACAATAAAGTCATATTCGGTTTATAATAGCTCTAAATTGATTTATTTTGAATATAAAGTGGGGATGGGTAGAAATCCTCTCAAACAATAGGATTTAGACCTGTTTGGGTTACTATTTTAACCTTATCATTTAGATTTAACTCTAAGTTAAATAATTTATCTTTTACCGTGTCTTCTTGTTTTCTTACACTATATAGTTAATAGACTTACTATAACAAGCCAAAATAAACCCAAGTGGTTCATTATAAATATATATAACCTTATCTAAGTCATTTTTTGAAACATTATATTTTTAAGAATACAATAACAATTAATAATATAATATTTTTTTAAAAAACTATTTTATGTCAATTTTGACACTATTTGGTAATTTATTTTTGTGAAAATCATAACAGGATGATTATTTCGAAAAAAGTTAATTAAATAAATACTAACATGTAATATTAACCTATAAAATTAGTGTAATTCATAAAAAGTATCAAATTACATTTATTTGGGTATTTATAATAACAATTATTTTAATATTTCATTATTTAGGTAATTACTACATCACCATTGTGTCATAAATAAATTAACTTATTTAATGTCTAAAAATTATAAATAAAATACCATTAGGTAGGAAATTGTTTTAGATTTATAATCAATATTTATAGTCAAATTTATCTTATATATTACCCTATATTAAAAATGTTTTAATTATTAAACTTTGATTTTAACCATTTTAACTCTTCTTTAAATAAATAAAATAATAATAAATGTCCTAATCCAATCCAACTGGACCTAAAGGGTAATATTTTATTCCTAAGGTTTTTTTTGGTCGAATTAAACTTATCTAATATAATTAGGACATGTGTTAGGGAAATAGTAATATCATTTTTACCTTTAGTTACCCTATTTACTTTTAACTGTGGTAAATAAAAGTAAAAGTTACTATTCACCAAAAATTATTTTTATCTTATTGAACCACATTTTACTCCTTGATATTAACCGTGTCTCTTAGATTTTTAAAATTCCACCCACAGAAGTGCTAACATTATGTTTTATGTAAATTTTCAAATTCCCCAAGGAGGTGGGTAAAAGACGGTGAAAAGTTCAATAAACTTTTTATATATATAAAATTATTATAAAACGACTCCAATGAATTACATTGAACTTATGTAGTTATTATGTATCAATTTTGACCTAAAATAAATTTAAATAAAATAAATAATTATTTAAATAAAAAGTCAGTTTTAAAATAGTAACCTACTGTTTTCACTATACATCAAAAATTGAATGTTTTCACAAAAATACAAAAAATAACCCTAGGCTAATTTAAATATTCTGAATCCAAAAATGAAGTCCATTTAGAAAGATAAAATTTATAAAATTTTAAAAAGTGGGTATTACTATTCATAACGGCTAGTTTATATAACATATCATTGTTTAGAAAAACTCAGTATTGCGTGCAACACACGCTATCTTGGAAGGTCGTGATTACATGTAATGCAAGCCAAGTCAGGGATGCGTGTAGTGCAAGCTCCTTCTGGTGTACCGTATAACACAAAACATCAATGAAATTAAAAAGAATATTTTTCCTAAAATCTCGGGGTGTTACATTTTACCCCCCTTAAAATGAATTTCACCCTCAAAATTCATCAGGGTTATAAATGGTTTACTACTCGAAATTTTCTTTAATATAAACCCACATCGTAAAAAGGAATACCAAAACATATCTTTAAAAAGTAAATTATGAAACATAATGGTTACCAAAATTAACTAATCACTGGGTTTCCACGTTGGAGAACATTGGTGAAAATATGGATATGGAAGAGAAATATAACCAAGAACTTTTGATGAGGAGTGGTAGAGGACATGGCTATGAAAAATCCATCAATAAAAAAGCGATAAATTTGTGATGATCTAAGGTTCCATCTGATTTATCAGGTATGAGTGTACTAGGAAAATGTTTTTAGTTTTCAAGATCATTCCCCTAATGCGGCAGAATTGTTGAATTAAAAGAAATTCTTACTTGATTTTTGTAAAATATCACCGTTGTTCGTGCCTTGAAAAATTTCCACTTAAACTCTTAATGAAATGAAGTTTAATTTGTCATTCGTGAAGTGTTAGCAGATCATGTGATAGAATGATAGGTCATTCCATTTGTTTCTATCGCAAAAATTCTAGAACAATTTATTAAATTTACATAAGTCCATCTATCTTGGGATTAATCAAATATGGTTGCTAAAATGGACTTATACTTCTATCATAGCGCTTAATAAAATAAAACGAGTTTCTACTTACCAGGGACTTCCTGTAGGCCAGTGGTATGCGATAAAGGCCTATCGTACTTCAGTTGTGGGTTCGATTCCTACAGCCTTTTCTGACGCGACGGGTTGTCACCCATCTTACGGGTTGTCCTTTTTCTAAAACTATACTATTACAACATTCCACAAATAATATCGAAAAAAGTTCTAGCCCTAATCAATACTATCTAATTTCTGACATAATCCATTCTAATATTTAGACTTATCCAAAATACATCTGTACAATCTCTTAGTATAAGGAAAATGATTACTAGAAAGTTCACATAACAAGCACATGAATACCATCATCTATCCCCCATATATCATAAGATATATCTTGTTGATCACATTCCAAACATGTTAATACCTTAATCATGTATTCTTTTGAAACATGAATTACCATAGCTCATTTGTGAAAACATGAATGCTGTCAAAAGTTAACCCTTTCCACATACAAAAATCCCAAAATTTCTATATACTCAAACCATGATATCTCTTTGTCCTTATATCAGTCATGAGATCAATAATACTAGCAAACATCTCATTATCTCCCTATCCCTTCATTATGTGAATATCATCTACTTTCCAAAAAAATTACAATCACTTTTGATGGTTACCAGTACCATATAATTATTGAAAACCAATACATAGATATTCCAAAATTCTACGATGCCATAAATGATATTCCGTGATATTATTTTGAAATCCCATTACATAAACACTTAATCATTACACAACATTATTGTCATACTCAACATCAAAAATTGTTATCGCATTTGGATTCCCTTTATCCTTTTCCTTAAGTGGTTGCTCACATTGATTATCATTAACCCTTGGATTAGGGAATTCATTAGCATAATGCCCCATTTCCTTGCACTTAAAGCATTGAAGTGTTGGTGGTGCGTTATCTGTAGTATTTTCTTTATTCACATCATTATCAACCCTTTTTTCATTACTTCGACACTCAGCTGCTCGATAACCTTCTTTTCCACACTTAAAACATTTTATATTCCCTTTAAGACAATCTGCACCATGCTTCTTTTCACACTTTGAGCATAAAGAAACATTCATCTTCTTTTCACCATTATTCTGAGATTTCTCCTTACACTCCATCTTTCGTTTCTTGTAAAAACCATGAGATGGATATGTTACACCAACTTCAAGTTCTACCTTGATAGCACAATGCACAATTTCTTCATAGCTACTGTAGTCTCTTATAGCTAATGCCCTTCGAAGACTTGGTTTTTAGCCACTGAAAAATCGATCAACTTTATTTTCAGGTTGGATGATAAAACTAGATGCATACCTTGCAAGTCTTGTAAAATTTTCTTCGTATATACCAACATATTAATCATCCTTCTACTTAAGCTCAAGGAACTCCTTTTCTATATTTGTTCGAAGAATACGAGGGAAGTACTTACTGAAAGAAAGTTCTTGAACTCGTCCCATTCCATGGATTCAATTTCATCTTGGGGCTTTGTATTCTTAATTAGAGTCCACCACTAGTTTTCTTCACCTTCTAAATGGAAAACAGCTAGAATGAATTTATAATTTTCTGAACAGTGATGTATGTAAAATATATTTTCAATGGTACTGATCCATTGTTTAGCAACAAGTGGATCAGAAGACCCATTGAAAGAAGGTGGACGTTACCTCATGAAGGACTCAATAGAATATTGTTCCGTTATCTGATCATTTGGAAATCCAGAATGATTCATTTCTTGTGTAAGTATAAGAATAAGATTTTCCACTCCATATCCAATCACATTTGGTTATTCAGGAGGAAAATAATTGCATTGTCCATTACATTGATCAACACGATTCCTTTGGGTTCCAGCCATCGTCTAAAACCCAAAAAGAATAGTGTGAGATGAAAAAATCATGCTAGAGAAAACAACATAATAAAGGGGGAGTACCTTCAATATATAACATATCAGGGTTATTTTTAAAATTGTTACCATAATTCTAGGACTATAAACTATACTTATACTTAACCTTAGGAACATCCCTAGACATACTATAGAAATATCTCTAGAGATCTCACTAAAGTTTTCGCATCCTAGATTCCAAAGGTTAACTAAACCTTACCTCTGATACCAACTGTAGAAACCCAAAGCTTGATGTACATGGAAATTACATTAATTTTGCGGAATACTTAATACATAAATAAAACAGACACCAAAGGATAGTAATAGATTAGTTTCTTTGGAAACTTGGAACATAATCCTCTAATCTTGGTGAAAGATCTTCAACATGTCCCATAAAGTTCGTCTCTTTTTTTTTCTTACCTAAAACCATTATTTATATCATGGGGAAAAGAAAATATATAAAGGGTGAGCTCAAATTCTCAGTAAGGGTAAGCATGAAAAAAATAAAACAAATCGTATAGATTTGAACTTCAGAACATGAACATAAAGTTTAAACATCAAAATCATAAGTTGTGAAATAAATCTTGGCAGTACATAAGGCATAGATCATAAAGGAAAATCAATCATGATAAAATAACCTGGGAATAAAACATTTAATTGTGGAAAAACATTAAGCACATGATATGATTTCCATAGTAGCCAAGGAATTGCTTCCATGACCATCTTAGTGGACAAAGTCCCTTTCTGAATCGAGTTCACTCCTCGTTCCAATCCGGCATCACTGAACCAGATTAGCTTACCATTTCAGCCATGTCTATCTCATGAGATATAAATCCTATCCCAATGCATTGGAGGGAGATATAGCTCCCACCCATCTCATAACAAAATCATTCTTACTTGTGCCACAAAATAATCATAAATCATTCATCATAACCCAAAGAATAAAATGGGTTTCATAAACATCATCCCATCATAACATAATCCATATAAAACAAATGGATATCATTTCATCATAAGAAAAGTGAAACCATGTAAATCATAGAGACATTATACTTGAAACATACACATATGAAATAATTTCATATTAGATGGAAAATGGTTTTGATAAAACACTTGAAATGAATTATTGAGGAAAATATCATTTCTTCTTCAAAATGATTTTATTTTCACAAAATTCCATGAAATTTTAAAAGAAAAGTATTTTGTTGAAAATATTCATAAAATCTTATAGAGTATGCTTCATGAAAATGAGGCATTATGAAACCGTAAAAACTGTTCACGCCGTATAAGTTAAAAATAACATTCTTCTCGTACTTTTGTCAGAAAAGTAAAAAAGTTCCTCATATGGTAAACAAAAGAAGGATTCCTTAAATACCATGTGGTAAAAGTCCCAAAAGGGTAAAAATGACTTTTAACATACATGGAAGAATAATACACATTTTATGAAAACATATGTAGAAAACATGGACATGGATGATAAACATAACCCCAGTAAATACTTACTAGTAAACAATCTCAGATAAGAACGAGATTGGAATAATTATCCCTTACCTTATGTCTGATATCTTCATATGTATCCAAAACTCCTGTATAATGATTTAGATAATGCAATTGACTTATTTATGAATCATATTCATTGTTATGATATCATATATGGTTCACATATGACTTTATATTACCTGTTCTTTTGTAAATTCCATGTTAAAGCAGCGTTTTGTGTAAAATAGTTTTATTTATCATACATGTTTGGACTTGTTGTTCTTGATATGATTATTACTTATATCATGATTTAATTACCCTTAAAATGTAAATCATGATTTAAATATCATATATATTCAGTATATATATATATAATAGATAGATAAATGAAATGAAATACTCCGTTCATGGAGATGGTAGGCCGTACGTACGCATGAACATTGTTTTCTTTTCCTTATTGACTTGAATGGAAGTAAGTAGATGACATATATATATATATTCATAAATATAGTAGCTTTATCATGTCATGTATTACATTATTATTCATTATATATAATTTATAATCATTCTTGTGTGGTGAAATAAGGTTGTTTCATATTTATAATAACATATTTGTATATAAGTAATACTTATGTTATTACTTTATAATGAAAAAACTAAAGAAGAAGAATTTGAAGAAGAAATAAAACTTGAAAGAATCGGAAGAAAAGATTACCTCTTCTTCGACGTACGTCCTTTAAGATTCCTCTTAAGGAAGTAGAGTTGGTCTTTTGAGAAGACCAGAAACTCCAAAATGTTTCTAGGGAAGTGGAGAAGAGAAATTTCCATGGGTTGGCCGAGCTTGAATTCTCAAAAGGGTGTGAAGAGAAGAGTTAAGGGGTGCCCTTTTTATAAGGGAGGAGAGGGGAACCTTTGGAAAAACTTAAAATATTATTTTACAATAAAGTCATATTCGATTTATAATAGCTCAAAATTGATTTATTTAGAAGATAAAGTGGGTATGAGTCGAAATACTCTCAAAAAATAGGATTTAGATAAGATTAGGTTACTATTTTAACCTTATCATTTAGATTTAACTCAAAGTTAAATAATTTACCTTTTACCTTGTCTTTTTGTTTTCTTACACTATATAGTTAATAAACATACTATAACAATCCAGAAAACCCCATGTAGTTAATTATTAATATATATAATCTTATATAAGTCATTTGGACTAACATTATATTTTTAGGAATAAAATAACAATTAATAATATAATATTTTTTTACAAAACTATTTTTTGTCAATTTGGACACTATTTGGTAATTGATTTTTGTGAAAATCATAACAGAATGATTAGTTCGAACAAAGTTAATTAAATCAATAATAACATGTCATATTAACCTATAAAATTAGTGGAATTCATAGAAAGTATCAAATTACATTTATTTGGGTATTTATAATATCAATTATTTTAATATTTTATTATTTAGGTAATTACTACATCTCCATTGTGTCATAAATAAATTAAATTATTTAATGTATAAAAATTAAAAATAAAGTACCATTAGGTAGGAAATCCTTTTATCTTTCTAATGAATTTTTATAGTTGAATTTATCTTATGTATAACCATATATTAAAAATGTTTTATTTATTAAACATTGATTTCAACCATTTTAACTCTTCTTTAAATAAATAAAATAATAAGAAATGTCCTAATCCAATCTAAGTGGACCTAAAGGGTAATATTTTATTCCTAAGGTTGTTTTCGGTCGAATTACACTTATCCAATAGAATTAGGACATGTGTTAGGGTAATAGTAATATCATTTTTACCTATAATTACCCTATTTACTTATAACCGTGGTAAATAAAAGTAAAAAGTTACCATTCCCCAAAAATAATTTTTATCTTATTGAACCACATTATACTGCTTGATAATAACAGTGTCTCTCGGATTTTCGAAATTCCACTTACAGAAGTGGTAAAATTATGTTTTATGTAAATTTTCAAATTCTCCTAGGAGGTGGGTAAAAGACGATGAAAAGTTCAATAAATTTTTATATATTTAAAATTACTATAAAATGACTCCAATGAATTAAATTGAACATATATTGGTATTATATATCAATTTTGAACTAAAATAAATTTAAATAAAATAAATAATTATTTAAATAAAAAGTCGGTTTTTAAATAGTAACCTAGTGTTTTCACTTTTCATCAAAAATTGAAAGTTTTTAGAAAAATACTAAAAATTCACCCTAGGGAAATTTCGATATTCTGAATCCAAAAATGAAGTCCATTTAGAAAGACAAAATTTATAAAATTTCAAAAAGTGGGTATTACTATTCATAACGGCTAGTTTATATAACATATCGTTGTTTAGCGAAACACGGTATTGCGTGCAACACATGCTATCATGGAAGGTCGCAAATGCGTGTAATGAAAGACAAGTCAGGGACGCATGTAGTGAAAACTCCTTTTGGTGTAGCATATAACACAAGACATTAGTGAGATTAAAATAATATTTTTCATAAAATCTCGGGGTGTTAAAATATGAACAAAACATAATAACCATAAAATGAATCATCGAATACCATGAATATAAAAATAATCATGATATTATATGAAAAATGGCTGTACACATACACCACATTCAAGAAATAAGTGGTGAACATTATAAATCTCATGGAAATGAATGTGGGATGAGAAAACCCCTTCCACACATTTTTTCATAGTAGCAGGTGTTATTGTGAGTGCTTAATGAGATGTAAAGGGGTATACCAATATTTATATATCATAATGAAAGTATGGGGGAGGTGAAAAAACATACCCCATAATTAGTAATTAAAAATAAAATGGCACAACATAGGGGAAATTCTTGAACAAAAGTGAGAGAGGATCCCTTACCATATGTTTGAAAGTGTTCTTGATTGTTCTTAATGAACTGAATAATAATATTTTTCTTCATTAATTAATATGTAGAAACCTCATAAAAATTTAACTTATTTGGTATAAACTTGTTAGGTTCATTATATGCCTTTTTAATGGGTTTAAGAGATTCGATTTTATTGTTTTGGAAGCATTTTCTTCCTTGGTTTTCATGATCTGTTTACTTGAATTCATGAAGGGAAGTTTGTTTGAAATGTGGTTAAAAATACAGAATTGTTAATATATTTTATTAGTTAAATTAAATATATATAAATTATCTTATAATGATTCTGGTTATATACCATGGGGATGACTCATTCGATGAGTTAATGAAAAATTCATGGATTTGGCTTGGTGGTTTTGTGTGCACAATGAACGTGTTTTGTATTATTATTCCATATTATGAGTCTATAACAATTCAAGAACATTAAACAAGATAAAATAAATATATTATAATCTGTTTCAATCATTTAAAAGGTTTCATGACTAGTCTTGAATATAGTAATGCAAATTGAAAACCCATCATCCATGATTGTGATAAATTAACACATCTCGGACGGTGTTCACATTTATAGCATAAAAGGAAAGGAAAAAAGAGAGATTATGATGAAATATTACATTAGAATAATGAAAATACAGTACATGTATGGTACTGGAATTATCATGGCATTTTTATGAGGTGAGGTGAGAAGAGAGAACAAAATAATGGAACTTGTAAAAGGAATTGAAAGAAAAACGAAGAGAGGTTCACCTCTTGTGTACTCCTCTTTGAGAAACACCTTAAGGCCTTCGTTTTTGGCCTTTCGGTGAGGCCAGAAGGTCTTGTACGTGGGGTGATAGGTTAGGGATCTATTTGAGTAGGATTTAGGCAGTTCTTGAAGCTTGAGTGGTGTGGGAGGAAGAGGGGGTGAGGGTGGTTTATATAGTGCAGGGGAGATGGGATTCCTCTATATTATATTCATTAATTTATTATTTCTCCATAAGATAAGGAATATCAAGTCTTCTGTTACCAAGAATAGTTATTATATCATATGAATCCGAATCGATTTGTCTTACATCAGTTGAACATCATACATGACACTTTAATTAGTGTATTTAGCATATTTTTTAAATTATGGTATTTCACTATTCATCAAAAATTCAAGTATTTCAGAAAAATACCAAAAATTCACCCAAACCATTATTCAACATATAGAATCCAAAAATAAAGTCTATTTTTTTTAAAAATAATTTTATAATTATGATTAATTAAATATTTAATTAAAATCATTATTTAATCAAAAAATATAAACACTTAAAATATTCATCTTTATTTTTAGGTTGCCTAAATTTTTTTATACATTAATGGGTATGGATAAAATTCATAAGAGTCATATTACTATTCATAAGGGTATGTTACTATTCATAAGGGTAGGTTAATATTAATAAGGTTAGGTTACTATTCACTGAAAATTAAGTTAATTCTATTAGACTCAAAATATCATCCTAAACAAAACTGTGTATGTCATATTTTCAAAATTCAAAACACCCAAGTCTAAAATTTAAGATCAATGGCTTGGTTATGATTATCTCTTAAATAACCAAGTGTTGTTTTAAATAATCCCAGGGCTTTATGAAATATAGGCTATGACTAAAATATATTTAAGAGAAACATATCATAAAAAGTTTAGGGTGTTACATATTAAATTTAGATGTTATGATTCAAAAAATTTAATCCATTTTTCATAATTCAAGGAACATAATTTGATAATTTTTTTTAAATTAATCCCACGAATAGAATGATAAAACATGTTTTTAAAGTAAAAATACGTAAAATATTTACATGTTTTTATATCCAAATTCAATATGAAATTTATTAAAATGAAATAAATTATATTTACTTATAAAAATTTTATATAATTATACTTTAAAACCAATCAAATATATAATTAAATACTATAAATTTTTTCGATGAGAAATTTGTTTTCAATTAAAATTAAGTATTTTCCACCATTCATCAAAACATCAAAGTTATCAAAAAAAATTCAAATAATTAAACTAAAAGAGATTTTGATATATTTTATTCAAATAATAAGTTTGTTTTTTTTCAATAAAAAATTCTAAATTTATTAAAAAATATATTTAAAATGGGTTCTCTATTAAAAAATGTTAAAATTTCACGTTGAAAAAATATAATGTTTTATGCATAAAATTGGGTTTTTTGTTATCTTATGTTTATATAATCTATTGGAAGAATATATAAAATATTTTATTGAATATATAAAATATATATTTAATTAATATAAGTCCTCAATTGTAATTAATTTAATTTATTAAGATAAAACATGTAAAAATAAAACTATTTCATTTATAATAAAATTTATATTTATTTTCATTTATAATTAGTTGATAACCAATGAAGTCATGTTATAATACTTATATTTTCATAAGTTAGTTAATAATATTTAAAATCTCCAATTTAACGGCTAGGTTATATCATTTATATTAAATAATACTATTTTAATAATATACTATTTTTTTGGTAGAAATCAATCCTGCATGTAATGAAATCTATGAAAAGAACTCGACATTGTGTATAATAGAAGCCAATAATAGTGTTTCAAATAATGAATGCTATATAAGTGTTGCATGCAGTGCAATATCGACCTTATGTTTCAAATAGTTAAATCCAGAAATAGCATTTTTCTTAAAAAAAATATTAAATATTTTGTGGAATGAAAAATATAAAATAGAATAAATTAATTTGAAATAAAAAACTATTTCACAAAATCTCATGGTGTTATAGCTCACCCCTTTCTTATATAATATTTTTCCTATAATTCTAATAACTTTACCATAGTTCATATGCAAGGTAAATCTATGATAATAATGGTGTTCTCAAAGGATTCTCTAAGTTTTATTTTATATTTTTAGTTGTAATGTATGATTCAAGTATGTATCTAGTTTTCCAAAACCATGAAACTGTTCAGTCCTTCGAGATATAATTCCTTGTATATTAAGTTATTGTAATAAAGTAACCATTGACTCTATGATACTATAGTTAGGGTCTTTATAGTTGGTATCAAAGGTATATTTGTAGTGACCTTAGGAATCTGATTTAGGAAAACATATATTAGAGAAAGAAATCCTATGACATAATTTCATGATATTGCCCAACATACTAATGTAATAATTTAGAGATTTGTTATACCTAAATTTTCAGTTGATGTTAATTGTATCACTAGTTTTTATATTATACAATGTGTTTCATAATGTAATTATTTAATAGTGTATTCTATTTTTTTAGAAATGGATTACAGTGGAAGGAATGGAAACCATATCAATGAACATAACCCAAAGAGTATGAATGATCATTTATTTGATAAGTTTAATATAATATTTTAAATGGAGTGAGTCTTTCAAACATTCTCATCATATGAAGATATAATATCCTATTCTAACAATAAATAAATAATGGACTGAAATAGAACTAAGAGAAGAATAGGATGATGTAGAAAATGGAATAATAATGGAAGAATCGAATGAAGGATTTTCCCATATGTGATAATTGTGGAAAGAAACTCCTTGGTATATACTTCAGAGAAAATGATGTTTTCTTCAAGTGTTGAGAAAAATTCCCCCATGCTCATGAGTTCATGGGAAAGAATTAACTTTCCAATATTTAGTGTTTCAACTATAAGGATTTGGGGAACTACACAACTAAATACCTAAAGCATCAAAGGAATATATCTAAAAATAAACTATGGGATCATGGTCAATCTTACCCTATTTCCATTGAAGAAGAATAATTATAATTTTTGTTTGTTTGAATTGATGAACTATGTTGTAAAAGAGTTTTATCAAAGATATTATAGCTATAATAATCATGTTATATATATGGATTGTACTATATTATTTCTTCTTTAAGCATTTGAGAGTATATGATGAATTGTAAAATAGACTTGGAAAATTTATTCAGTGGAAAGTTGAACTTTTTTAGAACACGTTTTTGATAATAAGATAACCCTTAATATGTTATTAATGTTAAGATAATGATGTTGAGATGAAGAGATGTTTGGTATTGATAAAATGAATTGGATAGTATAGACTACCTTGGAGATGATTAATGATTTGTTGTCAAAGTGGTTTATGCAACCATTGATGGAGAATAAAGGTTTTTTGGATTTATGGAAAATATCTGATAATATATTTTTTACTTAAAGAATAAGGAATTATTCATGTTTCAATCATTATTTTTAGTAATTCATATTATTACCATGTTTCAAGTGAATAAAATATGTAGGTTTTCACATGTTTGGTTTGTGACGATTATAATATACTTGATATTGTTTGAGATATTAATGGTATGTTAATTTTATAAATTCAGTAAAATTATTTATAATGTTTTAGATATTTATCTTTTGGATGATCCAGGAGGTTAACAGTTTATGAAATTGTTTAAGTTGATCTTCTGATTATGTTTTCAATATTAGTGTATTCACACATACGGTATAACTTGTTCCAACTATATTGGTGTTGGAAAATAATTTGAGACAGACCAAATGAATCAATACGATCCATTAATTGTGAATTTTACTGATTTTGGAAAAAAATATCATTTTATATATTCATTTCCTATATTAAGGGATGAAATTATTATGGAATTTGTAACCGGATAACCAAATACACCAAGAATAAATGATGTAATGTGGGTTAATATATTTTTGGGAATAAAAAATGAAATGTATGAGATAAAATTTTAGGTCAAAACCCTGATTTAATTTTGAATATATTAGTGTTATTTTTGGAATGTTGGAGGTGTTATATTAATATTGTTTTAGAAAAAGGAAAATATATAAGTTAGGAAAAAACTGATCACATCTGACAAGGATATGAGGTTTGAACCCACAACTGAAGTTCGACAATGGTTCATAGACTACCACTAGCCTGCATGTTGTCCTGGTTAGAATAACATAGTTGTAATTATTTAATTTTTTTGAGACATAAATGAAAATTTCATTATAGAAATCTTGTATCATTAATTAAATTTGAATATTTGGGAAGTTTATTTGAGGAATAATGATTGAATGGTATTCTGGAAAAAAATATGAGTTTGCGATGGAAATTTTTTAAAGTATGAAATTCTGCATATCATGTAATTATATTTTCTTATGTTATTACTTTAGTAATTATACAAATTCCTCAACTCTATAAAAATGATTTTGGAAAAAAACCATTATTCATTTAATTTTCTTACCGAGAAATCAATGAAAATTAAACCCATCAAATAATTACTTTTTAATGGTAAAATTTATAACGACCATATTATATATTAATATCTATAAAATTTTGATAGTTATATTTCTTTTCCATGTCCATGTATTCACTTCCAACTAATTCTCTCTTATAGGGAAACCCAGTTTTGTGGTATCCTTCACATTTTCCTTTCCCTCTTTTTAAGAGGATGTTTTATTAAACCTTCTTATTATGTGGGATTTTCAAAAGGTTATTTTAAAATGTCAAATTCATAATTATCAATAAATTTTATAAAATTTGAGGATGAAATTTATTGAATTATGGGATATTGTAACACCCCAATATTTTAATAGAACACTATGCTTGATAGATTACATTTCACATAACACTGAGCTTAAACGAACTCTTAGATATTCTTATTTTAAAACGAATGTTATAAATATTCTATTAAATTGGAGGGTGTGAATAATATTGACTATATTATGAAATATATTTTAAAATTACATACGATAAAAAAATTCAATTTTCTTATAAAATGAATACATTATTTTTAGTAAATTCATTTTATTCTTCAAATATATGTTTTTTACAAAAAGCGATTTTTATTGAATTTTATGGGAAGAGAATATAATTAATTTTTGAAAATTTTATAAAATTTATTTTACAAAATAAATTTCATTTTTGGACTTATAACATCAAAATTATATTTGGTTATTTTTTGTGATTTTTTTAAAAAGTTGTTTTTTGGGTTAAAAAGTGAAAATACTATTTTTACAAAATTACATAACTCTAAAGAAATAATTATTATATGATCGTGATTTAAAATTTATTAACCCTTATTACTGATCAAAATGTATTTTTGGAATGACATGATTCATATGGAGTTATATTTAGAAAAATATTTTTAGTTTTTCTGGAAACCACAATTATACCCTTATAAAATTGTTTTTATGAGTATACACATTACATAATTACAATTGACTTTTATCAATTTTATAAATTTAATCAAGTAATGTAGATTACATATTTGAAAACTATAGGTCCAAATTATTTTATAAGGTAATTTTCATTTTTATGATAAAAAAATTGTCATGGTAAAAAACATTTTAAACAATATAGTTAAAATATGGTAGCAGGTTATAGTTATAAGGTAAAAGATTAAAATAATGAAAAAAATAAAACATTATATGGATGGTTTATGTTTTTATAAACATTAAACAACCCATATAACCTTAATCATCAACCACATTCATTTTTATTAATTCTACCCAAATGTGGTTGGAGGTAAATATTAAATAATCATTTTATAATCACTTAAAACCACCCCTCCTCCAGTATAAATCCCACCCATTACCATACCATTTCTTCTAAAAACTCTTGAATCTATTAAAATATCTTCTCAAAACTCTTCATCACCACTATCCCAAAAAAAAATTTCATCTGGTCTCACCTGAACACCAAATCCAAGTTCCTTAAGAGGTCCATCAATCAGGTGATATTCAAGAGTGAACTTTCTCAAACAACCTCTCACAATTTTTTTCTTCTTCTAACCTTTCCCCACCTATTTCATCCATAAAAGTATAACAAATCCATTTTAATATCTATACTAGAATTTTATATTTCTAACGTAAAATTTTCTACCCACCCCTATTCACATATCATATTATTTAAATAAATGAATCGTTTTTCAAAATTGTGGTTGTTAATCATCTCTATGGATAATGATTTTGTTCATTTTCCATTACAAAATTCTAGGATTGAAATAAAAGTATTATTCTGGTAAAATAATATTTTAATTAGTATATTATAACTTATTTAATTTTATATAACTAATATATATAAATATAAATATATAATATAAAAAATGATACTAGTTCGTAATGGTTGGAAACTCACCAAAATAAACTAAGCATATATCATTTATGTTTTAGAAAATGAATAAAACACATCACAGAAATAAAAATGAAGTATGGGAACATTAATAAATATTTAATTTCCCTTATGTTGTTTTATTTCCATTTGAAAAGAACATCCATAATTAAACACAAGTAAACAAACCATGAAACCATTAAAATAATGCACCTAAAATAATGAAAATATTAAAATAATAACAATGAATTGATGGTAGGATGTTATAAAAGTATCATGTAAGGTATTATAAATATTAATATCATTTTTTAATAATTTAATAACATAATTTAATTCATTATATATGAGGTTGGAGTGCACAAAACTAAAGGAAGTGTGAGGTAAGGATCAAATTTTACTTCTATGAGATATATGAAATATTAACCACTTATTTATTTTTTGTGGTGTATATAATTACATTTTATATATAATATCATTAAAATAACATAATAATTGTTTTAAATATTTCAATTTATAATTATTAATTTTATCAGGCACACAATTTTTCTGATTATAGGTGGTAAGGGATTTCATAACTCAATTTGAATTCATTGGGTTAAACTTGTACTTTAATTATTTTGTCATGCTTAGTTTATTTGTGAAATGGATTTTGATTATCTTATATTTCATTTAAACTTGTTTTATTTTGATTTTTTTTATGAACTTAATCTAACCATTTTTTTAATTCTCACATCAGTGATATGATATTTTTACGGATAGTCAAATTTAATTTTAATTTTAAATTTTAATTAAAAATATATTTTAATTCCATGACATTATTTTCTAAAATTGTATTCAACAATGTTTTTTCTATTCTCTCATGATTATTTTAATTCATTTTTTACTTATGTTTTACTTTTTACAAAATGTTTTGAAAGGTATATTTTTTTCTCATTCTAACCAAAATTCTTAATAATTTTCCAACAGAATATGAAAGGATCATTTTTTTAACTTATAAGGTGTGAGAGGCCTTTTCCACCATCATGATGAATTAAATATTTAAATATTACTTTACAAGCTTAAACACATTGACGATATGTTTGTGGTGTCCCGCATTATTAATTCCCCCAATATGAGATTATTTATTAAATTCCAAGTGATTATTTGATTAATAGAATATCCATGGTTAATTTTTACCGATCATATGATTATTTTGATGGAATTATTTCATAAAAATTTAACCTAGAAATATTATGCTCATGTTTTTTATTAAATATAATGTGTTTCTGTTATTTACCAAACAATATTTTGTATTCATTATTTATCATAGATTCTACTATATACATACTATTATTGATCATCTGAGCTAAACCATTTCTTATGTTTTATCTTCCCCAGTATTACAAGAATATTATTATGGTTAATATAAATAAATAAGATAGGTGAATAATGATGTTCTCAAAGTATTCACTATGTTATATTTTATATTTTTAGATTTAATGAAAGATTAATATTTTTATCTAGTTTTCCAAAATTAATAAACTATTAATTCATTTGGGATGTGATTCCTTGAATATTATACTAATGTAATAAATTAACAATTGACTTTGGGATACTAGGTTTGGGGTATTTACTCTAATGGTAGAAGTTCATGCATCCAAAATGGTTGAAGCATACTGTATAACATGCACATGGATTCCTTCTCTACCTTGGGATATAGTCTGACTCCCATATACTATTCCCTATGAGTAGTACTATTGATCCTACACTAGGGAAACACATCCCCTACCATTTTATGAGTGGATAGTGTAACTCTACCTACCATTCCACTATGGGGCGGCTGACCCTCTCCCAAACTCAGGTGCCTATCATGATCCCCTTCCAATTCTCTACTGTGGAAAGTTCCCATAAAACTTTTTATGATGACCCATCCCATCGCAAACATGAAAATCCACTTTGGGGTGAGGAGAATTCAGGAACTTGTGCCCCAACTTGTCACATTGAATTCATTGCAACAAGTCATGTTTTGAAAGTGGAAGTACAGTCTCTTGGATACTATAACTAATACATTACTGGAAGAAATTAATATAGCATCACTTATTTCCATTAGAATAGGTGTGTATAGATCAACTAGTTGAAACTATCTAGCCACCACTTGGGGCATCTCTCATATTCCCTTCCATGATGAGAGACCAATTAATCACATCCATAAGTCTAATCAAGATAAATACATTCACTTACGAACTAATCTCGTGGACAATTCCATAAAGAAAACATCATACACTAGTTATCTAATCACCTGATAAGGATTGATAAAATTGATCACTGTCCATGAAGCATCTAGTGCATTCCATCGCTAATAATCTCTTCTAGGTTAGATGCATTAATTCACAATACTTATCACCCTTCTACATCTTAATAAATAAATGGCTCAATTTTTCTCTCAAATTCTTTCTAGGATAGCCTATCTTACTTACAATTTTTTATAAAATATCCCAATTACTATTGGGTGGTCCATGAATCATGAATGAAGCAATATTCACCCATATCTATGAATGTATATAAGTGATTAAATATATTATGGATTGAATTGATAAAAAAATAATATTCTTGGAAGCCTCCCTCCTTAGTTATTTTAGGTTGATGTTGCAGTTGGAAATCTATCATTAACATAGACATTGAATGAAAAGTGATAACAGACTCCCTTTCCATGGATCGCATGACCCTCAAGAAGTGGTTATAAGATGATCATCCATCTGATCCTTAGGAGATATTTGATGATCCAGTTCAACTGAATTGGGAGTGTGGTAATTTCCACTCTTTAGATAATGAATTCAAACATAATAAGAAGGCATATTTTATATAAGACAACAAAAAATCCTTAATCCCTATGGTATGAAAAATATCAACCTCAACAGGTGATAAAAACAGAGTAACAAAGGATCATGGTCCCTCTAATTATGGCTTAACATGTGAACTATCACAAAATGAAAATTAATTTACTCTCTTTTTCATTAGATATAACATGTATCTCATTTCATAGTTCATACATGACTATATATCACATGTAATAAATATGTACCAATTGTGAACAATGGGTATCATTATATATCTCTTTGTTTATATCTAGATGCATTAATAACATCTCATTCCATAAATATCCAAGAGTAAATTTCTAGAAGTAATAACATCATTGAACTTGTGAATCTCCCTAGTTGAAATAAAATCAAACCATTACAAGTGATAATCATGAAGGAAAATCCCATATTTGGGAACCTAAAATTTCACCCATACATGTGTCTGATAATACCCTTAAAAATCTCTTTATCAAGTCCCAAAATATCATAGCATCCTTTCTAACATTCCCAAATATTAAATAAAATTAACAAAAAACAAATCCTATAATACCACTTTATAATGTCCCCAACCCGGTGCTCCCTCAAGTGATCAAGAAAGTTGGTTGCATGACCTTAGGAATGCATCCTTATAAACAGGAGGCAATCGAATAGTAGTGTGGGTCTAAAGAATATAGTGGGGAGACTATACCATCTAGTAAATAGTTATAATGAAGGTATAATATAACAATAGAGTAACATAAATAGCATAGATCGTATGAATAAATAATCAAACAACCAAAGGTTGGAGTGGAATAGGTGAATAAATCCAAATAATGAAAAAATAATATAATGACAAGATGAGTGAAACTAAATGACATGAAGAAATTAATATAGATAAAGGGCTGAGAAGATTCAAAAAAAGACTCCAAATCCCTAGTTTGTAACCTCAGGTAAGTTCCATATCCAAGAACTAATCTATCGATATGGCTACAAATAAACAACATGGTCCCTTTTCATGTACACATTAGCATCAATGAAATCTATCTAGCTATAAAATAGTGCCCAGTCTAGATTGAGTAAAACTCATTAGATCTACACCACAATGTTTTAACAAATCTAGTATGGGAAATGTAGCGTCTACAATAAAGAAAATGACAAGTTATTAATTTAATTAATTAATAATTGACAAGAAATAAATATGAAAACACTTAAGTTATGGGTTAAAAAATGATGCTACCCAAACCTCATTCATAACCCTATCAGGAATCATTGAGTAAGGGTGGAGCCACCTGAATTCATATGGATTACCCAACTGGTGGGATATTCTCCCATCGAGGATGAATCACACAAACATCAAGTAAAAAAATGGACTCTTCCCATGGGCTATCCAATATATTCCTCTATGGAATCCAGTGATTATGAATGTGATCTCCAAACATCTGATATAATCATATACTCTTCCCTCAGTCTTTTAGTACCCATGAAACTAACCCTAATGCTATATGAAATCATGAACTACTCTATCAAGTGTAAAAATAATCATGAGTCATATCCAGAAATACTCATATTTCCTAAATTCATCCCACCCTCAAGCATCAATCCCATTAGTGTCACATAAACACAAAAGATATGAATGAAATATAACAATTCCAATAACACTCTTATTATATATTTCATCATAATACACAATGATGAATTTATCCAAACACATAGAGAACCATCATGAGCACCTGACATGCTTACCCTGACTTAGTTAATTCAATGAAATATACATCCCCAAATTTTAGTCCTTTCCCCCAAAAAATTAAATCCTTTACTAAAAAGGTATCCGTACAATAAGGTTAAAAGTATAAGAAATCTCAAAACAAAGCCGATCCATGAAAAACTAAAAGAAGTACATACTAGGAAAAAGATGGAATTTTATAGAAATACATCACTCAGTGGAGGTTATATTCCACACACACTATAACAACCCATGTTTTTTAAGACATTAAATTTGAAAAGAATTTTTAATTTTTGAATTAAAATTTTTATAAGGGGTAAATAATAATTTTATCCATGTTTATGATCTTGAATAATTTTTTTTAACTACTACATTGGCCCTACAATAGAGAGCTTACCATATGACTATAGTTTGGTGGAATTTAAAACCATTCGAATTTTCCAGGTATAATTAATTTTCCGGATTTAGTTAACTAAATATCAATTTATTCACACAAATTCAATTTGATATATGTTTGGAATATAGAATTGGATTAAGATCATGTCTTCACAATTGAGTCTAGAATGAGTTTTTTTCGCTGGTGAGAGATAAAATCATATTAGGAACTGTGGCCAGGGATGGGCCCCTGACTCATTTTTTTTTCTTTTATTTTATTTCTTTATTGTTTCTTTTTCTTTCTTGTCCCCCCTATATTCTTAGGTCTTCCTCCTTCGGCCTACTATTTCATGTGACTGAGGTAGAAATGGAGAGGGACATATAGAGAGGGAGGGAGAGTGAGAGAGAGAGAGAGGTGATGCCAGGAATCTTGGGAGGAGGTAGGTCCTCATGTGGCAGTAGTGGAGTGTCAATTGGTGAAATAATTCAGTAGATTCCAAACAATGGTAGGACTTTTTTATGTTTATGAGGTAGATCCTTGTAGATTTTCTGATATTTAGTTCTATTCCCCTATTCTGACAACTTAATACCCCTTTAGTGTCTATCTATATCCCTTAGGGAGAAAATGGGGTTTCACAATGATTTGAGGGGATTCCCATTTTGAAATCCCAATTACAGGACGTGAAGTTTAGGAACACACATAGTTTATTTTTCCTATTTAGAGAAGTTGAATTTTTTTTAAGTACATGAAATTTATATGGCATACATGTCATTAACTCATACACATCAATGTTTTCGTGAACCTGGATAGACAACCTTTGTAGTGGCACATGGATAAACCTCAAGTGGGATGCACGCCTTGTAGAAGTACTTTTCCTGGTAGAAAACATGTCCAAGACAGGTGAGGTATATAGGAAGTTACCCCATGTAAGTTACACACCTTTTATATTTTATACACGTTGTGTACATGGGGATTACCTGAATTTTTGGTTGGAGTACACACCCAAGACGACCTCAGAGTATATACAATGTGTACTAGGGAATACAAGTTGTGTACTCATTTCATGCAACAATATTGAGGGTTTTCCATATCTTCATACCTTAGATTCACAATTGGACACAAGAGTTGTCCATTTTGAGTATCATTCCGTTTAGATAAACTTGGTCAAACCCTTGAGGTGATTTGAGGAATCTTAGGAGGTGTTTTAAGATTTTTATTAAATGGAGAGATTCTTTTTATTCTAATCGAATCCAAATATCTCATGAGGGAGAGACCTCTAATTTAAAGTGGGAAATGATTGACCTCTAAAGTCTAGTATTCAATGAATTATTCTTTTAGGCCAAGTTTCATTCTAATCTTTTGACCTAGAAGATCTCATATAGGATTCCTATACCTTAATAATATTTATAAGGGTCCCCTATGGGGTTCAATCGTTTACATGATGACCTAGGGAATCCCATATCAGATCCATATATCTATTTACTAATTTTTAGGATCCCATGTTGGATGCCTATTCCTATATATTCCATTCCTAGGATCCCATACAAGATGCCTCTACCTATGTACACTTTTCCTAGGATCCCATGAGGCATGCCACCAATTATGTTCAACCAAGAGGATCCCATATAGGATTACTCTATTTACTTACGTTTTTAAAGGATAACATATATTATTTCTCTGGTATCCTACCATTTCCAATGTTCCCTAGAGAGTTTCCCTCAATTATGGATATACCTTGAGGATAAAAAGTTGGATTCTTTCCATTGCAATGACACGAGGGACCCAGTGGTTTCCCTAACATCTGAATAACACTAATCCAGTATATCATGTTTCCATAGAGATGGTAGTGGGTGTCTCCTTAGAACCTTTAATTAACTTGTAATCCCATGGGTCTATGGTAGTAGTGGTGGGTCTAGGTGTTTGGTTACCCTCACTATTATTTTATGGATTCGAATGGTTAATATTGATGAAGCTATGATTGCGAGAGGTGCTTCCGGGTATTTTGGGTGATGATACTGATGTGATGGGTTATCTACTTTTGGATTTCTAGAGGTACTTCCAGTTATCCCACTATTTAGATTTTTTATTGTTTTTTTTATTTTTGCGTAACCTAGTGGTACTTATTAGGATTTGGCTATTTAGAATTATTTTTTTCTATTATTTTATTGGGATTACCAGATGTTATTCTTGGGGTCAGGATTATAACATATAGTAAAGGATGATTACACTCCCCCAAAATATAGGAATGATTACTCTCTCCCTAATCGATTACATAACACTGGTGTTGGACATGAAAATACAAAATTTTGAAGCACTCTATGATGATTATGCTCTCCTAAGTGATTCTTGGGATTCTCCATAGTTCTAAGTGGAAATTCCATTTCTGGACATTCCAGAATTTTCTAGGAGTAGACTATTAAACCATTTTATTTTTAATGGATACCAAGCATGTTTTTTGATCTTGAGAGTATTACTTCTATAGATATCTTAAGGATCATCCCCTTGGGGATTATCAAAGTCATACTTTCTTGACTGCCTATAGACCAGGACCTAGGGAACAAACATTTTATATGAATTAAGTGGACTTATTGGAATTGAATCCTTCTTAGTGACCATTTAAATGATGTCAATATATTACATGGAATATATCATTATATTGACCATAGGTGAGTATAGGTGATCCTAGGGCTAGGACATGTATCCATATAGGGTGAGGCTGCTTGATCAAAGTCGTTTATAGTTCTAGATAAACATTTATTATTGACCAGGATTATAGAATTAGGGATTGAATTAATTATAAATGGCTCGAGTGCTACAATTCCCTGCTCAATACTCATTTTATAGGATGTCCATAAGATCTGGATTTTGTGCCTAAGGATCAACTACTATTGTATTACGTTATTTTTCATCATACTGATATATATATATTTATATATATAGGGATAGACACATACACACACAAATATATATACATGAAGGAACATTGTCCAGTTGATCGGGATCATAGAGCTAGGGATCGACTGTTATTTCACGTCATTTATGTTATTTATTATTACCTATTATGTATCAGCTAGGCAGAGCATATTACATGATTAGGAACTTATGAAAGAATAATTATAGGTTCATCATATGGGTGGACTATAGATATTATTTCTCACCCTATACATGCACCTCTGTGTGTGTGCATACCTTATGTATACTTTTCAGGTTGAGCACATATTGCATAATGATTTGTTGTGATTCCCAGAGTTGTATGATTAAGAAGAACCACTTGTGTGGATTATTATGATTGGGATAGAGTTTCTCAATACTATCATGGAGACCATGTATGCGGTTTGTCATGAAACCAAGGAATCCATATAAATTCATTATCATGAAAATTTCCATAATTAAATGGAATTTAGGTTTTTAAGATGGGAGAAATCCATATGGGTGTACCATTATAAATTCACCATAGGGGGAAAGTGCTTCCCAATCCCTAGGATCATGTTATATGTAGCCTCAATTATATACTTTAATGGAGTCTAATGTAATAAACAAGAGAATCCATAACATTAAGTTGAATCCAAGAAAATCATTTGTGGAATTAAATTTTGATTTCCTAAAATATTGGTAAAACCTTAGAGTTATTATTAGTAATTCAAAATCATAAGAAAAAGGCAAAATCCAAGTGTAGTATTTCACTTGGAAGAAACATCACTGAATCTATTGGATTCCCATGATCCCATACATGGAAAAACATAATGGGATTCCAACAATCACTGAGAGAATGACACACCTTTATGTTAATTCAAATTTTATGACTATAGTCAATCATAATATATCAACTACTCAAGTTTTCACAACACTAATAATAACCATGATCACAGATTATAATTAAACAGGGGATATATGACATGGTTGTACCATTCAAGTTTCATTTAAAATCATTTATCCATTCAAATTTAAAAATTATACTCTATAAGTTAGAAGGTGGTGTAATTAAATACCAAAGGCTCAGGGTCCTAAAAAGATATCATAACATTTCATTCAATTAAATTAAAAAATTTTATTCACATGAGTTAACTTAATATAATAAAAAATGTGTTTTAATCCATATAATAAGGTATATAATTTTATTATAAATGAGAAACACACCCTCTGGGGTGGTTCACGTTGACGAAAAAAATCCTCCCAGGATGAAAATTCGGTTATAAAACCACCAACTCAATGTGATGATGATGTATTAATTTAAATTTTTATTTAAATGGAACCATATAGAATATCCAACAGTTGAAATTACATCACATGATATAGAAATCAAAAAAATTATGTAAAATAGTGATACCACCATCCATTGATGGTTAGAAAAATACTTATCTACTGTTAGCCATTAATGTTGGATATAATGGTATAAATTGAAGAAAAAAATAATTCTATGAAAATATGGAATATTATCTCTCATGGAAATGAAATTCGACATGGACAATTAAAATGGGAAAAGAACCAAGAATAAATAGTCATATCAAGGGGGATTTGAGAATATGGATGATGCTTGAATTAGATATTAGATATAGGAGTCATCTCATATCCAAGATAGATAGGGAGGAGGATCTTGAGTAGAGGAGCAATAAAGTGAAAATGTCGAAGAAAAATAGGGGAAGAACGGTTAAAGTAATTTGGTGAAATTCCGAAATTTAACCACTATTGATAAGGATCATGTTTTGGTTGAATGGTTAGGAAAATTGCATGCCAACTATACACACCTACTACCTAATGTGAACGCCCCCTGCAAAGAAAGGCACAGAGTTATACAAATAGTGCATAGCCCATGCATGATTATTGTGAAAGTATTCCACCCTCTTACATGGCTAGGTGAATTGTTAAACAAACCATGAGACAACCATTCTTAACATAAAAAAAATTCTATATTTTATTTTCATGACTATGGAGGCTCCCCCAAGTGGTTAAACTAATTGTGTTCCTCTTCTTTGGGCTACATAGTGAAGCCATATGGTTATCATTAGTTTTTCACCTCAAACTGATTATCTAAAAACTATAGATGTTGGCTCTAATAAATCCATAAATACTTAAAAATCCATCCTTATACCCTTATGAATTCTTATATAAATTAAAAAAGTGATTATGAAAGAATAAAAAATTATCCATACCTATCTAAATATATAGGATCATACATCTTCTATACATAATGAATGAAATACCATGAATAACAGTTGCATAAAAATCCACTCCCTAAGATTGGAAGTAGTGTTGTTTACAATTATCATATAGTTGTAGGATATTTATATCAAATATTATCCCCTTTTACTTATCACTTCTATGGATTCCATTGAGAGAGATTCATTTAAATTAACTTGTATTTGATTCCAATTTCTTTTTCCACAAGCTTAAATACCCCTAATGGGAATAGGTGGCTGTGAATTAGGATTTGAAGGAATAAAATAATCAAATTTACGATCAAGCGTCATCATTAAAAAATACCCCTTCATCTTTATCTCACTAAAATATATGATAAAATGAAATTCATTAAAGATACATTAATCTTTTATCTAGTTCCCCCAAACCATGAAAATCCTAGGGGTATACAATAATGATGTGGTGATGTTATAGAATCACTAAAGCACACTTCTATTATATTATTTGGAGTTGAATCACTATCCCCTGGTTTAGAACTATTCCCACATATGATAACTCATTCATCTCTTTACTAAAATGAACTCATTTCTTCTTCTATGAGAGTCTTCAGATACTCTATATCAGATCTATGTTTATTCACATTGATATAAGTGTGACAGGAAACACCTTTTTTTCAATGGAATAAAATACTATTAACTATATAGGGTCATTATAATGTGTAATTTCTTCATGAATTGTTACTTATTTCATTTTACCATTGAAAACATCCTTTCACATACTTATCTTTATACTTAAACAACTACTGGCTATATGGAATTTCAATAAATGAACTCCCCTTTATGTACAGCTTCTTTACACTTCATTAATTTGATCCCTCATGAACTGTACATCATGAATGTTCCTTAGGAAATAAATTTCTTCATAAATTACCTTGAATTATAGAAAACCATTATTCATAAATTCATCTCATTTGAAAACTATTTGGCTTTTTATACTCTATTTAAATAATTTTTTACATTAAACCCCCCATATTCACTTAATATTCCTTTTTATTTTTTCTACTATAATTCATATCCACTCAACTCAATAAAATAGTTAATATAACTAAATTTTTAATATTTATTCCTTTGTGAGAACCCATTCACATACAATTATCCTTCATAACATTTCATTATATTTTCCCCTTTGTGGCTCATGGAAATCACCACTATTCTTTTACAAATTAAGTGGAGATCATGTTTTTTCATTGAATATGGATTAACTAATAATATATAACATATAAATTTAACTACTTTACAAAATCATAATTAATGATTAGACTATATAAATATATTCCATCTACTTTATATTTCACATAGTATTTAATACTTTCCTTTATCAATGACTCCAATGTCTAATTTTGTTTCTCATGAAAATACTTTACGGTCTCACATGACTCATGAAAAATATATTCATTGGTAAAATGTTTCTCATAAAAAATCATTCACACACTGTCATAACTCCCTTATTTATGGTATTCAATATTCATCCACAATTACGTTTAATATTACTTGAACCATTTTCATAGTTCATTGTCATGTAAAACTAATTTGAAAAATTCAACACACACCTCATACATTGTCACGTAAATGATTCATGAAATTTTTTCTCCATCAGAAAAAATAATTCTTCAGGAACTTCCTTCACATTACAATTTACTATGGAATTTCCTAGAACATTCATTTGTTTCCAAAACCACTTTTTCAAACTATTTTATCAACAAATAAACAATAACTTTATGAAAATACTTTTTGAATAATAACTTTCTTTATCAAAAAACACAACAAATTAAATTTTTAAAACATCAAAATTATGGATTTATACAAACAAACTTATTTATAGATTTCTCATCCAACAAATCATAGTTCTCTCTAGATAACTTCTTCATTAAAGAACCTATATAAGTGGAATCCACTGTTAACATATTTCCCAAGGATATACCCTTAGAAATTATTGAATTATCTACCATATTTCTTTACCACGATGAGGATAATTTCGTAACAGGTTTTTAATCCTATCCCATGTAGTGAAAAGTGATTCACCATAAAAATGATTAAATCTTAAAATAAATACATGAATACTAAATGATTTTGATGTATTAAATAATACTTGTAACAACTTCTTTACCATATCATCCCATGTATTCATGAAATGCAGCTCAATTCTTTGGATCCACTCTTTTTAATTTTTTTAGTAAAAATAAAAATATTCATTACCTTACTACAATAATAGAAACATTATTGAATTACATGGTATCACATAGTTATAGAAAAATTCCCACGTTTGTATTAGGATCTTTATGTTGTCACCCAGAAAACTATATAGAGTATTATATCATTTGTTTGATCATTTTATTTATCTTGATGTAGTTTATAATAACTATAGGAACCAAGATATTTTTTTTACCACCTGACATAAGGGTACACCACACCCATGAGTGTAATATACTTCATCTCTCTTCTTTGAAAACCTTATTACATACTTATTATATTTATACCATAACCATATTTTCTTTTTTTTCTTTGGTCTCCTAAGGCTTCTATCTATCTAGGGATTATAATGGTCAAACAATTTTCATTTTCATCAATTTGAGTACTCATGTATGAATGTTATTACCGAAAAATAACAACATGAGAAAACCAAGTGTAAGAAATCAAATAAAAAATATACAAAATTAATCAATTTTTACTAATTAAATGTCCATTGAAATGATTGTAAAAACCTTGAAATCTCACAAGGAAATGTTACTGCCATTGTGTTATCATGTGTTGAATTTATTTATTACTATTACTAACTATTAATTAACATGGAGTAGTAAGTGGTAAATATGAGGTAAATCCCTCATGGATAATTTTTAGGAGTCAACTTATAGTATTTTTAATGATTGGAAAATTGAAATACTAAGAGTTAGAATCCCACCAAGACTTAGAGTGTCTTGGTTCATGTATTAATGATGTGAAAAAGATAAAATGATTCTTCTTATTGTTTCTAGAGTTTAGTATATGAAAATCCAATATTTTACAATTGAACTTCCATTTTAAAAACAATTCTTTTATCATGGATATTTAATTAGGTCAATATAAAAGGATGGTGTCAAAGAAATATATTTAAACATAGGAACCTCAACCCCCATAATGGACAAGCATGATTAATTATTGTTTGTTAATGCATTAAAATAACATTTTTTAATCAAAGTAAAAATGATATTTCCTAAAGAATGAAAATATATAAAAAATATCTGAAGAAAAAAACAATCATGAACTGATAATAAAATAACAGTTCAATTAAAATAGTCCCCATTTTTTAAATAGGAGTAAACTGAAAGACTACCCCTCGTGCTAGTCATTGGAGTGTGTATGAATAAAAAGAAACTCATGAAGATTACCCACAAGAAGAGTATTCATCACTCTGGTCTTTAAATAGATACCATATGTTCTATTATCAATGTGTGCTATTATGATACCCTTAAATTTCTCATATACTTCCATTATAATTAACTCAGCATATTTGATAACTTTCATTAAACATAACACCAAGTTTCAATGAATTGTGATATAGTAATCCTTTATAACCTAGACATTGGATAATAAGTATTAAAATGATTAGAAAAATTATGATATATATATAAAATGATTAATTATGTAAAAGATGTTTTTATAAAAACTCAATCTAAGTGAAATCATTTGATGATTATAAGAGAATTTTTTTGATTAAAATGTATTTTTCTATATGTTATGTATTTTTATCTAGATAATATATTGATTACAATTGAAAAATTATTTCAATAAAATTTATTTATATTTTATATTAATAAGTGAATATTAATCGAGACATTAGATTTTTAATGGTTAGGAATAAAGATAAAATCAATTAAAAATAAGAAGATTTATTTTTCCAAAAATGGATTTTATATGCACAAAGTGTTTTTATCATCATAAAATAAATATTTAATTATATAATAAAATATTTAATGAAATTTATATATTATATATAAGCATAAAATTATTTTAACATTCATTTTATAGTTTTTAATGGCATGAAATGAAGCTCAATTCCGTTTTATCATTAAAATTGCATTAAAAAAATGGTTTCCATTTAATTTTTCATGATTATGTGAAATAAAATTCTTAAACTTATAGA
This sequence comes from Viscum album, assembly GCA_963277665.1. Classification (NCBI taxonomy): domain Eukaryota; kingdom Viridiplantae; phylum Streptophyta; class Magnoliopsida; order Santalales; family Viscaceae; genus Viscum; species Viscum album. The sequence continues at coordinate 28,125,820 of OY728152.1, forward strand.
AATTTAATTTGGTAAAATAGATTCCATATTTATAATTATAATAATTAAATAATATAACTAGGTTAACTTAATTTTTGGTCATAATGAATAATAAAAGCAGTACGATTTTTATTCCACGATTAAGATTAAATTGTGTTTACCTTGTGTCAAACTAAAAAATAATGGTTTTAATTCCAAATAAACAGTTATAAATATTATTTTATGAACATATTTCCACCTTATTTTATATTAAATTTTAATAAGTGGCCAATTTTTCACTTTCTCCTGAAAGTGATGTTAAATTAAAGAAATATTTTAAGTAATTCCATTCATGTCCCCCCCTCACTAATAAAAATAACCTCATCTCTTCAATTATTCAAAAACTCTAACCTCATATATTATAAAATTATAACTAAAAACCTTCCTATATTCCTTCCCCTTCTCCTTTATCCCATTATCTTCTACTAATATAGATATTTCATGGCACAAGTTGCAATCCAAAGGAGGTCTCTTAATTAAAAATTATAAATATTAATTGATCTCATTGAATTTTATTTCTAATTACACCTTCTCTAAAACTTTTTTATACATAATAAATTTGTAAATATATTATCATAAATATATATATATATATATATATTATGATTATGAAACGACCATTTCCCACCTATTCTCCATCAAATTCTAAATGAAAGTACCACTCTTGCATACATGTTGACTACCATTTCTACAGAGAAATATGATTCATTTTCCATCACTGTCTTTAATGGTCAGCCATTTTGTTGTATTTAATGTCTATATATTATATTTTTGATATATTTATTATTTCTAATTTATAATATGTTATCTAAAATTTTACCACCTGATCTATTGGAAAATGATAACGTATCTCATGCATATATGTGGACAACTTCCTCCATGAAGAGATGTGATTAATTTTTAATTTTGGATTTATGTGTATAGTAATAAAGATATATATAATTAATATATATTATATTTATGAAATAATAATTATTCTTTAAAGGTGAATTATTATTTAACTTTATTTTGTACAATCCATAAAAATGTGGAGACATCACTCATTCGTACATATGAACTACCATCTCCATGAAGTGATATAATTCAATTTTCATAATCTCTTTATATGAATGATTATAGAAGTATATAAAATGAATAAATATTATAATTTTGAAAATATTATTATTCTGAATATTATAGTACCTTGATCAAAGCGAAATGACCATAACTTCCAAACTGAAACATAGAAGCAAAATTAGACAATTATCACTAGGAAACAAGGATTTAATAGAGAATTATTCATAAAAAAGTGTTGAAATTTTACAATTCGATAATATATGATAATATATGTGTTAAAATGGTTATATTATATAATTATAATAAATATAAATTTATTATATAGGTGTTTTTAGTGATTCCAAATCAATAATTACATAAAGTTTCGGTACTTCATCTCAATACTGTTTGATTTGTAATTGTATGATGTTATGAAACCATTTATGCTTATCATGTTTATATAAAAACCATTTAAAATATAATATAAATTAATATTATTAATTTAGGGTATTTAAAGTCATAATAAATATTATTTTATCCAATTAGTTTTTTAATATAGTTTTACCAAAGTGGATAGGGTTACTCATCTTAATTTTATTTCCATGATACAAACACCATATTCACCAATTGTTTCATTAAAGTGGTGAATATAATGACCCTTTGATATTTTATTTAATTAATATATTTAAATTAATTTTAATAAAAAACTTTAGTATTACTTTTATGTGGGGTTTGCTTCTATAGTTACCAAAAAAATAGGGGGTTTTCATTATAGTCTAATTTTTACCAGGATTGTTTATGGATAAATTTATTGTGTTAGAATTATAATCTCAATATATCCTAAAAAACCTATTAATTTTATTATTCAAAGATTATTTATATATATTACATGTTTTTCATTATTTTCCCATCATTATGTAATCAATATACTAAAATAATATATTAATGAAAAACCAAATTTATTTATTTTCTTATTTGGTAAGAATTTTCTTCATACACATATTTTAGTTAAAATGATTTCAAAAATGATTTTACCGTTTCCAAATTATTTTTCAATTTCATTTTTACCCATGAATAAATTAATATAAATTTTTTAAAATTAAATATGCCTTTTCATTTCCTGAAAAAGGTACATTTTAATTTTTAACAAAAATATGCACGAGATCTGTGTTTTAATATTTACCACACAAATGATTTTTCCCACCATCATGACTGCTATTTTCTTTGATTCTTAATTTATAATCTTCCAGATTTATTTTAAAATAAAAAATATTCCTTATTGTTTTTAAAATCCTACAATATTAGTGATTTGAAAATAAAAAGGGCATTTACCTCATGAAATATTACAACTATATTTTAATGTAATTTTTGTTATATGATATAATGTTTTGATGTTACTTATGATTCACTAGGAATATGATCCTATGATACCATCCATATTCATTTTTGAATGGTTTATATTTATGATGATTAAATTTTGGGGAAATCCATTTTATATTTTATGGGTTAAGCTATCATTAAATTATAATTATTTTATTTATATATTTGAATAAATATGAAAGGATTATGACTATGTGATGGGTGGATCTATTATATCCATCACATGCATTGGGTAATTGTTAATATTTTTTTGAGATCAAAGGGAGAAAGAAAGGTTATTCTTAGAACAAAAGAGGCTACACTGATGGTTATCCAATTCCCAAAATATGGTACATGGGAGGTTATCCAAATACCATGATAGGCTTCATGTGAGGATATAAAAATCCCATAATAGGGTATAAATGAATTTATCTCAATCCCAAAAGAGGGTACAAAAAACATTATACCAATCATGAAGATGATACATGGGTTTTTAGCCTCATACAATCATTTTATGAGTGTCTTGGTGGGTTATCAGGGCATAATAATTTCATGATTATGATTATGAAGCACTTTATAACACACTATTATGTAATGTTATTATTCTAAAGTTATTTTCTCAAGGATCATGATCATTAATTGACATAAGATTCATACCTTATAAAATTCCAATGATTTATGCTAGAATTATTATTTATGATCTCTAAATTATTTTGTATTATTTTCTAATGTAAATATCAGGACCTTCTACTATTATTCTTATCTTATAATCACTTATTATCACTGACAGATATCTCCCATGTTTACTCTTATGGAGAATCCTAGTTCCCCCTTTCATATATTTGCTTCCCCTAGGTTACAAAGAATGGTTTTAATTAGGGTATGACTAAGAAGTGTATTAGGTGAGAATAATTTTTGGGATATGTATAAGATGTTTCATGGAATAAGATGACTATGTATATTATCTTGATATACACTAAACATTTATGACCTATAGCATGTATCGTTAGGAAATATATTTAATATTCATCTAAAATGATGTAATATTTTTATATGTTATGTTTGGGTCACCTCGGTAGTGCCAATAATTATTTAGACACATAAATCCCCATCCATATCTATTTGTATATCCATTTAACTCTCCCCATTAATCATGAAAAACAAATCCAAAAATATTGGTATAAAAAAACCAAGCCACATTCCACCAATGAATCTATAAAAATATTGGGTAGATGTGGAATTTGAAATTATCAAAAATATCTAAAACAAATTGTTCTCATTTTTAATCATACACGTGGTACTCCCCATTTAATAAAAAACCCTCATGTTTTCATGATCATATTAATTGCACCATGACGTAGAAAGTATATATTAAATAATATATTCACTCAAGCCTCATATTTTATTATCCCTATTGCATATATTCCATATTTTTTTCATTCAAAAATCTATATATCTTCCTCCATGATCACTCCACATAGCTCTCATCTTTAACCAGAATGAATTATCTTAATCACTCGGGAATGAAATGTATTCGGTTAGTATAGGTCATCTCCAAATTGACATTGTAGTATATTCTAGTTGTTTAATCTAGTTTCTTCATATAGTTATTCATTTATTGTATGCACGTAATACCATATTTCTTGATACATTGAAATTGTAACACCCTAAGATTTTGGTGAATTATTTTTTCACATTAATATAATGTTTTTATATTTTTCACCTTACACGATAATTAAAAAAAATTTCAACTAATTCAAACATTAATTTCACACATATCCAACTTAGTGTTAGTTATAGACAATACCAACTAGGAATATGTTACATGGAACAACAAGGTTAGCTTACACTACATACAAGATTGACCTTCCTCGAGGGCTTGCACAACACGCAATACTAAGTGTTACCTAACTATAACATATTATTAAAAATATTAATATTAAGAGATATATCCTATCCATTAAGTTGAAGAATATGAATATTATTGAATAAAATTTTAAAATATTTTATTTATAAAAAATAAAAGATGAATTTATAGGTAACTAATTAATTATAAATGAATATGAAAAACGATTGAATATAATGGAAAATATCATTATTTTCACAACTATATTTTAACCTATTAAATTAAATTAATTAAAATTAGTAAGTGATATTAATATAATAACCATTTTATATATTCAATCAAATATTTTTCATATTTATCCATTCGATTCGACAAACGTAAGATAAGAACAAAACCAATTTTCTGTTTAAAAAATCTATATTTTTATTAAGGCAATTTTTAACACCATTTAATGGCGAACCCATTTTAAATAAACTTCATTAAACTTTTATGGATTTAATATGTCTAAATAAAACTTATATATGTAATAGAAACATAAAAATTATGTTAGGGTAAATATTTGGTATTTTTATGGACGGTTTGATCTTTTAATGAATAGTTAAAAATTCTGGATTTTATTTCCAAAATTCTTTTCTCATATACATTATTTATACGGAAAAATTATATTTTTAAATGGTTTAATAGTTTAATTAAATAATTTTTTACCAATTAATCCATTTTAGGTAATTTGAATCAATTTCACATTGAAATTAGATATAAAAACTTAACAAACGTTTGATCATTTTTACTTAAAAAAATCGCAGTGTCGTCCCGACAACAAGATTAGTTTTCCATTAATTTATGCCAGTTATGTGATTAGAATTTTGAAAAATGGATTCCATATTTGGAAAAATAATAATTTATAATTTCCAATAATTTCAACTTTTTTTTGAACAAGAATATTAGTGAAATTAATAAAAATTAATTACATCAGTTAAGATATTTTTTTTAACAAAGTAATAAACCTTAAATTTAAGACCAAAAACGACCTAGAATCTACTTAAAAACCCATTGGATGAAAATATTTCCAAAATATCACCCGTTTCCTATACCTTTTACATTATTTTATCCACATTCAATAAGAAAAATTAGGGTGTAATTCTCTCTTCAGATATTTATAAGAGTGCCACTCCTCCCCCACTATAAAAGACCACCAACCCTACCCATTCCTCATACCTCTAGAAACTCTTATTTTCTTCGAAAATATTCCAAAATAACCTAAAAAACCTACCTTCTACATAAAATGTTTTCTTTGGGCATAAATCTTCTCAAGGAATCTTTTTGGCACAAACCAAAATGAGTTACCCAATTTAGAGGTAGCATCTTCTCTTGAGCTCAATTCCTTTGTTTCCATTCTTCACGCATACACTCTATTTATTTCATTATTGTGTAACAAAAAGATTATCCCACATATACTAGTATATTTTTATGAAAATAAATTGACCTAAAATTACACACACCTCCATCTAATGGATATCGAACATTCTGTTTCTGTGTACGGTGAATTATTGTCTCACGAAATGATGATTGTTCATTTCTACATCACCACAAATCATGGTGGCCATAATGATGGGAACACTGTTTACATATTTTATATATAATATATATTAATTATTTATATTATTTATTTTTTTACAATACATACCTTTTTACTTCCCATTTGGTGTTAATATGATAATCTAATTTGAGGAAGTGTCGACTACCTACCCCACAAAGCGATGTGATTTATTCACACACAAAATGGAATTTATTATGGTTGGGTTTAGTGAAATTAAATGATATATATAATATAGTCAGGATAATTTAATAATGATATACAAATACATACATATATAAACATGTCATTTATATACTTTCTTTAAACACAATAATAAGAACAGTAACAACGTTCATGTGTACATACGACTTACCATATCAATGAACAATGTATTAATTTTCATACTTATTTATTCTATATATTTTTACAATATAAATATATTATATATACCTGATATTTATATCATTTTATACAATCTTTAATCATGACATAACTATGAGGATCAAGGATATAACAAATTTATAAGTGTTTGAAAAACAAAGTGAATATTACCCGAAGTGAAACCATAACACATGATCATTAATAGACGGATAATATAAGGCCATAATAAAACCATATATGTTAATATATATAAGAATATTATTTTTAAATGATTTATAACAAACATATATTTAATATATAAGAAGCTTGTATGAGTACAGAGAGAGTAAAGACACAAGGTAAGTGGAATTTCATCTCACTTTTAGTTTCCTTGAGTTACATATTTTTTCACAACTATTTCATTTTGTGTGGTGTATTTACTGCACATTATTGTATTATAAGAATATAATATTTAATTTTTTTTTTGTTCACATGTCCCTTTTATGATCGATATTTCTTGTGGTTTAAGTTCCCAAAGTTAACAAATCGGTAAACTGTTTTGCCTCCATTTTCCGTCTTTGAGACTCATTTTGGTTATGCACCTAAACTCTTTTTTGGGGTTAATATATTTATGTTTTTAATGAAATATAATGAATCTATATATTTTCATAATATTCTATGATTTAGTTAATTTACTTTCATTACATGTAGACTATGAACCCATGATACTAAGTTATAAGAGCTTATTGAAACAATATCATTGCTTTTGGAGATTATTTTTGTTTATGCTTCATTTAATGAAATGTTTTGAATCATTTATCAATAATATTAATTATTTTACTTTTCCTCTATTATTTCATGACATAATCATGAATTGGTACCATATTCTTCTCTTTGTTACATAATGTAGTAATAAAGTGCTTTTAAGAAATCCTGACATTACCCTTTCTTCGTTCAGAAATTTATGTTTTATAAAAAGGGATTCCAATAATATTATACCATTATCCTATAAGATTTAAAATAAATTCTGACACTTTTTTTTATTTTACCAATATATTCAAGGAAATATTCTTATATCTTTCCGAATAAAGAACTTTTCTATCCTTTTTACCGTGCAAAAGGAATGTTATTTTGACCTTGTACGACATGTATAGATTTAACCATCTTCATTTTTCAAAGATCCCTTTTAATTTATAAAAGTTTAATATTTAAAAATATTTTATTAAAATATATTTTCAAGAAAAATGTTTTTCAAAATGTTTTAAATCTTCTTTTATAATTTTTCTAGTACAAACGTTTTCAAAACATCTTCAAGATCTTTTTATATGTTTTCAAAGTGTTTTCAATGGAAAAGGTTTTTTAAAGGGTTTTAAGATTATTTTACCTGTTTTATAAGAATAATTTTTCAAAATAACTTCAAGAATTCATTATAGGTTTTCAATCTATTTTTGAGGAAAAACATTTTAAATGGTTTATATATTAAAAACCCTTTTAAAAGAAGAAAAGATATTTTACTCAAGGAATGTTTTTTAAATGATATTTCATAATTACTTTCCATATAAGATGACATATATTGATGTTAATCATTCCAATATAAAGGTTCAATTCATATCCTTTCTATTAATGGGTTATGCTTAATGTCATGGTATTTATGAAACCCATTTCTACTTCATGGGTAATATTTATATGAAATCCATTACTCTTTCATAGGTTATGCCATTGATGAAAGGATTATGAAACCTATAATTTTACCACAGGTTATGATATGTTTATAAATTTAGGACACCCATTTAATTTCATGGATTATGATATGTTTATTTATGATCTTGTGGGGATATGTATGTATGATTTCATTATGTGAATGATGTGACATATATCTCCCTCCAATGCATTGGGTAACATTTTATATTTCATGAGATAGACTAAGATGGTATTAGGAGTGAACCTAGAATACTATAATGGCCGTGGGAGTAAATCATAATGGCTAAGATGGTATGAGGAGTGAACTCATGCTACTTTTATGTTCATGGGAGTGAACCATGACTACTATGATAGTATGAGAGTGAACCCATACTACAAAAATTGATTGAGAAATAATGCCTTGGATACTAGGGAAATCATTATACTCTGATGAGTTCGACACAATTCCATGCTTTATTCATATGTTATGATATCATTTATTAATCTCTCAATTTCATTAGTATTCATTTCTTATGAACTGGAAATATTTATGACATGATCTTTGTTATAATCTTTGATATGCTGGTTACGATCTCCTATTTTCATGATCACATTTTCATACCCCCATGCTCATGTTTATGCTTAAATTTCCCCCTTTTCTACCCTTATTAAGTATATGAGATAACCCATTTTATGTTTCCTTTACCCCAAGTTATTATGACATGCACTATGTTTAATATGTTTAAGAAGGGTGTTAGTTAGGAAGAACCTAGTGGGAGATGATGTAGCTCACATATGTACCTGTGTTTATGTTTCCATGTTGCCAAAGGTACTATACCAAATATGGTCCTTGGGATCTATTTTGATAATTTTTAAGTATTCCACAAAAGTTATGTAATGTTAATTATTGAAAAGAGAGTGTTTCTGTAATTGGTATCATAAAAAAGTCATATTTAACCCTTGGAAGCTTGGATGATAAAAATTTAGTGATATCCCTAGGTAAATTTTTAAGGATATCTCTAGGGATGTCTCTTTGAATAAGTATAAGGATGAGTTAACATTTAAGAAAATGTGATGGAATTTTGGTGAAGGATATAGTAAGTAGTTCCAAGAAATACATCTCTGTCTGGATACTACAAGTGGATGTGGCACTGGAACAGATGTACCTTGTGTAACAACTCTAACAAGATGTTCCAGACATTACTTTGGTTAATCTAGTACAAGAAAATGGGACTTACTGCACACCTGGTTTGAAACTCCTAGGGGATATTCTTTTGGAATTCACAAACTCTTCCCAGACCAACATTTTCATGACCCATCCCCACAAGGTGTACCCGTCCTAGTCAAGCAAGGTGAGAAGGGAGATAGTGACCCCCCTGTCCCACATCCAGTAGGCCCCGGGATGGAGACTAGCACTGAGGGTATAGTAAACACACAAATGGGAGGCATTACCCTCTAAGAGAAATCTTTCAAAATAGAGAGATAAGATACACACCCTTCAACTCAAACTCAGACGTAAATATAAAAGAAAACCCAGGTGAACATATGTAATGTCATGAAAAACTACTACAAGTGAAAGGGGAAAACATTATGTATCAAAGTAAAGTAAAAACAATAGATACTAAAATCCCAAAGAGCTCCTGTAACCCCAAGATATTAGAAACCAGTTGGATCACCAAAATTCTCCAAGTGACCAGAAAAACAGTTTATATATACATAGGGTTAGTATAACAGTATACTTAGTAGGATCCTACCTAAAGCCTCTCATGAAAAATTAAAGAAAGCATGCTAAAGCACAGTGAACAATAAGTGAAACTAACTCATCAAGTAAATAGGTATACTATGTTCTTATCCTCACCATGGAAACTCTCACCAAGTGTCACATACAAGAGTATATAATATAATAAATAATATCATGGGTACCCTGCTACTAATTCCCCAATGGTTTGTCACTTTTCCCCAACATCACATGTCCTAAGACGTCTCTCTCTAAAAATGATTTCCCAGAGACACTTGGGTGAAGTACCACAACATGCACCTCGTGAAACAAAACCATTATGTCCATGTAAGAAAAGTAACCAAATAGTTTCTGAGAGACACCACATCTCACAAAACGTGTATCATATGTCGGGCATTATACCTCAAGCCATTACAACCCATACACAGAGTAAGGATCTTCAGGACATCACATCCTATACACATTTCACCTATAGTAGTCCATAGAAAACTATATCCAGAATATATGTGTGCGAATAACCACAAGCCATTACCGCCCTCTACACACATATATGGGGAAAACTAAACGTTGTGCCTACTAGCACAAGTAACTACCAGGAGAAGATAGTGAGGGAAAAGGGCGTAGTCAGCCAACCAAATTCCCACCAAAATTTTGGGGAAAATAACCCCCAGGGCATAGAATCCTCAGGGTATCAGCTTCCATAAATTAAGGGGTGGAGTTGCGTATAGAAACACAAAAAGTACAGAATATACAATATATCACAACTGCACTATGTGCATAACCTAGTCTTAGAATCCACTGCAGCTAACGTCTCTCGGACTCCTGGCTACCACTTCTATGACTATGTATCCTTTAAGAAAAAAACCATTTAAATAGATTTATTACATTAATTCATTCCATTTTAATCAATTTCACTTTATGTTAATTAATTATTTAATCATTAATTAACAATATAAAATTTCCACACTATATTTAATTATCATCACACCCAAAGTTCACTATTCCTTTAAATTGCAACCTCATCATTGTGTCTCATCAATCTACAACCCCATTGGTTAACATCATTTATTCAATCATTTATTAACAACATTATCACTTTCCAATATTCCAAGGAATTCTAGAAAAACATTATAAGTTTTAAAACACAAGGGGCTTTACACGGTGAGTAGGTGAACTACCTGTCGAGTATTTTCCACATATCACAAGAGTGTAAACCCATCCTCCCTTGAGATGCTAAACACAAAAAGAACATGGAATACCCTACACATCTTCACCCCTTCTTGGAAGGAGGGAAAACAAGACCAGATGCCTTGAGTAGTGGGGAAAGTAAATAAGATAAACAACTAACAAGCTCAGAAGGAATCCAAACAATCACATCCAACCCATTTCATCATACGCATTGTCCTCCTAGACACCCACATGCACAAAATGATGCATCTCGCCTCTCTAGGTGTCAATTGCTGCCATAACCAATAAGCCTCCCTATGCCACATATCAGAACATCCTTCCAAGATCACATCAAAACACAAGCAGTAGGAAAAAACATCATATCAACTGGGATCTTGGCCCTTAAAAAAGAAAGAGGGAAATTCATAACCCTACAAGGAATTATCTTTCATCAAACAACTAGTTCTTTAATCTATCTTGAATTAACCGATTTTTATTCGTAGGTTATAATGACAGGAATCCTAAATAGTAATCTTTCACAAATAATTAAACATGTTTTCTATTTCAATTTTATTAGCTTCAAATTACAAAAAAAAAACTGGATTCATTTGCATGCCACTTTATCTTTATCCAAATAATTATCAATTAATTCTGGGTTTGTGTTATTTACCAATTTCCATCAAGAATGAAAATATAAAAAAGAAAGCATAGATATCACACTATCTATCAAAACAAAAGGAAAAAACATACGATTGATATCAATTTATTTATCTGGTTAAAATATTTAATATGTCAATTCTATTGAGATATAGTAGGCTAAAACATGCTAACCTTAAATTTACACATAAAGGGATAGAGAAGAAAATAATACAATACCTTAAAAGGATTATGATTCTCTTTGAAAAGACTAAAAAAATAGATCACGATCACCTCTCTTGGAGGACTGCATCCACTTGAGGATGCAGAGACACCACCACATCGGCCAACACCCATGAAAAGTTCATTTGGAACACGGATATAGTATTCCGTAAAAGGGAAAGGGGGAATAGAATGAGATGAACATAAAATAATGACGATAGATCATACCTAATATCAAATATTGATCGACACTTCTTGGTTGCATAAAAAACAGAGGGTTTACTTGTAGCTAGAAGAACTTTAAGCGGAACCAATCTGAGGAGTAAAGTTTGATCGCACAAATCCTACAAGAATGAAAGAATGATTCAAGCGTCTCACACCGGAGAACAAGGAGGAAGAACAAGGGAGGAGGATATCTCATCCCTTCATAATATTTAAAGGGGAAGTAGTTTAAGATATTCTGGATATTCCATTAAAAGAGGATCACACTAAACCTTGCAGTTTGACCCAGTAAAAGAATACTGATCCTTAAGAAAATTAATATAGAAGTAATGGGATTTGATTTGGCATTAAATCCCTTAAAACAAGTACTTAAATGCATTTTATGTAAAAGTAAATGTCAAAGGGGAGAAACTACATGAAGTTGGAAACACTGTACACCAAACATGAATTTTGAAAAATTGTTGGATGACTCATCATTCTAGAAAACTTGTTTGTCTGGAAACACTATAGAACCTCACTGGTTGGGAAATCTCACTAGTCGAGACACACTATATAACCTCACTAGTTTGGAAACCTCACTGGTCTAGAAGCACTACATAACTCAAAATTTGGAAATGTAAATAGAGGCTTCTGTTGGAACCTCACCATTCTAGAAACACTGTTCATGAACTCAAAATTTAGAAAAGGAAAAAGTGGCTGCTGTTGGAACCTCACCGTTATAGAAACACTATTCATGAACTTGATATTTGGAAAATTAAATAGAGGCTGCTGTTGGAAACTCATCATTCTGAAAACACTGTTCATTAAATAAAAGTTTGGCAAAGGAAATAGAGGTTGCTGTTGGAACCTCATCATTTTGGAAACACTTTTCATGAACTTGAAATTTAGAAAAGGAAATAGAGGTTACTATTAGAACATCACCATTCTGGAAGAAGTGTTCATGAAATAAAAATTTGGAAAAGGAAATAGAGGCTGCTATTGGAACCTCACTGTTCTAGAAACACTGTTCATGAACTTGAAATTTGGAAATGGAAATAAAAGCTGTTGTTGGAACTTCACCGTTTTAAAAATTCTCTTCATGAACATAAAATTTTTCAAAGGAAATAAAGGCTGTTATTGGAACCTCACCATTCTGGAAACACTGTTCATGAACTTGAAATTTGGAAAAGGAAATGGAGGCTATTGTTGGAACCTCACCGTTCTGGAAACACTTTACATGAACATGAAATTTGGAAAAGGAAATAGAGGCTGCTATTGGAACCTCACTGTTCTAGAAACACTGGTCATGAACTCGAAATTTGGAAAAGGAAATAGAGGATACTGTTGGTTCCTCACCATTTTGGAAACTCTGTTCATGAACTAGATATTTGGAAAAGTGTTCGGAGTAAGTCACCTTGACCTCCCAGAATACCTCAAACACCAGATTTCAGCAAAGTAATGGACTAAAGAGGTCCAAGCCATTACATTAGATACCTCTCAAAAAATTATCATCCTCAAGAATTCAAATCCTACCTAAATGGAAACAGAAACGGGGCTCGAACAACCACCCATCAAGATACCTCTCAAAAGAGAGAAAGCCACAAGAAGAAACCAAAGAAATCCATCTCATAAACATGAAATGTCTATAACCACAAAGCGAACATTTTTTTACCATGAAAAGAGTTAAGTATAAAACAACTCAGGATACTGAGCATGTCTCTGTGACTCACTTTCCTAGGTACTTTCCTCCTCGCTACCACGTCACCACAAGACATGAAACAAGGGGATATAATGCCCACATAACAACTTCTCCTTGTGGTCTTGGGGCTCTACCAGCCGCTCTTCGAAGGTTGCGTCATCGTCAACAGCAATCTCACTCCAATCGATGACGTGTGGGTCATCATTAAGATGATGACAGAGTTCTGATACATGGAAAATATCATGTATCTGGATCATCTATGGGGGAAGTGCTATTTCATACACCATGAATCCAACATGAGCCAAAACCTCAAAAGGAAAAACATATAAGGGGAAAAGATTACTCCCGTGACCAAACCTTCTTGACCAAAAAACAGATGCACCCTACCGTGACACACTTCGCCGAACAAAACCACACTGTAATAGACCATCAAGCTTTATAAATATATCTTTTATGTTAGAAGGGTCCATCCTATATGGATACATAGAGAAAGGATATGATCATGGTTGTAGCTCAATCCCAAACTCGACCACTCATCGAGGGGGTATTGCTACAACCTCTTCTAGAAAGACATCAGGGTAATATTCTATGACCCTAGAAAACACCAACAAGTGAACCTCTTCAGAACTCATCATAATATTAACCATCATGGATGATAATGAAAAAACATGCCTCAGACCCATTTGAGGGTCTCTATCTCCAACAAACACCACTGGCTCTCCACCTTCATCGATGAACACAACCTGCCTCTTGAAGCAACCCACGATAGACTGCAATGAATACAACCAATACATACCAAGGATGAAATCATATGGTTTTATCCACAAACATAAGAAATATCCCCAAGAGCAATGTTTCCCTAACACTAGCTCACAATATATACATACATCAAACAAGTAATCTCGACCTCCAACTGGCGTAGTCAACACCAAGGGAACTAGAAGCCTCTCTACATCAAATCCCAATGAATGGACAAGGGTACATGATATGAATGAGTTTGTTTATCATGAATCAAACAAGGAATACATAAAAGTAGAAAACAAGCAAGGGGTACCTTGAACGTCGTCTTTCTCACATGGAGCTGACAACACTAAAGCATGAAGCTGAACAAGACCTCCTCCACGACCTCTATGACTCTGATGATGACCACCTCCATGAATGTGCTCTAATATCTGAGGGCAGGGAGAATCACGAGGCTGTCCTATGCCTACCCCATGTTCTCTTTGCTGACCCAAAGCTGGTGAAACCCACTGCTGCCTTAGATAGAACAACCTCAATAGAGGAAACTGGAGTAGAACACCTGGTGCACGATGACTTCTCTGAATGTTCAGACACTCTCACTGCTGATGACCTCATCCAAAAAAAAAGTTCCTGATCTTGTGGAATAGTCCTGAGAGCTACTACCCCTTGAGAAACAAGATGCTGAGGACTGGAACCTACCCCCGGACAAATGGAAACTCTTCTTCCCTGAAAACCGGGAACCCCATACCACAGCTCTACTTCATGAGGGATCATGAAGACTCCCCTTTCATGACAATCCTGTTTTGACCAATGTCCTCTCAATGACCACTGCCCTTGCCAGCACCCCAAGATATGTCTTCAACATAAATGAGATGACCTAGCGTTGGATATATAGATGCAAAGACTCCTCGAAATGCCTCGCCCTGGCCTCCTCATCTGGAAATAGTTCTGAAGCATATCATATAATGTTCTTGAAACATCTTCCGAACTCTCACACATTGGAGATCACCTATCTAAGGGTATGAAGCTCATGGGGGATGGACACCTTCATGATCAAAGAATGAAAATCGACTATAAACTTGTCTCTGAACTCCTCCCCTGATATCACTGACTCCCCACGATCCCTGAGGGACAAGAACCACCACTGACTTGCTGGTCCACGCAGTATCGTCACAACCAAAGATACCTAGTGCTCCGTCCTAGTACAGATCGAACTGAAGCATATCTCGACCTCCCCCAACCAGTCTTCCATGACAGCATCTGAAACAAAGCCCTTATACTTATGTAGACTCTAGGGTTGAAAATATTAGAGTGTCCTCCCCCAAATTTCGACATCTTTGACCTCTAACCTACGACGATCTGTTGGCACAGCCTGCTGGGCATCTTATGCACGAACCTGACAAAGACGTAGACCGGGAGCCATACCTGCAAAATAACAAAGAGTTATATCTTCTAAACCTGGAATATTGAAGACTCAACATTAATTAATTAATTAATTGTTTTCTTTTATTTATTTTAGGTTAACCTATTCCAAGGTCTACCCATTCAAACATAGGCACAAAGAAGAATGATGCATGATCCTATCCTATATTTCAACACTTTAACTAGTGTCACTTTGTTTAGTAGCCATTGAAAACTTAAAGTTCCTTACATCAGATCACAGTGGGTCGTAAACTACTCTGTCTCAGCCTGTCTCCAGGGTTTACATCACTAGATAAATATGATTGACACTGTTTCCCTACCAACCCCTGCAACCTCACCTGTGCCTAACACAAAACTATATCCTACCCCTCAACTAGACCTTTGATACCACACTGTCACAACCGCCTCCCCATAGGGTGTAACCCTCATGGGACGGAAAAGTGAGAAGGGAGATAGTGGCCCCTGAGTCCCACCTCCAGTAGGCCCTGAGTTGGCGACTTGAACTGAGGGTATTTTAAACACACAAATGGGAGGCATTAACCTCTAAGAGATCACATGAAAAAGAGAGAGATAAGATAGACACCAAACAACTCTAACTCAGACTGAAATATAAAATAAAACCCTAGTGAAAATATGTAATGTCATGAAAAACTACTACAACTGAGAGGGGAATTCTGCAAATACCAAAGAAAAGTAAAAACAACAGCAACAATAAGCTCGAACAGCTCTTATTACCCCATGATAGTAGATGCCACTAGGATCTCCAACCTATTCCAAGTGACCTAAAACAAAATTTATATATACATAGTGTAACACCCCAGGTAAATAAAGAATATGACATTTCATATTTATCCATATTTGTGAATAAAATATTTAAATAACTTTAAAGGGGACTCTATGCTCGATGGCGTACCCAACACGCAACAACGAGTTTCTTGGGAATCTTACGTTGCACTCTAATAATAAAATAATATAATTTTAAATGGTAGTTAACATGTAGCCGTTGTAATGGCGGGAATGGATAGAAATAACTAAAATATGATTATATATGTTTTTAAATGTTTTTACATTTATCCAATAAAAGATAATGGCTTAAAATACGGAAAGAATTCAATTTTAGGCGTATATGCCCTAGCTTTCACTAAAGGTTCACTTATCACCTTTTGATGGCGAACCGTCATTAAATATAGTTTTGATCACTCTTATACATTCTTTTGGACCAAATAAAACTCTTATTAAGAATCGGGACATCAAAATTTACTTTGTGTAAATTTTTGGTATCTTTCCGATAAAGTTCATTTTTTTAATGAATAGTGTAAAATGTTGTATTTTAATTCAAAACCACTTTTTAATCTAATTTATTTATATGATTAGATTATATTTTGAATTGGTTTTAAAGTGAAATTAGAAAATATTTTTACCATTAAATCCAATAGTGTTCGTTGGAATCAATTTCACTTTGAAATCAGACTTAAACTAGTGTCAATCTTTTGATACTTATTGTTTCATAAAACACGCTATTTGTCATGACAGTGGGAATTAATTAATAAATTAATTAATGTGACTTATATGTTTTGAATTTTCTAAAAAGGACTTCATTTTTGAATTCATAATATCAAATATATCTTAGGGTGAATTTTTTGGGATTTTTCTGAAAAACTTCAATTTTTGATGAATAGTGAAACCACTAAGTGGTACTTATAAAAACTGATTTTCCGTTTAAATGAAATTTTGCCATCATTGTGTTTTGATTTTCAAAAATCCGACATACATGGTTGTCATTAAGAAGTAAAATGTGGTTCAATGAGATTAAAATAATTTTTTGGTGAATAGTAACTTATTAAGTTTTTAATCGCGATTAGTGGTAATAAGTGTAGTTTAAGGTAAAAAGAATGCTTTAATAAAATGAGATGAGCTTGACACATGTATTACCCTCATTGGTTGTATCATGGCCGACCAAGACAAGCCATGGGTCAACTTGGGGACCCCATGGATCCACTTTGGTTGGGAAATGACATAAATAACATTTTATTTAATGTAAAAGTAAAATTGACACAAACATGATATGTTTTAATAAAACAATTTTTAAGTGGGGTTATAAAAGTCATATTTTTTATTATAAATATTCATTGGAAATATAAAAATATTTCCTACATCATAGTATTTTTTTTATAATTTTTAGACATTAAATAAATTAAATTATTTATGACATAATAATGATGCAGCGATGACATCATTATTTGACGATTTAAATAAAATGGAAAGATAATATAAAATCTATGAACTAAACATGTCCAAAACTTATTGGATGAGTGGATTTCGAAGCCTTATCACCTTATACACGAATTATATCAATGTGGGACCTTTTGAAACCGAAACACATTTTCAAATAAATTAATATTTCTTTACTTTCCAAAAGTGCACCTCCTCTCCTCTTATAAAAGGCCCCAACTCTACCTCATTTAACACACTCCTCAAGCCTTTGGCTCGGCTAACCCCTGCCCATTTACTCTCTCCACATCCCTCTACTCATCCTAGAGGATTCCCGTTGGGCAGAATCCTTTCAAAGGAAGCCTTTAAGCTCAAATCAAAAGGAGTTACACTTTTAAAGGTAATTCATTCTCTCATGTTTATTTGTTTTATTTTGCTTCTCCAACCCCCTAAACTCTTTTTATTTACTTCTTTTATGACAAAACCAGTATCTTCAATATACTAGGATGTTGTTATAAGATTTATTCGAGCTACACTCTCACACAACTACATCAAATGTTTAAAGAACATACGGTTTCCGTGGATGGTGAAATTCTGCCTCCCGAAACGATGATTGTTCAATACTCATTTAACACCTTAAAAGGTGGCCATTTTGATGTCACTATTTTTATATATGACATATAATATGTTTATGTTTTATTTATGCTTCTGTATTTTGCATTTTTGTCTTACCTTTATGGCTTCCATTATGGGTATACGCGATATCTTCATTTAAGGAAGTGCGGACTACCGCCCCCTCAAAGTGATTTGATTCGTTAAATACCATATGTGGGATGTATAAAGGATGGAAATATGATATTATATATGATATTATACTGGAATTATAATATACCTTTATATCATTATTATTCCATTCTATAAAATAAGAAATATAAATGAAAGTAGCGTTCATGCGTACGTACGGCTTACCGTCTCCATGAACGGTGCATTTCATTTCTTACCTCTAAATGATTATGTAATGTTATAAATGCATGCATGTAATGGATATATATGACATATATGATATCTACATAATGAATACAATTCTGGATATAATAAAAATTTGGCCACACGAACAACATGTAATTGTAAGAAGTCCACTTTCGACTTAAGAACCAAATATCGGAAAAACAAATATTATTAACTTAAATGATTACATAATGTTTATGACATGGTAATAAGTGGTATAAAAGTAATAATGAACTTGAAAAAGGTTCTTAAGGAATTAGAAATTAACTCAAGTTTATTATTCAGGAGATTAAAGAACGATCGAGTCAAGTCGGACCCGAGGTAAGGGATCCTACTCCTCTCTTTCTTTTTAAGTACACACTTTTATGTCATTCCTTTTAAAGCTCATCTTTCTTGTTATTGGGATGATTATTTATATTACACTTACTGTAATTTTTATTTTCATGTGATGAGATACCCTATTCTCTCTCATCAATCCATTTTGGAAGTTTTGAGTGGCGCCGTTAGGCTGCCGAACTTTCGTAAGAGATCTAACCTCTCTCTTCTTTTTAAGTACTCTCCTTTATGTCACTTCTTTTAAGCTCCTCTTTGTAATGTTGGGGGATGTTATTTTATATTCCTCTTTATGTACATTTTATTTTAATGTGATGAGATACCCTATTTGATCTCATCAATCCATATTCGGAAGTTTTATGTGGCGCCGTTAGGCTGCCGGGTTTTCGTAAGGGATTTTTCATCTCACTTTTATTCCCGTGAGATTTATGCTACATTTGCTACAAATTCCCTTGAGTGGTGTATGTACTGCCCATTATTCTACTCTTTGTGTAATATAATTTCGTTTATGAGTATTTACATCAATGATCTTTTGTCCTTCTTTCATGGGGTGTATGTTTTGAAAGATACCCAAGTCGGTAAGGGAACCTTTCACCCTCCTCTTTTTTAAAAGACTTCTTTTGTTGGGTATTTTAATTTACATATCATTATGTTGGGATATGTTCTAATATATCCTTATTGATGTAAATTTTATGTCCAAGTGATGAGATACTCTTTTTATCTCTCATCAACTCTTTTTGATGTGATGCCGTTAGGCTGTCAAGGGAACTTTTTAACCCAATTTCGATTTCTTTGGGTTCAACATGTAGTCATTGAATATGTCATCCATTGAATATGTGTGAATGATCTTTTATTGTTTTACACTTAATATCCACTTATATTGGGTGTATTCATATTTGTCACACATATTTTTGAGATTGATTGTCCTTAATTTGAGGATACCTTCTTTATAAGGGATTTCATCACATTTGACATTTCTATTGAGGGTTCATTGTTGTTATGCACCAATTCACTCTTATATAGTGCATATACTGTCCTTTGGAGTATTATATCATGAATCCATTTATTCTCATGATATTATAAAGTTTTGACTAAATGTTATTCCTCAACTATTGTATTCAAGTGTCTCTAATTTTGGTAAAACCCCTTTAACCAAAATATCGTTTTAAATGTTTTAATTATTTGTTCTTATTAATATCCATGTTTTCAAAACGGTTTTAAGGATTTATTTATATGGATATTAATGGTTTAAAATTTTATTCTCCAAGGTGGTATGGGACACTTTGATTCAAAAATCTCTTTATTAAATGTTTTAAATGGTTTTGGAAATGGTTTCATTTTGAATGGATTCAATATTTCAATATACTAAAATGTTATATTGTGATTGAAATGTGGAAATGTTATGTTTCCTTTATGCATGTTTTATGTGACACATTTATGTTATGGTTCTTGGGCATTGTTATGAAAACGGGTGGTTCCGTGATAAACTAAGGGCGGGTGAGCCCGTTATAGCTCTCCAATGCATTGGGTAACGCGAAGGGGTGAAACGTTAAGGTTTCTCCGAAGAGATTTAGGGAATATACTGTGATGGGTATTACAAACGTAACCAAGAGGGTTACTCCCCACGTAAGAATGTTATGAATGCCTCAAGTTACTTTTATGTCTTATGTTTTCTTTTATTTATTCATGGTTTGATGAGGTATGTTAAAGTGCCTATGTTTTATGGGTAAAGTATGATTTCATTCTTATGTATATATGAACTCATGTTTCCTTTCCATATTTTTATAACCCTTACTGAGCTTTTTATGCTCATCCCAAGTTTTTGAAATGTTTTTCACAGGTCAAGGGAAAGGTACATGATGTGATGATAGTGTCAAGGATGTTTCAAGAAAGAATCCGTGTTATATTTTAAATATGTTTCCGTTGATGGGAAGAATGAATACTGTCTTTTATGTAACCACTTTGTTTAAATGTGGAATGTAATGCAAGTTTCATGATCTAATTCTCTAAAACTCTAATCCTGAAAAGATCCTCAATGTGTAATCTTGTAATAACTCAAGATTAAGTAAGGTTTAATGCTGGGGCCTTATAGTTGGTATCAAAGGCCGGTTTAGATAACTTTAGAGGTTAGGGTATTCTTTAATCATAAGTGACATTACCATAATGGTTAGGATTTCAGAAAGAGTCCTAGTTTTAGATAAAGTGAATGAGTAAGTATATCTTAGTGTTTACCATCCTCGTTAGTACATGATGGTTTTTTGGATATCTCACACTGACCTTTTTGGTTTTAGTAAATGGCTGGATCTAGCAGGCACCAAAGTGACAATGGGTTTGAAGGAAACTGTGGTGGTTCTCTGATTAAGATACAGGATGATATGGGGGATTCAATGAGGAATCTCATGGTTTTTCTAAACCAACTATCAAGGAGTCATGATCCACCACTTGAACCTTGGTGAGTTCTCTAATGCATCATGTACGAGATGGCCAACTCGATGTGGAAGTTCAGGTAATAATTATTAAGGTAACCATTAGGGTTTATATGATCCTTACTTTTGAGGTAATTATGGGTTATTATATGATATGATGGAAAATGAAGGGCATGAGATAAACTTGAGGTTAAAATATGTTATGATTATTCTTAAAGATTTTATCTCATTTTGGGGAATGTTTTAAGAATTATATAGTTTTGGAAAAAGGACAACACGCAGACCGTGTGACATCCTGTCGTGTCGGACAAAGCTGCGGGAATCGAACCCCCAACCAAAGTGCGACTGGTATTTATTTCCTACCACTGGACTACGTGAAGTCCCTGGTTAGTTTGACCGATTCTTTTTAGTTATATGATTTTATGAATTAAGAGTAAGTTGATTTTGGAGGATATGTGATTAGGATAATTACTTTTCAATGTGAGACTTTAGGAGCAACTGATGTTGTTTGGAGATAAATGTTACGATTTAACTTGGTAGACTATGTGACTAAATCCTTCAAATATTTGGGTTTCAATCTTATTTTGGTTTACTTTGAAGAATTTTATGGACAAATGGTTCTCGTTGAACTTTGGGTTTTGTTGGACAAATTTTGGAGATTAAGAATATATTTTCTTTTTATAAAGGGTTATCCTTTTCTGGATTATCTGATCTTGTACTAGCCTTTTTGGTTTTGGGTTTGGTTAAAGACATGGGAAGTATATAGTTCTATTTTGTGGATTAGGTGATTCTCTAGAAGTTTATTATAGTACTCTTAATGTGAACAAGTCTTCCTAAATACTCGTCTTTTGGAGAAAATATGAGTTTGTGTAAGGAATCTAATAAAAGTTGAAAGTCAATATGATAAGTGATTATGTTTCCTTATGAATAAATTCCTCAATAAAAAGTAACTTAAAACAAAAATGTTTTCTATTAACTTTTCCTACTGGGGAATCGAATACCGTTTAACCCATCACAAGTTTGTGATTTTCTCGTGGTTAACTTTCTCCTAAACATGTTTTCTATCACTCTCCATCAGAATATGACCCTTTGTTTTTTCCTCCATGTCCATATTTTCATACTTGGAATCCTAGTATGGGTTAACTCGGGTGACCTTTGTACTTATCTCTCTTTATTTTAAAGTGTTTGTTTTACCGACTTTTGTTCCGATGTGGGACTTTCAAGGATGTTTCCAAGTGCAATTTTAAAATTGCGAGGACGCAATTCCCAACAGGGGGGAAGGATGTAACACCCCAGGTAAATAAAGAATATGACATTTCATATTTATCCATATTTGTGAATAAAATATTTAAATAACTTTAAAGGGGCGCTATGCTCGATGGCGTACCCAACACGCAACAACGAGTTTCTTGGGAATCTTACGTTGCACTCTAATAATAAAATAATATTATTTTAAATGGTAGTTAACATGTAGCCGTTGTAATGGAGGGAATGGATAGAAATAACTAAAATATGATTACATATGTTTTTAAATGTTTTTACATTTATCCAATAAAAGATAATGGCTTAAAATACGGAAAGAATTCAATTTTAGGCGTATATGCCCTAGCTTTCACTAAAGGTTCACTTATCACCTTTTGATGGCGAACCGCCATTAAATATAGTTTTGATCACTCTTATACATTATTTTGGACCAAATAAAACTCTTATTAAGAATCGGGACATCAAAATTTACTTTGTGTAAATTTTTGGTATCTTTCCGATAAAGTTCATTTTTTTAATGAATAGTGTAAAATGTTGTATTTTAATTCAAAACCACTTTTTAATCTAATTTATTTATATGATTAGATTATATTTTGAATTGGTTTTAAAGTGAAATTAGAAAATATTTTTACCATTAAATCCAATAGTGTTCGTTGGAATCAATTTCATTTTGAAATCAGACTTAAACTAGTGTCAATCTTTTGATACTTATTGTTTCATAAAACACGCTATTTGTCATGACAACGGGAATTAATTATTAAATTAATTAATGTGACTTATATGTTTTGAATTTTGTAAAACGGACTTCATTTTTGAATTCAGAATATCAAATATAGCTTAGGGTGAATTTTTTGGGATTTTTCTGAAAAACTTCAATTTTTGATGAATAGTGAAACCACTAAGTGATACTTATAAAAACAGATTTTCCGTTTAAATGAAATTTTGCCATCATTGTGTTTTGATTTTCAAAAATCCGACATACATGGTTGTCATTAAGAAGTAAAATGTGGTTCAATGAGATTAAAATAATTTTTTGGTGAATAGTAACTTATTAAGTTTTTAATCGCGATTAGTGGTAATTAGTGTAGTTTAAGGTAAAAATAATGCTTTAATAAAATGAGATGAGCTTGACACATGTCTTACCCTCATTGGTTGTATCATGGCAGACCAAGACAATCCATGGGTCAACTTGGGGACCCCATGGATCCACTTTGGTTGGTAAATGACATAAATAACATTTTATTTAATGTAAAAGTAAAATTGACACAAACATGATATGTTTTAATAAAACAATTTTTAAGTGGCGTTATACAAGTCATAATTTTGATTATAAATATTTATTGGAAAGATAAAAGTATTTCCTACATCATAGTATTTTTTTTATAATTTTTAGACATTAAATAAATTAAATTATTTATGACATAATAATGATGCAGCGATGACATCATTATTTGACGATTTAAATAAAATGGAAAGATAATATAAAATCTATGAACTACACATGTCCAAAACTTATTAGATGAGTGGATTTAGAAGCCTTATCACCTTATCCACGAATTATATCAATGTGGGACCTTTTGAAACCGAAACACATTTTCAAATAAAGTAATATTTCTTTACTTTCCAAAAGTGCCCCTCCTCTCCTCTTATAAAAGGCCCCCACCTCTACCTCATTTAACACACTCCTCAAGCCTTTGGCTCGGCCAACCCCTGCCCATTTAATCTCTCCACATACCTCTACTCATCCTAGAGGATTCCCTTTGGGCAGAATCCTTTCAAAGGAAGCCTTTAGGCTCAAATCAAAAGGAGTTACACTTTTAAAGGTAATTCATTCTCTCATGTTTATTTGTTTTATTTTGCTTCTCCAACCCCCTAAACTCTTTTTATTTACTTCTTTTGTAACAACACCAGTATCTTCAATATACTAGGATGTTGTTATAAGATTTATTCGAGCTACACTCTCACACAACTACATCAAATGGTTAAAGAACATACGGTTTCCGTGGATGGTGAAATTCTGCCTCCCGAAACGATGATTGTTCAATACTCATTTAACACCTTCAAAGGTGGCCATTATGATGTCACTATTTTTATATATGATATATAATATGTTTATGTTTTATTTAGGCTTCTGTATTTTTCATTTTTTCTTACCTTTATGGCTTCCATTATGGGTATACGCGATATCTTCATTTAAGGAAGTGCGGACTACCGCCCCCTCAAAGTGATTTGATTCGTTAAATACCATATGTGGGATGTATAAAGGATGGAAATATGATATTATATATGATATTATACTGGAATTATAATATACCTTTATATCATTATTATTCCATTCTATAAAATACGAAATAGAAATGAAAGTAGCGTTCATGCGTACGTACGGCTTACCGTCTCCATGAACGGTGCATTTCATTTCTTACCTCTAAATGATTATGTAATGTTATAAATGCATGCATGTACTGGATATATATGACATATATGATATCTAAATAATGAATACAATTCTGGATATAATAATAATTTGGTCACACGAACAACATGTAATTGTAAGGAGTCCACTTTCGACTTAAGAACCAAATATCGGCAAAACAAATATTATTAACTTAAATGGTTACATAATGTTTATGACATGGTAATAAGTGGTATAAAAGTAATAATGAACTTGAAAATGGTTCTTAAGGAATTATAAATTAACTCAAGTTTATTATTCAGGAGATTAAAGAACGATCGAGTCAAGTCGGACACGAGGTAAGGGATCCTACTCCACTCTTTCTTTTTAAGTACACACTTTTATGTCATTCCTTTTAAAGCTCATATTTATTGTTATTGGGATGATTATTTATATTACACTTACTGTAATTTTTATTTTAATGTGATGAGAGACCCTATTCTCTCTCATCAATCCATTTTGGAAGTTTTGAGTGGCGCCGTTAGGCTGCCGAACTTTCGTAAGAGATCTAACCTCTCTCTTCTTTTTAAGTACTCTCCTTTATGTCACTTCTTTTAAGCTCCTCTTTGTAATGTTGGGGGATGTTATTTTATATTCCTCTTGCTGTACATTTTATTTTAATGTAATGAGATACCCTATTTGATCTCATCAATCCATATTCGGAAGTTTTATGTGGTGCCGTTAGGCTGCCGAGTTTTCGTAAGGGATTTTTCATCTCACTTTTATTCCCATGAGATTTATGCTACATTTGCCACAAATTCCCTTTAGTGGTGTATGTACTGCCCATTATTCTACTCTTTGTGTAATATAATTTCGTTTATGAGTATTTACATCAATGATCTTTTGTCCTTATTTCATGGGGTGTATGTTTTGAAAGATACCCAAGTCGGTAAGGGAACCTTTCACCCTCCTCTTTTTTAAAAGACTTCTTTTGTTGGGTCTTTTAATTTACATATCGTTATGTTGGGATATGTTCTCATATATCCTTATTGACGTAAATATTATGTCCAAGTGATGAGATACTCTTTTTATCTCTCATCAACTCTTTTTGATGTGATGCCGTTAGGCTGTCAAGGGAACTTTTTAACCCAATTTCGATTTCTTTGGGTTCAACATGTAGTCATTGAATATGTCGTCCATTGAATATGTGTGAATGATCTTTTATTGTTTTACACTTAATATCCACTTATATTGGGTGTATTTATATTTGTCACACATATTTTTGAGATTGACTTGTCCTTAATTTGAGGATACCTTCTTTATAAGGGATTTCATCACATTTGACATTTCTATTGAGGGTTCATTGTTGTTATGCACCAATTCACTCTTATATGGTGTATATACTGTCCTTTGGAGTATTATATCATGAATCCATTTATTCTCCTGATATTATAAAGTTTTGACTAAATGTTATTCCTCAACTATTGTATTCAAGTGTCTCTAATTTTGGTAAAACCCCTTTAACCAAAATATCGTTTTAAATGTTTTAATTATTTGTTCTTATTAATATCCATGTTTTCAAAATGGTTTTAAGGATTTATTTATATGGATATTAATGGTTTAAAATTTTAATCTTCAAGGTGGTATGGGACACTTTGATTCAAAAATCTCTTTATTAAATGTTTTAAATGGTTTTGGAAATGGTTTCTTTTTGAATGGATTCAATATTTCAATATACTAAAATGTTATATTGTGATTGAAATGTGGAAATGTTATGTTTCCTTTATGCATGTTTTATGTGACACATTTATGTTATGGTTCTTGGGAATTGTTATGAAAACGGGTGGTTCCGTGATAAACTAAGGGCGGGTGAGCCCGTTATAGCTCTCCAATGCATTGGGTAACGCGAAGGAGTGAAACGTTAAGGTTTCTCCGAAGAGATTTAGGGAATATACTATGATGGGTATTCCAAACGTAACCAAGAGGGTTACTCCCCACGTAAGAATGTTATGAATGCCTCAAGTTACCTTTATGTCTTATGTTTTCTATGATTTATTCATGGTTTGATGAGGTATGTTAAAGTGCCTATGTTTTATGGGTAAAGTATGATTTCATTCTTATGTATATATGAACTCATGTTTCCTTTACATATTTTTATAACCCTTACTGAGCTTCTTATGCTCATCCCATGTTTTTGAAATGTTTTTCACAGGTCAAGGGAAAGGTACATGATGTGATGATAGTGTCAAGGATGTTTCAAGAAAGAATCCGTGTTATATTTTAAATATGTTTCCGTTGATGGGAAGAATGAATACTGTCTTTTATGTAACCACTTTGTTTAAATGTGGAATGTAATGCAAGTTTCATGATCTAATTCTCTAAAACTCTAATCCTGAAAAGATCCTCAATGTGTAATCTTGTAATAACTCAAGATTAAGTATGGTTTAAGGCTGGGGCCTTATAGTTGGTATCAAAGGCCGGTTTAGATAACTTTAGAGGTTAGGGTATTCTTTAATCATAAGTGACATTACCATAATGGTTAGGATTTCAGAAAGAGTCCTAGTTTTAGATAAAGTGAATGGGTAAGTATATCTTAGTGTTTACCTTCCCCGTTAGTACATGATGGTTTTGTTGATATACTCACACTGACCTTTTTGGTTTTAGTAAATGGCTGGATCTAGCAGGCACCAAAGTGACAATGGGTTTGAAGGAAACTGTGGTGGTTCTCTGATTAAGATACTGGATGAGATGGGGGATTCAATGAGGAATATCATGGTTTTTCTAAACCAACTATCAAGGAGTCATGATCAACCACTTGAACCTTGGTGAGTTCTCTAATGCATCATGTACGAGATGGCCAACTCGATGTGGAAGTTCAGGTAATAATTATTAAGGTAACCATTAGGGTTTATATGATCCTGAATTTTGAGGTAATTATGGGTTATTATATGATATGATGGAAAATGAAGGGCATGAGATAAAATTGAGGTTAAAATATGTTATGATTATTCTTGAAGATTTTATCTCATTTTGGGGAATGTTTTAAGAATTATATAGTTTTGGAAAAAGGACAACACGCAGACCGTGTGACATCCCGTCGCGTCGGACAAAGCTGTGGGAATCGAACCCACAACCAAAGTGCGACTGGTATTTATTGCCTACCACTGGACTACGTGAAGTCCCTGGTTAGTTTGACTGATTATTTTTAGTTATATGATTTTATGAATTAAGAGTAAGTTGATTTTGGAGGATATGTGATTAGGATAATTACTTTTCAATGTGAGACTTTAGGAGCAACTGATGTTGTTTGGAGATAAATGTTACGATTTAACATGATAGACTATGTGACTAAATCCTTCAAATATTTGGGTTTCAATCTTAGTTTGGTTTACTTTGAAGAATTTTATGGACAAATGGTTCTCGTTGAACTTTGGGTTTTGTTGGACAAATTTTGGAGATTAAGAATAGATTTTCTTTTTATAAAGGGTTATCCTTTTCTGTATTATCTGATCTTGTACTAGCCTTTTTGGTTTTGGTTTTGGTTTTGGTTAAAGACATGGGATGTATATAGTTCTATTTTTTGGATTAGGTGATTCTCTAGAAGTTGATTATAGTACTCTTAATGTGAACAAGTCTTCCTAAATACTCGTCTTTTGGAGAAAATATGAGTTTGTGTAAGGAATCTAATAAAAGTTGAAAGTCAATATGATAAGTGATTATGTTTCCTTATGAATAAATTCCTCAATAAAAAGTAACTTAAAACAAAAATGTTGTCTATTAACTTTTCCTACTGGGGAATCGAATACCGTTTAACCCATCACAAGTTTGTGATTTTCTCGTGGTTAACTTTCTCCTAAACATGTTTTCTATCACTCTCCATCAGAACATGACCCTTTGTTTTTTCCTCCATGTCCATATTTTCATACTTGGAATCCTAGTATGGGTTAACTCGGGTGACCTTTGTACTTATCTCTCTTTATTTTAAAGTGTTTGTTTTACCGACTTTTGTTCCGATGTGGGACTTTCAAGGATGTTTCCAAGCGCAATTTTAAAATTGCGAGGACGCAATTCCCAAAAGGGGGGAAGGATGTAACACCCCAGGTAAATAAAGAATATGACATTTCATATTTATGCATATTTGTGAATAAAATATTTAAATAACATTAAAGGGGGCGCTATGCTCGATGGCGTACCTAACACGCAACAACGAGTTTCTTGGGAATCTTACGTTGCACTCTAATAATAAAATAATATTATTTTAAATGGTAGTTAACATGTAGGCGTTGTAATGGCGGGAATGGATAGAAATAACTAAAATATGATTATATATGTTTTCAAATGTTTTTACATTTATCCAATAAAAGATAATGGCTTAAAATACGGAAAGAATTCAATTTTAGGCGTATATGCCCTAGCTTTCACTAAAGGTTCACTTATCACCTTTCGATGGAGAACCGTCATTAAATATAGTTTTGATCACTCTTATACATTCTTTTGGACCAAATAAAACTCTTATTAAGAATCGGGACATCGAAATTTACTTTGTGTAAATTTTTGGTATCTTTCCGATAAAGTTCATTTTTTAATGAATAGTGTAAAATGTTGTATTTTAATTCAAAACCACTTTTTAATCTAATTTATTTATATGATTAGATTATATTTTGAATTGGTTTTAAAGTGAAATTAGAAAATATTTTTACCATTAAATCCAATAGTGTTCGTTGGAATCAATTTCACTTTGAAATCAGACTTAAACTAGTGTCAATCTTTTGATACTTATTGTTTCATAAAACACGCTATTTGTCATGACAGCGGAAATTAATTATTAAATTAATTAATGTGACTTATATGTTTTGAATTTTGTAAAACGGACTTCATTTTTGAATTCAGAATACAAATATAGCTTAGGGTGAATTTTTTGGGATTTTTCTGAAAAACTTCAATTTTTGATGAATAGTGAAACCACTAAGTGGTACTTATAAAAACAGATTTTCCGTTTAAATGAAATTTTGCCATCATTGTGTTTTGATTTTCAAAAATCCGACATACATGGTTGTCATTAAGAAGTAAAATGTGGTTCAATGAGATTAAAATAATTTTTTGGTGAATAGTAACTTATTAAGTTTTTAATCGCGATTAGTGGTAATTAGTGTAGTTTAAGGTAAAAATAATGCTTTAATAAAATGAGATGAGCTTGACACATGTCTTCCCCTAATTGGTTGTATCATGGCCGACCAAGAAAATCCATAAGTCAACTTGGGGACCCCATGGATCCACTTTGGTTGGGAAATGACATAAATAACATTTTATTTAATGTAAAAGTAAAATTGACACAAACATGATATGTTTTAATAAAACAATTTTTAAGTGGCGTTATACAAGTCATATTTTTGATTATAAATATTAATTGGAAAGCTAAAAGGATTTCCTACATCATAGTATTTTTTTTATAATTTTTCGACATTAAATAAATTAAATTATTTATGACATAATAATGATGCAGCGATGACATCATTATTTGACGATTTAAATAAAATGGAAAGATAATATAAAATCTATGAACTAAACATGTCCAAAACTTATTGGATGAGTGGATTTCGAAGCCTTATCACCTTATCCATGAATTATATCAATGTGGGACCTTTTGAAACCGAAACACATTTTCAAATAAAGTAATATTTCTTTACTTTCCAAAAGTGCCCCTCCTCTTCTCTTATAAAAGGCCCCCACCTCTACCTCATTTAACACACTCCTCAAGCCTTTGGCTCGGCCAAACCCTGCCCATGTACTATCTCCACATCCCTCTCCTCATCCTAGAGGATTCCCTTTGGGCAGAATCCTTTCAAAGGAAGCCTTTAGGATCAAATCAAAAGGAGTTACACTTTTAAAGGTAATTCATTCTCTCATGTTTATTTGGTTTATTTTGCTTCTCCAACCCCCTAAACTCTTTTTATTTACTTCTTTTGTAACAACACCAGTATTTTCAATATACTAGGATGTTTTTATAAGATTTGTTCGAGCTACACTCTCACACAACTACATCAAATGGTTAAAGAACATACGGTTTCCGTGGATGGTGAAATTCTGCCTCCCGAAACGATGATTGTTCAATACTCATTTAACACCTTCAAAGGTGGCCATTATGATTTCACTATTTTTATATATGATATATAATATGTTTATGTTTTATTTATGCTTCTGTATTTTTCATTTTTGTCTTACCTTTATGGCTTCCATTATGGGTATACGCGATATCTTCATTTAAGGAAGTCCAGACTACCGCCCCCTCAAAGAGATTTGATTCGTTAAATACCATATGTGGGATGTATAAAGGATGGAAATATGATATTATATATGATATTATACTGGAATTATAATATACCTTTATATCATTATTATTCCATTCTATAAAATACGAAATAGAAATGAAAGTAGCGTTCATGCGTACGTACGGCTTACCGTCTCCAGGAACGGTGCATTTCATTTCTTACCTCTAAATGATTATGTAATGTTATAAATGCATGAATGTACTGGATATATATGACATATATGATATCTACATAATGAATACAATTCTGGATATAATAAAAATTTGTCCACACGAACAACATGTAATTGTAAGAAGTCCACTTTCGACTTAAGAACCAAATATCGACAAAACAAATATTATTAACTTAAATGATTACATAATGTTTATGACATGGTAATAAGTGGTATAAAAGTAATAATGAACTTGAAAAAGGTTCTTAGGGAATTAGAAATTAACTCAAGTTTATTATTCAGTATATTAAAGAATGATCGAGTCAAGTCGGACCCGAGGTAAGGGATCCTACTCCTCTCTTTCTTTTTAAGTACACACTTTTATGTCATTCCTTTTAAAGCTCATATTTCTTGTTATTGGGATGATTATTTATATTAAAATTTCTTTAATTTTTATTTTCATGTGATGAGAGACCCTATTCTCTCTCATCAATCCATTTTGGGATATGTTCTCATATATCCTTATTGATGTAAATTTTATGTCCAAGTGATGAGATACTCTTTTTATCTCTCATCAACTCTTTTTGATGTGATGCCGTTAGGCTGTCAAGGGAACTTTTTAACCCAATTTCGATTTCTTTGGGTTCAACATGTAGTCATTGAATATGTCGTCCATTGAATATGTGTGAATGATATTTTATTGTTTTAGACATAATATCCACTTATATTGGGTGTATTTATATTTGTCACACATATTTTTGAGATTGATTTGTCCTTAATTTGAGGATACCTTCTTTATAAGGGATTTCATCACATTTGACATTTCTATTGAGGGTTCATTGTTGTTATGCACCAATTCACTCTTATATGGTGTATATACTGTCCTTTGGAGTATTATATCATGAATCCATTTATTCTCATGATATTATAAAGTTTTGACTAAATGTTATTCCTCAACTATTGTATTCAAGTGTCTCTAATTTTGGTAAAACCCCTTTAACCAAAATATCGTTTTAAATGTTTTAATTATTTGTTCTTATTAATATCCATGTTTTAAAAATTGTTTTAAGGATTTATTTATATGGATATTAATGGTTTAAAATTTTAATCTTCAAGGTGGTATGGGACACTTTGATTAAAAAATCTCTTTATTAAATGTTTTAAATGGTTTTGGAAATGGTTTCTTTTTGAATGGATTCAATATTTCAATATACTAAAATGTTATATTGTGATTGAAATGTGGAAATGTTATGTTTCCTTTATGCATGTTTTATGTGACACATTTATGTTATGGTTCTTGGGAATTGTTATGAAAACGGGTGGTTCCGTGATAAACTAAGGGCGGGTGAGCCCGTTATAGCTCTCCAATGCATTGGGTAACGCGAAGGAGTGAAACGTTAAGGTTTCTCCGTAGGGATTTAGGGAATATACTGTGATGGGTATTCCAAACGTAACCAAGAGGGTTACTCTCCATGTAAGAATGTTATGAATGCCTGAAGTTACCTTTATGTCTTATGTTTTCTATGATTTATTCATGGTTTGATGAGGTATGTTAAAGTGCCTATGTTTTATAGGTAAAGTATGATTTCATTCTTATGTATATATGAACTCATGTTTCCTTTCCATATTTTTATAACCCTTACTTAGCTTTTAATGCTCATCCCAAGTTTTTGAAATGTTTTTCACAGGTCAAGGGAAAGGTACATGATGTGATGATAGTGTCAAGGATGTTTCAAGAAAGAATCCGTGTTATATTTTAAATATGTTTCCATTGATGGGAAGAATGAATACTGTCTTTTATGTAACCACTTTGTTTAAATGTGGAATGTAATGCAAGTTTCATGATCTAATTCTCTAAAACTCTAAACCTGAAAAGATCCTCAATGTGTAATCTTGTAATAACTCAAGATTAAGTAAGGTTTAAGGCTGGGGCCTTATACATAGGGTGAGTATAATAGTATACTCAGTATGATCATCCCTAGAGCCTCTCATGCAAAAGTAATGAAAGATTATTAAAGCACAATGAACAACAAGTGAAACTAACACATCACATAAACAGGTACGCTAAGTTCCTAGCCTCACCATTGATACTCTAACAAAGTATCACATACAAGAGTATATAATATAATAAATAATATCAAGGTTACCCTGCTACTACTTCCTCCCTGGTTTGCTGCTCTGCCCAAATATCACACGTCCTTAGCCATATCTCTCCAAAAGGCTTTACCACAGACACCTGGGTGAAGCACCACAACATGAACCTCGTGCAACAAAACCACCATATCCACATAAGAAAAATAAACAAGTAGTTTTCGGGAGACACAAAAACTCAAGCCATCATAGCTTATAAACGTTACACCTATTGTCTTCCATAGGAAACTATATCCCAAATATTTGTGTGTGAATAACCACAAGCCATTACAACCCTCTACACACATATAAGGGAAAAAATAACTGTTGTTCCTACCATCACATGTAACTACCAAGAGAAGAGAGAAGGTCTAATGGGGGTAGTCAACCATCAATCCTCCCACTAGAATAATGGAAAACCCCCCCCCAGGGCTCAGAATCCCTGGGGTGTCAGTTTTCCAAACTGATGGGGTGGATTAGCATATAGAAACAGAAAAAGTACAAAATATAATATATCTCACAACCACACTATGGGAATAACCTAATCTTGAAGTTCCCAGTCAGGATCCTTGTATCATAGAGAGGGGGAGGGGTGAATCAGTGATATCGTTTTCTTTTTAAGTTTAGCATTTTTTGAAAAAACCTTTGCCTCCTGTTAAAGAGTTTTTTCCCTACGGAACACACACAAACACATGAACACAATATTTACATGGTTCACTACTCAACAAGAGTAGCTACGCCCTTGGTATAGTACAAAAACAATCCTATACCAAACAATCCACTAGAAAAAAATCCTTTGATGTGGAATAAAATGAGTAGGATATACCCTTACACCTGTGTAGCAATTGGAAAACAACCCGAAAGCACATGTGCACCCTCTTAGAAAAAATAGGGAATTACATTATTTCAGTACTTCTTTATAATTAAATAGTTGTATTCTCTGAAGTACAGATCTTCACTTTCCTACCCAGAAGCTGGTAAGAACTCCCATATGCCCAAATGAATAGGTGAGAAGACCCCAAATTTTTCACGCAACCTTTAGGATATCTTGCATGAAATTCAAATTCCTTGTGCGTAAAAATTACGTTTTTGGCGCGAAAAACATTTTCATTCAACTTCCCTTTTTCGCGCAACTTTTTATCTTTCCGCGCAGCTATCCTCTTTTCGCACAAACTCCTTCCTTTTCGCGCAACTGACTTTGCATATAATTTTACATGCACTCGAGCTCAGAATTTCTTCTAAGTGTTGAGAAACAACAAATGAGAGGGTTTCACCTCATATTTATAGGCATTTTTGAACCCGCGCGAAAAAAACTAATCCGCGTGTAAATCCTCCTTCATGCGTGTAAAAACTCATTCACAAAATATCATATTTTGCGCAGTGCTCTAATCTTCCACACACCTCATGCCTTGGCCAATTTTTGAGCTTCTGATCTTGAAACACCTTTTGCATGAAAAAATTATTTCCTCTATTTCACGCACCAAACCAATATTTTGCGCAACCATTATTTTTTCCGAGCATCCCGCTGATATTTCTCACATCCTTCTACTATTTCGCGCACCAATTTATTTTTTTCACGCAACCTGTCTAAATTTACGTGCACTCCATGCCTTTGCCATTTTTTTCGATGTTCTGAGCTTAAATAATTCCTTGCACACAAAATTCTAAATCATCTCCAATATTTTGCGCAACATCCATTTCCAAAAAAACATCTTCATCTCCTAATTTTCAAGCCCTAAAACTGTGCTTTTGTGCCATCCCCAGATTGTCCATTTCTATTTCATTTCTCTCTTCACTGCTTCCCATAATCATTCTTCAGCTTTCATCATGAACTCCACTATCATGATATATATCGTTTGATAGATCAGCTTTGGCATCGTCAGAGTTACAATTGGAAGTACTCAAACATCCCATATTCCAGCAGCATCATTACTTCCAATCAAAACTGTATATGACTGGCATCATCATTTCTCCCCCTTTCCTTCATAAGGCATGCATCACAAGTTCTCCTAACTTATGATATATGTGAAATACATATAAGCAAAGCATCGTCTAATTTTTGGTCCTTTTACACAATGAATTTATTTATCTTCTTTGACAACAAAATACAACACTCTAAAAAGGATAACTCTTCAAACATCCTTCTCCATTCAACTTGGTCCCAAAAAATCTTAGACTCAACTGTAGCTAACGTCTCTCAGACTCCCAGCTGCCAATTCTAAGACTAGGTATCACATAAGAACACAACCATTTAAAGAGCTTTATTAAATTACTTAATTCCATTTTTACTAGTTTCAATTTACGTAAATTAATTTTTTAAACGTTAATTAAACATTAAAAATTTCCACATTATATTTCATTAGCATCACACCCAAAGTTCAATGTTCCTTTAAATGGCATCCTTATCATTGTGTCCCAGAATTCTCTAACCCCATGGGTTAAAATCATTTATTCAATCATTTATTAAAAACATTATTACTTTCCCATATTCCCAGACATTCTAGAAAAAAATTATAAGCTCTTAAACACAAGGGGATCAACATGGTGAATAGTTGAACTACCTGTCAAGTATTTTCCACCAATAGAAATAGTGTAAACCCGTCCTCCCTAGAGATTCTAAACATAGAAACCACATGGAATACCCCACATTTCTTTTCCCCTTCTTGGAATGAGGGTAAGAAAGACAAGCTACCTTGAGCTGTGGGAAAAGTAAAAACAATAAACTGATGCATCTTGCCACTCTAGGCATCAACTACTACCACAACCAATAGGCCTCCCTACTCCACATATCACAATAGCCTTCCAGGCTCACATGAAAACATAATCAGAAATAAATAAAACATCATATCAAATGGGATCTTGGCCCTTAAACAAGTAAGAGGGTAACTCAGAACCCTACAAGAAATTATCTTTTATCAAACAACCAGTTCTTTTATCCATATTGAATTAACTGATTTATTATTCGTAGGTTCCAATGATGGGAAACCTAAACAGTAAGCTATCAAAAATAATTAAACATGATTACATTATCTATTTTATTAGCATCAAAATACGACAACAACAAATGGATTCATTTGCATGCCTCTTTATCTTTAGCCAAATAATTGTCAATTAATTCTGGATTTATGTTCTTTGGCGATTTCCATTAAGAAAAAAAAATCTAAACAAAGAAATCATAGATATCACACTATGTAACGAAACAAGAGGAAATAACATACGATCGATATTAATTTATATATCCAGTTAAAATATTTAATATGTAAATTACATTTTGATCCAATGGGATAAAAATTTCTAATAATACATTTTCACATAAAGAAATAGAGAAGAAATGAATCCCCTAAATCAAAAGGTTTCTGATTCTCTTTGAACATACTAACAAAATAGATCATTATCACCTCTCTTAGAGGACTGCATCCACCCAAAGATGTAGAGACACCACCACACCGACCAACACCCAAGAAAAGTTCATTAGTAACCTAGAGATAACATTCTATAAAAGGGAAAGGAGAAAAAAATGGTGATGAACCCAAAAAAATGATGATATATCACACCTTATATCAAAGATTGATCGATACTACTTGGTTTCACAAAAAACAGAGGGTGCACTTGCAGCAAGAAGAAATTCAAAGGGAACCAATCCAAGGAGGAATGTTTGATCACACAACTCCTATGAGAAGGAAATAAAGGTTCGAGTGTCTCACACTAGAGAACAAGGAGGAAGAACAATGGAGGAAGATTTATCACCCCTTTAGAGGATTTAAAGAATAAGTAATTTAAGATATGCGGGATTTTAAATTAAAGGGGAGTCCAACTAAACCATGTGGTTTGACCAAGTAAAAGAATCTTGAGACTTAGGGAAATTAATATAGGAGTTATGGGATTTGATTCAACCTTAAATCCCTTAAAACATGGCCTTAAATTTATTTTACATTAAAGGAAATGTCAAAGGGGAGAAACTATAGGAAGTTGGAAACACTGGATACCAAACATGAATTTTAACAAAGTTTTAGATTACTCACCATTATGGAAACCTTACTGGTCAGGAAACAGAGTAAAATCTCACTAGTTTGGAAACCTCACTGGTCTGGAAACACTGTAGAACCTCAATTTTCTGGAAACCTCACCAGTCTAGAAACACTATATAACTAGAAATTTGGAAAAGGAAATAGAGGCTACTGTTGGAACCTAACATCTCTAGAAACACTATTCATGAAATAAAAATTTGGAAAAGGAAAAATAGGCTGCTATTGTAACCTCACCGTTCTAGAAACACTATTCATGGACTTGAAATTTGGGAAAAAATAGAGGGTGCTGTTGGAACCTCACCATTCTAGAAACACTGTTCATGAACTCGAAATTTTCAAAAGGAAATAGAGGTTGCTGTTCGAACCTCACTATTTTGGAAACACTATTCATGAACTTGAAATTTGGCAAAGGAAATAGAGGATGATGTTCAAACTTCACTTTTCTGGAAACACTGTTCATGAGCAAGAAATTTGGCAAGGAAAATAAAGGCTGCTGTTAAAACCTCACTGTTTTAGAAACACTGTTCATGAAATTGAAATTTGGAAAAAGAAATAAAGGCTTCTGTTGGAACCTAACCGTTCTTGAAAAATTGTTCATGAACTTGAAATTTGGAATAAGAAATAGAGGTTGGTGTAGGAAACTCACTATTCTGGAAACACTGTTCCTGAACGTTAAATTTGGAAAAGAAATTAGAGCTTACTATTGGAACCTCACTGTTCGAGAAATAGTTTTCATGAACCAGAAATTCAAAAAGGAAATAGAGGCTTCTATTAGAACCTCACCATTCTGGAAACACAGTTCATGAACTCAAAATTTGGTAAAGGAAATAGATGTTGATTTTGGAACCTCACTATTC
The DNA here is from genome assembly GCA_963277665.1 of Viscum album. Classification (NCBI taxonomy): domain Eukaryota; kingdom Viridiplantae; phylum Streptophyta; class Magnoliopsida; order Santalales; family Viscaceae; genus Viscum; species Viscum album. Next base: position 28,164,648 of record OY728152.1, read on the forward strand.
TGGAAACACTTTTCATGAACTAGGAATTTTTAAAAGTATTGGGAATAAGTCACCTTGACCTCCCAGAATAGATCAAACACTAGATTTCAGCAAAGTAATGGACCAAAGAGGTCCAGAAAATTAAAATCATGAAGGATATAGATATAAGTTGGCTATGAAAAACCTAGGATAAACCTAAGGTTTCATAGATTATATACTTTTTCATGATTTAGATATCCTATGGGAAATTATTTTCATGGCTATGCGGTTTTATGCTATGATATGTAATTCTCACACTATTCTTATGGTTTTAGAAAATTATGGGAATCAAAATGAAATAAATCAATGTTAAATATTATGACTGATTTTCTAATGAGTAGTCAAGTGGGATGATCAGTAGAGTGAAAGATGTTGGGATCATTCTTAATTAGTTTTCATGGAATAAGATTAACAATGTTTACCTTAACTATATCTTAGACTCACAAAGATAGAGAAAGAAGTAGTTTTCTAAGATTTTTAGTAATGTAGATCATAGTGGAAAGAATATTCAATTTCCTTTCTGACAATAATGTGGAAAGAATCACCCAAGTTAATGTCTTATAGGAACAAGAATATGTTTTGATTGTGGAAAATTAGGACATAAATCAAGTGACTCCAAGGGAAAGATGAAGATCTTGGTTAACTAAATGAATGAGAATATTGGCCTCCCTAAGTCATCTTCGATGGTTATGTGTTTTAAGTGTGGATTAAATGGTCATTATGCGACTCAATATCCCAAGAAGAATGTTCATGAAGAGAATCAACAGAGTGGTGTGAGTAATGTTTACATTGCTGGTGATGATGACACTATAGAAGAAATGTGAAAAGAAAGAGGTATTTTGTAATAGGATGAGTTATACTTGTTAATGGAATAGGGATTAAGTGGAATAATCAATTTTTTTGGTATTTGGATTCAAAAGTTACGAATGATGAAATATATATGGACTGTACTACTTATGTTTTTTCGCTCAGTTTTTAAAAGTTTATGATGAATGTTCCCCATAGACTGGTGAAGTGATTTATTGACAATGTGATATTTTGACTGAGGAAAGGTAACTCTTAATATTTTATTTATGTTAAGAAAATTTTGTGTGGAGAATGATATATGAGATATGAATAAGTAAATTGGACAGTATTGATTACCTTGGAACTAAGTAAGGATTTTTTGATAGGTGGTTTAGGTTATCACAAAGAAAGTTTATAGTGTTTTTGTGTTAAAGGAATAGATCTAATCCACTTTGGAATAAGGAATCATGCATGTATTCCAAAAGGATTTGTTGTAATTTAGGTTATTTCCATGTTCCAAGAGAATATATGATGAGGGTATTCACATGTCTGAAATGTGACAACTAAGAGCTACTTTTGTTAAACAGAGGAATCAATGATAAGCTAATTTCATGACTCTATTTCTAACGTTTTTTATGTTTATCTTTGAGAAGAAATATACGGTTAACCATTTATGAAAGGATTAAGTTAAATAATGGAGGAAGTATTTCAACCCTGAGTTTTTTTTGAAAACCTTGGTTAAAAGGCAATTTTGTGATTAAACTTATTTCAAGGATGTCCATATTTTAAATTTTTTGAAAAGGACATCATGTAAGTCAGGTGACAACCAATCAATTCCGCAAGGCCGCACATCTTAAACCCATTACCAAAGGACGAAAAGGATTTGACACCTACCACAAGCCTATGCAATATCCTGGTCGATGTATATTTTTTTAATGAATAAATATTTATGATAAACGAGTACTGTTACTTTTTTTGTTTATGCATGTTGGATTTGAATAAAGAAATTGCTAAACTTTTTCATTCTTTTATTGGCCTTATGATCTATTAAAAGTGTTTTTAGTGAATTATTTATCAAAGTAAGTTTCTAGAAATTAATTACATGAGTTAATGAATGTATTATTATTTTGTCATAGAATAACCCATGAATGAAATTTTGATTATAGAAATTTATCAGAAATTACTCAATTTTCTAAATGTGATCAAGAAAATTGTTGTCCAAATTCCTTAATTTTTGTTGAGTTTCTAGACTTTTAAATCATAAATGATTAATGACTTTGACACCCTCAAATTTCCTTTGACTATTCACTTGTTTTTGATTGATGACCTCAATCACTCCCTATAAATATTTACACATTTCCTCCTTGTCCAATCTTTACTCCCAACCAATGTTCTGCAATGTGGAAACCCAATTATATGTCACTTTGGGTAACAATTATGGTTCTAAATTTCCCTTTTTAAGGTATGTCTTACTATGAATTTTTATGATGTGGATTTATATGAATGTATATTTTATGTATTAAGCATTTGATAACCTAGTTAAATTTTAAGGGAGAAATTCATTTTAAGGGGGGTAAAATGTAACAACCTAATATTTTGGTGATTTTTTTTCGAATTAATTTATTCTTTTGATATTTTTCACTTCACACAACACTGAAAATAGATTTTCACTAAGTCAAACATTCCCTTCACAAAGATCCAACTTGGAATATGTTACATGAAATCCCAACGTGGCATAAGTTATACTGAACAACTTGGTTAGCATACATTACACACATGATTGACCTTCCTCTATGGTTTGTGTAACACAAAAGACTGAGTGTTACCTAAATATATATATTATTAATATTATTATTATAATGAGATATAACCTAGACATTAAGTTGATGGATATGAATAGTATTTACTAAATTTTTAAAAGACGCAGATTACAAAAAATACAAGATGAATTCAGAGGTTATCAGTTAATTATAAATTAACTTGAAAACTGATTGAATATAATGGAAAATATCATAATTATCACAAAGATATTTTAACCAAGTAAATTAAATTAATTACAATTGGTAAGTGATATTAATATAATAAGTATAATAAATATTTAATATTGTTTTTGATATTTATTCAGTATATTTGATAGATAAGATAAGAACAAACCTAATATTTTCCTTAAAAAACCTATATTTTTATGATGGAATTTTTTATTACTGCCTTTTAATGGAGAACCCATATTAAATTAGATTTATGAAACTTTTATAGATTTAATATTTCAAAATGAACTTTATCTTTCTATGTGAAAAATAAAAAATAAGTTAGGATAATTTTTTTGTATTTTTATAAAAGATATAATCTTTTAATGAATAGTTAAAAATACTGTATTTTATTTCAAAACAAAATTTTCATATAATTTATTTATAATGATAAATTATATTTTTAAAAGGTTTAATAATTTAGATATATAATATTTTTACCAATAAATATGATGGAGTTAATTGGAAATAATTTCACATTAAATTTTGATATAAAACATAGAAAAAGTTTTATCACTTTTACTTAAAATACCCGTAGTGTCATCCATACCACATGATTAATTTTAAATTAATCTCTTCCACTTATGTGATTATAATTTAGAAAAATGAATTCCATACTTGGAACAAGAATAATTTAAAATAAATAATAATGTAAAATTGGTTTTTGACCATAAATATTAGTGAAAGTAATTAAAATTAATTACATCGGTTAAGAGAAAGATTTGGTTAATAAAGCACTAAACCTTAAAATTAAGACCAAAAAAGAAAAAGAAATTTTTTGAAAACAGATTGGATGTCCATATTTCTTCACTATCATCAGTTTTTCAAAATTTGTTCTTTATTAGATCCTCTTTCAACATTAAAAACATGTGTGTAATTGTCTCTTCAAATATTTACAATAGTGTCACTCCTCCTCCACTATAATAGGCCACCACCTCTACCCATTCCTCACACCTCTCAGACCTTTTAAAAATGATCAAGATATTCCTCGATATCCTTCAAATAATAATCCCTTAGGAATTGAACCCTACCTTTTTTCATAACTACTCTAAAGGAATCCTTTTAGCACAAACCAAAAGGGGTTTCCCAATTTTGAGGTAACATTTTCTCTCAAACTCCATTCCTTTATTTCCATTCTTCACTCTCTCCACTATATTTATTCCTTTATTAGGTAAAAAAAACTAGTATCATAAATATAAAATGATTTCTTTATGAATATATTTCTAAATAAACTTACACACACCTTCATCTAATTGATATAGAACATAATGTTTCATTGAAAGGTGAACTACTGCCTCAGGAAAAGATGATTGTTCATTTCTCCATTAACACCAATAATTTTGGCCATTATGATGGAAACTATGTTTATATATGTTATCTATAATATATATTATATATTTAATCTTATGTATTAATTTTTACAACATATTCCATTTTTACATCCCATTTGGTGTTAATACGACAATTACTTTTGAGGAAGTGTGGACTTTTGCCCCGTCAAAGCGATGTGAATCATTCACACATCACATGTAATGTATTAAGGATATGTTTAATGAAATTATATGATATATATAATTTATTAATTATATTTTAATAATGATATACACACACAAACACACACACTTATATATATATATATATATGTCATTTAAATACTTTCTTTCAAAACAACAATATGAACAGAAGCAATGTTCAAGCGTACGTATGACTTACCATCTCCATGAATGGTTTAATCCATTTCATACATATTTATGATATAGAATATTATAATATAAATATAATGGGTATACATGGTATTTATTTCATGGTATAAAATCTTGAATAATTATATAAGTATAAGTATCAAAAATATAACAAATTAGATGCATATGAAGAACACATCAAATATTACCCAAAGTGAAACCTTAACATTTGATTATTAAAAAGCAGTTAATATATGGTAATAATAAAACCATATATGGTAACATATATAATAATATTATTCTCTAAAATATTTATAATAATCTTATTTTTATTTTATAGGAATCTTGTATAAGTACAGAGAGAGTCAATACACAAGGTAAGGATAATTTCATCTCACTTTTAATTTCTGTGAGATAGTTATTTTGTTCACTAAATTTTCATTTTAGGTGGTGTATATACTACCCCTGATTATATTATATGTATCTCACACTAAAATATATTTGTATTCACAGGTCCCTTTTATGATCCTTCTTTAATGGGGTTTATGTTCCAAAAGATACCAAATTGGTAAAATGTTTTGTCTCGATTTTCATTCTTTGAGACTAATTTTTTGTTATGCAAATGAAAAAATTGTAGAGGTGCATATATTTCCATTTTTCATGACATATAATGAATATAATTATTTTCATGATATTATATCCTTAATTTAATTTACATTTCTTACTTGGAGAGTATGAACACAAGATACCTAGTTATACAAGTTTATTGAGACCGCCATATTGCTTTTGCAGATTATTTATGTTTATGCTTCCTTTGATGAAATTTTAGGATACATATCTCAATAATATTAATTATTTTCCTTACACTTTATTATTTCATGATATAATCTTGTATTAGTACCATATTATACTCTTTGGTACATAATATTGTTAAGAATGTGTTTTTAGGAAAGTCCAACTTTACCATTTCTTTGGTGAAAAATCTATGTTATCTAAAAAGGATTTCCAAGAATATTATATCATCATTCTACAATCATTAAATGAAAATTTTAAACTTTTTTTCATTTAAAAATCTATTCATGGGATTTTTCCTGTTGCTTTTCGAATAAGGCACTTTTTTATCCTTTTTATCATGTAAAAGTAATTTACTATTGACGTTGTAAGACATGTACGGATTTACCGCCATCATTTCTTCGAAGATAAATTTCAATTTTTAAATGGAAAATCTTTAAGAATTTTTTAAAAAATATATTTTGGATTATTTTTTTAAAATGGTTTTCGAGAATCTTTTATAAGTTTTCACGGAAAATTCTTTTCAAAATTTTTTCAAGATTATTTTATAGGTTTTCAAGTACACTGGTTTTAATAACATTTTCAAACTATTTTAATATGTTTTCAAATTGTTTTCAAAGAAAAATGTTTTTAAGATGTTTTGAATATTATTTTATAAGCTTTAGAGGAAAAAGTTGTCCAAATGATTTCATGCCTTCTTTGTAAGTTTTCAAGGTATCTTCTTAGAAAAATATTTTTAAATGGTTTTATGTATAAAAAATAAAATTTGAAAAAAGAAAAGATATTTTCCCAAAGAAATGTTTTTAAAAGAAATTTTAAATTTATTTTCCTTCTATGATGACATCTATTGATGTTACTCCTGCCAGTGTAATGGTTCCCCTAATATTCTTTCTATGAATGATTTATTCTTAATGTCATGGTTTATATGATACCAAATTATCCTTCATGGATAATATATATACAAAATACATTACTCTTTTATGGGTTATGCTTTTGATGAAATTATTATGGAACCTATAATTTTTCCACATGTTGTGATATGTTTAAATGTTTATGTGACCCGTTTTATTTCATGGGTTATGAAAAGTTTATTTATGATGTTTTGAGACATGTATGTATGATTTTATTATGATACGGGTGGGACCTATATATCCCTCCAATCAATTGGGTAATTTTTTATGTCTCATGAGATAAAATATGATGGTATTGGGAGTGAACCACTAATACTATGATGAACATGGGAGTGTACCATGACTACTATCAAGGTATGATAATTGAACTCATGCTACTATGATGGACATTAGAGTGAACTGTGACTACTATAATGGTAAATGGAGTGATCCCATAATAATAAGATTGTCTTGGTAGAAATTCCATAGATACTATGGAAATCATTATATTATTATGCGTTTTAAACAATTCTATGTTTGATTCCAATGTTTTGATTTCATGGTTGATGATCTCTATTTCATTGTGATTCATGCCTTATAAACTACCAATATTTTTTCCTAGATCTCTATTATGATATTTTATATACAGGGTATGATATTATATTTTACTAATCAAATTCTCATACCTATATTCTCAAGTTTATGCTAACATGTCTCTATTTGTTACCCTTACTGAGCATTTATGATCACCCCTTTTAGGTTTCCTTTACCCTAGGTTATGATGTGATATACTATGTTTAAATGTCTAAGAATGGTTCTTGTAAATAAGAACCTAGTGGGATATTATGTAGCTCACATATATATAAGTTTTTATGTTTCCATGTTTCCAAAGGAACTATACCAACTATGTTATTTTTTAATCTATTTGTAAAATTTATAAGTATTCTGCAAAATATATGTAATGTTATTGTTTGAAAAGTGAGGGTCGTTATAGAAATATTCTCTATGTTGTGTTCAGAATTTTTTTTCATCCACAACCATCATTCTCTGTTGATTGATACAACAATTTATAGCTCTTGACAACTCCAAACATCTTGTAAAGGAAACACGTGGTGACATCACTCCTAGTATTTTAGATACCATAACATGAATAATGTATTAACACCCATGTTCTTTTACATATCAACCGACCATCAGTATATAAGAAAATGTTAACCTAGGGTATAGTGAGTTATGATCACACACAACAGTAATATCTATTTTGTGTGAAATTTAAATAATCATGTAAAAATAAATAATTATGTATAGATAGTGTACCCCATGAAAAATATTACATATATTGGGAACCAAATCCCAAAACCATGCCATCCTATGATATCTTTTATAGTAAAGTTAAACTAATCTACTAGTTCCTATGAGGGACATTTTTTAAAATAAAATTCTCTACCTCAAAACATCTTGTACTTATGATTACATTGTATATGGGACTACTCTAAAATTCACTAAGACTGCAAAATAATATGTTTGGGAATGTAACCTTATGAAACATTCATTATTTTTCCAAAATTATATTCTAAGGTAGTTTATTCCAAAATCAACAAAAAATCACTACTTCTTCAAATCCCAAAATAAATAACTTCTTATAAAAAACATAAAACATGTTTATGTTCATAAAAATTAAATATTAAAAAAATCAATGAAATTATATATAAAGATTATATATGATATTATAGCTATCAAAAATAAATTTTTTTTTAAATTTTTTTTTATCTTTTATTACTGGAAACCTTCATGGATATATGTTCTTCTATATATAAATATTGGTCTTGTATCTTTTCTTTGAAAATATAATTTTTGAAACATTTATTTTTACATATCAATAAAAGGACTTGTTAAAAAGTCATTTCGATATGTTGCACCATATTCTTTCTAACATTTTCTTCCTGACCAATATATTTTCTCCATGTAGGGGATATTTAGGTTCTCTCATAATGTTCTTTATAAGTATCGATAATAATATATGAGTGGTAAGTATTATTTAATGGACAATATAATAACAACATGTTCTTCAATGAATCACCACAAAAATTGATCAAAAGTACTCAAAATATATTTTTAAATACCTATATTCTCTATTCCACAGAATAATAAATAATAGATAAAATATATTTAGGTGGATAAATTTCATGCCAAATTATTCTTACATGGTATTTTAACATTATGATTTAATCAATGTATCTCAATCCAATGTAATCATTGACAATAGTTTATATAGATAATTGATCACAAAACCTTATAATAAATTGAGTCACCATAATCATATATACCATAATTAGTAAAAAGTGGGTTATTATCATTATTAAATAAAAAATAATTCATATTTTATCATGACCATTCAAGGATCATTCAACATTAGTCACAAAATAACTGAATAAATAAATATATTTTCAAATTTTCACCATAGGATTCCCAATGGTCTACTCAACCGAATAAAATAATATTTATTTAGACATTTCATGATGATGTTTATGGTTATTACAGATGAAGTTAAATATAAATATATTTATCCACTACATCCAAAATATTCTATCTAGATGCTGATACATAATTACAATATAGAAATGTAATACTATTTAAAAGTAAATGAACTCAAATATTAAAATAATCTATAACTCAATTAAATCAATGACTTGAATATGGAAGGGAATAAACACTCTCCAAATTCAATCCAACTATTAGGATATTAGTTACAATAATATTATCCATGTAAAACTCATACAATGTATAATAGAGGTAAACCTCTACTAACTATTATGAAAATACTGGTGTCACTTCTATGAGTCAAAATTATTCATAAAACTCATCCATAACTATATGTTAATGAAGATAAAGAAATATGATCCACTATAAATTATTTATTTTATTCCTTTTAATCTATTTATTGTTGGAGTTTCCTCTTTTTATTTATCTATCCACCTCATTCACATTCTCTGAGGTATTGGATAAATCTCTATCCATAATCACAATCAAAAATATAATTTTCACTTAAATAACCATTTCATAGGCCAGTGTGGTTAATGAAAATAAATTCACATAGTCAACGGATACATTTTTAAGGGTTTAAGGAATCCAAATTTGTAACCATGCCAATATCATTGGAATTTAAATTTGGATTATCAAACTCTAGTAATCTACTACCAAAAATAAACCCCTAAATACCATTGAAAATTTATTAAAACATCATATTCTCTTAATAAATATAATTGTCCAAAAATCAAAAATATATTTTATTTAAATTTATAAACTATATATTTTAAAAAAATCAATTCAACGTTAAATTTATTTTACAATACATTCCTAAATATGAAAATAATATATATCAATATTAAGGACATCCCATTGCTTTATATAAATGATGTAAGTGATATTTCATCATTAATTGTCATCATATGATTAAAACACTTCTAAAATATTAACTATTTTCATAATGTTTTATGATTATATATATTATAGAGAGATCTAAAATATTTCTAAAAAAATATTTTTATATTAAATACTCTTTCATGTTATACAATCATTAGGGCTTCCCCAATTAGAATTTCAATAATTATTCCATGAAAACACCACTCATTTGAAGATTAAATGCATAATCCATTGTTATTATGGTGAGTAAAAAGATAAAATTGATATCAATAAGTATTTATACCATGTATATATATCTATATATATAACCTAATAAAAATATTTTAACTATTTGGTACACTACCTTCATTCATGACGGCCAAGATATCAGAGAATCATAACCTGACCTATGCCATGATATCAAAAAAACATAAACTAACCTCATCAACACATTTTCTATGTTGGTGATGAGATCATGGTCACTACAATAATCATGAAAACAGTTGGATAAGGGTTAATGGAAACACCAAAGAATCAAATATAATATTTTGAGAAGCATTTATTCTAAAAAAATCATTATCCAAATTATAAGATATATAACCAAAATCAGGATAGAACGTCATCCCAAAGTGATCAGAGGGGAAAATTTAATTCCAAATGATTTATAAAACAATTCAATTATAAACTATTTTAGTTAGTTCCAAAATCTAAATGGGGATTAAGTGAAAAAATAATGTAGTTCAATAAAAATATACGTACATATGGTATAATCCCCAAAAAAATACCTTGTGGTCTTATTAAATTATTTTAATATATTTGAGTATGTTATTGGATAGGTTCATATATGTTAGGGAATATAGAGACCCAATATAGGCATCTAAAGTACTATATAATTCATATATAAATATATTTGTTGTATATTTTAAATCATAAAGTTGTAATATTATCCTACATCCTTAATATATGACCTCATCATACAATATAGGTCTATCAAAGATTGTTTTCTAGATCACAAAAAACAACTATAACAAATAAATAAATAAATCAATAAATTCATTACTAAAACACAATGAAACAATTCCCAAATATGATAATTCTAGTTTGGATAGAAAGTTAATTATAATTTATAAAACATAGAGTTCATATATTATTATATGTCTTTCAAGTATATACAATATCAAATTATTCTAATTTTATTCACTTAATTTGATATTTTTTATATAATCAAATATGGCACCCTAAAATCCTAATAATTTAGCCATGGTTATTTTTATACATTGAATATGTATTATCCAAATCACCAAAATTCATAACATAAAAAATATAAGTGTACTCATTTATTGTATTAATAGGTACATGTAAAACAAAAATTAAAATTGAGAAATCACAATAAATAATATATAGATCTTCTTAACCTAAAAGGGCATAAATATAAATCATTGAATTGGAAGAGGATATTTTAACAATATAAAGATAATAAAAATTACAATGAGGAAAATTTCAAACTATTATGCACATTGTTCTTTATTGGTAAATTTTAATGAATTATATTTATATATTTAAATCCATTATGAATCCATGTCGTACTTTTATATCTTTATAATTGATAAATAGTTATTCAATTAATGGATATATACTTCCACCATAATGGGAGATAATTAATTGAGAGTTTATTGAGTGATTTAAAGAAAAATATCATTTGAAAGTATCATTTGAAATCTATTTAGAGTCAATAATCCATTTTTAAACACTTTATCAAACACAATGAATATATACATCTTTTTATTTTAATAATATGTATGAAGTCATGCATTATAAAAAACAATAAAAAACAATAAACAATTTTAATCCACCGACAACAAATAATCATATGAATATCAGACAGATAAAACTAAATTTTTATGAATCAAATTGAAATACTTTGAATATTCCCATGTACACCATTAAATTTCAAGATAAAACCTAAAAAATATACATATAATCTATAAAAATCTACCTAATATTTTAAATTATTTCGATGTTTACACATAAGAAATAAAATAATCATCTAATGCGCATGGAAACATGAAAATAAATTAAAGCCATGGAACTAAAGAGAAAACCATTTTTTATCCCATAAAATTCAAGGAGAACTAACTTAATTTAGGAAAAACCATTTTGTATACTTTATTGGGAACATAAAACATTTAGAACAAGTGTTAGAAATGACAATCAATCTTTGTTTCATAATTAAAAACTCATGCGTGGAAAAAACCTACCTTAATATATCAATTTAACTATTATTGGTATCACTATTGTTTAATAAGGTAAATGTAGCCTTTTGAAGGTCACATGGATCCCCAAAACAAAAAAAAAGCAAAATAAAATCAATATTAATAAAATACAAGGCCACTAAGGCTAAATAAAGTAATATAAAAAAATAATAGATAAATTAATAAATAAATAAGGAAAATAATGGTGGATGTGTAAAAATTATCCCAAATATTACCTTTTATTCCCATAGAAAAACACTATTGAAATTATTATTCAAATAAAAAGTGAGGTCCATCCTTCTTAATATCATTTTAAATCTAAAAACCAGGGAAAAACAAGACCCCAAACAAGGTAACACAGAAGATGTCACGACTCGCCTTCACCAAGATGAGGGAAGGGACAATGGATTGCCAGACCCATCTTTCCTCAAGTTGAAGGATAGATAATGACCCTTGAACCCTACCTTCAATAGTTCCCAGAATGGAGACTAACACCAAGGGTATAGAATCACACAGAAAATGGATGGAATTACACTTTTTATTTAGTAGGATTGGGTGATAAGATAGTAAATCCCAAAAAACACCAAAACTGGAGGTAAAAGAAAAGCCAAAACAAACCATTCCCATATGCATGTTCCAAAAGGAAGTTCTAAAAAGTACCAGAAAGCTCCAAACGAAAGTACCAAAGAAAAGAAAAGAAGCAACAATAACTGTCCCAATGTCCAAAATAGTAGGGTCCGAAACAGTCCTTGAAGTCCTCATGGAAACCTGAATGTAGATTTATAAACATAGGGTGAGTACACATGTATACTTAGTAGGGAAAACCAAAAGCAACCGTGCATAAGTGGGTAGGCATACTAATTCCCTGTGAGAAAAGGAGATAACAAAAGAACCTAGCAAGGAAACTATCCACCCAAACCTTACTAAGGAAATGTCCCCAAATAATGAAATTCATGTAAAGTAATAGTAAAAACACATCAATGTTTGGGTACCCTGCACCACTTTACCACTAGTTATTGAAGACAACCTATGCATCAGACCTCCCCCGCCATTCTCACCGTAGTCCCACTGCCATACCCTACCCGCACACACTTGGGCCACCACAACCACACATAACCACGCCCGTTGACACCTGGGACAGAACCACTATGGCCATGCCCAAAGACATCTGGGCCAGAACAACTACCATCATGCCTGAAGGCACATGGGCCATAACAACAACTACCATGCTAGAAGACACATAGGCCTTATCCCGGAGACACATGGGAAAACAACCTGCCCACACACACCTGGGAAAACCACCACACATACCGAAACCAAATAATCTTGGGCTAAAATGGACCTCATTCCATCACATCTTTCCCGAAGAGTCTTGGGATATCTGGGAAAGGGAGAAGAAAATGATCTAATAACCAGCCACTCATAGAAGTGTTGGGAAAAAACACCTTCCCCAGTGAAATAGGGGGGTTCTGCATGAAGTGGTCATCATGGGTGGGGTGAAAAAAAGAAAAATAAGAACTAAACTATACATATTGGTAAACCAGCACTCATCCCAACCTAGGGATTCCAAGACCATCCCACACACAAACACCCTCATTACTAGTCATTCATAAGAAGCAGAACAACCACAACCATGTCACAACTCATTCTGAGAAAACAATTACCCATAAAACCCATTCTTATTTTCATATTCAAGTGATTTAATTTAAATAATTCTTCACTACTGGGCATCTAAAGGCATATCCACAAGCCATGGAAGGAAAAACATCCAAGCAACAATTTAAGCATTCACACCTGGTTCTCTTTTAAAGACACAACAATAAAAGGTATTCGTGAGACCCCTAAAAGTACAGGAACCAAACCAAGCCCCAACATACGACCCCACACGACCTTAGGTGCAAAAACCAACCAATGCTCAAAAGGGGATCCCATCCCCATCTACGTAACCTCACAAGCATCAACCGTAAACATCATCAGAAAAGAGAAAGAGGGTTTAAAAATTTGAATATGCCATTCATTTAGTTTTTATTTCCGTTTAGTTAACCGGGGTGACCATACAAGGATTATTATTCATTGGGAATCCATTTAATCAACAGAGTTTGCGTGGTTAACTAGTTTCCATGTTACTATCATTTAATCACATGATCATCCAGAAAAACAGAGGTTCATTAGTGCGCAAGAAAGGACCACTAACGGCCACATTTTTTAGTGGACATAATCCCATTCAATTCACAACACATAAGAAAAGATAAAAGTGTATAGAAGCATTATAAAACACAACCCTTAATTATTTAAATCCATTTATTATCTTCATTAAGTTTTGGTTTCATCCATTACCATAGTAAACATTATCATACCCACCTTGCATGATAGACAATTAAGAGAGATGAAGGAAAAAACATACATGGATGATCAACGATCAAAGTTTTTTTTCATGGTTCCAATAGGTAGGGATGTGCGAATTGAAAGGGAGGAACTCGGAGGACACCAATAATGACTAGGAAAGGCTCTAGCACCTACGCACCACTAGCCTCTAGAAAGGGGACCCAAAATGCACCAAGGAAACAAATAAACTAGATAAGAAGAAGAGGGAAAGAAAGAATTCCTATGCGATAAAAAGGTGAGATCTCGGAGTTATAGGTTATGAATTTTGAATGGAATTATAGTCAGATCATGGTTTCACCATGCGGTTGGACGATTACACAAGATGGAATTAATTATAATTTAATAATTCACATTGGAGGGGTGGCCATAATAGCTGCACGTTAAAGGATTTCATTTAAAGATAGGAAAATGGGCTGTTAAGGGTCTCTCCACTCCTAGGGGATTTAAAACATTTCTTATGGAGATAAAAACGACATTGAACCACTTTAAAAATTTGAAATGATATTAAAGTGGCGTTACGACAAAAACTGGGGAAGGAAAACCTAACACCCCTCTACGGACAATTGGTGAGACTGATAGGTGAAACCGATCGGTGGAGCTAATTGGGTGAAGCTGATCCCATGAAGCTAATCCAATGAAGTTGATGAGTGAAGCTGATTGGGTGAAGCTGATCCTGTGAAGCTGATCCTGTGAAGCCGATCCCGTGAAGATGATCCCCTAAAACCAATCTGTGGAACTGATCTATGAAATAGATCTGTGAAACCGATGGATTGAAATAGATCTGTGAAACTGATTGGATGAAACAGATCTTTGAAATCGATTGGGTGAAACTGATCTGTGAAACCGATTCTGTTAAAAAGGTCTCTGAAACCGATTGGGTGAAACCTATCTGTGAAACCGATTGGGTGAAACCGTTCTGTGAAACTGATTGGGTGAAACGGGTCTGTGAAACCGATTGGGTGAAACCGATTTGTGAAACCGATTGGGTGAAACTGATCTGTGAAATCGATTGGGTGAAACTGATCTGTGAAACTGATTGGGTGAAACCGATCTTCCAACCCGATAAGGTGAAACCGATCTGTGAAACCGATTGGGTGAAAAAGATCTGTGAAACTGATTGGGTGAAACTGATCTATGAAACTGATTGGGTGAAACCAATCTTTGAAACTGATTGGGTTAAACTGATCTGTGAAACCGATTGGGGGAAACTGATATGTGAAACTGATTGGGTGAAACTGATCTATAAAACTAATTTGGTGAAACTGATCTGTGATACTGATTTGGGGAAATCGATCTGTGAAACCGATGTGGTGAAACCGATCTGTGAAACCGATCGGGTGAAACAGATTTGTGAAACTGATAGGGTGAAACCGATCTGTGAAACTGATCGGGTGAAACCAATATGTGAAACCAATCATGTGAAACCGATCTGTGAAACTGATCAGGTGAAACCAATTGGGTGAAAGATATTGGGTGAAACCGATTTGTGAAATCGATCATGTGAATCGGATTAGTGAAGATGATTTGTAAATCTGATTAGTAAAACTGATTTGTGAAGCTGATCATTGAAGCTAATCAGTGAAGCTGATATGTGAGACAGATGGGTGGAACTGATCAGTGAGTCCAGGACACCCCAAAACTTAGAATTTGGAAAATTAATAGACCAGGAGGGTTTGTGCCATTACATCAGATACCACTCATTCTCTCCCTTGAGAATACACGAGTATCCTGAACAACCACTCCAAAATATACCTCTCAGGGTCAAACCGCCCCAAACATCCATATGAAACCCAAGGATTAAATTTTCTTGACACATGGATCAGGGAGTTCCTTCCTCCATGTTAAGATACTATCCACTTTGGGCGGCACTGACTCTCCCACACAGGTTTAATCGCATCCACGATTATGCATCTTGATTAGGAATCAAGTTCTCCCTTCCCCAAATATCAATATTTTTCTTAAACATTCACAATGTAGGGAAAAAAATCATCTCAAAAACCAACAAGTTCATCATTACATCACAGCAGGTCAGAAAAACAAGAACAACAAGGAAGGCTCGAAACAGTAACCCAAAACAGCTTTGGGTACTAGGCGCACATTTGAGCTTATCGCTCCCAAGTACTCTCCTCGATGCCACCGTGCCTCCACAACACACAAACCAAAGGGATGGTTAATCCACAAAGAATTTTCTTCTTTCGATCTTTGATCCTCACTGGTCACTCCATGAATGTAGAAACATCCCCTATATCCAACTCCCCTAGTCAATGACATGGGAGTCATCGTGTAGATATCAACGAAGCTGGGAGATATGGAAAACGTCATGGAACCTTTTTAACTGAGGTGGAAATGCCGGCTGTTATTCCACCTCACCAACTCACCCCAACACTTCGAAATGCCCAATGATCCAAGGAGAGAGATTTCTACCCTTGTCGAACCTTCGATGCCCACATTGAGGGGAAACCTTCAAGAACACACGGTCTCCAACCTCGAACTCCAAGGGCCTCCTCCTACGATCAGCATATGACTTCTACCGGTCTTGGGCTGCCATCATCTTCTCATACACAAGCTGAAACTTCTCTATTGTGCTCTACACTACCTCTGGGATAAGAACACTTACCTACCCAACCTCTGTCTAGCACACAGGTGAACAACACGACCTCGTGTACAAGGATTCAAATGGTGTCATTCCAATAGTAGATTGATAGCTATTTTTGTAGGTAAACTCAACTATGGGAAAATGTCATTCCCATGATCCCTCAAAGTCTAAAACACATCCCCGTTGCATATCCTCCAATGTTTGGATGGTTCTCTCTATCTGCCCTTCTGTCTGGGGGTGGAAAGAAGTGCTAAGACGTAGCTAGGTTCCAAAATCAAGCTGAAATCCCCCAAACATGTGAGGTAAACCGTGCATCCATATCAAATACTATATACCTTGGAACTCCATGAAACCACACCACCTCATCCATGTATCTCCATGCTAAGGAATCCAATGCACTTGACTCCTTGATTTTTAGGAAGTGAGCTAATTTCGTCAGCCGGTCTACCACTACCCAGATACATCAGAGCCTCCTTGAACCCTGGGGAGTCTTATGATGAAATCCATCGAGATGTCATCCCACTTCCACTTGGGGACATCTCAAGGCGGCAACAAACCTCATGGGATGTAGTGCTCAACCTTCACCTACTAACACACCAGGCACCTTTCCACGGACTCTGCCACTACCCGTTTCACCCCGGACCACCCTAAATATTCCCTCAGTCCTAAAATAATCTTGGAAACTCCAGGGTGTACCACTACCAATTAGTTATGGAACTCACAGAGAACTCCCACATGCATCACCTCTGGAACAAACAACTTCCCTTGGAAAAGAATATGATTCTGACCATCCTCCGACCACCCATTCGGAGCATTGCATTGGTTAACTCATCTTCACATCACTTCAATCTCTATTTCTACCCACTGAGACTCCTCCACCCACCACAATAGAGAGGACTGTACTATCATTTGAAATAGAAAACCTCTACCACCATCCACCCTTTCATCCAGGTGTAATGCATCCAACTTCTCCATTTCCTTCCAAGTATCCACAGATTCCTAAACAAATTCCCTCCATGAATTTCTACTCAAGGCATCAACCACAACATTCCCCTTAACTTTAGTGTAAGATATCTCGATGTTTTCGTCCTTAAGAAACTCCACCCTACTTCGTTGTTGCTAGTTTAGGTCCCGCTGGGTAAAGATATGCCTCAAACTCTTGTAATCCATGGATACCATAAAGTGCTCCCCAATGAGGTAATGACGCCACAACTTCAATGCAAACACAAATGCAGCATGATCTATGTAACGCCCCGACCCTAGTTGCCTAGAGTCGGTGCATTATTACATAACATTGGCATGATCACAAGAAAGATCAAATCTCGAAAGACCGATTGGTTTAGTAGCCTTGGAAACACTAGATATATTCATAAGTTTTACATTACATCATAAAATGAAAAACTACTACAACAACATAATGTCTCCATAATCCACACTACTATCCCCTCATAATATCCCTGCAGGTCATTCATAATTTACTTCTTCACATCTTGGGGAAAAATAAAACATAGAAAAGGGGTGAGCTCAAATGCCCGGTAAGGATAACAATATAGCGGAAACTTTCATAAATAAGAATAAACATTTAAGGCAATGCATTACTAAAACAAAAGCCTTTTAAAATTGAACTTCAACATGGTATGGCAAAAGTAAAATGAAATAATGCCATTTACTTATTCACATGGATATTCTACTAATCGAATAATCACATGCAAAAATCAATAACCACTTTCATAATGTTGGAATGCATAATGTCAAACATTAATTTCGTTGTCTAGGCCTCATCCCAAGACCTAGGGGTTACTTCTAACCGGAACCCAACCCGGAGTGCCTCTAATAACCGGACACCAACCCGGAGTGCCTCTAATAACCGGACACCAACCCGGAGTGCCTCTAATAACCGGACACCAACCCGGAGTGCCTCTAATAACCGGACACCAACCCGGAGGGCTTACTTTTACCAGTCCCTAACCTGGAGGGCTTACTTTTACCAGTCCCCAACCTGGAGGGCTTACTTTAACCAGTCCCCAACCTAGAACATACTTGTCCAACACATTCATATGAAGTAAAGGTTGAAATATAACATAAACATTCTTATTGGAACTAGCATACAAAATGTCAATAATTTCACCATAAACTATGAATGGTATAAAAATAGCACATCCACAGTCAAACATATCACAAAACCTTCAATACAATATAGAAGTTTTGTATCATAATAAATAAACTTCAAATAAGCGTAAAATCCATCAAAGGATGTTGACATAGATGAAATCAAAACACTTTTTAGAGAAATATCTCTTTCTATTTTTGAAATCATTTAAGATCCATATAAAATAAAACTTTTTATTGAAAATATTCTTATAAGCTTGTAAGGAAAGCTTCGACGATTTTATAACGGCGGAAAATAACCGCACCCGCCGTATAAGTAAAAAAAACATTCTTACCTCAATTCTGTCGAAAAGGTTAAAAAGGACCTTGTTTTGAAAATGACGGAAAGATTCCTTTATAAACCTCTTATAAAAAGTAAAACAAGGGTATAAATGACTTTAACCCATATTCTTGTTAATAGTAAAAATATTTTGAAATACATTTTTAAGAAACATGGATGTGGATAATAAAGAGATCCCAGTAGATTATTACATATAAACAACCTCGGATAATGAAGAGATTGTAAAATAACCCTTACCTTGTACTTTTCCTTGGTTGGGGTAGGTTAACCTCCTGTATAATGGTGAAATAATTGTTATTAAATTATACAAGAATCATATACATTAATATGATATCATATATGATCTTTTAATATTGATTTGATAATAATATCTTAGTATTATCGTTGTTTCGGGTGTTAACTTACTTGTTTTCTTTCATATGTTTTGTTACGTAAGACATGTTTGTAAAGGATAGGTTGTATATTATTCATATCCAGAATGATATCAAGTCCTTAAACATCATTTTTAAATCATAAAATGATAATTACGCTTTAATGGTTACGATGGAGAATGAATCTCATCGCGTTCGTGGAGACGGTAGTCCGTACGTACACACGAGCGACAATATCATTCTTTTGATATTAAAATAATATATAAATGGATGGTATATCATATATACAGAATCATTAACATGTTATATTTATTATTTACATGAGTTACACATCATTATTATACCCATCCAAATAATATTATATTGAATAACAATTACACCACGACGTGGAGACGGTAAGCCGTACGTACGCACGTATGGTGACATGTTATTCAAAGGGTGGATAGAATACTGAATATGATTGTACCATATTTATAATAACATCACAGTATATGTGAGATACTGGAGTTATTATTTCAGAATGGTAAGAACAAAGGAAGAAGAAGTGGAAGAAGAAATGAACTTAGAAAAGGGTGGTGAGATCATTACCTCTTCTTCGGGTTCTTCCTTTTGATTTGATCAAAAGGGCTCCTTAGGTTGGCTTTCTGATCAAACTAAGGCCTCTAGGTTGTATTGAGGGATGTTGGGAGAGTATTTGGGCAGAGTTTGGCCGAACCAAAAGGCTTTAGAGGTGTGAAGAAATGAGAAGGAGGAGTGCCCTTTTATAAGAGGGGTGAGGGGCACCTTTGGAAAAGCTAGAAATATTAATTTATAATAAATTCATATTCGGTTTCTAAAGGCTCCAAAGTTGACTATTCAAAGTATGAGGTGGGGATAGGTCGAAAAAAACTCATCCAATAGAATTTAGACAGGTTTGGGTACTTATATTAACCTTATCTTTAAGTATTAACTCTAAGTTAATTAGTTTCACTTTTACAATGTCTCTTTGTATTTTTATATAATATGGTTAATAAACTTACTATATACATCCAAGCGACACCCAAGTGGTCTATTAATGATTAACCTATCATAATATAAGTCTCTTGGCCGAACCTTAGATTTTTAGGAATTTAATATCAATTAATAATATAATATTTGTTTTAAGAACTCTTTTATGTCAATTTTGACACTATTCAATAGTTGATTTTTGTGAAACTCATAACAGATTGATTACTTCGAACAAAGTCCATTAAATCAATCCTAATATATCATATTAGCCTAGAAAATTAGTTTAATTCATTAAAAGTTTCATATTATATTTATTTGGGTATTTATAATATCAATTATTTTAATTTTTCACTATTATAGTAATTACTGCATCATCATTGTGTCATAAATAAAATAACTTATTTATTGTCTAAAAATTATAAATAAAATATCATTATGTAGGAAATCTTTTTATCTTTCTAATGAATATTTATAATCGAAAATCCAACATGTATAACCCTATGTAAAAATTGTTCTTCTAAAAGATATATGCTTGTGTCATTTTTGTATTCATTTTAACTTAATTAAAATAAAGTGTCATTATCACTTACAAGTGGATCCATGGGGTCCCAAAATTGACACAAAGATGCCCATGGTCGACCATGTATCAACCAATAGGGTTAAGACACGTTTTAGGGTAATTTTGTATTATTATAATATTATTTTTTTTAACCCTTATTTACCGGATTTACCCTTTAACCATGGTAAATAAATTATTTACCGCAGTAATTATTCAAAATGTCTAAAAATAAAAGTTACCTATTTACATAATTTGGACATCCTGATTCCAAATATGGAATCCATTTTCCTAAATTCAAAACACAGAAGTGGCAGAAATTAATTTAAAATTAATTCCCGCTGTTAAAACAAAAAGCGTGTTTTTAAGAGATAATAACTATCAAAAGATTGACACTTGTTTATGTTCGGTTTAATTGTAAAATTATGTCCAATGATAAACATTAAATTGAATGGTAAAAATATATTCTAAATATACTTTAAAACCACTCAAATTCATAATTTATCACTATTAATTATTATGATTAAAAAAGTTGTTTTTAATTAAAATTTAGAAATTTTCACTATTCATCAAAATATGAAAGTTATCCGAAATGTACCAAAATTTCACCCTAGGCTAATTTTGATATTCCGAATCCAAAAATGAAGTCCATTTTGAAATATAGAATATATATGATTTCAAAAATTAGGTATTACTATTCACAATGGCTAGTTTAATTAGTTGTGGTGTGTGTTAGAACTCGAGGTTGCGTACAACACACGCTATCGCATTATTCAAAGGGAAACGTACCGTAGAAGCTTGGGGTGTTACATTCTCCCCTCCTTCAAATAATTGCGTCCTCGCAATTTCTAGGGTATTACTGCATAAAAAGACTCGGGTGGTTCTTCATCATAAGTTCCTCGGGTTCCCACGTTGCCTCTTCCATCTTATGATTTCTCCACAAAACTTTTACCAGACGCGTCGTCCGGTTTCTCAGTACTTGTTCTCTTGTATCAAGAATCCTGACGGGCTCTTCACAATAGGAAAGATCGGGTTCCAGTTCTAATTCCTCATAGGTGAGTACATGCGTTGGGTCAGGCATGTATTTCCTCAACAGAGATACGTGGAACACATCGTGAACTTTGGAGAGACTTGGCGGCATTGCCAATCGGTAAGCTACAGCCCCAATTCGTTCTAGAATTTCGAAAGGTCCGATGTACCTGGGACTCAATTTACCTTTCTTACCAAAACGTATGACTCCCTTCCATGGAGATACCTTCAGGAAAACATGATCACCGACTTGAAATTCCAAATCCTTCCTTCGATTATCGGCATAGCTCTTCTGCCTACTTTGAGCTGCTTTAAGGTGATTTTGGATTACTTTCACCTTTTCCACCGTTTCCTCCACCAGCTCTGGGCCTACAAGTTTTCTTTCACCAACGTCATCCCAACAGGTTGGTGTACGACATCTCTTTTCGTATAACGCTTCATATGGTGCCATCTGTATACTCGAATGGAAGCTATTGTTATAGGAAAATTCTACTAGTGGTAAATATTGATCCCACATACCCTGAAAGTCAAGTGAGCAAGATCTCAACATGTCTTCTAAGGTTTGAATAGTCCGTTCTGATTGTCCGTCTGTCTGAGGGTGGTAAGCAGTGCTCAAATGAAGTTCTGTATCCAGGGATTTCTGAAGACTTTTCCAGAATCTTGAAGTAAAACGGGGATCACGATCAGAAACAATTGATAGGGGTACTCCATGAAGTCTCACAACTTCATTAATGTAAAGTCTTGCTAGACGTTCCAGGGGTAGATCCTCTCTTATAGCAAGAAAATGTGCTGACTTGGTAAGACGATCAACAATAACCCATATTGCATCGTTCCTTCTAGGAGTCTTTGGTAGCCCCATGACAAAGTCCATCGTAATATTGTCCCATTTCCACTCCGGTATGGGAAGAGGTTGCATGACTCCTCCAGGCTGTTGCCTTCCAGCTTTCACTTGTTGACAAACCATACATCTTGACACAAAATCAGCAATCTCCCTCTTCATGTTGTCCCACCAAAAATGTTCCTTCAAATCTCTATACATTTTGGTGCTCCCAGGGTGTATAGAGAAATTGGAACTATGAGCATCATCCAGCAATTCCCTTTTTAGATCAGGTATATTGGGAACACAAAGTCTCTTCCCGAATTTCAAAATTCCACCTTCATACGCAAAGTCTCTCAATCTCCCATCATTCACAGCTTTAATCTTCTTCTGAAATTCTTCATCATCGGTCTGAGAACTCTTAATCCTTTCTAGTAAAGATGGTTTGGCAACCATTTGAAAAAGCATTGATGTTTCACCTTCCCTGGTTATTCCCATGTCCATCTTCACTAGATCCATGAAAATTGGATCCCTTTCAATTCTCATCATGTTCAGAACTCCATGGTCTTTTCTGCTCAAAGCATCTGCCACCTTGTTTGCCTTCCCCGGGTGGTAGTGTATCGTACAATCATAATCCTTGAGTAATTCAAGCCATCTCCTTTGCCTCATGTTGAGTTCTTTTTGTGAGAAAATATACTTCAAACTCTTGTGATCAGTATAAATCTCACATTTTTCACCATAGAGGTAGTGCCTCCATATCTTCAAAGCAAAGATCACAGCTGCTAACTCAAGATCATGAGTAGGATAGTTTTGTTCATGAATTTTCAACTGTCGTGATGCATAGGCAATAACTCTATCATTCTGCATAAGGACACAGCCAAGTCCTTTCTTCGATGCATCACTATAAATAACGAACCCATCATTCCCCGATGGTAGAGTCAATATAGGAGCATTGACTAATCTTCTCTTCAGTTCTTCGAAACATTCTTCACACTCTTTTGTCCAAACAAATTTAACCCCTTTACGTGTGAGCTTCGTTAATGGGTTAGCCAATCGGGCAAAATTCTGGACGAAACGTCGATAATAACCTGCCAAACCAATAAAACTACGTACCTCAGTTATATTCGTAGGTGCTGGCCATTCTTGGATTGCCTTGGTCTTAGAAGGATCAACAGAGATTCCATCTTTAGAGACAATATGGCCAAGAAAAGAAATCTCCTGAAGCCAGAATTCACACTTGCTAAACTTTCCATATAATTCATGCCTCCTCAGAGTCTTCAAGATAATGCGCAAGTGATTTTCATGATCTTTGTAGGTTTTGGAGTATACCAAGATATCATCAATAAATACCACCACAAATTCATCGAGATACTCCTTGAAAACTCTATTCATCAGATCCATGAATACAGAGGGTGCATTAGTCAATCCAAACGGCATTACAGTAAACTCGTAATGCCCGTACCTGGTTCGAAATGCTGTCTTCGGAATGTCTTCCTTCTTCACACACAACTGATGGTATCCAGATCGAAGGTCAATCTTTGAAAAGTATTGAGCTCCATGCAGTTGGTCAAATAAATCATCAATACGAGGTAGGGGATACTTGTTCTTTATCGTTATAGCATTGATCTCCCTGTAGTCGATACATAACCTCATAGATCCATCTTTCTTTTTAACAAAAAGAACAGGGGCTCCCCATGGAGAAACACTAGGGCGAATAAATCCCTTATTACTCAATTCCTCTAGTTGTTTCTTTAGTTCGACTAACTCTACAGTGGCCATTCTATATGGGGTCTTCGATATAGGCCTTGATCCAGGAATCAAATCAATGGAAAACTCAACTTCTCGTTCTGGAGGATGTCCAGGTAAATCTTCCGGAAATACATCTACAAATTCTTTCACAACAGGCACATCCTCTATTTGAACATTCCTTTCCTCACCGACAGTTATTTCTTCCTCCCCGGTAATTGAATTAAGTTGAGCTACAGGGGGTGGATCAAAATAAGAATTAGGTGGTGACGATTCTGCTCTAAAAATAAGGTGCTCCTTATCATTATCATCAAGAATCGTAACCTCTTTCTTCTTACAATAAATCTTCGCATCATAGTCCGAAAGCCAGTCCATACCGAGGATTATATCAAACTCAATCATAGGTATGACGATGAAATCAGCAGATAAAGAAAATTTATGTGCTCTAATGGGGACTGATTCACAAAACTTTGTTGCAACGATACTTCCCTTAGGAGTTTTAACTGACAACTCCCTTATTAAATCAAATTGGAAATATCTAATTTTCTTAGCAAACTGGGAAGATATGAAACAATGAGATGATCCAGAATCAAATAATGCATTTGCTAAACTTGAGGAAACCATTAAATTACCTGCCACCACGTCTTTCGGAGCTTCTACCTCAGCAGTAGTGATAGCATAAGCCTGGCCTTGATCCCTTGGCCTTTTCTGAGGTAAGTTCTCCTGACGCTTAGGACATGCATTTGCATAATGCCCCATCTCCCTGCAATTGTAGCACTGAACGTTGGTAGCTTCCTTCTTCCCCTTGCAATCATGAGCTTGGTGGCCTTTTTCACCACACTTGTAACAGACTCCCATTCCCTTCAGGCAAGCACCGGGGTGTTTCTTCCCGCACTTACCACAAGATGGATATTCAACCTTTCCCTTCTTCCCCTTATTTCCATTCCCAGATTGATCAGCAGGTCTCTTCTTCTCTTGCTTTGCTTTATAGTCATAAGACTTAGAGAATTCCTTTTCGGTCTTGATAGCACATGAGACAATGTCTTCGTACGATGAAAAGGATTGTGAGACTAATGCTCGACGGAGAAATGGTTTTAACCCATCAAAGAAACGATCAATCTTACTTCTTGGGTTGCGAATATAATCACCAGCGTACCTTGCTAACCTTGTAAAGTTAGCCTCATACTTTGTGACATTCTCATCCTCCTTTTGTCTCAGACTCAGAAATTGCCTTTCCATATCTGCTCGATGGTCGCGAGGAAAGTATTTTTCTAAAAACAGATCTTTGAACTCCCTCCATTCCATGTTTGATACTTCATCATCTTCCTTCATGTTTTGAATCAATGACCACCATTGATCAGCATCTCCAGTGAGGCGGTAAACTGCCATGGTAACTTTTTCCCTTTCACTACTCCCCAAAGCCTGAAATATTTTCTCTAGGGAAAATATCCATTGCTCAGCTACTAAGGGATTTGTACTCCCATTGAACGTTGGTGGTTGTTGTCTCATGAATTGATCTAACATTGATCCTCCACGCTGCGGATCAGGGTGCTCCATACGGGTAAGGTTATTATTCATAACCTGAGTAAGTTGTCCCAGTACGGTGATTAGCTGATCAGCACCAGTTGCATCACCAGCCCCACTATAATTATCTTGAGCAGGAGGGCAATCCCTACATGGAGTGCGTGCATTGATACGGTTTCCATTTCTTCCACTAGGCGCCATTTCTAAAAAAAATGGCATAAACTAGATCAGTTTATGCATCAAAATACATAATCCCATACTTATAAAACACTTAACATAAATTGAACTATTTATGGATATAATCCATAATCATAAAAATGTTTTCTTTGAGGAAGTATATACTCATAAACCCTTCATAATGATTTGTAAAGATAGTGAGAGTTATCCTAAGCATATCCCCCGGGAGTGTCGTAACCAAGAGTGCAGCAAGGCCCGTTGTCGTGCACCAGTTCCCGTTCGAGTCTAGCTCAAAGCGGTGTTTTCGGGTTTTACCCCTAGGTACATCTGTGCCAGAGCCGCCTCTACCTGCTCGTATCCAGACAGGGATGTATTGCTCGAAAAACTCACAAAATCTCTACAATACCAAAATTCTAGGAAGTTCTTCTATACTAATCCTCAAAGTTCATCTTAGGTCTACGTGCTCTAATCAGAGTTTATCTAAATCTAGCTTCCAAGGTTTGTACTAAACTTCCTCTGATACCAACTGTAACGCCCTGACCCTAGTTGCCTAGAGTCGGTGCATTATTACATAACATTGGCATGATCACAAGAAAGATCAAATCTCGAAAGACCGATTGGTTTAGTAGCCTTGGAAACACTAGATATATTCATAAGTTTTACATTACATCATAAAATGAAAAACTACTACAACAACATAATGTCTCCATAATCCACACTACTATCCCCTCATAATATCCCTGCAGGTCATTCATAATTTACTTCTTCACATCCTGGGGAAAAATAAAACATAGAAAAGGGGTGAGCTCAAATGCCCGGTAAGGATAACAATATAG
Organism: Viscum album; assembly: GCA_963277665.1. Classification (NCBI taxonomy): domain Eukaryota; kingdom Viridiplantae; phylum Streptophyta; class Magnoliopsida; order Santalales; family Viscaceae; genus Viscum; species Viscum album. The sequence goes on from OY728152.1 coordinate 28,191,970, forward strand.
CGGAAACTTTCATAAATAAGAATAAACATTTAAGGCAATGCATTACTAAAACAAAAGCCTTTTAAAATTGAACTTCAACATGGTATGGCAAAAGTAAAATGAAATAATGCCATTTACTTATTCACATGGATATTCTACTAATCGAATAATCACATGCAAAAATCAATAACCACTTTCATAATGTTGGAATGCATAATGTCAAACATTAATTTCATTGTCTAGGCCTCATCCCAAGACCTAGGGGTTACTTCTAACCGGAACCCAACCTGGAGTGCCTCTAATAACCGGACACCAACCCGGAGTGCCTCTAATAACCGGACACCAACCCGGAGTGCCTCTAATAACCGGACACCAACCCGGAGTGCCTCTAATAACCGGACACCAACCCGGAGGGCTTACTTTTACCAGTCCCTAACCTGGAGGGCTTACTTTTACCAGTCCCCAACCTGGAGGGCTTACTTTAACCAGTCCCCAACCTGGAACATACTTGTCCAACACATTCATATGAAGTAAAGGTTGAAATATAACATAAACATTCTTATTGGAACTAGCATACAAAATGTAAATAATTTCACCATAAACTATGAATGGTATAAAAATAGCACATCCACAGTCAAACATATCACAAAACCTTCAATACAATATAGAAGTTTTGTATCATAATAAATAAACTTCAAATAAGCGTAAAATCCATCAAAGGATGTTGACATAGATGAAATCAAAACACTTTTTAGAGAAATATCTCTTTCTATTTTTGAAATCATTTAAGATCCATATAAAATAAAACTTTTTCTTGAAAATATTCTTATAAGCTTGTAAGGAAAGCTTCGACGATTTTATAACGGCGGAAAATAACCGCACCCGCCGTATAAGTAAAAAAAACATTCTTACCTCAATTCTGTCGAAAAGGTTAAAAAGGACCTTGTTTTGAAAATGACGGAAAGATTCCTTTATAAACCTCTTATAAAAAGTAAAACAAGGGTATAAATGACTTTAACCCATATTCTTGTAAATAGTAAAAATATTTTGAAATACATTTTTAAGAAACATGGATGTGGATAATAAAGAGATCCCAGTAGATTATTACATATAAACAACCTCGGATAATGAAGAGATTGTGAAATAACCCTTAACTTGTACTTTTCCTTGGTTGGGGTAGGTTAACCTCCTGTATAATGGTGAAATAATTGTTATTAAATTATACAAGAATCATATACATTAATATGATATCATATATGATCTTTTAATATTGATTTGATAATAATATCTTAGTATTATCGTTGTTTCGGGTGTTAACTTACTTGTTTTCTTTCATATGTTTTGTTACGTAAGACATGTTTGTAAAGGATAGGTTGTATATTATTCATATCCAGTATGATATCAAGTCCTTAAACATCATTTTTAAATCATAAAATGATAATTACGCTTTAATGGTTACGATGGAGAATGAATCTCATCGCGTTCGTGGAGACGGTAGTCCGTACGTACGCACGAGCGACAATATCATTCTTTTGATATTAAAATAATATATAAATGGATGGTATATCATATATACAGAATCATTAACATGTTATATTTATTATTTACATGAGTTACACATCATTATTATACCCATCCAAATAATATTATATTGAATAACAATTACACCACGACGTGGAGACGGTAAGCCGTACGTACGCACGTATGGTGACATGTTATTCAAAGGGTGGATAGAATACTGAATATGATTGTACCATATTTATAATAACATCACAGTATATGTGAGATACTGGAGTTATTATTTCAGAATGGTAAGAACAAAGGAAGAAGAAGTGGAAGAAGAAATGAACTTAGAAAAGGGTGGTGAGATCATTACCTCTTCTTCGGGTTCTTCCTTTTGATTTGATCAAAAGGGCTCCTTAGGTTGGCTTTCTGATCAAACTAAGGCCTCTAGGTTGTATTGAGGGATGTTGGGAGAGTATTTGGGCAGAGTTTGGCCGAACCAAAAGGCTTTAGAGGTGTGAAGAAATGAGAAGGAGGAGTGCCCTTTTATAAGAGGGGTGAGGGGCACCTTTGGAAAAGCTAGAAATATTAATTTATAATAAATTCATATTCGGTTTCTAAAGGCTCAAAAGTTGACTATTCAAAGGATGAGGTGGGGATAGGTCGAAAACAACTCATCCAATAGAATTTAGACAGGTTTGGGTACTTATATTAACCTTATCTTTAAGTATTAACTCTAAGTTAATTAGTTTCACTTTTACAATGTCTCTTTGTATTTTTATATAATATGGTTAATAAACTTACTATATACATCCAAGAGACACCCAAGTGGTCCATTAATGATTAACCTATCATAATATAAGTCTCTTGGCCGAACCTTAGATTTTTAGGAATTTAATATCAATTAATAATATAATATTTGTTTTAAGAACTCTTTTATGTCCATTTTGACACTATTCAATAGTTGATTTTTGTGAAACTCATAACAGATTGATTACTTCAAACAAAGTCCATTAAATCAATCCTAATATATCATATTAGCCTAGAAAATTAGTTTAATTCATTAAAAGTTTCATATTATATTTATTTGGGTATTTATAATATCAATTATTTTAATTTTTCACTATTATAGTAATTACTGCATCATCATTGTGTCATAAATAAAATAACTTATTTATTGTCTAAAAATTATAAATAAAATATCATTATGTAGGAAATCTTTTTATCTTTCTAATGAATATTTATAATCGAAAATCCAACATGTATAACCCTATGTAAAAATTGTTCTTCTAAAAGATATATGCTTGTGTCATTTTTGTATTCATTTTAACTTAATTAAAATAAAGTGTCATTATCACTTACAAGTGGATCCATGGGGTCCCAAAATTGACACAAAGATGCCCATGGTCGACCATGTATCAACCAATAGGGTTAAGACACGTTTTAGGGTAATTTTGTATTATTATAATATTATTTTTTTTAACCCTTATTTACCGGATTTACCCTTTAACCATGGTAAATAAATTATTTACCGCAGTAATTATTCAAAATGTCTAAAAATAAAAGTTACCTATTTACATAATTTGGACATCCTGATTCCAAATATGGAATCCATTTTCCTAAATTCAAAACACAGAAGTGGCAGAAATTAATTTAAAATTAATTCCCGCTGTTAAAACAAAAAGCGTGTTTTTAAGAGATAATAACTATCAAAAGATTGACACTTGTTTATGTTCGGTTTAATTGTAAAATTATGTCCAATGATAAACATTAAATTGAATGGTAAAAATATATTCTAAATATACTTTAAAACCACTCAAATTCATAATTTATCACTATTAATTATTTTGATTAAAAAAGTTGTTTTTAATTAAAATTTAGAAATTTTCACTATTCATCAAAATATGAAAGTTATCCGAAATGTACCAAAATTTCACCCTAGGCTAATTTTGATATTCCGAATCCAAAAATGAAGTCCATTTTGAAATATAGAATATATATGATTTCAAAAATTATGTATTACTATTCACAACGGCTAGTTTAATTAGTTGTGGTGTGTGTTAGAACTCGAGGTTGCGTACAACACACGCTATCGCATTATTCAAAGGGAAACGTACCGTAGAAGCTTGGGGTGTTACAATCTAGGTCATGGGTGGCATAGTTTTTCTCATGAGGATGTAACTTCCTAGACCCATAAGATATCACTCCCCACTGCTGCATCAGAACACACCCCATGCCAGGTCCAGAAGCATCACAAAATACCTCATAAAACACCCCTTCTTATGGAAACTTGAGCACTAGAGCATTGACCATCCTTTCTTTCAGATAGTTGAAAGCTGCTGGACATTGCTCACTCCATACGAAGGCCTAGTCTGTTCTGGTCAAAGCTGTCAACGGAGCTGCAACTTGAGAGATGTTGGGTACGGACCTTCGATAATATCTTGGCAGACCCAAGAAAACTGTGAGTCTCTTTCACATTCTTAGGTTCTTTCTAAGAAAAATCCGCTTCAACCTTTGATAGATCAACCTCTACCCCTTGCTGAGACACCACATGTCCATGAAAATACACTTCTCGGGTCAAGAACTTGAACTTGGACATTTTTCTATAGAGATGGTGATGTTGAAGGATCTCCAGGACCATCCGAAGGTGCTTAGTATGTTCCTCCTCTAATCTTGAGTAGATCAAAATGTCATCAATGAACACAATGATGAAGCGGTCCCAAAATTCATGTAAAATAGTTTTCATGAGCCCCATGAACACTATAGGTGCGTTTGTAACAATGAACGACATGAGTACAAACTCAATGTTCCCATACCTACACTTGAAATTAGTCATCAGGATATCACTGTCCTTGACTATTAACTGGTGATACCCAAACTACAGATCAATCTTAGAGAAAGAACCTGCTCCCCTTAGCTGGTCAAAGAGATCTTCTATCCCCGGGGGAGAGTAACAGTTCTTGACTATTACCTGATTTAGTCTCTGGTAGTCTACGTATAGCCTAATACCACCATCTTCCTTCTTCGCAAACAAGACCAGAACACCCCATGGAGACATGCCAGGTCGGAAAAAACCCTTCTTCATCAGATCTTCAATCTGAATCCGCAACTCCTACAACTCAGAAGGCACCCTCCAATAAGGAGACAGGGAAATCAGATGGGCATCGGGTTGTATGTCTATCACGAACTCAATGTCACGTTAAGGGGGTAGAGTCACAACCTCCTCGGAAAAAACATCTTGGAAATCTTTGAAAACTTTCGAAACATCCATAATATCCACATCCATGGATTCTTATGAAAGCTCAGCCTACTTAGAAAAAAGAGGTTCCACATGCCATCTCCCCACCTGATAACTCCATTCGCCAACAAAAGCCAAATGTTGGACATCCTCATAGAAGAACATGAATCTTAATCAAAATAATTTGATAAAATCATGCAACGAAAAGATCCATTCGATGCCTAGTATGACATCGTATGGATGCATTTACAGCATAAGGAGATCCCCACTAGACAGATGTGGACCTAACATCAGTCTGCATCCTCGACAAATATCAAACAGGCTGGTATGACCCCCAATAGGCACACTCAGCACCAATGGATTTGAGAGTCTCTCTATGTCTTGTCCCAAGGAAAGGGAAAGACCGGGTGTAACAAAGGAGTGAGAAGCTCCTCAATAAAAAAAGGCGCAACCAAGAGTGCTAAACAAGCTGATCGTACCTCGAACAACTTCCATCCCAGCTGGAACAAATTCCTCTATGTCGTGCAACTGCCCACGCCCAAATCCTCTACCTCTCGAATATCGACCACCTCCCCGACCATTCCATGGTCTAGGTCCTTGAAGATAACCCTGGGGTCAGCCTCCACCTTCCATGTATACTCTTAGAGAAGCGGGAGATTGTTGTTCCTACTGCTGCTATTGGAAGGGCCTAGCTGGAAACTGCTGCTGCTACGGTGGGCGCTAAACCTGGCCACCCCACTGTACTACACTGGGTCTGGGCATTAATTATAAAGGTTCCCACAACTGCCACAGATGAAGCACCTCAGTACTGGGCCCCTAAGGAAAGGGAGGGGACTGAGAGATCGAAACTGGAACTATTGGGGCCTACTCCCCACTGGTCGAAACCTAGAAGGCCCTAATGCTGGAGGTCTGCTGCTGGAGACCTTATCCTTCAATGATCCAAATTGTCTCTCCTATCATGGAACACCTCTCTACGTGTGCATCATCTCTACAAATTCTGCCTTCTTTTGGACATCTAAGTACATCGGTAGGGTGAAGGGAGTAACAACATACTGAAGAGAAGGTCAGAGTGCCTCCTCTAAACGTCTCACCTAAAACTCCTCATCCCAAAAATGGTCTGAAGAAAAACAAAGGAGATCCTTGAACTTGATTCCCATCTCCCTCACTAACATTATCCCATGTTAAAGGGAGAGTATCTCATGCCTCTTCTCCACCTTCATCATGGAAGAGAGGAATTCCACCCATAATTCCCTCTCGAAGTCAGTCCATGAAACTTTGGCCTCCCTCTTCTCCCCTAGATAGAGCATCCACAACAGACGTGATGGTCTCCACATCTAGATTACAAATAGAGGAACGCAGTTCTCTGTCAGAGCCCGAATCAAGTGGATAGTTATCACTAGCTCCTCGTGACCGCTCTCTGTCTCCATGTCCGAGATGCTGCCCTTGTACTTCCCGAGGGTCTGCCGCTGAAGGCACAAAGCATCGTCTACCACTGGTCATCCTCATCCTCTCGATCAACCCTCTACTTATCAGCCAAATCATCCTCCTAGGCCTCAATCACCCGTACTAATCGTGGTCATCATCCGGGTTCCATAACTACAAGGTAAACAAGGAATGCCTAAGCCCGAGTGGTCTAAAAGATTACTGTTAAATTTTTCTTAAACTTTTTATTTATTTAAATTCTCAGAACACCTAGAACACATATGATCTCAAGTCATTAGGATGCATTAAAATTTACTAAGACCTCTACCCTACAATTAGTGTAGCCTCACTTGGTCATTTGGTAGGTCCAGAGTCCTTGCATCAGATCACGAGGGCCCCTAAAATCCCGTGTCCTAGCTGGTCTTCCCTAGTCTATTTCAAGCACCAAGATTGCCTAACTTTGTTTCCCTACACTCCCATGAAATTCTCACTGTGCCTATCTGTGAGCTCCATATTATCTCTCATCCTTGATCTGATACCATTTTATCATGACCCGCATTCACAAAGATGAGAGAATGTACAATGGATTGCCAGACCCTTCCTTCCTCAAGTTGAAGGAGAGATAGTGACCCCTGAAACCCACCTTCAATAGGCCCCGAAGTGGCGACTAGAACCAAGGGTTTATAATCACACAAAAAATTGAAGGAATTACCCTTTTTATTTAGCAGGACTGGGAGATAAGATAGTAAATCCCAAACAACACCAAAACTATAGGTAAAGGTAATGCCAAAACCAACCATTCCCAATGCATGTTCCAAAAGTAAGTGATACGAAGTACAAGAAAACTACAAAGGAAAGTAACCAAGAAAAGAAAATCAACAACAACAACTATCCCAACGTCTGAACTAGTTGGCTCCAGCATGGTCCTTGAAGTCCTCCTGAAAACCTGAAAGCAGTTTTATATAAGTAGGGTGGGTACACAAGTATACTTAGTATGGAAAACCAAAATCTATCTTGCACAAGTGGGGAGGAATTATAATGCCTTGTGAGAAAGGGAGATAACCAAATAACCTAGATAGGAAACTATCCACACAAACCTCACCAAGTAACACTCTCCAAATAACACAAGTCAAGTAATGTAATATTAATAACATATTGATGTTTGGGTACCCTGCACGATGTTCCCACTAGTTATTTAATACATCTTATGCGTCAGACCTCCCCCGCCATTCTCACCACAGTCCCACTACCATACCCCGCTCACACACACCTGGGATACAACAACCACACATAATCATTCCTATAGACACCTGGGATAGAACCACTACTGCCACGCCCGATGTGACCTGGGCTAGAACAACTACCGCGATGCCCAAAGACACCTGGGCCAGAACAACTACTTCCATGCCTGAAGACACTTGGGAAAACATCCTTCCCGCGCACAACTGATTAAACCACAAAAAATACATGGCCTAAATAATATTTGGCTAAAATGGCCCTCAGGCCTTCACAGATTGCCCGAAGAGTCTTGGGCTATCCAGGAAAAGGATCTAAAAAGGATCTAATAACCATACGCTCCTAGATGTTTCTGAAAAAACAACCCTCCCCTAGGGAATGGGGGTGTTCGGCATGAAGTCATTAACTTGGGTGGGGTACAAATAAGATACATAAGAAATAAATTATAAATATAGGTAAACAAGCACTCATCCCAACCTAGGGGATCCAAGACCAGCCCACACACAAACACTCTCATTACTATACATTCATAAGAAGCACAACAGCCACAACCATGCCACAACTCATTCCCAGAAAACAATTCCCCATTGAACCCATTCTTGTTTTCATATTCAAGTGATTCCATTTAAATAATTATTCACTTCTAGAAAACTAACAGGTATAACCACAAGACAAGAAAGGAAAAACAGCTAAGCAACAATTTAAGCATTCACACCTAGTTCTTTTGTAAAGTCACAACAACAAAAGGGATCAGTGAGATCCCACAAAGTAATGTAACCAAAATAATCCCCAACATATATCCCCATATGTAATTAGGTCAAAAAACCAACGACTGCTCAAAAGGGGATACCATCCCCATCCACATCACCTAACAAGCATCAACCGTAAATATCACTAGAAAAGAGTAGGAATATTTTCAAATTTGTATATTCCATTAATTTAGTTTTGTATTTCAGTTTAGTTAACCGGGGTGACCTCAAAAGGATTCTTATTCATTGATAATCCATTTAATCAACCGAGTTTACATGATTAACCAGTTTCCATGTTTCTGTAATTCAATCACATGATCATCCAGAAAAATAGAGGTTCATTAGTGCGTAAGAAAGGCCCACCAACAACCATGATTTTTAGTGGAAATAATCCCATTCAATTCAAAACACATAGGAAAAGATAAAAGGGTACAAAAACATTATCACACACACCCCTTAATTATTTGAATGAATTTATTATCTTTGCTAAGGTTTGGTTTCATCGATACCTATAGGAAACATTATCATACCCACCCTGCATGATACACAGTTAAGAGAGATAAAGGAAAAACTCTACTTGGACGATCAATGATAAAAGTTTTTTTCCTCTTGGATCCAACAGCTAGGGAAGCACGACATTCAGGGGGGAACTCAGTAGACTCCATGAATGATCAGGAAGGGATCCAACGCATGCACACCACTAGCCCCGGGAAATGGGACTCCAAACGCACCAAGGAAAGAAAGAAACCAGCCAAGAAGAATAAGGAAAGAAATAATTCTTGTACAATAAAAATGAGAGATCCTGAAGTTACAAGTTATGAATTTTGATTGAAATTAAATTTGGATTGTGGTTTCACCATGCAGTTGGATGGTTACACAAGAGGTAATTAATTGTTATTTAATAATTCACATCAGAGGGGTGTCCATAATAACTACACGTTAAAGGATTTAAATTAAATAGAGGAAATGGGCTATTGAGGGTCTCCCCACTCCTAGGGGATTTAAAATGTTATTTATGGTTCTAAAAATAGCCTTGAACCACTTAAAAAGTTAAAAGACATAAAAATGGCATTATGGGAAAAACCGAGGAAGGAAACCCTGACACCCCTCTAGGGCCGATTGGTGAGACTGGCAGGTGAAACCGATCGATGGAGTTGATCGGGTGAAACAGATCCCATGAAGCTGACCTCGTGAAGCTGTCCCATGAATCTCATCAGTGAAGCTAATTGGGTGTAGCTGATCCTGTGAAGTTGATCCCGTGAAGCTGATCCGGTGAAACCGATCGGTGGAGCCAATTTGTGAAATCGATCTGTGAAACCGATTGGGTGAAACCGATCTGTAAAATCGATTGGCTGAAACTAATTGTGGGAAATAGTTATGTGAAACCGATCTATGAAACCTATTAGGTGAAACCAATCTGTTAAACTGATTGGGTGAAACCGATATTTGAAACCGATTGGGTGAAATCGATCTGTGAAAATGATTGGGTGAAGCCGATCTGTGAAACCGATTGGGTGAAACCGATCTGTGAAACCGATTGTGTAAAAACAATCTGTGAAACTAATCTATGAAACCGATTGGGTGAAACCAATCTGTGAAACTGATTGGGTGAAACCGATCTACAAAACAGATTGAGTGAAACTAATCCGTGAAACTGATTGGGTGAAACTGATCTGTGAAACCGATTGGGTGAAACTGATCTCTGAACCAAATTGGGTGAAACCGATCTTTAAAACTGATTGGGTGAAACTGATCTGTGAAATCGATTGGGTGAAACCGATCTGTGAAACTTATTGGGTGAATTTAATTGGGTGAAACCGATTGGGTGAAATTGATCTATGAAAACGATTGGGTGAAACCGATCTACGAAACCGATTGGATGAAAGTGATCTGTGAAACCAATTTGGTGAAAGTGATCTATGAAACCGATTACGTGAAACTGATCTGTGAAGCTGATAGGGGGAAACCGATCTGTGAAACCGATCATGTGAAACCAATCTGTGAAACTGATCGGGGGAAACCGATTGGGTGAAACGGATCAGGTGAAACTAATTTTTGAAACTAATCATGTGAAGCTGATATGTGAATCTGATATGTGAAGCTGATCTGTGAAGTTTATCAGTGAAGCTAATCTTTGAGGAAGATCTGTGAAGCTGATCAGTGGAGCTAATCAGTGAAGCTAATCTCTGAGATAGATGGGTGGAATTGAACGGTGAGTCCATGACACCCCAACACTTAGAATTTGGAAATGTAATGGGCCAGGTGGGTTTGGGACATTACAGAAGACACTAAACTAAATAGTAATATGATTGAACTCAATTACATGACCCAAATAATCTCAAAGATCAAAACCAAAAATAGAGACCTCCCTACCTTATATAAAAGTTAAGAATAACAAACAACCTAAATTCTCCATAATGAGAATCCAAAAATGATCCTAGATCACATCATCCAATTATATTAATCAAAAATAAGGAAAAAAACTTTATAGGAAAGGTTATTTCTAGAAAATTTGAAATCTCATTGTGTAGACTTACACTACTACGTTTATAAGAAAATGGTTAAAATATCAATAATAAGGAAACATCTGTGGTGGTATCCTGATAATTTAGGAAATTCATTAACATAATGATTCATCTAACCAAAACATTAAAGAACTTCTAGAAGAGAAAAGTGTATCAATAAAAGAAGACTCAACAAAGTATGGAAGACCCCTAAGAGAATTCTATAGAAATTAAGAAACCCAAGAAAACCATCACCAAAGTCTCAAAGACATATCATTATTAAAAAATCCCAATAAACCTCAATCAATCCATTAGAACAGAAAAATTGAAAAATTTGTAGCTTATTAAAAAAAATCAGGTTTTTTCAATTAGAAAAAACAAGATATAATCAAAATAATATAAATCATTAACCTGCTCTAACAAGAATAACTAGGATCTATTCTTCTCCCAATAGAGAGACATAATACCACACAATTGGAACACCATCTCTAATATAACCCTACAAAACATATCAAATACCAGACAATTATTAATCAAATATTGGATGATAACTCATTCTAGTTACCCAAACATTCCCACAATACATCAAATGAACATCCCCTCTAAAATAGAACACTATCAAAATAATAAAATCACATCAAAGCTATGATTCATGAATCAAAACATTAAAAGAATGATAATTATCAAAACAATCGACATTCTAGATGGAATTATCAAGAGAATACCTAAATAATATCATAAAACCATTTTCTCCCCAAAAGAATTGAATGCACTAAATTTAACAACCATAGATCCTAAAATAGATATACGTTATAAATACCAAAATTGATTCAAATCTTGAAATGAATATGGACACCCATGAGACTAGCTTCTTACATTTCTTTTGGACCATTTTGGGTCATTCTTGAGATATAAAAAACATGAATCCATCCCTTCATGTTTCCATATTCAAAACAAACTTTTCCAATCTGTTCCACATAAGAAAATCTAATGCAATAATCCATTAAAATAAGCACATAAGAAACATTTCTTTTAAACTATCATCATTTTAATAATATTCTAAAAAACAATTTTACTAAAACAATGCACCTTTAAAATATTTCATCTTCCTATTTTGGGATTCCTAATGCTAAAAAAAAATCCAACATCATTTGTAAAACAATTTTAAGATTCAATAATGTAACCAGTCACCTCAAAAGTCACCTTATGAATGTAAAATACCATTTTCAAATATCTCATAAAATATTTAAATCACCAGACAGAATAATTTGAAAGAATATAGGAAAATTTAGAAAACTAACCTAATTTCACTTTATACATGATAAAAAATACAATCCCACTTCCCAATTAGAGGATTTAAAAAAATTTATAAATAGTATCCATTCTTCGAAAATGCTCAAAAAATTTCATCATGATATATTCCTTCTTTTAAAAAATTCCACAAGAATATTCATATATAAAACCCCTTTAAAGGAAATAATTTTTTTAAAAACACTCCCATAATGAATCATTGAAAACATTATATACATTCCACTATTTATTAAAATAAACCTTTATGCATCGATAATTAATTTTAATTAGAACTTTTAAAAATCATTTTTAGGGAACTTTTGAAAATGAAGACATTCAAATAAGATTGATTAATTTTTGAAACTATTGCTGAATATTCATAATAAATTTTATACATATTGTTTAGAACTAAATTTTTTTGCATTCAAAATACTTGATCCAAACCCTTTGGAATTTTAAAGTTAATTCACCCATTAAAAAATATCAATGTTTTAGTTTTAAAAGTACAACAATAATCACCCCAAAAAATTACAAATGTCCTTGAAAAAACCTTTAATTGAAATTAAAAACAATAAGAAATAAAAATAATTTAAAATCTAAAGAATCATAACTAATAAATTTTGAAATCCAAAAATATACATGGTTTGGACTTGAAGTCCATAAAATAAGGTGCTAACCCTTTGATTCCAACACGAAGCATCTCATGCCTCATTTTCATAGTCCACAAAATGTTTTCCAAATGGAACATAGTAATTGTGCATCCCTCGGTTCTTTAAAACTCACCTGCATAACATGGATTCTCTCAAAATATCTTATTAATTCATAGAAAATAGCATAAATAATCAAAATAATAAAAAATAATATGAACTTTTGCAATAAATTAACGTCTAATTCGAGACTCACACCTCCCCAACATTCTAGATAACTCAAATATCATCCCCAAAGGAGGTGATAAGGAACCCACTAAAAACCTATCACTTGAATTCAGATAGTCTTATCTATAAACTAATAGACTCCTAAAATGACAACCTGACTCTGATAACTTTTATAATGATCCAAAATCACATCCATAACATGGAATTTCTAAAAAAATCTCAGAAATTTTTAGTAAATAATATAAATACTCAAATATAAATAAAAAATAATCTGAAATTTTTTTATGAATGGATATATAATTCAAGACTCACACTACCCCATCATCCCATATAACTCAAATTTCACCACAAAAGGTGATGATAAGAAACCCACTCATAACCTATAAATATTATAATAATATTAATAACTCCAAACTAACAGAATCTTTAAATATCCACACATATATATATTACTGTTTTTTTGAACCAAACTAGACTGGAAAGTAATGTCACCAAACCCAATCGACCACATGATTCAATGGGTGTTCCTGATCCCTAGAGGATGGGAACTAATGACTCACTATTAGGGTGAAAACACTTGTGAATGTTTCCTCCCACTAAATAAATAAAAAACCATTTGAATCCATCCTTGAGATATAGTTTTTAAAATATATATATCAGATGTCTAAAACAATTAAATATGTAGATTCAATAAATTGGAAAAACCAAATGAGCCACAATAAGTATACACAACTCATAAACACTAAATAGAAAACACCAATTCAATTAAATATTAATGAAAATAAATCCATAATTTAACTCAATTTTTAACAAAGATATACCTAATTTGAGACCTATAGGTTCTCCTACCATTATAAGGAACCAACTATAAAATTTACAAAATCATGAATTCTTACACTATAATTCACATTCTTATATTTTTAGAGATCCTTATGGTTTAGATTTTGAGATAATTAGGTTATAACTCTTAAATAAAAAACCCATATATTAAAAAGTGGAAATTTTAATTAGTATCGATTTTTCATAAAAAATAAAACCATTAAAGTGAAAAAGGTTTTATTTTCATAAAAAATATACATGACTTTGAAATAAAATTCTTCTCTATTTTTAGTCATCCTTAAACCCTATGAAAAATCATTTGAAAACATGGGATGAGCATAAAATTCTCATTAAAAGATATAAAATAAATAAATATTTTAGTACATTGAAAAAATGAAAACATATAAAATTACAACATTTTCAAATTATTCATTGAGTGTATAAAAAAATCATATCCATATAGAAACCACACTTTTTACTCAAAATAAAACCATTAATTCCAATAATAAGAAAATAGAAATCCTTATAGGAATTAATTATTATTATATTCATAACCTTTAATTAATCTTATTGTAAATAAGAAAATATTATTTTATTACGTAGAAGAGATCTCCTCAGTTAAATCCCCCTTCTTTCCTTTGATTAAAAGAATCAATACCCAACACATTAGAGAGCTATATTGGGATCACTGGTCTTATAAGCCTTACCAGAATCACCCATTGTATAAGCTATAATAAAATCACACATCATCATTTATAATTCTAAATTTCCATGTCATGAACCAAACATTTATAATCTTTAACATATTTAAAATAAATCCCTTGAAAAAATCTTTTTAATCTATACATAGGCAGATTCCATTTTCATATAAGAAAGTGATAAATATCCCTTTATTTTGAAAAATATTTAAAATGAAAAATTACAAAAATATGTTAGTAATGGTTTTATTTGAAAATAACCATGGAAACATATAAACTAAGAATAAAATAAATGAAAATTCTTGATGCTAGGAAATTTTATTCATGCTATAAATGTTTAACAATGATTCTCATCACACTTAAGGTAAATATACCTCATTCGAAAAAATACAATAATATTCCTTTCTAATATTTGTATATAAAGTCAAAGGTACTTTTAAATTACCTTTTATTGTGTTTTTAGTGAAAACAATATCATTTTTTAAACATTTTACTGAACTTGGATTTGGAATAAAAATAAAATATAAACATTAAAACCTTTAAAATTAGGTTTTAAAGAAAAATCCCTTATGACTTGGTATAGTTTGAACAAATGAAAAATGGAATGAAATAACTTTGAATGGATTATTTAAAAAATTAATTTTCATTGAAAAATGATAAAATAAATTTATAATATATTTTATACACCACATAAAAGAAAACACGAGGTGAAGATAACTTTTGTCTTAAATAAAGGGAATTATGACTCTGAATCACTTACATTGAATAACATCTCACTTCATAGATTCTATATCTCCCAAACAATTTGTTTTTTTATTTTTATGAAGTTTTAAAAAAAATTATAATTCTCATTTAATTATAATAATACGTTTAATATATTTTATGATTTTGTTTTATTTATTTACTTAATTAATTAATTTTATGTATGATGTTTTGAGGATATTCTACTAATAATCCCAAAATAGATTTAATAGGTTGGCTATGGTATAAGGGATCATGGTTTCATTACCTATAGAATCTGAATTATGAAGTGATTTTCATTTTTATGCTTTATATTCTATTTTAGAACCATCCATGAATATAATACATTAAAAAAATCACATCACTTCATGGATGTGGTAGTCCACACATATTCACAAATACTGTTATAAATATTTAATGGATAGAAAGAAAAGAAAATAGTTGATATGTTATCTAGAAAAAATAGTTTTTTCATGAATAAAATATATATATTAATAAAATATATTATAATAACAAATATTTTGAGGTGGTGATAAAAATTGAAATTGTAATGTCCTCGACCTGGTGCTTCGTCATGGGATTGAGCCGGTTGGCTACATGAACATCAGTTTACCTCCTCATTTTCAACATGATTTTTAATATACGAAAGTGTCTAAAGAATTTATTAGGGAGACAACACCTTCTGGTGAATAGTTACAATGAAATAAGGAAATAATATAAGAGTTGTAGGAGTAGGAGAAACAATAGGAACAAATAATCAAACAACCAAAGGTGATAAAGGACCAACTGAATAAATCAAAATAATAAAAGAATAATGTAATGAAAAGATAAATTAATAAAAATGACATGTTGAATTTCATACAGATACAGGACTAATAATTATCAAATAAAGACTCCAAAGCTCTAGTCCTGAATCGCATGTCGGTCCCGTCTCAAAGATTCAACCCATCCAACCAGCTAAAAATAAAAAATGTGGTACTATGCCCTTATTTAATCCAGCATCCATGAAATGTGTTTGGGTACTAAACAACATTTCTTCCCGGGTGCGATTAAAAATCATTAGGTTGAGCAAACTATATCTAAAAAATCATGTCTTAGAAAATTAGTGCATGAAATAAAGAGAATAATAGTGTATTAATTTAGTAAATTAATACTACATGTGCGATAAACCTACTAACCATCATGTTATAGATTAACAATCAAGTATTGTTGAAACATCTTTGGCACCCTACTGAGTATCTCTAAATATGGGTGGATTGTCCTGCATCATGATGGATTAACTAACAAGTGTAAGATTTTCCCGATGAGGATGAATCACACAAACTTCAAGTACAAAAATGGCCTTTGCTCACATGCTACCAAAAATATATAAATTAGGAATCTAGTGACTATGAATCTGGTCCTTAGACATCTGATATAATTATATAATATTCCCTTAGGAATTTAGTACATATGCACCTATACCTCATGTTGTAGTAAATCCTATGACAGTCCCTCGGGAATAAAAAAAAATCATGTATCATATCTTGAAAAACTCAACATGCCATAAAGCATCCCACCCTCATGCGTCAATTAAATCATCCTCAAATAAACAAAAAATATATTCCAGAAAAATCACAAGGCCAATAACACTCACACCAGATATATCCTCAGAATACATAATGATCTATTTATCAAATTATCATCTTTCTAACCGAATTAATTTTATTAATCCAGGTTCCCAATTTTCATCATAATTATATCATACATATTGTATTTATCATTTAACCATATAGTAATTTATATATCGGTTAACCCAATTTAGCTTAAGTTATTCTGAATTAAGAAATAAAAATTTATATGTTATTCTAATTCAATAGACTAAGAAAACAATCAAAAAATTTATTTCCAACTTATCATAGGTCTCTAATTTCTAACTAACCAAATATAAATAAGGTCCAGTGATGGAGCACCTATTGGGTGTTTATAGGTCCCAGTCACCATGCTGATGGACCAAACTGGGTCCAATAGATAGGCTAAAGAAATAGTTTATTATTTGAAAGGGTTTATCGAGTCAATTTTGAAAAATGTGTGGCATACTGGCATGATTTCACTTATGCAAAAAACTATGGATAATTAAATAATAAAAAAAATAAATATTATTTATACCACCCACCTTTAGCTAGATATTAGATATTTCTTCCAACTAGTAATGCCAATAAGAACGAAGGTGAATAAGATCACAAGAATAAATTTAGATCACACAAGTCTGAAATAAACACTCAAAACAACTATGGTTAATAGATTCCACCACTATAATAGAGAGAAACAAAAGAGAGGGTAAAACCATATAAAATCAACTCAAAGAGGATTAGTTTCTTGATTTAAATTTATAGAAGGTATTAATGCACTCCAAAACCCCCTGGAGTCACATAGGGCTCATTTAAGGAGGGATTCACACATATGATAAGAATATATATCCACACAATGGCCTTAAAACCACTAAAACCAGGAAATACATGGAATTAAACCCTTTCACATTTTTTTATTTATATATTTTTTAATTACTCCAAAGAATTCATAAGCACATGTTGAAAATAAACTGGTTGATAATTTTATGTCATTTAAATGTTTTATTAATTTTTACCAATTAAAAACCTAAAATAGTACATTACATCTTCCTAACAAAATTTACAAATATTGAAACAATTTCATGGTGTGTAACATTATCACACATTGAACCATTTCATGATGATTGCCTGGAAACATTTACACATTATATAATAGGTTCACTTTGTATAAATTTCCTAAAGACAGCTCTCATCCCAGCTTTTTCCAAAAACCCCAAAGCACCATCAAAGCATTAAAAAATAATGGAGAACCATCACAATACATTGAAACTATTACTCATAATCCATTAATTTAAACAAACAAACATCCACAAACATTAGGTCATTTTTCCCAAAAAATTCTATCCATTCAAAAAATAGACTCAACCACCAGGGTTTAATGAAGAATAAAAACCCAAATGAATGAGTTTTAACAGAAAACTCAAAGAGGTGTGTAGTTAGGAAAAATATAGTATCTTTCATCCTCCCCACCATATAATAAACCATCCTCGAGATTCTATAAGAATCATTGTGATGCATCTCTGAATAATTCTTGAAACTGTGATCTCATATTAGAATCCCTCTCTTAGGTATCCTCTATAACATGCCCATACTGCCACTATACATATACTAGTGGAAAAATACATATAGATTTTTTCTCACTATGGTCCATGATATAGAGTAAATAATCCTAAAAGGATGCATCAACATCCAACTCTTCTTCATCAACATCTATGATGTGAGAAGGGTTATCAACCCAACTCTTCTACCAAATGTCTAGGTATCACTAATAACATATGTACTTGAGAATATTATGATCTGTGTACACCACAAACCTCTCTCCAAAAAATATAGTTTCTCTATAATCTATGGGAAGGAACCACCATAGATAAATCTAAATTAGGAGTTGGATAATTCCTCCCATGTGGAATCTTCTGTCTGGAGCCATAAGCAACCAAAGGTTCCTCTTGATCAAAAATACTACATGTATGACTTAAAAAACATCCTAGTACACAATATACTCCTTACCAAGATCATGTATGGTGTGTATTGGGGCATAGGTCAACCTTCTCTTTAGTTGCCGGAATGATCCCTCATAAGAATTTGACCAAAAAAAATTCACCCCTTTCTTGGATAAACAGAACATCAGTGATTACAAATGGGAGAAGTACTAGATAAATTATAAATAAAAACATACTAAGCCCAACAATATTAAAATCATGAAGAAATTATTTGGCCATTCCCAAGATACTACAACTGTAATCTTCTATAGGTACACTGAAACTTTTTTCTTTTGAGACGATACGACCTAATAAGTGCACATTATAAATCCAAAAAAGTACATTTGGATAGCATGGAATAAAATATCTACTCTCTTAGTGTACTCATGATGATATCAAGAAATTGGGAATGATGATATGCAGACTAGGTATACCCGAAGATATTGTTGATGGAAAAAAAACTATTCTTGGAAATGTTGAAAGATCTGATTCATCCAAGATAGGAACACCACTAGTGCATTGGTTGGACATAATGACATAACTAAAAACTCATATAATCCGTAAATATTGGTAAAATTAGTTTGGGGGTATGTCAGATGGTCTCACCCTCATCCGTTGGTACCATGACCGTAAGTTAATATTGGAGGAAACCCCAGAACCTATTATTTGATCAAAGAGATCATCAATATGATGATGGGGATACCATTTCCAAATCTTCATCTGATCTAGTCTCTGATAATCTACACATAACTATAATATCCCTTTCGCGTTCTTGGAGAAAATAATTAGAGAAACCCAATGAGATGTACTAGGCCATATGAAACCCTTAGATTATATATCTTCCAAATGTAATTTCAACTCATGAATCTATTTTGGTTTTATTCTATAAGGAAAGAAAAAAACTGGATCTTCTCCCAATACTAAATCAATTATGAACTGAATCAGACACTCAGGTGGTAATATATAAGACACTTTAGAAAAAACATCTAAAATATAATCTACCACTTGAGGAAAATTATCAAAATATATTCCTATACCATCCATAAGAATAATTTCTAGTTGATCCATTAGAAAATGCAATCTACACTGAAGTGGTCCTGCATGACCATCCTAAATATCCCTCTAACCATAGTGAGTAGAGCTTCCCCCATCTTGATATAGAAAGGAAACTCTCCTCTAATAACTATTTACACAATACCAATATAGAAATAGAGAATCTATAATAATAATCAAATCCAATCCTATCATTTCCATCACTAAAATTTCCCAAGGGAAATAATAGAAACCAATTTATATAGAACACTCCTTATAGTTCATGATACCCTTTAACTGCATTCCCAGTGATGTGTAAATGGTTCTAACCCCATCAATAATATAAATCTAAAAAACCAATCCATTTTCCGAAACATAATTTTGAAAGGAATAATATGCTTCTGTATCAAACAAAACACAAGCTAAGGTAGATGATAAAAGGACTGTACCACTGATGGTAGAAGTTCCAAGATCCAAACCGTTAAAAGAATGCTATATAGATTGTAGCTTGCTCACCCCTCTTCTTGGGATATTTTATGAATTAAATGTGTTGTTCCTTAGGAGTGGTACTTCCACTCATAAAATAAGTACAAAATTTAATTCATTGGCATTAATGTGCAGTGGAACTCTTGCCACCAGTCCCCTAAGGGGTAGTTGAGTCTCTCCTAGATTTAGGTGGTTGTCCTAATCCACTTCCGTTACTCTACTACAGTGATTTCCCAAAAAATTTTTGAATATGACCCAACCATACATAGACACGATAGTCCATTCTGGGGTAATGAGACTAATATACCTTATGCCCCAAACTTCCACACTGAAAGCACTACATCAAACCATGGTTTAGAGTTAGAAGTCTACTCTCTTGATTGGTATTCCTAACACTTCCATGGTAGGAAATTACATATCAATGATTCTTGAAATTAGAAGAGGAGTTCATAGATCACCCTATAGAAATGGATTGGATACCACTTGGGTTCTATCTTAAATTCTCTTCCATAATGAGATCCAGAACCATCACGTCCGCATGGATATATATGTGAATGAAATTCACCTGAAACCTAATACCCTAGTGATGACCATCCAAACAAATGTATCACCCTATAAATATAATCAAATACTAAGGATGGACTAATGTTCTACAGGTCAGTTAAACATATAGTTTAGTCCATCCCTAACAAGATCTACAGTGTAAGATTCATGAACCCATGACCATTTTCATCCCTTGACATATAATTGTAGATGTGGGTCCAAAAAATTTCATCGAAGCCTTTCAGGATTACACCTCTTATTTCCCTTATTACTTTTATATAGCAAACAAATTCTTGGATGATCCATGAAGAATGTATTCAACAACCTTCACCCCTTATTTGTGTGTCTCTCAATGTGCTTGATGATATTTTTTACTAACTTGATCCAGAACTCATAGCTTGGGGGCCTCCCTCCCTAGTGAAAGTAGGTAGATGATATAGCTGAAACTCTCTCGTGAGCTCTTACTTCAAAGGCATGACCAGAAAAATCACCCTTTCCATAGATCTCATGACCATGAAGAATATTTCATGAATCTAGACATCTATAGGATCATTATGATATATAGGAATTTTTGTTTAAGGTGCATTATGAGTGTTCTTATTTAATCTCCCCAATGCTCAATTTTAAGACGATAATGAGGAATTATTCTACATAAAAAACACTCCTTTGAACCTATGGTACACAAATGTTGAATAATTATAGGTCATAAAAATAGAGATAAAATATCTCATGGTCTATCTAAACATTTCTTAACAAGTGAACTAGAATGAAATAACTTTTTATTTATTCCCTTTTTCATCATATATAGTAGGAATATCATTTCATAGATCATACTAGAATATATATCAAATGAAAAAATTTCCTTATCGTCAAACATGAATATCAATATATATCCTCATGTTCCAATAAAAATACTTGAATACACATGTCAATAAATACCATTCCATGAGTATAAATCTAAAGAAACAATAACATCACACCACATGGGAGTCACCCAAGGTGAAATAATATCAAACCATTACAAGTGAACATTGTGAACAACAATCTCATCCCTGGGTATATTGATTTGTCCCTATACATGGTTAGTTACTCCCATTCACTTGGTCATTACCAAGACCCAACACATCCTAGTCTCATATATAACTTTTATAAATATTTAACAAAAAGAAAATAAACCTAATCCTTTGATACCACTTTTTTATGTCTCTGACCTACTGCTCCCTCAAGTTACTAAACCAGTTGTCTACATTACCTCCAGTATGCCTCCCTATATGTCATAGGATTCCCACTAGTAGTGAGGGTTTAATGAATATAGTTGGGATACTATAAAATCTGTTAAAGAGTTGAAATAAAAGAATAAAATAATATAAGAGTAAAAAATAGAGGAAATAATATGAATAAATAGTCAAACAACCAAATATGAGAATGGATAAACTGAATAAATCTTAATAATAAAAGAATAATGTAATGACAAGATGAATGAAACTAAATGACATGCTTAAATCTATATAGACAAAGGACTAAGAATATTCAAATAAACATTCCAAAAATTGTTGTCTCAAACCCCATGTTAGTCATGTCACCAATATCTAACCTATCAAACCAGTTAAAAATCCACATTTGGGTCAATTTCCCTTATCCAATTCAACATCCATGAAATCATTGTGGGTAAAAAAAGGTGGTCTTTCAGGAGTGTGAGTATAACTCAACAACATAACACCACCATGTCTAAACAAGTAAAGTTTGAGAAAATTAGTGAATAAAATAAATATAATATTAGGGTATTAATTTAATTAATTAATACTACACATGAAATAAACCTGGTGACCCTCAAGTTTTGGGTTAACACTTAAGGTCTGCCAAACCTAGTTCAGCACCCTATCAGGTATCTCTGACTAAGGGTGGATCCTCCTACATTTTGTTGGATTACCCAACTAGTGGTAGATTTTCCAAACAAGGATGAATCACACATACCACATGTACTAAAATGGAATATTCCCACTAGCTATCGAAAATCTCTCCCTTGAGCATACAGTGATTGCACATAAGGTCCTAAAAAATCTGATATAATCATAAACTTTTCCTTCAAGAATCAATTAACCTTACTCCAATCCCTCAGGCGGCACAAAATCATTCATAATTACGTAATCCTTCTACCAAAATCACGATTCTTATTCAAAAATACTCAACATGACTCAATGAATCCCACCGTACGTTGTCAATCACATTAGTGTCACATAAGCTTAAAATCTATAAATGAAAAATAACAAGAGAAATAACACCCATACTGGATATGTCATCATATGAAACACATGATATGTTTATCAGAACTCAGGGGGAACCATCATAATCCCTTGACTTTCTTACTTATAATCCATTAATTAAAAAAACATACATCCCCAATTTTTAGGTCATTTTCCCAAAAAAATCTCTCTATTCCAAAAACGTTACTCAATCAACAGAGTTTAAAGTAGAAGAAAAAAATCAAAGAGTCTAAATCCAAAACTTAATGAAGTTCTCACCTAAAAAATATGAGATTTTAATAAAACACATCACCTGGTGGATGTTATTTCCCACATGTATAGTAATGACCCATGTATTTTCAGATCGAAAATTTTAGAAGAAATTTGAATTTTTTCTTTGAGATTCTTATAAGGTGTAAATAGTCACTTTATCCAAGTATATGATCATGGATAAATTTGATAAGCACTACTTTTTTTTTCAGGAATAGAGTATTTATCCATGTATTGTGGTTTTTTAAATTCCAAACTGTTCGAATTTTTATTGAATAATTAATAATTAATATTTAATTAACTAAATGTTGATTTATTTACACATCTATTCGGCTATATCTCTTGAATAATGAATTTTTCTTATATTTCATCATCACCATTGAGTCTGGAATATGTGGTTTTTCAGAGTAAACGCCTAAAATCATATTATGTACTAGGGCTAGTCCCATCCCCCCTTATCTTTTTTTTGATTCTTATAATTTCCCCTTCTCGTTATTCTCCTCCCTCTACCTTCTCAAGTGCACCCCATTGGGTCTCTGTTATTGTGATACTGAGGGATAAAGGGAGAGGGATGGATAGATAGAGAGAGAGAATAAGAGAGGTGACATCACAGTGGTTGGGTCGAGTCAAATAATTGAGTGGCAGTGGTGGAATCTGAATTAATGAAAAGATTTGGATTATTCCACCCAATGGTAGGTTTTTTTGAAGTATATGATGAAGATGCTAATAGATTTAATATATTCTAATTTTAATTTGATATTATGACCTCTTAGGACCCCTTGAGTCTTTATCTATAACCTTCAGGGAGAAAATGGGGGTTCATGTCAATTTGAGGTGTTTCCTGTTGTAATCCTGATCAAAAGACTCAATGTCGAGGAACACACATAATGTGTTCTTCATATTAGGGGAAGATTATATTTTTATATGTAGATTATTTGTATAGGGTATACATTCCATGTAAATTTACCCGTCTATATTTCCAAAAGCCTAGAAAAAATCTTGTGTAGTTGTAGGTGTTCATCTAAAGTACATGACTAAAAATCATGTGGGATAAATTCCACATTGGAGTACATGACCAGGTATAATAAATTTATTGGAAAAGTGAGTTTTATAGGTGGGTACCACACAAAGGATAAAAATAATTTATATTGTTTACACACAATTTATATTTGTTTTACATGACATGTACTTTTTGAAAACATGCCCAAGTGGATCTTTGAGGGTATAGAATGTGTACTAGGGTATAAACATCGTGTACTCATCCCCTATTACCATTTTGATGGTATTTCATATCTTCATTCCCTAGAGTCATAATTTGACACATGAGTAGTCCATTTTGAGTATATTTTCATGTAGATCATGATGGTCAGACCATTTATGTGAGTAGGAACCTATAAGGTGTTTTATGAGTTTTACTAAATGGAGATGTCTTTCCTAGGGTAATGAAATCCAACTAATGCATGATAGAGATACTCTTTATTTGGGGTGGGCCCTGAGCCATCTTTCTAAGATGGTATTAAAATAATTTTCCTTTTCATCCAAGAGGTTATATTATCTTTTCTCCTATATGTTCTTTTGTAGGATTACTCTACCATTACTCAAATTCTAAGGATTCCTGGTGGGATTCCTTTACATAAAATCTAACCCAGGGGATCCCATATAGGATCTATCTATATGTTTACCAGTTTTAAGGATCTTGTGTGTAATATGTCTACCTATATATAATGTTCCAAGGATCCCATGTAAGACTCCTCTAACTATGAACAAAATTCCTATAATCCTTCAAGGTCTACCTATACTTATGTTTAACCTAGTGGATACCTTATAGGATGACCCTATCTTCTTAATTTTTCCAATGATCAAATTTAGGATTCCTATAGTGGATTACTATTTCCACGGTTCCCGAGAGAGATGCCTTCAATTTTGTATAAACCATGAGGATCCCAATTAGGATGCCTCTGTAATTTCATGACATGAGGGACCCATTGGGTGCCTCAATGTTTGACTCACCCAGAGATAGAACATTAGGTTTGGGTTGAGATGGTAGTGGGTGTCTTCTGAGAACCTGTAATGAACATGTAATCCCATGGGTCTGTTGTAGTAGTTGTTGGTTTATTTATTCGACCACCATCACAAATTATTTGTGGATTAAAACACTTTCTGTTGAGGATTATATTCTTATGATAGGTTCTTATTAGTATTTTTGATGATGATCATGACATTATTTGATATTTATTTTTGGATTTACATAGGTACTTCCTATGAAATCCTTCCTTTTAATTATATAATCTTTTCATTGTATTGTACAAAATATAAGATCTTTTAATGTTTAGTTTCTTAAAAAAGGTAGATAATAATTGAAAACCTAAAAAAATATTCTAAAAACATGATAGGATTCTTCATGGTTCAACTTATTTTCTTTTACTACATCTCATATCCTCAAGACATACATCAATGGAAAGCATGAGAATTAGGCCTAGTAAGGGTAACAAGAGGAATAATTTACATGCGATCTTGAAAAATATTGATAAGAACACAAGGAATAACATTATGGATTAAAAAAAGAAAGCTTGAGGCATATAATAAATAAAAGAACATTAATAATAACTTGGAAATGTCGATACAACATTTATTTTTTACATTCATAAGCATATCTCCAAGGTTTTTCAATGAGGTTTCATAAAAATTACCAAGTTTATTCACCAAGGTATCGTAAAAAATGTCATCCATTTTCACGACCCATACCTCGGGGCCTGTTCCATTTCTACCCTATTCTTAAACCCCATAGTCTAGGGGCTGGCGAATAGCACCGACTTGGCATATCCCCTAAGTGGGAGGCATTCTCCCATGTACATGTACACACATACCCGTTTACAAGAAAATGATAAAACTGAAAATACTATGTAAACATGGATTTAAATTATTACGAAAACCCACTCAGAGTAAGGTACAAAACTGGTAGAAAAAGGGGACAGAATACAAGCCCAGCTAAAAAGGAAAGTACAATCTCAAGGCTCTCATCTATAGAAAACCCCACCTGAAGTGTAAGTTAAATAAGCTGTCTGAATGTCACTAAAGCGTACCATATCCTTTGGGTCACCCAGAATCACCACCTATCTTCAAGACACCAAGGACTCTATCGATGATATTAACTGTCTATACAAGATAGTACACATGATGGAGAAGCCTATGTAGGGGTGAGTAATGGAATAATCAGTAGGGACCCCAAACCACACAATAATTACACAAAGTAAACCATAAATAATCACAATAAGTATAACAGAAAGAAGAGGACTTATAAACAAACCAAGTAGTCTATGAGAGAGACACAGGAAGTGTAGCCTCTAAGAGGTACAATCAAGAGAGTCACTAGAGTCAACTAACACCATGTATAGGTCAATGGTAAGTATCTAGTAGTTTTGTAAGAATCAATAGTATCCTCAAGTAGTAACATGTAGAGTGTTGGTAACACATTGAGTGTAGGTAACACACTGAGTATTGGTAACACATGGAACTTAGGTAACACATAGAGTGAAGATAACACACGGAGTGTTGGTTTCACATGGAGTGTCATCAAAGACTAGTGGAACCACACCCTGGTGGGATAGGGGAGTACCAACTCAGTCTTGGTAAGATACAATGTCTAGATAAGACAAATAGTATTGGTAAGACACACATTTTAGTTAATCACATATATTTTAGGTTGTAGCCTGCCAGAAGATTCCATCATTAGCCTTATTTCTCTGGGAGAAAGTCCTCCTCAAGACAATAGGCCATATTCCAACTTCCATGGAAACATAATTAGGGTATCTCAAATGGTCTTCCTTTTTTTGAGGCTTCCAATGCCGTAAACAGCTCGTCAAACAGACACACAGTTTGAGAGGTATGGGCGTTCAAGTAAAGAGGTGTCAGTTGGGTCTCGACTGGTCCAACCCCACCTAACTCGGCCCACGCAGGTCTGACCAGACCCAAACTACCGGGTCGGCCCAGCCCGTTGGGTCGATCCCACCCTGGCTGGGCCTTTCCCACTGTCATCTTGACCTGCTGTAGGCCCAGCCTGTCGGAAAAAACTGGGCCTGCTTGGATGTGAGCTGGTTCAGTTCTCCCAGACATGGTGGTTTCCACCTCTGATCCAGCTACAAGTGGACCTCATTCCATGTCTCCCTGGGTCAATGCATCTAGACTATATTTTATGTGGCTAGTCTGGGGTATTGGCTCCACCCACGGCTCGACCACATGCCATTCTTCCGACATAGCTCAGGGAGCCATGTCCTCCCACCTTTGAGGCTTGGTCATGGTCCCTTCCACCGCTGATTATCGAGTAGATGAATGCACCACCATGCGCCACTGGTGGCTCTTCTTCCGCGGGTCACTGGTCAAACTCTAGTACTCTGTTTTTTGAAAACAAAGCACACATATGATACAAGATTTGTGTTATTCATCACCATGATCTCTAATTCTTATAACCATCACTCTAGGTGTCCAACCACGTTCAGAACCATCCATCAAAACACACTGGGACCATAGGGGTCCGCCAACAAAGAATACAAGAACAAGGAAAATAGATAAGCAAAAGAACTCTTTTAGAGTGTACCTTGGCCTTATTGGTGTCATCCATGGTCCATTCATGTCATCATAAAATATGAAAGAGGGAAAAAATTATATTTAATAATTCAGCCCCCTTAATAATGCATTTTTAAGAAGCCCATAAGAATGATCAAACTGAGGATCATTCTATTCGTGGGTTGGTCATTATTTTTCATTGTAAACAAGAATGGGAAAAAAATTATAAAGATAAATAAACCTCCAACCTCAAGTAATGTAATGATTACTAATGAAGCATGAGTCATGTGTTCATCATTTTTCAATACGCTAATGATTGTTTCAAATCTGATCATTAATCCGCCACCGTTCATCGTTCGTCGATGAGAGTATTTGATCACCCATTTTTTTCAGAGCCTCTAGGGATCATGAATCAGATCTCATATCCCATCCAGGCTATTAAATGAACAAGTGGAATTCAGCAACTCTATATCGCTGATTTGCAGCGTTGTCAAACTTTTTCATTTATGAAAGGAAACCACTTCTTAGCCGTGGTGTCGCAGTGCCGCTTCGTCACTGTTAAACGTTAAAATAATCTTTTTCTAAGTTTATTTAATTTACCATTAAATTTTCTGAAAAATATTTTCCATAGTCAACTCATTCGGTTTGATGTTAGTTCTTTCTTAAAAAAAATATACTACTCTAAACACAAAAGTTCTCTCAGATTTCAAATCCGAGAACTCGTTTAAAAGTTACTAAAAACACACATGGGTTCCATTTTTAATAAACATAAAAATAGTTCGAATTTTTATTATGGGCACCACGATCCTTATAATAACTTTCCATATCAGCTTCCAGTATCTAAATAATCCCATATAATTTTCAAAAAATTTACATGGAAAATCCAGGAAATTAAATTCTCTCCACATATGGGATTTTCATCTCTAAAATCCAAAAAAAGGATTAAACAAACAAATGGGGTTACTGAGCATGAATGTGTGCCTCCTAATCCCACATACTCTCTTGGAGATTTCTGTATTGCCTCCGAATGTGCACTAGAGGAATCAATCACCCACAGAAGGTCCACTTCTATCAAACCTTGATCTCCACCGAGTACTCTGTGAAAGTTTCCTCATCATCAATGTCCAGATCGCCCTAGTCAATAACAAGTGATTGGTCATGTATGTGTCTACTCATATGGGATAAGTGGAAGAAATTGTGTTCCCACTCTATCTATTGAGGTAGATCCAAGAGGTACGCCACCTCACCCGCTCTACACAGTATTAGAAAAGTTCTGTTGAACCTTAGAGATAACATTTCACCCCATCCAAATCTCTATATCCCTCACCAAGGAGACACCCAAAGGAACACATGGTATCCCTCCTAGAATTCAAAGGGTCTCTATATTCTATTAGAATAGTAATTATCATGTATCTGTGTAGTCTTCATCCACTCTTACATGACCTACACCTTCCCCGTAGTAGCCTTCACCAACTCAGATCCCATGAGTGCTGACTCACTGGGGTTAGTCCCGCAAAGTGGTGATCTTCATGGTCGCCTATATAACACCTCAAATGGTGGAGGGGTATCTATATTTGTACATGAAATCCTCTACGGGTAGTTGATCCTCCCAAATGTGGAAAAAATTGAGGATGAAATCATGTAGCATGTCCTATAGGACCTGAATGGTCCGCTCTGTCTAGCTCTTTGTCTGTGGGTGGACTGTTGTTCTCAAGCATAGTTAAGTCCCAAACTCCTATTGAAATACCTCCCATATCCGATATGTAATGTGTGCATCATGGTCTGAGACTATCGTAGTTGAGACTCCATGGAGTCCTACTATCTCCAATATGTAGAGGTATCCCAAGCTCTCTACTGAACCCTATTCCCAAATCTCTAGGTATTGGGATGACTTGGTGAGTTGGTCAATGATCACACACATGGTATTGTTCTCCTTGTACATACATGGTAAAACCATAATGAATTCCGTAGATACGCCATACCACTTCCGCTCAAGTACCTCATGGGGTTGAGTCAAACCTGAAGGAAATCATTTTTCGACCTTCACTTGCTGAAATGTGAGGCATCTAGAGGCCAAATCCGCCACTTATTTCCTCATCCCCGACCAACATAACTAACGTCGGAGGTCCTAATATATATTTTCCACACTTGGATAAACCACTAATGGGAATTTATGAAACTCTCTCAGCACCACCTCCGTTAACGTCACATGCACAACTGTGCATCCTCTGAAAAGGATGATGTGCTCTCCACCTTTCGAATATCTATCAGGGGAATTCCCTATGAACATATGAGCATGTGTAGTCTTGCAGCTAATATATCTGATTTTTTCCTTCTAGACCCACTATAATAGTGGAGGGGTAACCACCATCGACTATAGATAAGCTACTTCATCTCTATCCACAATGTATATCTGAAGCGAGACCAATTACTCTGAGGCCTCACTCAGTTGTTGTGAACTCGATCTATGGATGAGAGAATATAAAACCATGTTCCACATCCCACGAGTATATATTACTAGAGTAACTCTTGGAAATGCCTTTGTTTCAGGTTTAGATTCTTCTGAGAAAAGATATACCTGTGAGTTTTGTGGGCTGAGTATATGATAAACCACTTTCCAAGGAGGTAGTGTCTCCACATATTAAATGTGAAAACTATGGATGCCAAATCCAGATCGTGGGTCACGTAGTTGTTCTCATGCCATCTCAACTACCAAGAACCATAATAAATCACCACTTTCCCCTATATTAGGACAAAAACAAGACCAGTTCCTGATGCATTGCAGAACACCATGTACTTGACAACCTCCTCAGACAACTCCCGGGTAGGTACGCTTTTCATGCTATGTATCAACAACTGAAAACTATACAATAACCCATATATCTACACTAAGGGTTTTCCTTTCTTCATCAATGCATTCATGGGTGCTTATACTCTATATAATTTAGGTAAAACCATTTGATAGTACCCAACCAATACAAATAAACTCCTCACCATAATAATTCTCTTGTGTGTCTCACAGGAATGAACCACCAAAATATTCACTAGATCCACTAAAACTCTTGTCTCTAAGATAACATGTCCTAGAAAGTGGATCTCTCAAATCCATAACTGAATATTCGAGAGCTTATCATAAAATTGGTTCTCCCTGAGTAAGTCTAGGACTATCCTCAAGTGTATTTAATGGAACTCCATAGATGCTGAATACACTATAATGTCATCTATGAAGACCACTACAAAACCATCCATGTATAGTTAGAAGACCCTGTTCATGAGTCCCATGAACACTGCTGGGGCATTCTCTATGCCAAATGATATCAATAAGTACTTGTAGTGACCGTACTGACATTTTAATGTCATATTTGGGATGTCCTTATCCCGTACATGAAATTGGTGATAGCTTGATCTGAGGTCTATCTTTGAGAATCATCTCTCTCCATTCAGCTGATCGAAGAGATCATCAATCCTAGGTAGAAAATAATTATTCTTCATAGTCACCTGGTTTAGGCACCAGAAGTCCACATATAACCTCAGGCTCTCATCTTCCTTCTGGGAAAACAAAAATTGTGCTTACCTTGTTGAAACAATAGGCCTCATGAAGCCATTTTTCTACAAGTCCTCCAACTGTACCGTCAGCTCTCATCACTCTGTGGGAGACATCTGATATATAAGTGTAGATATCGGTGCTGTCCTAGGGTAGAGATCAATGGATAAATCTACCTCCTTGTGAGGTTCTAATCTTTGTAAATAATTGGGGAAGGCATCCTCTTACTCATCCACCACTAATGGATACTAATGAATCTTCTTCTCCACTACACTGAGGGTCATGCCAGCCAACTGTTTTGTGATCAGCTACACTCTCCTATGATGGAGTCCATCCTGCATTGCCTACATTTTGTTTTTGTGGGTAAAGAAAAACCCTATCCCATTCCCACAGACACACCACACTCTGCACCTAAAATAATAAATCTGAGAATGTACTGTGGATAACCAGTCCATTACTAGAATGAAATAATAATTTATTGATGCTTCTATTAGGATATCCCAACCAAATATCTTTTCCCCAAGAGTAATCACACACTACCGACACCAATATTTGATGGTCTAATCCCCTCTCATAGGTATCTTTAAACATATGGATCGAGCCAACAACTACACCAGAATCTTTGAGCTCTGAACAAGGTCCATGGAAAAGAAAGAGTGACAACCACCTGTGTCTATAAGTACTGTATATTGGGTGGAAAAGACACAGATCATAACTCTAATCATATCTAGAGAATCAGGAATATAAGAATATCTAGACTGATGTTGGGCCTGCCCCTATCCATAAGCTCTCGTAGCTCGTAGTGGACCACCTGGGGGTGGTGGTGGTAGTACCTCAAACCTCCACCCACCACCTGCGGCTCAAACATCTCCACTTACATGACTGCAACCCTGCGGACCACCCTGAGCAAACCTCCATCGGTACCGTAGAGGTCCCTCGACCACCTCCTAGTAGGTCGTATGACGGGTCAGGCAATCTCAAGCCTGATCCCCCCGACCGCTGCATGAGTAGCACAATCTATCTTTTAGCTGAATGACTCTTCCTTGGGAGGCTCACACCACTAATCCCACAAACTAGGGTTGTCCCCTAGAGAGATTAGACCACTTCTGTACCTATGTCATCTGTCAGCTACTCGGTACCAAAGACTCTAGTACCTGTCACCTGGTGGTAGCTCCTACTGCTGGCATGTGCTCCGCATGAAATCTCTTTACTAGAAGATCTCTCTCTATCACCCCAACAAGCGTAGAGATGCTATGGAATATCATCGATTCCATGTTATCCCAGTGTAATCATTGCTCGAAGGTATGGGACCAATGGTATGGGTCCAACACCATGTCTATAGAATAGTGAGAATGTTCCATGAATCTCACAGAGTACTCTGCTACTGACTCGATGCCCTGCTTCAAGTGCAGTAGCTCTTATATACACACACAGAGCATAAAGTCACAGGAAATAACTCCTCCCTGGAGAGGATATTAAAGTATATCTCGGATAGTGTCACCTCCTCATGCCTCTCAGTCACCAGGCTCTAGAATTTCCTTACCGAGCCCCAAAGAAGGCTCATGGCTAGGACTACCATCTAGTTGGTAGGTGTCCTCATAAAATGGAAGAGTCACGTAACCACCTCCAGCCAGTCATCAGCTACCTAAGGATCCATATCACCATTGAACCTGAGAGGTTTCTATCTTTGGAACACAGGAAATTCACTATTCATGCTCGCATTCTCTTCCAGTAATTCCTGTAGGAACTTCTATTCTCTGAGTGGTGGTATCGTTGGTAAAACACCTGGAGGTGATATCT
This sequence comes from Viscum album, assembly GCA_963277665.1. Classification (NCBI taxonomy): domain Eukaryota; kingdom Viridiplantae; phylum Streptophyta; class Magnoliopsida; order Santalales; family Viscaceae; genus Viscum; species Viscum album. Next base: position 28,225,094 of record OY728152.1, read on the forward strand.
CTGGAAAAGGTCCCTGAATAGATTCTTCCTATCTCGGTGGACCATCATTATGGTCACACAATGGAATCTAGGCTGGCTATCAACTTGGAGGCATCTGGAAATAAGTCAAGATGTATAACGATCAATAGAGTATACCTAGTGAGATGAATCTTACACAAGAAGGAATTGAGAACACACTCAATTCCTATATGATGAATGAACCATTGATTTACTATTAAAATAGTGTTTTCATGTACCTATTTGGAAAGTAGAATTCAAGGTCATGGTTTATGGATACTTCAGCCTTTAGACCAACACTTGGTTCCCTGTCCTGAAATTCAAACTCGAAAATCTTAACATTGTTATCCCAAAATGAGAGTAAAACCAACCTACCTCTGATACAACTCTATTACAACACATCCCCCGGGTCTCATTCCATGAATACCCCAAGACCAACTCCCATAGGACAGAGCTAGTGACTATGACTGAGTAGGAATATCCCATAAGTGGGAGTCATTTTCCATAGTACCTGTAGGCACACACCCATCTCCAAGAAAATGTTCAAACTGAATAATCTAAGTAAACACGGATGAAAACCACTATGAAAACCAAATTAGTTTAAGGTAAAAATTGAAAAGAAAAAGGATCCAGAATACAATCCCAACTAAAAAGGAAAGTACAAGCTCCTAGATATCATCTGCTGAAAATGCTACCTATAGGGTAGGTATAGTAATCTGTCTCAATTTCGCTGAAGCATACCACGTCCGTCGGGACACCTGGAAGCACCACCTATCTCCGGCCCAACCAGGACTCCATAAAAGCCGCTGATCATCTACAAAATACATGACAAGTACTGATGAATCCCATATAGGAGTGAGTAAAAAAATACTCAGTAGAGACCCTAAACCACAAAGTAATTACACAAAGTAAACTATAAGGAATCAAACGAAGTATACCACAAAGAAGATCACTTAGAAATACACCAAGTAGACTACCAAAGAGGCACGCGATGTGTATCCTCTAAGAGGTACAATAAAGAGAGTAACTAGAGTCAGGTCACACCATGTATATGTGTATGGTACGTAAACATGATTTTTCAAAATAATACATAGTACCATCAAATATTAACAAGCATTGCATTGGTAACACATGGAGTGTAGGAAACACATGGAGTGTCGATTACACACGGAGTGTAGATAACACAGAGTGTAGATAACACATGGAGTGTTGGTTTCACATGGAGTGTCATCAAAGACCAGAGGGCCCACACCCTGGGGGGATAGGGGAGTACCGACTCAGTCTTGGTTAGACAGAATGTCTAGATAAGACCCATAGTCTTGGTAAGAAATGTAGTCTAGGTAATCACATAGCTTCTAGGTTACAGCAAGCCACTAGATTCTATCCCTAGCATGCTCATTATAGGAGGACCTTCTACTCGAGCCAATAGGCCATATTCATTCTTCTATAGAAACTTACATAGAGTATCTGAAAAGACCCTCCTCTTTGTGAGGGTCCCAATATTACAAACAACTTGTCCAACAGACACACAGTTTAAGTGTTATGATATTTTTAATAAAAATTGTCTGGTTGGGTCTAGGTATGGTCCGACCCGACCCAACCCGCTTGGTCCAGTCTGCCCTAGCTGGCCCCATCCCACTTCCGGATCAACCTTCTACCAGCCCGAACTTATAGATTCATACCATAATATTTGGACTTGTCCTAGTTTGGTAAGACTAGATGTGGTGGTTACCGTGTCCGCTCAAGCTACACATGTCCTGCTGGACACGTCTCCCTGAGTCGACGTGACCAAACCCAATTTTACATGGTCAGTCCACATGAAATGTTCCAAATTTCGCTCTACCGCGTTTTCTTCATCTAATGTGTCTTGGGAATCCATGTCGTACAACCATCATAGATTGATTCCTTGGACGCGCTGCCGCAGACGCCTCTACCTCCAGCCTTTCAGCTGGTGGACGTCTAATGCCATGTGGCAGCGCCACCATGTGGTGCTAGTGGCTCTCCTTGTGCCTCTCTCTAGTCTCACTAGAATGATCCATTTTCTAAATGAAAGCATGCATATAACCCTCGTTCCATGTACTTCATCTCCATGACCTCAAATTCTTCTCATTTCCACTCCGGTGGTGAGACCATGTTTAGAACCACATAGAAAAACACGCTGGAACCATGAGGGTTCACTGACGAAGAATACAAGAACAAAGAAGAGAGATAAGCACATGAACACCCTTATAATGGAACTTTTACTTATTACTATCATCCTTGGTCCTTTCATGTCTGCAGAAAATATGAAAGAAGTAAAAATTGTATTTAATAATTCATCCCCTTTAATCCTGCATTTTTAATGATCCCGCTAGAATGATCTAACCGCGGATCAACCAGTTCATGGGTTGGTAAACATTTTTTGTTGTAAAAAATAATAAAGAAAGAATTAAAAAAGAAAAATAAACCCCCTACCTCAAGTATTAGATCTATTGCTGATGAATCGTGAGTCTTTCATTCAACATTCCTCAATCCACTTACACCTGTTCCGAATCTGATTGTCAATCCATCACCTTTCATCATTCATCGATGAGAGGATTTTCCAACACATTTTATTTTATTTTTTACAGAGCCTCCATGGATTTTAAATCTGATTCTATATCCCTAATAATCTATTAAATGAAGAAACATGTTTCAACATTTCTGTTTTTCTGAGTTGCGGCATTGTCATGCCCTTTCATTTATGAAAGGAAACAACTCCTTAGTTGTGACGTTGTACTGCCATAGCATCACTGTTAAATGATAGCATAAAATTTTTATATATTTATTTTATTTTACTTTAAAACTCTCAAAACATATGTTCCTTAGTCAACCAGTGCCGGTCGAAGTTAGGTCCTTCCTAAGGAAAACCTACTTCTCTAGAAACTACTATGCCCTCAAATTTCAAATCCGAGCACTAGTTTAAAATATAATAAAATCTCACATGATCACTATAATTAATAAACATATAAATAGTTAAAATATTTCTTCTAGGTGCCTAGTTCCTCATAATCAAGTACCTTCTCAGCGCCTTTTCTCCAAATAATCCCATATAATTTTCAAAAATTTACATGGAAAATCTAGGACATTACATCTCTAGAGATTAAATTCGTTACTTAATGCATTAGAGAACTATCAGTGAACACACTTAATATTTATTAATTAATTTGAGACGCATATATCATATTATATCATTTCATAAATATCCCATAGAGAATAAAATAAATGGGTTTCATATCAAAATTGTGTCTTTTTAAAGAAAAGTGCTTAAAGATAAGATCTTAATGTCATTATTAACCCACAAAGAAGTAGGTGGGTTTTATATATGGTAATAAATGATTAAAATAGTTAATTTGTATCTATTGGTTAATACCCATGGAAAAGAAATATTATTGGGTGCTCAAAAAATAAAATAATTGAATATCTTGAGAAAAAGAGAGAAATTTTGAGTTAAAAATTCAGCAACATAACAGGTATAAGATATGGTTTCAAAAAACAGTAAAACAAGAGGGGAAAAGGGTATCCCATTAATAAAAGGCTACTAATAAATTTATTTTATATAATAAAATGGATATAATAATAAGATTTTGAAATTTTACTGTCATACCACATTATAAGGTAAACTGAAAGGAAACGAGAAGTTGAGATTTCCCTTACCTTGAAGAGTAAAACCTAATAATTGAAGATTGGGACCTGGGAGACCGAGGAAACCTTTGGAGGACTCCAAGAGAGGTAAAAATATCATATCTTAATGTAGGAGAAATTGGGAATGAATGGTAACGTGTAAATGGGTGGGTATTTATAGAAAGAAGGATGATCTCTTTATTAATTTCCTTAGACACCTAGGTTATGGTAAATAAAAAACAACGTTCTTGAAAATGATATTTTCCCATGGTATTAGAAACATGGGACACATATTATCGAATTTTAATCCAAAATTGTATTACATCATTTTATATTAGTTACTACATATTTATGATTTCATTAAACATATAGAAAACTCAAAATTGTATTTGTACTATTCAATGAAAAACAAAATATTTTAGAAAATTATCATAACTTCACCCTAACAAATATTCGATATACTAATTTATAAAATTGTGTTAAATTTATCATAATAATTCTCTAAGTATGAAAAATTTAACTTTTAAATATAAAAATCCTTATTTCTAAAAATAATAGCAGAGAAAAAATGCATAGTTATATGCATAGTAAAATGCACAGTAAAAGTTATAACACTTGAAAATTTTAAAATTATTTTATTATTTAAATTTAATTTAAAGTATTTTAATCATAATATTTCATTAAATGAAAATTAATAATAATACCTTTGTTTATTAATAATTTTTTTCTTGAAAAGCTCAATTTTTATCTGAAAATCAATTTATCAAATTCGTCATATTTTTAATAAAAACTAAACTCAAAAAATAATTGATCGAATGAAAATTTATTTTTTACAGAGGTATTACACATTAAGTAACTACGGACTTGACACATTATCCCTTAGAAAACCTACATATGACCAAAGGGTATAGTGTGTGATGGTGAGAGATTCATGGGGAAGCTAGAATAATATGGCCGGAGTGATAATTTACACTAACTTGAACTTCTCCCATCAGTGATTTCGTTCAAGACTCACTTGTTTAAGCATGACTTTGGCATGGTCAAGAGAGAATCCTAGTGATTCTAGCTCCCTTCCATTTTTTGAAAAATGGGCTTTAAACATAATGAATCTACTAGTTGAGGCCATCAACTCTTCATTCCCTATCAATTTTCCTTTTTCAAAATATTACATATAAGTTATAATAATATTTCTAATATTATTATGAAGTGCATAATTCCCAATGATCATATTGACCAATGGTCATATAAATATTTCAACTTGATTATCACATTTCAATTTAAACTCACTTCATTATTAATGAGATATTGTTTGATCAAGTACAATATAATATAACACAAATTTTCATGAAACAAAAAATATTAAAAAAGTCCTGGTTGATACAATATAACTTGAACTTCTCCCATCAGTGATTTCGTTCAAGACTCACTTTTTCCGCATTTTCTCCTATGGTTCCCAAGTTGCTTCTTCAGTTTTTTGGTTCCTCCAAAACACTTTGAAGAGGTGGGTAGTCTTATTGCGTTGAAACTTTTCTCTATGGTCCAAGATCTTAGTTGGATGAAAATAATAAGAACGTCCACTTTCTAGTTGTACCACCATTTTATTATTACATGTGAAGGGTCATGTATGTACTTCATCAAGAGAGTTATGTGTAAATCATTATGAAAATGAGCTAGATTTTGTAGAAGTGAAAGCTGATAGGCCACCACTCCTATGTGATAAAGGATTTCATAGGGGACATTGTACATAGGGATAAGCTTCGCCTTCTTTCCAAACCTCATTAATATCTTATAGAAAAATATTTGAATGATCACATTGTAACCAACACCAAAATCTAACTCCCTTCGATGGTTATCATCATAGCCCTTCTTCCAACTCTGCGCATCCTTTAGGTGTTCTTGGATGGAATGAACCTTTTTTTCATCTATTTCACAAGATCATAGCCACACAAATTTCTCTCACTAGCTTCATCCCAACATGTAGGAGTTATACATACCTTCCCATATAGATGTTAATAGGGTGCAATTTAAATACTTAGACAAAAGATATTGTTTTCTAATTTATCAAATAATGGGAGATGTTGATCCCATCCACCTTTAAGTTCCGTTGATAATTTTCTCACCATTTCCTCGAGTGTATGGATAGTTATTTCATATTTTCCATCAGTTTAGGGGTGATAGTCTATAATGAAATTCAATTTGGTACTCATAGAATGTTAAATAATTCTCCATAATTCAGATGTGAACCTTAGATCATGTTCAAATATGATAGATATTGGTACCCAATGCTGCCTTACTACTTCTTTCATGTATATATTCAAATGTTATTCAAGAGAGAAATCTTCCTCAATAGTAGTGAAATGGATATTCTTAGTGAGAAGATCCACTATAAACCATATAACATTGTTTCCTTTGGATTTTATTAGGAGAACAATGACAAATTACATAGTGATATTATCCCACTTCCATGATGGCATTGGTAGTGTTTGTAATAACCCTTTCGGAGGATGTCACTCCGCCTTAACATGATGACACACTAGGCACCTTGTGTTGTAGTTGGAAATATAAATTTCTTGTTATCCCACCATCAATGATCATGATGTTTCCTATATATTTTAGTGCTTCTAGGATTTATAGATAAAGTAGATTTATGAGCTTCATCTATTAGTTATTTCACTATTTCTGGAACAGATGGAACACATAGTCTTTTTTGAATTTTAAATACACCTTATTGATCAATACTGACCTCATGAAACTTCCCATCATTTGAAGACTCTATATTATTTTTCAATAAAGGATAATCTATTTAAGATTTCTGGATCATCTCTAGTATGATGGTTGAGAAATCATTTGTTATAGTGTGGATAATATCCCTTTCCTTATAATTCCTGTGTCCAAATTTACTAGGTATTTGATAAAAATATCTCCTTTAATCCTAATGATAGCTAAAATAATATGGTATTTCCTACTTAATGCATCAATGAATTTTTTTCCCTTCCAATATTATAATTAATGGATCAATCGTAGTCTTTTAGAAGTTTAGACCATTTCTTTTGTTACATGCCCAATTACTTTTATGTGAAAATACAATTCATATTTTGGTGGTGTATGTATATATAAAAATTCTACACATATAGATAGTGCCTCTATATCTATAGATAGAAAACAACTACAAACAGATCCAGATCATATGTAGGATAATTATTCTCATGAGGCTTTAACTGTCGAGATTCATAAGTATTAACCTTGTCATTTTTCATGAGGAATCACCCATTACCTTTTAGAGGTACATGTATAAAAATATCAAATCCCTCCCCAATGGAGGGTAGAGTTAACATAGTTGTAGTAACAAATCACTTCTTCAACTCTAGGAAACATTTTTCACACAACTTTATCCCAGTGAACTTGGACCTTTTCAATTTAAATTGGTTATTGGATTAGAAGGTCAGGAAAAGTTTTTCCCCAAGCCTCCTATAATATCCTGATAAACCAAAGAAATTAAGAACCTCAGTTGTAAAGACCCGTAAATTTCAAGGAAATTTTTTTCTTAATTTCTTTGGGATTTTACGAGTACGCAGTTTCTGACGGCACCTGATTTAGAGGCCCGGTGTGCCCGAAATCAATTTCTGAATTATAGCTCGGGTACGTTCAGTGAACGAATAAGCAGGTTTTTCTAGCTTTTGAACCGGTGCTTGGAATCGAAATCTGAGGGCACCGATGAAACCGCAACGCCGATATTTGCTTAAAAATTCTTTTATAGGAGTTGTGTTTGCTCGGGAAGGAGTTGTTAAAATTTGTGGATTAATAATAAAGAGAAATAAAATTGTGCTTCAAATTTTGTTCCACTTAAGTGGTTAAACCCATGTGTGGGAGGTGGGGTGGGACCCACTAAAAATTCAATTTCCTCTTGATCGAATTTAGTGAGGTGGGGCCCGCACGAGCCCCACCACTTCAAATTCCCTAACCCCCTCCACATGAGTTATAACTCTTCCACATTTATGGGGAGAACTTAACACTCCTTTCAATTTTTTCAACTCATGTTTTATTTAATTAAATGAATGCCAACACACCTTTTATTCAATTAATTTAAACCCTTTAATTAATTGAATTAGGTGTTTTGAATTTTTTTGAAAATGTTGGCATAAGTAAATAAAATAAGGCAAAGCCTTATTTTAATTTAGTTTGGTTTTTACTGTGGAGAATTGAGAGAGGGAGAGTTCTATACTCTAAAGGGCTTCTTCTTCTTCGTGAAGAATGGAAAGACTTCGACGAAAAACGCTGTCACTGCAAGGAGAGATCGACGTGTCGTCTCTTCTCCTCTTCGTAGCCGGTGTGTGACGCCTTTCGCGATTAACGGTGATGAGAATTTCTTCGCTCTTCTTACCGCGCCAAAGGAAGAGAGACACCGCTCCTCCTAGGACGTTCTCCGTCAGCATACACGGAGCTTCACCTCACGACGTCGTTTTCCTGCGGCGACCATCATTCGACAACTTCTTCGAGGTAGGGGTTTGTTTTTACATTATGAACTAATTTGACATTCATCATTAATTGTGGCCGTCTTTTATCAATATAACCGGAGGAGGTCGGACCGCACAAACACGGCCGAACCTCCTCCCCTTTGTTGTTGATTTTTCTTCATGGTTTGGAACGGAGGCAGCGCGGTGCAGCCGCACCATGCGGGAATGAGGGAACCGGGCGTCCGATTGATGCGCCGTCGGCCGCGTTGTGTTCCTTTTGATGAGATGAAACTTTGGGATACATAAACTCCGGACTTCGTTTCAGTTGATGTATCGACCCTCTTGGCTCGTGGAGAGGACCCTCCCAGAATTGACTGTTCTGTGTGTGGGAACCCTAGAGATGGCTGCGACGAAGAGGACTTCCATACTAGGATCCTCCGTGGGTGCGATGAGGATGACTACCGTACTGGGATCCTCTATGGGTTCGACGAGGACGACTACCGTACTGGGATCCTCCCTGGGTTCGACGAGGATAACTACCGTACTAGGATCCTCTGTGGGTTCGACAAGGATGACTACCGTACTGGGATCCTCTGTGGGTTCGATGAGGAGGACTACCGTACTGGGATCCTCCATGGGTTCGACGAGGACGGCAGCCATACTGGGATCCTCCTTGGGTTCGATGAGTACAACTCCCGTACTGGGATCCTCCGTGGGTTCGACGAGGACGACTACCGTACTAGGATCCTCCGTGGGTTCAACGAGGAAAAATACTGTACTGAGATCCTCTGTGGATCCGACTACCGTGCTGGGATCCTCCGTGGGTTCGACGACGATGACTATTATACATGGATCTTATGTGGGTTTGGAAAAGAAGATGATTCAGAGGCTACATCTAATCATCTCCACCATTATTTTTAATGGATTCTTGTGTGAGCTAAGTCTTGACATGCAATAATTATCATTGATATGATTGTTGTGATTTCCTGTCTGGATTGGGTTGTGAATTCCTATGTGGAATGGGTTATGTTTTCCTATGTGGACTGGGTTGTACTTGGGCTCGTGTACTGGAGCCGAGCTGGAATTGATGACTTAGGTATATGTATGGGAATATACCTAAGTAGAGTTGGTTGTTACTTCGTGATTGTATTTTTCCTTTGTGGATTATCCTTAGTGGATTTTGAGAGACCTTAGGGGGTCTTGAGGTCCCTACTGTGTAGCATATACTCACACCTGCACGGGATATGCCCACACTATGTTGTGTTGGATGCAGACGACAGACAACACTGATCGAGGTGGGAGATCGTGGAACTGGACGGTACCAGGAGGTGGATCACTGGACGAGACATACTCGGAGTGGAAAACTGGAGCTGTGGAGTAGAGGTGACTATCTGTACCCACCCTTCAGGTGGGATTACCCGAGGATGGCTCGGAGTTGTTGATTTTCTTTTCTACTGCTGTACTTTCTTTTCAGTTGTACTTTACATCAGTTGGGTTTGTATTATGGCCCATTTATTTTTCTATCACTTACTTTTGTAGCTCATTTTACTTAGTGTTTACTTCATTTTGCGTACTCTATGGTGATTGTTTACTTTATAAAGGCAATGCCTTCCCATTTATCAGGATTTACGCCTTTGGTGCTAGTCGCCAGCCCCTGACCTATGGAAGGTGGGCTTGGGGTAGTCACGACACGGGCCCCGAGGACGGGTCGTGACATCAGTTAAAATAGTTTGATGAGGCGACTCCTCCACAAAAATTTTCTTGGCAGGGTTAATTGAGATTACTTCATTGGTTACAATGTTCCCTAAGAAAGATATTTTTTGTAACCAAAACTCACATTTTATGAAGTCTTCAAATAAACTCTCATTTCTCAGAGTTTTCAATATATCCCAAATATTATCCACATGTTCCATGATAATTTTATAATATATCATAATATATTTAACAAAAACAACCAAAATGTTATTATGGTTTCCCTTACATACTCTATTAATCAAATCCATAAAAATAGCAAGATAATTAGTCAAGTATAAGGGGATACTAGCATACTTGTAATGACCATATCTTGGTTGAATGGAAGTATATGGAATATTTTTTTTCACCCTCAATTTATTATAACCATATCTAAGATCAATATTAGAGAAGAATTTAGCCCCATAAATCTAGTCAAATAACTCATCAGTCCTGGGAGGAGGGTACTTTTTCATCAATGTGATACCATTGTGTTCTCTATAATTAGTGAACAACCACATTTATCCATCCTTCTTCTTCAGAAATATAACATGTACTCTCCTAGGAGGCAGGCTTGGTTGGATAAAACCTTTCTCCAAAAGAACTTGGAGTTGTTTATTTAATTGCTATATCTCCACATTTTCCATTCCATACAGGGTCTTGGATATTGACTTGGATCCAAGAATGATTTCATTGAATAACACTACCTCTCTTTCTAGGGGAGGTATAACTAAATCCTCTAGAAATACATCAATGTATTCCTGAATGATGGGGACACTTTCTATTCATATAATTTCATTTTTTATTCGTCTTTATCGATCATCTCCAAAAATAAGGCTTTGTTTGGTGCTTCTAGAAAAATATTAGGTCATGATATCTCTCATTTGAACACAATATTTGTGGTCTATTTAGGAAAAATAATATTTCCTTACTTATGAAGTTTAAATTAGCATTATTCTTTGTGTTCTAGTACATTCCTAGTGTAATTTTGAATTCCAACATGCGAATAACTACTAGAATTTCAAAAATATTATTCTATACAAAGTAAATACTAGAGTTTCTATACAATTTTGATTAATGGGTAATAACTCCAGGAGTCATGACTGATAACTCTACTTTTGGATGATCAGGGATTGAATCTATATTTTTTGAAAACATGAAGGAAATAAACGAATGAAAAGAACTAATATCAAACAAAGGACTTTTTATATTCTAGAGAATAATTAGAGTACCTCCCACCACATCATTTAGAGATTCAACTTCAGCTGTTATGATATAATGAGAACGAACTTGCTCCCATGGCCAATGATGAGGTTGATAGTGATGCCCCTCAATTAAAATTTCATTTGGATTGTGATTGGTGAAGTTCCAAATCTATCCAAACACGAATAATTGGAGTTAAATTAGGTCCTACAACATCTTACCTTTTGATTTAGTGTTGAGAAGTTGTGGATTCACCTAACTAAGAATGTTCCACTAAATATGGCTATATCTTATACATTTTCAAAATTTTCTACTCATGAGAAAGCAGTAACCTATATTATTCTTCCCACATTTGTTGCATGTGGTATGTTAATGCAATGTATTGTATTTTATGTGTATTATTTTTAAATATGATATGGAATTATTTCGAGACTGGGCACATAGACGACACATCTTTCTGAGGCCCAGTGAGCCCAAAATGCTGGTTTGAATTTTTTTTTTATGTTAAGTGAGTCGACACTTGTGCGCGGATGTGGTAGTTTCCAAACAGATGCTCGGATTAAAAATTTGAAGGAACCTGTTGCATCTAGGATGATGAATTTACCTATGAATGAGCCTATCCTCGAATGGCATGGGTTGAGGGAAAAAGTTAATTTTCGGACATTTTAAGTAAAATAAAAATAAAATAAATTCTCAAGTATATTTTATTTCTTTATGGAAACATCCCCTGCTGCGTGGAAACTAGGAAACTGTTTTTTTAATAAATGGCACGTCATAGTGACTCAAGAATGGAAAGCTGGACTGATTAAAACTACAACATATTTTTGAATTCCAAAGCACATTTTCCTTTTTTGGGATAATCATACATCGATCGTTGGCGGAATATTGAGAGGAAACCCTGGAGAAAGCTCTCGGTGAAGAGCGAAGATGGATCGAAGTTGCGAATTGTTTCACCAATGAGGGTGGAGGATTGCGATGACGACGGTAGCATGAACTCTTCATCAACGATCTATCATTTCTTAAAGGTAGGGGTTTGTTTTTTAATTTTCTCTTCCCCGCTTTTGATCTAAACGATGAACGCGGATCAACCACGAACAAGTTGATCTGCAGATTCATAGGTTCTTATGGGAGGGTTTTATTTGGGATGATTTGGGGAATTGATCCATGTTGTATTGTTTTTGATTTTTTCTCCGTTTAACCCTATTAACAAGAGTGGATCAACGTCATGATGAACGATGGTGGAGGTTCGTTCCTTAAATTTGTTTTATTGGATTCCTCGCCTTTTCTTTCGTGCGTTCTTCACGTTCTTTGTGGGGTGATGAAAAATGGATATTTGCGTGTCCATTTTATGATGAAACGATCCCAAATTGAAGAATCGACACCACAACAACCTTGCGGAGGTGCGATGACGATGGTAGACGACGAATCATACCGGATCAAGAACGACCATTCTTCGAGTGTTCTTTGTGTGGAAAGATCAAAGCATGTTTTCAGGGCTGATAGAAGGTCCAGAAACACCAGAAGAATCTTCGTGGCATATGGGGGACCAAAACCTAGGTGTTTCGTGGTGATTCGATAGCAGGATCGATGATCGAGCCATCATAGGAGGCACATCGATGAAGGGCGTTGTTTCTGGAAGTTTCCAGAATACACGGCGTGTACTTCCGAAGAACGCGATGTGTAGTACTGGAGGTGGCGTCTAGGGTTTCAGGGGACAGAATGGAATCACATGTTGTCTGACCCCGGTCACATGGCATGTTATACTTCCTTCAAATCATGACATGTACATTGGGAAGTACACAGATACGGGTTGGATTACACGACTTTAGACAACAGTGCATGTACATCATGGAAGAGGTGGCTACGCGGAACTCAGTGTGTATCCAAGGGGTACACAGACACATGATGGAGTACACGACCCTGTACTCCATCACACGGCTAGGCAAGGCCGGTAACCTGGGTCACCCCATGTACCGATTACATGGGTTGGTGTACACGGGTTGATAAACGTGTACGGGCACATATCTAGCATACACGGAGAAAACCCTAGTCACTCGGACATGGTATGTACGTCATACTACATGCCGTGTACTCAGTTTTTCTACACGACTAGCCTTACGACATGGGCCGTTGTACATGGGAAGTACTTGGGGCCAGACTACATGGTGTGTAACTTTTTTACACACCGTGTACTTTTTGGAAAACGACATGGTCCTCTTGTTCACCACATCTTGGACATCTTTCGTTTGGGTTAGTTCCCCTACTTCTCTTTCCCCTGAAGGTCATGAATAGTTTACTTCTACAGGAGTAAGATCCCTTCGACATGACTTTCTGTGATATAGTCAGGCATCCATCCGAGAGGCCCAGATCGAGATCCTCAATCCATTCTTAACCCTAGGTAGAGTCTGGCATCGATGTGACCAACTCCACTGGGCATCGATCATCTACCAAGAAGGTGAGTTCCAGATGAGTCACGGTATCTTCGATGGACCTGGCAGTGATCCTCATATTTGTATCGTGATCTTTCTCACTCAGGAGTGTGTCTCCCGTAATGAGTGAATCTATCTATCGTAATATTCCCACTCAGGAGTGTGCCTCCCGTAATGAGTCTAACTACATATTGTAATGTTTTATGATGGACATTAGTTATTGAAAGGATTTTGTCATAGCTATAAGACTCATGTAGTGTGTTCTCCCAGAATGAGTGCTTCCTGGAATCTTCAAACTGAAACCTAGCTGGGGGTATGCAGTTGTGTGACTTGTCTCTAGACTACGGGTCTGGATTTTGAGTATATCTGGTTCGTTCTATATGTTTTGTAGACATATATTGTGCATAGATGACTGTACCATTACTTTGTGTAGTGATTTGTGGTTTTCAAGGTCCTCTACTGAGTATTGTTATACTCACCCCTGCAAGAGATTTTCCCACACGTGTCGTGTCTTGTGCAGACGAGCAGCCTTTTGACGGAGTCCAGGGAGGACTAAGACGTGACCGAGATTTTTGAGTTCCCTATAGGAAAATGCATTCTTACAGATACAATCAGTAGTCCCAGTACCCTTTTGTGTTTACAGGATGGACTTTGCAGTTTTCAGACTCTTATTTTGGTGGGTTGTATTCTGGCACAATTTACTTTCAGTACTTTACCTTCCATTGTACTGTATTGGTTGAGATTAGTTGTATGCATGCATTATGTTCCTTAGTGTTGTATTTACATTTTAGAATTTGTGGTCTTTTAGATATGTGTGTGTGTATACAGGTGTTTAGGAAATTCCTCCGATGTTAGTAATATGCCGACTCAGTGCTAGTCACCATCCCCTAAACTATTGGAGGCGGGCTTGGGGAGTCACGACATGGGCCCCTTTGGGACGGGTTGTGACAGAGTGGTATCAGAGGAGGTTGGTTATACCTTAGGACCAAGATTCTACATGTTTGGTTTGGGGAAATGGTGTTAAGTGTTTCAAACTCAGCTTTTAGGCCAAAGACTCCACTGTTGGTGTGGCAACCGACATATCTATAAACCAGGACTCTGACAACCTGTTTTTCTACTCGGTACAAGAAAACACTGGTTTCAGGGAAATAAAGGAAAGGTACATGCATCATATATGAATGGGTTGTGTTTTCCATGTCCTTTGTGTCATCTATCTCGATATACTCATTGACCATGTTACATCTTGTTTCCTTATAGGATGCCTTCGTGACACATACCCGCTAGGATTCAGCTGCGTGATCATGAGGATGACCCCCATCAGTGATGGGGATTTGGTACAGGGACTGGTTCCCCAAGAATTTCCACCAAGTGGTGCACCAGTTATGCCACCACCAGTGGAACATCCCGTGGTCCCTGCGGTACCGGCTGACGAGGAGCATAGGCTGAGCTCGCTCCATGAGTTCTAGAGACAGAGACCCATCAGGTTCCGAGGAGAGCCCGACCCTCAGGCGGCTGAGAAATGACTTGATGTGGTGACTAGAGTTTTCCGTCTAGTGAGGACACCAGCATACCAGATGGTGATCCTAGGATCGAGCCTTCTTCAGGGTTCGACAGGACGATGGTGGAGTCTGACCGCACAGACTCACGACGAGTTGAATATTTCATGGACATAGTTTGAGTGACTCTTCAGGGAGGAGTTCTCTCTAGTTACGCTGAGAGTTGTGCGCATCCAGGAGCTTCTTCATCTCTAGCAGGGTAGTATGATAGTAGCTGACTATTCATCGAGGTTCACCAACCCCGCCCGATACTTGATGGATATAGTCAGGGATCATTAATTCAGAGGTTAGACCTTCGAGCGAGTTCTACGACGAGACATCCAAGATAGTTTCATGCCTTTATGATTTTTGACTTATGATGCAGTGCTCAAGTGGGCCTTGGTGATCGAGAGCTTCTTGGCAGAGCAGAGACAACCGAAAGCAGTCAGCAGCAGGAAGACATGTGTGGAGACCCTGGCAGCAGGGAGTCGAGATCAGGCACCAGTATTTGGATATGGGAGATGTCCTAGGAGGATCTAGGACAGAGGATCGACAGTTCAGGGCTCTCAGTTTGGATCCAGTCAGCCTATGGAGAAACGATGCTACACGTGTGACGAAATGGGACATCTCGTTAGATATTTTCTGACCGGTCGAGATGCTGATAGGGAAGCAGTGGATGGACTATCGAGGCAGAGGTAGAGAGTGGAGCAGACAGACCCGCCAAGTGGAGGACATGGCAGAGAAGCAGGGAGAGTTGCGGGTGGCGGAAGAAACTTTGACTTACTTCCACCACCACCCCAGGAGGTCCACACCAGGCTCGGGGAGTTGTTGAAAGGGACGGGGACAACTACATGCGGTTGAGGAATACGACCCAGGGGCTCCATAGATGATTCACGGTACGATCTGTGTCTTTTCTAGATTAGCTTATGTACTTATAGACACAGGTTCCAGTCATTCCTTCATAGCCATGTGTCTTGTACAAAACCTCGAGATTCCGGTAGAACCATTGAATCGATCCTTACTCTTGGAGACACCTCTGAGAGGAGACTCGACGATCAAACACCTTTGCTGACAGTGTGGTCTTACCCTTGTAGGTGAGAGTTTCAGTTGCAACCTCTTGGTGGTAACGTCGAGGGATTACGACGTCATTCTCGGCATGGATTGGTTATCTTCGGTCCATGCCCAGAGTGACTGTTTTAGTTGAAGAGTGTGGTGTGTCCGCCGTGATGGAACAAGGTTTTCCTTTATCGGAGAAAAAGAAAACTTGGCAACACAGAATGGGCTAATGCATAGGAGGGTGAGACCAATCGCTCATGAGTTGGCTAGCCTTTCCCTCAGAGTAGTGGATGTTGTGAGCTCCCAGTTCCCAGTAGTGGTAGTGGAGTAGGAGGATGTCTTCCCTGAAGATGTTCTAGGATTACCTCCTTGTCGAGAAATCGACTTATGCATCGACTTACACCACGGGATGAAACTGATTTCCTCATCAGCACATTGGATGGCTCTCGTAGAGCTTCATGAGCTGAGGGTGCAGTAGGAGGATTTACAGAGTAAGGGTTTCGTGAGACCCAACATTTCACCCTAGGTGGCCCCAATCTTGTTGGCCAAGAAAGCAGATGAGAGTTTGAGTTTGAGCATGGATTCCCTATGCCTGAACCAGGGGATAGTGCAGAACAAGTATACACTACCAAGGATCGATGACCTCTCCGACCAGCTAAGAGGGTCATAGTGGTTCTCGAAGGTTGACCTTCGATCAGGCTAGCACCAGCTACGAGTGTGGGATGAGGTTATATCGAAGAAGGCTTTTCAGATACCGCTACGATCACTATGAGTACTTGGTGATGCTTTTCGGTGTGATGGAAACCCCTGCAGAGTTCATGGGACTGATGAATCAGATCTTCTAGCCGTAATTGAACTGTTTTGTAGTGGTCTTCATCGACAACATCCTTGTGTACTCGGTGTCAGAGGAGTAGCACACGAGACACCTGCAGATTGTTTTAGACATACTTGGGGAGCACCAGCTTTATGGGAATCTCTCAAAGTGCCAGTTCTGGATTCAAGAGGTCCACTTTCTGGGACATGTCATCTCAGCAGATGGAGTAGGTGTAGACCCAGTCAAGGTAGAGGCTGTGTTAGCATGGGAGCCACCTCAGATCGTGATGGAGGTGCGGAGCTTCCTTGTGTTGGCAGGATATTACCGAAGATTCATTCCTGATTTCTCCTGGATATCAGAACCTATGATAGCCTTGACGAGGAAGGGGCAACCCTTAATGTGGATGGAGAACTGCCAACAGGCTTTCAAGCAGTTGAGACAAAGGTTGATGAGCACCCCGGTCTTGAGATTTCCAGTTGAGGGTGTCGAGTATATAGTTTTCTACGATGCATCAGGGGCCAGGCTTGGCTGTGTCCGGATGCAGAGGCAGGAAGTGATTGCTTATGGCTTTTACCAACTTAGGCCACATGAGCAGAACTATGCGACCCATGATCTCGAGTTGGCTGTGGTAGTCTTCGCATTGAAGATGTAGTGACACTACCTTATGAGAGAGCAGTTTATTGTCTACTCTGACCACAAGAGCCTCACGTACATATTTTCGCAGAAAGATCTAAATCTGGGATAAAGGCATTGCCTAGAGTTACTCTATAACTATGATTTTGAGAACATCTATACTCCAAGGAAGGGGAAAAAGGTGGATAATGCTCTGACCAGAATATCGAGCTCACAACTGTTGAGTGAGGTGATAGAGTTGTTAGCCACGTTGCAGTTGTCCTAAATTGATAGGGAAGATACAGCCTACCTACATTCGATCGTTTTCGCCCCTCCACTCTTACAGCGGGCCAGGGAGGCGCAGCTAGGAGATGTCGATTGTGTGGGTTTACATGCTCAGTTATCCACATGACATGCTCCTGAGGGATATTCTCAAGGTGGGGAGAACATAATTCTTTTCAGAGGACGCACTATTGTACTGGTGCAATTGCAGGAGGAGGTCCTGAGGGAGTTTCATACATCCCCTTTGGAAGTACATCCTGGAGTGACAAATATGTACTAGGATCTCTGACGATAGTTCTGGTGGTCGGGCATGAAGAAGGCAGTAACAGAGTTCGTTTCTCGATGCCTCACATGCTAGCAGGTGAAGGCTGAGCACCATGTTCCAACAGGATTAGCTCACCCCAGGAAGTTACAGAGTGGAAGTGGGATGGAATATTAACGAACTTCGTGAAAGGCTTACCACGAACGTCCAAGGGGCATGATTCTATCTGGGTGATCGTTTACCGACTCACCAAGTCGGCCCACTTCCTAGCTATCAGGGAGCAGAGTTCCGTAGGAAGCTTGGGATGCCTCTACATGCATGAGAGGATCCTTTATGGGCAATTGATTCCCTTGGTGTGCATCTGGTGGTAGCATGAGAATATTTAGGAGAGCACGTGGGAGCGGGAGGCCCAGATCCGTGCCCAGTACCCACATCTTTTTTAGAAGCCTTTGTTTTGGCTTTTTGAGGATGTAAATCCCCATACTGGGGAGAATGTAATGTCTTAAATTTTCTATGTATTATCTTTAAATATTATATAGAATTATTTTGAGACCGAGCGCGAAGAAGACGCATTTTTCCAAGCCCTAGTGAGCCCAGAATGGTGGTTTGAACTTTTTTTAAGTTAAGTGAGTCGACACTTGTGTGTGGTTGTGGAAGTTTCCAAACAAATGCCTAGATTAAAAATCTGAGGACACCGTTGCGTCTGCAACGACAACTTTACCTTAGAATGAGCCTAACCTCTATTGGCACAATTTGAGGGAAAAAGTTAATTCTCAGACATTTTAAGTAAAATAAAAATAAAATAAATTCACAAGTTTATTTTATTTCTTTATGGAAACATCTGTTGCAGCGCGGCAACAAGGAAAATGTTTCCTTAATAAATGACGCGTCATAATGAATCAATAATGGAAAGATGGACTCCTTAATACTACAACGTATTTTTGAATTCCAAATCACATTTCACTTTTTTTGGGATAATCGGATGTCGATCGTTGGCAGACGATTAAAAGGAAACCCTAGAGAAAGATCTCAGTGATGAGAGACAATGGATCAAAGTGTTGAATTTCTATGCCAACAAGGTTGGAGGATCGTAGTGATGATGGTAGCACAAAATCTTCATCAGAGATCGATCCTTTCTTAAACATCAGGGTTTGTTATTTAATCTTCTTCTCCCCGTTTTTTATTTAAATGACGAATGCTGATCAACCACGAACAAGTTGATCCATGGATTCATACGTTCTTGCGGGAGGGTTTTATTTGGGATGATTCAGGGAATTTATTCCTGTTTTATTGTTCTTTATTTGTGATCCATCTAAGACTATTAATGGGATTGTATCAACGCTGCGATGAACGACGACGTAGGTTCGTTCCTTACATTTGTTTTATTGGATTTCTCCCTTTTTTCATGTGTTCTTCGCATTCTTCTTGGGGCGATGGAAAATGGATTGTCGCGCGTCCGTTTTGCGATGTGAAGATCCCAAATTGAAGAATCGACACCAAATAGACCTTGATGAGGTGCGACGATGATGGAAGACGACGAATCTGACTGGATTGGGAAGGGACGTTCTTTGAGCATTCTTTACACAGGAAGATCAAAGCATGTTTTCAGGGCCAGTCGGAGGTATAAAATTACCAGAAGAAGCTTTGTGGTATTGGGTCGACCAAAACTGAGGAGTTTCATGGCGATCAGATAGACGGATCGACGATTGGGGCATCACGGGAGGCGTGCCGATGAAGAGAGTCATTTTTGGAAATTTCCAAAATACACAGTGTGTACTTCTGAAGAACACGCCATGTAGTAATGGCGGAGGCAGACAGAGTTTCTAGGGCCTGAGGGGAATCACACAGCCTGTGAACCTGGTCACACAGTGTGTTAGACTTCCCCCAAAGCTCGGCGTGTACTTTGGGAAGTACAGAAACCCAGGTTGGACTACACGGCTTCAGACGACATGACATGTACATCATGGAAGAGGCAGCTACGTAGAACTCGGCGTGTATCCAGGGGGTACACAGACACGAGATGGATTACACGACCGTGTACTCAATCACATGGCCAGTTGAGGTCAGTAACATGGGTCAGCACGTGTACCGATTACATGGGTTGGTGTACACAGGTTGATGACTGTGTACGGGAACGTGGCCAGTGTACACGGAGCTAACCCCAGTCACTCGGACACGGCGTGTACATCATAATACATTCTGTGTACTCAGTTCTTCTACATGACCAGCCTTACGACGCAGGCTGTTGTACATGGGCAGTACCCAGGGTAAGACAACATGTCGTGTAACTTTTGTACACGCCGTGTACTTTTTGGAAAATGGCATGGTCCTCTTGTTCACTGCATCTTGGACATCTTTCATTTGGGTTACTTCCCCTTCTTCTCATTCCCCTAAAGTTCATGCATCTTTTCCTTCTACATGAGTATGATCCCTTCAATAACACTTTCTGTGATAGATTCCGGAATCCATCCGAGAGGCCCATATTGAGATCCTCTATCCATTCTTGACCCTAGGTAGAGTCCGGCATCAACATGACCAACTCCACTGGGCGTCGATCCTCTACCTAGAAGGTGAATTCCAGATGAGTCGTGGTATCCTCCATTGCCCTGACAGTGATCCTCATCTGTGTATCATGATCTTTCCCACTCATGAGTGTGTCTCCCGTAATGATTGCATCTATCTATCATAATCTTCCCACCCAAGAGTGTGCCTCCCATAATGAGTGTAACTACCTCTCATGATTTTTCCTGATGAACAGTACTTCTCAGACAGATGTCGTCAGAGCTATAAGTCTCATGGAGTGTGTTCTCCTCGAACAAGTGCTTTGTGGAATCTTCGCACTTAACCCTAGCTGGGGTTATGCGGTTGTGTGACTTGTCTCTAGACTACGAGTCTAGATTTTGTGTATATCTAGTTCGTGCTATATGTTCTGTAGACATATACTATGCATATCTGACTGTACCTTTACTTTGTGTACTTCTTTCTGGTTTTCAGGGTCCTCTACTGAGTATTGTTATACTCACCCCTGTACGGGCTTTTCCTGCACGTGTCATGTCTTGTGAAGAAGATCAGCCTTTTGATGGAGTCCAGTGCGGACTAGGAAAAGATAGAGCTTTCTGAGATCCCTACAGGCCAAGGCGTTCCTACGACTACGAGCAGCAGTACCAGTACCCTTTTCTATTTACAGGTTGGACTTTTCACTTTTTAGACTCTTGTTTTGGTGGGCTAGCATTCTGGCCCAGTTTACTTTCAGTACTTTACCTTCTGTTGTACTCTGTTGGTCGGGTTTTGTTGTATGCATTAATTGTGTTCCTTAGTGTTTTGTTTACATTTCAGAATTTGTGGTATTGGAGATGTGTGCATGTGTACATGTGCTTAGTAAATTCCTCCTATGCTAGTAATATTCTTATTCTGTGCTAGTCACCAGCCCCTGGACTATTGGAGGCGGGCATGGAGAGTCGCGGCTCAGGCCCCACTGGGACGGGTCATGAAAGTTCAACTTTCATTACAACTCTTCCATGATCAATGTTCCTTCCTATTCTTGGATATATTAATCTCATATTTTCATTTGATTTTTGAGACCAATGTGTCTCACCAAACTCCAATTCAACCTTCATTGATCTCTGCAATATCTCCTCATACATGTACTAGTCTCAATGGAATGTATTCTACTATAGATATGGTCTTAGTCCACCAAATAATCTATCAACCTTTCTATTAGGATCCATGAAAATTCTATAGGTGTAGTGATAAATCCTTGTAAAGTTCATCTCATAGATTCCCACATATTCATTTTCCTTTTGCTTTAGCACAAGTAATTCCATCTCCATGCTTTTCTCATTTAATGGGGAAATACTTTTTGAAAAAGGTTCCCCTGAACACTTCCCAATTCATTTCAACAAAATAACCTTTTGGATTTATGTTTCTAACTAGTGTCCACTGATCAAATTCACCCTCTAATCAATACACAACCACATATATTTTCTCTTATTCTGAAAAATGAAGTACCAAATGATATTTTTTATAGAGTTTATCCACTGTTCTATAATCAAAGGGTCAATAGATCCATTGAAAGATGGTGGGAATTGAGGAATAAAGGAATCAATTGAATTTTTTTCCCTTAGAAGTGAATCTAGTATCTCATATTAATTAAAGATATAACTATAACATGAGTTACTTGATTCATGAATCTCATGAATTTTTCAATTCCTTCCTCTGTCGGATGGTTGTTAGTGCTTAGTTTGTTGCGCTCACCATTTACATGGTTTCTACTATTTTATTCTATTTTATAAAAGAATAAAAACCTAGTGAGAATTGTGATTCCATATATAATATTATAGTTAAAAATTAATTTCATGTCTTAAAACATCATGCTTAAAGAAGTTATTCTTTAACAACAATTAATTTTTCTATAAATACTTGATAATGGTTCATAAAAATCTTATGATCAACCAAATATGTCCCCTAAGAGTGTCAAAACTGGTGTGTTGTAAGTCTTGTTTTCATGCACCAGGTTACACTGAGTATGGACCAACACACCTTGTCAGAGTTGTTACCCATAGGTACGTCTTTTTCCAAAACCACATCAATTTTTTCATATCCAAACATGGATTTCATTGCTAAAAAACATCTTACTTAATACTTTACTAAAATACCAAGATGTTTTCTTATATTTTATCTTTTTTATAAGGTTCTTCCTAAGGATTTAAAATCCTAATTTCCAAAAATTACTAAACAATCCTCTAATACAAACTATGGTATCCTGCCTTTTTATTAAATAATCGTTTCATTACATTTTACAATTCCGAAGAACATTTAAAGTTTAGTTTCTTGAAAAAAGGTACATAATACTTGAAAACATAATTTTTTTTTCTAAAAATCATAATGTATTATTAATGCTTTATAGTAGATAATTTTACTACATCTCATTGATTTGATTTATACATAAAAGGTAAGGGTGAGCATAACACCCAATAAGGGAAAACAAGAGAAATAATTTACATGTGATCCTACGAAATATTGATAATAACTTGAGGAATATCACTATGACATGAAAAATGGATCCTAAGGCACATAATAAAAAAATAACTTGAATCATAACTTTGGAATGTGTCTAAAAGATTTGTCTTAGATATTAATAAGCATATCAGTAATGTTTTTCCTTGAGGTATCATAAAAATTACCAATGTTATTCACCAAGGAATCATAAAACATGTTATATATAGAGATTTAATTATTTAACCAATGTATTGGAGAAATATAATGGTTTAACCTGGTTATGTGTTAATTAATTTTATCGACATATATCATAAAAAAATATTTCATAAATAACCAATGGGGAATAAATGAAACTAGTTTCATGTCAAAATCCCATCTTTTTAATGAAAAGAGCTAAATGATAGGATATATATGTTATTATTAATCCAAAAAAGTAAGGAGGGTTTCATTTATGTTAATAACAGAATAAAATATATCCTTTTTACATCTAGGTGAATTCCTATAGAAAATAAATTTTTTTGTGTATTCAAAAAAATAATAAAAGACAATTTTTTGAGAAAAAGAGATAAATTTGGAGAAGAAAATGTTACAGCATAATAGGTATGAAACATGATTTTAGAAATTGTTAAAAAGAGAGGAGAAAATGGTATCACATTAAAAAAATAACCTTAATATTATAAAGGAATAGAATAAAATGTATTGATATGTATTCTAGAAATTAGAATGAAATACCACATAAAAAGGGCACTTGAAAGGAAATGAGAAGTTGGGATTTCCATTACCTTGATGAGTAACTCTTAAAACTCAAATATTGGGACATTGGTTGATTTATTACACCATGCGAGGACTCCTTGGGAGTTAAAAAATATTATATCTTTTTTCCAGACTAATTAGGATGAAATAAAATGGATAAATGGGTGGGTACATAGGGGAAATGATTATGATTTTTTTATTAATTTCTATGGACACCTATGTAGTGGAAAATGAATAACTTTAGGATGAAACATGGTAATTTACCATTATATTGGACACCTAGGACACCAACTATGATATTTTAATCCAAAATAGTTGGATATAATTTTATATTACTTATTTCTTAATTATGATGTCATTTTCATACTAAAAACTCAAAACTGCATTTTTACTATTAACCCAAAACAATATTTTGAAAAATTATCATAAATTCACTGTTACCTAATTTTAATGTTATGATTTTAAAAATTATTTTTATTTTATGATAATAATTATATATGTTTGAGAAATTTAACTTTTTAATATAAAAATCCTTCATTATTAATAATAACAGCCGATTGAAGATGCATAGGAAAATGCCAAGTAAAATTTTGGACACTTGAAAAAAATTAAAATTATTTTGTAATTTTAATTTAAATAAGAGTGTTTTAATCATACCATTTCATTAAAATAAACATTATTAATAATAAATTATTTTATAATTATTTCTTTTCTAAAAGGTACAATATATGTCCAAAAAATAAATTTATAAAATTCATTATATTTCTAAGAAAATATAAACTCAAAACGGAATTGATGGAAAAATATTATATATAAAATAGTATTGTACATCATGTAAACAATTCTTTGACACATAACCCCTTAGAAAACCTATATACGACTTAAGGACAAGGTGTTCCATTGTTATAGATTAATTAGGTGAATTTTCTAACATCGGTTGAGTGGTAATTTACATTAACTTGAACTTATCACATATGATATTTTTTCATGCCTAAATTGTTGAAACTCAGCTTGGGAATGGTCAGGAGAAAATACTAGTTATGTTACCTCCATCCCAAATTCAGACAAATGGGCATCTCGCAACACGACTCTACTAGTTGGGGTCATCGACTCTTTTTATCTTTGTCAATTTTATTTTGTCAAAATAATACTTAATAACTATAATGATGTTGTTAAAATTAATATCAATAGAATAGTTACCAACTATCATATTGACCAATGTTAATAATTTACCAGAGGTTATATAAAATTCAAAACCTGAAGGTCATATTTAAATTTATACTCACTTCATTATTAATGAGATATAATTTTGTTGACTATAATATGACATAACCCTTATTTTTTGGAAAGATAAATTATTAATAAATAAGGGGTCGTTATACTTCCAAGGATTTGGATATTGATAATTTTTTTTTGTTTTTTATATTTTTGGGATACCTAGTTACACTTACCTGGATTTAGCTATTTAGCCTTCATGATTAATTTTATTTAATTTTCATGCCCAAACATACATTTTGGGGTCTAACATATGATATAAACTCAGAGATGATTACACTCTCCTAACTCATAGGAATGATTACTCTCTCCTCAATTGATTTATTAACTCTAGTGTTGGACATGGAACTCCACATTATTAATAAACCCAGGGATGATTAGGCTACCTCAAGTGAAACTTATAATGCTACCTAGTGATGAGTAGATGTTCCATTATAGAAATTTACAGATCTAAATGGGTGTTTTCAATTAGGAAATTTTATTTACAATGGATACCAAGAATGTGATTTGATCTGGAGAAAATTACTTTTATAGATCGCTTAAGGATCATCCCCTCTATGATTATTCGTGTCATAATGTTGTGACCACCTATGAACCAAGAACTCAGTCACACTCATTAGACTAGATTTACATGGATTGATTGGTGTGACATAAATATTAGTGACCATTTATAGGATTTTAATATATTACCTAAAATATATCATTATAGTGGTTGGATGATAGTATGGGTAATCACAAGTCTAGGATATGTAACAATTTTTGGTGATGTAGCTTGCTCAGAGACATTTATGGTGCTAGAAAATGTAAGTATTGTTGACCAGGGATACAAAACAGGGGTTCAAATTAACTATAAATGGATTGTTTGGTTTGAAATCCAGCTTAATGAACTTCTCATAGGTTATCTAGTTGATTGGGATTATATACCCAAGGAAGGATTGCTATTTTTAAGTAATTTTTAACCATACTCATATATAAATATATTTATAGGGATATATATAGACATATATAAATACACACACATAAGAGGGAAAATTTTCTAGTTGATCAGTACCACAGACTTAGTGATCGACTATGATTTCACTTAATT
The DNA here is from genome assembly GCA_963277665.1 of Viscum album. Classification (NCBI taxonomy): domain Eukaryota; kingdom Viridiplantae; phylum Streptophyta; class Magnoliopsida; order Santalales; family Viscaceae; genus Viscum; species Viscum album. The sequence continues at coordinate 28,251,224 of OY728152.1, forward strand.
TATAATATCTATTATTCTAGTTTTGTATCGACTAAGATGAGTATATTGAATGAAAATTCACTTATGAAAGAATATTTATAGTTTTAATCATTGGGGTGGATTAATGAAATTATTTCTCACATTGTGGTTTCACCTTAATGTGCATGCATACCTTTTGTATAATTTTCAGGTTGATCATAGATTTCAAGATAGATAAGGATGGGGCTTTGTGTTTCTTGATCAAGAGGAACCACTCATTTGGACTGTTATGGCCAGGCCAGAGAACCTAGATAGTGTCATGGTGATAGAGTTTGTGGTTTGGATTAAAGTTAGTAGTATATCCATATCCTTTTATTCAATTTATTTTATATAAACTTGTATATGTGATCAGAACAATGGGTGATCACTATTGTATGTATGACATGAATATTTAGAATTTTATATATTTCCATGTATTATTAGAGAATTATTCTATTCAGATTAATTATTTCATTAACACATTGATAATTGCAGTTATGGACAATAATTAGTTAGTTATTCTATTTTATTACTCTTTTTTAAGAGAATATTCTCCCAACTGTCACACCCTATGCCCTCGCTGGTAGTTATAAGCCTCTAGCCTATGGGGAGGAATGCTTAATGCCTTATGGAAAACTGAACAGGGGCACTAGACTAGTGGCACCTTGGTTGGAATGTTAAAAATTGGCATCCAAGTTGTATCATTCTCATTGGGTTACTATTTTGGATATGGTAGAAAAGAGTATCAGGACGGTGTCATACCATGTGTTGAATGTCGGACTGGTGTATTTAGAACACTTGGTTTAGTATCAATTCATGTTTTCTAGGGTTATGAGATTTCCGTTTTTATCAATCATGTTAATGTAGAATTTCTTTCTTTGATCAATTCACTTATTAAGTGGATGTTATGACTTATTATGGATTTATGGTTGTTGGAAAATTGACAAGAGCCTATTTTTTTATTTTTACTCTAGGTAGACAAAGAAAATAGGTATCTCATGCATCATATTTGACATATAGGTTTAACATATTATTGTGCTACTAGTGTGTGATTTTACTGATGAACAACCTAAATGGTGTTTCCCAATATAGATTTTTGGTAAAATTATACTCAATTATGATGAGATTTATATATATCACCTTTTAATGGTAGGTATTGTGGATTTATAATGATATTTTTGTTAGTGAGGTTTATGAATTAGTTCTCATGAATAGAAGGTTCAATGAACCTAGTAGGTGGACAGGGAGAATGATTCCTATGTGGTGAACCCCATGTAGAAAGTTTTTCTCCAAAGGTTTTGTTATTGAAAGTGTTAGTAACAACCAATATAGTGGTTTCTTGAAAATATTGGAATGCAATTCTAGTTAACAAAACCATTTTTTTACTGTTGACCCTCATAAGTTGATGTTTAAAGGTGATACCATTGTTATGGTTATATATCGAGGGGTGTATTACCATAAAAGGATTCTCTGTGAGTGTCAGTTAATCATGGTACCAAAATTAATATAGTTTCATCTAGGTGGAATCCCATATGAGGATTATCAGAGAGGATCATTGCCTAGGTTGGTGGATGTGGATAGTTTTGATTCTTGTAGGTTTATTTATTATTTACATTTTTCGGTGAGAGTTAACAATTATGTTTGATACCTTATGCCAAGATGAGTGGGTAGAAGGCACCCTATGAGATGTGACCTTGTTGAGATGTTTGAAATTAGGGATAGGTGGGTAGATCCAGTGACCATGATACTAGAATCGATCTGTAGTGCTATGTGGTAGACCTAGAGACTATTTTTTTACTTAAACCCTTGTAGGTTGATGTGTAGTTTGATCAAGGAAAACTAGAGACAGAGTTTATCCTATGTTTATGAATTACTTTTCTAGAAATTATCTTGGTTTTACAATTTTTATGAGACCTATTATTGATAGGGTCTTAGGTTTTTTGATTTAATCTTAGTGATGCTTGGTTTCTAAATATGTACCTAGGGTGTATTGGTACTAAGAATGGATTCAACAAGACATAATATTTTCATGCCTATCCCTTTTAACAAATAGTTGTGTGTTTGACACTATAATTTTAGATAAATATCACCATGTAATGGGATATCATGGAATAAATTGTGACATAAGGGAGGTTCTCAATTTTGAAGAGGAGTTCCATGGGAGCTTCTGGTTGAATGGGACTCTCATGATGTGTAGCATGGTCAGATTGGATTCAGTGGTAGTTGGATTACAAGAGTGTGATTTGGGTGATGACATGGTGGTATGGGTTTGTACACCAACTATTTTTTGTGAAATAGAAAAAATACATGAAATATTTTTGTGGTACTATTTAAATATTAAGTCGTTGAGTGGTCATGAGCGAGTCAATGAATGATGGTGTCAAATAAATTATGCGTGAATGATTTCATATGTTTTTAGATAATATGATAAATGGTTCTATATGGTAAATGAGGAATCAAGGTTTAATTTTGTTTAATCTATTCTTTTACCCTTTTCTTGACATAGAGACACTATTTTGGGAGGCATGGTGTCAAGAGTTTTCTAACCGAAAGTATAGCCTTTTCTTATGTGACCAGGGATTAGGTTGAGCTATACATACTTATTTATTAAATATTATCATACTCTTATTTAGAAATAATCATTCCTTATATCATGACATCATCTTGATTATGATAAGAGAGAATTTTTTATATTACGAGGTTCATAAATATCATTTCATGTTTGGTGGATGTACTCCTTACAGATTTCACTTAAGGAACAATATTCGTTAAAGCATAAAGTGGGGAGTAATCCCTTGGATGTTTGAGGGTGGTAAATCTTGTTTAAAATTGAAATCATACATCGATATGGAAACCATTCTTAGGAAGCAAGAATAGCTGATATAATGAGGTGAAAACAAGGATACTCTTATAGTGGGGATTATCATATATACCATGATTAAATAGATTCTTTCATGGAAGAGTGGTAAATGCTGTGAGGCCGATCATAGTCAAAATAGAATATTTTGTGGATGGTTAGGATGCAATAATGATAGTGGTTTTATTACCATAAGCATTCTAGGTACTTGAAGGATTATGGTGGGGTGGTTCTAATGACCTGTGTTTTGCGGGACTAGATATTTGTGAAGAAATTGGATTTTTTCTCTTTCAGATTTTTATAAGGGGTAGAATGGTCATTTTATACAACCCAAAGATTCCAGATAATTTTTATTACCACTCATTTTGTACCAAAATAGGGGTTTTACCCTTTTATAAGAGTGTAGTGGAATTCCTAACAGTTCAAATTTTCATGGAATAATTAATTTCTAAAATTTAATTTTATTAAATATTAATCTATTTTCACACTTTCTTTCATATATATATTTTTTAAAAGGAGCATCGAATTGAGATTTTTCTTTTTTTTTGAATCCAGAATGGTGGAATTTTATAAGGAAGGGTATATAATCTTGTTGGGCATCGTGCCCAGGCTTAATCCATGTTTTCCTTTTTCTTTTATTTTATTCATTTTATTTTTCCTTTTTTAATCTTTTCCCCCCACATGGATTCTTAGGTATGCCCACTTTGGAATACAATTTATCATTACCAAGATATAATGTGAGTGGGATATATATATATATATATATATATATATATTGGTAATAATAGAGGATCCATCACAGAGATTGGGAGGAGCTGGATTATCATGTTATAGCGGTGGAAGACGAATTAGTGTGATGTTTCGGCAAATTCCACCATAAGGCAGGCCTTTTTTAGTATACATTATAGATCATCATATATTTACTACTTTATAGTTTTTAGTTTCAATTATGATATATTTTAGACCAATCAGGTATATCTATAATCTTTGGGGAGAAAAATGGTGTTTCTGCACGATTTGAGGGGTTTCCCATTTGGAAATCCTGATCACAAGACGTGTAGTTTAGGATCAAAGAACTGTGTTCTTCTATAAAGACCCATACTTTACATACATTGTTAATACTTCAAAATTGAAGCACACTTATTACAACATATGACAAAACCACAAAGGACCGTATAGGTATAGTGTCTTTAGAAACTGGGAAACATAAACAACTGGTTCATAAATCTTCTACAGTGTCTCCCTTTTATTTCATCATATCTAGGGTCCCTTTTAGCATATTTTACTTAATATCCATCTTCCTGACCTGGGGAAAAGAAAACATAAAAGGGTGAGCTCAAATGCTCAGCAAGGGAAAATAAAGGAAATAAAAATCATATTATATCTTTTTGAAAATCATAACCTGCAAAAGAGATCATAATATCTTAACACGGAATAAATCATAGAAGTGAGAATGAGATCCCCATAATCATAACATGAAACTTTAAACTTTGTGGCATGCACACATAATCATGGAAAATCATTTCTTGTTAGTCATGACTCATTGCCAAGACTATCTTAGTGGACAAAGTCCCTTTCTGAACCGAGTTCACTCCTCGTTTTAGTCCTGTATCACTGAACCGAAATAACCTTCCGTTCCAGCCATGTCTATCTCATGAGATATAAAATCATTACCCAATGCATTGGAGGGAGATATAGGTCCCACCCATCTTATAATGAATCCTTTCTTATGTGTTCCACATAATCATAAAGCATACATCATAGCGTAACCCATGTAATAAAAATGGGATTCTTAAACAACATGACATCATAAAACAATTCATATAAGATAAAGGAATTCATAAAAATAATTCCATCACAACATGATCAAATCAATGAAATAATAGGGATAAAAACATAACCCTTTATTTTCTTAGATGGAAAATTATTTTGATAAAACACTTGAACTCCATTCTTGAGGAAAATATCCTTTCTTCTTCAAAAACATTTTTCCATTCATAACATGTCATAAGACTTTAAAATAAAATAAGTTGATTAAAAATAAACTTGAAAACTTGTAAAGTAAGCTTCTTGGAAATAATTTTTTAAAAATCCATTCATGACGTATAAGTTAAAAAAAACATTCTTCGTACTTTTGTCGGAAAAGTCAAAAAGTACCGCGTACGAAAAACGACAAAAGATTCCTTTCATACATATTACTAAAAACTCACCGAAGGGTAAAAATGGATTTAAAAAATTTTAGGTGGATGGAAATAATAATACATATTGATGAAACATGGATGTGGATGATAAAATACACCCCAGTAAATACTTACGAATAAACAATCTCGGATAAAAATGAGATTGTGATATTTCCCTTACCTTAGGTCCGATTTGCTTTGTATGTGTCCGAAGCTCCTGTATAATGGTTTAAATAATGTTATTGACTTGTTGCAGAATCATACATATTGATATGATATCATATATGGTCATATTCTTAGCTTCTTGTTAGTAATATTTCATTGTTACTTGTTACTCGGGTCTTTATTGCCTTTTGTTCTTATGCGTGTTTTGCCGAATAAATTCTTATTCTTCTTTTAAGGTTATAGATAACTTATATCCAGAATGGTATTAGTGTAACATATATCATATTTATTCATTCAATTCATTTATATAATTACTATGTAATGATGATCGTGTAGAACGAGTCGCATCACATCGTGGAGACGGTATTCCGTACGTACGCACGAGTGATGATACCGTTCCTATGATCGTGGAACTATATTGGAGTATATATATATATATATTATTTCAGTATCAATATTACTTTATAATAATCATAAATATTTACTCATTACACCATTATACCCATCCTTGTAAAGTGATGGTGGAAAAATAGATTACACCACGGCATGGAGACGGTATTCCGTACGTACGCACGCGCGGTGATTTCATTTTTTCCGTAGGATGGATAGAAGGTAAATTAGGGTTGTTTCATATTTATAATAACATATCAGTATGTAAGTAATACTAATGTTATTACTTTATCATGAAACAACTAAAGAATAAGAAGTTGAAGAAGAAAGAAATTGAAAAGATCGGTAATGGATATTACCTCTTCTTTGGAACGCCTCTTTGAATCCTCCACTTAGGGAACTAAGATTGGTCTTTGAAGAAGACCAGGACCTCTAGGATTATTCTAGGGAAGTGGAGAGGAGAAAATGGCAGGGGTTGGCCGAGCTTGAGTGCTCAAATTGGTGTGAGGAGGAGGGGGAGGAGGTGCCCTTTTATAAGGGAGGAGAGGGGCACCTTAGGAATATCTCAAAATATTATTTTATATTAAAGTCAAAATCGGTTTATAATGGTTCCAAAGGGTCTTATTTCGAAGCTAAAGTGCGTATGGGTCGAAATACTATCATCCAATAGGATTTAGACAAGTTTAGGGTATTATTTTAACCTTATCAATTAGATTTAACTCTAAGTTAAATAATTTAACTTTTACCATGTCTTTTTGTTTTCTTTCACTATATGGTTAATACACTTACTATAACATGCCAAACGAACCCCAAATTGTTTATTATTAATATATATATCCTTATCTAAGTCATTCGGCCAAACCTTAGATTTTTAGGAATAAAATAACAATTAATAATATAATATTTTATTGAAAAACTATTTTGTGTCAATTTTGACACTATTTGATATATGATTTTTGTGAAACTCATAACAGAATTATATGTTCGAATAAAGTTGATTAAATCAACACTAATATATCATAGTAACCTAGAAAATTAGTGGAATTCATAAAAAGTCTCAAATTACATTTATTTTGGTGTTTATAACATCAATTATGTCAATATTTCATTAATAAGATAATTACTGCATCATCATTGTGTCATAAATAAATTAAATTATTTAATGTCTAAAAATTACAAATAAACTACCATTATGTAGGAAATATTTTTATCTTTCTAATGAATATTTATAGTCGAATTTATCTTATGTATAACCCCATATTAAAAATGATTGACTTATTAAACTTTGATTTTAACTATTTTAACCCTTCTTTAAATAAATTAATAATAAATGTCCTAATCTAACCCAAGTGGGCCTAAATGGTCATATTTTATTCATAAGGTTGTTTTTGGTCGAATTACACTTATCCAATAGAATTGGGACATCTGTTAGGGTAATAGTAATATCATATTTACCCTTAGTTACCCTATTTACTATTAACCGCAGTAAAAAAAGTAAAAAGTTACTATTCAACAAAAAATTATTTTCATCTCATTGAACCACATTTTACTTACTGATATCAACCGTGTCTATCGGATTTTCGAAATTCCATTCACAGAAGCGGTAAAATTAAGTTTTATGCAAAATTCAGTTTTTAACCTACCACTTAGTGGTTTCACTATTTATCAAAAATTTAATGTTTTCAGAAAAATACCAAAATTTCACCCTAGGCTAATTTCGGTATTCCGAATCCAAAAATGAAGTCCATTTTAAAAAATAAAATTTATAAAATTTCAAAAAGTGGTTATTAATATTCATAACGGCTAGTTTTAATAATATTTTAATAGCATATCGTTGTTTAGTGAAACTCGGTATTGCGTACGACGCAAGCTATCGAGGAAGGTCGCGATTGCGTGTAAAGTAAGCCAAGCTAGTATGTAGTGAAAGATTCCTTTGATGATATATAAAAAACAAAATATTACTCATAAAAATCTTGGGTGTTACATTCTACCCCCCTTAAAAAGAATTTCGCCCTCGAAATTCGTCACTTTGTAACAAACAGATGAGGATACTTCTCCCTCATCATATCCTCAAGCTCCCATGCAGCTTCTTCAAGTTGGTGGTTCCTCTATAAAACTTTCACCAAGCGAGTGGTCTTGTTTCGTAGGACTTTTTTGCTACGATCCAGAATCTCTATCGGCTGTTCTTCATAAGAAAGATCTTGCTCCAGCGGTACAACTTCTGAGCTGAGTACATGTGAAGGATCAGGTATGTACTTTCTTAGGAGAGATACATGGAACACATCGTGAACTTGAGAGAGATTCGGTGGAAGCGCCAATCGGTAAGCTACCTTCCCAACACGATCCAGTATTTCGAAAGGACCGATATATCTAGGGCTCAACTTTTCCTTCTTTCCAAATCTCATAACCCTCTTCCAGGGAGATATTCGTAAGAACACTTTATCACCCACTTCAAACTCTAGGTCTTTTCTTCGGTTGTCGGCATAAATTTTCTGTCGACTCTGAGCTGTTCTTATGTGTTTTTGAATATATCTAACCTTTTCTGCCATTTCATCAACGAGATAAGGTCCTAACAGCTTTCTTTCCCCAACTTCATCCCAGCAAGTTGGAGTCCTGCATTTCTTTCCATAGAGAGATTCATAAGAAGCCATCTGAATACTGGAGTGAAAGCTATTATTATAAGAAAATTCCACCAAAGGTAGGTGTGGATCCCAACCTCCTTTTAAATCAATAGAGCAATATCTCAACATATCTTCTAGGGTTTGAATTGTTCTCTCAGACTGACCGTCTGTCTGGGGATGATAAGCAGTGCTGAAACTCAACTCTGTATCCAGAGTATGCTGAAGACTTCGCCAGAACTTCGAGGTAAATCTCGGATCCCGATCAGATATAACAGAAAGTGGTACTCCATGCAATCTTACCACTTCCTTTACATATATCCTGGCAAGCTGATCTAGAGATAAATCCTCTCTCATAGCAATGAAGTGTGCAGACTTTGTAAGACGATCAACTATGACCCAAATAGCATTATTTCCTTTGGATGTTTTAGGAAGTACTGTGACAAAGTCCATAGTGATGTTTTCCCATTTCCATTCGGGTATGGGTAATGGTTGTAACATCCCCTTAGACTTCTGTCTCTCAGCTTTAACTTGTTGACAAACCAAGCATCGAGAGACATATTCAGCAACATCTCTTTTCATGACATCCCACCAGAAGTACTCTTTCAGGTCCCTATACATCTTCGTGCTTCCAGGATGAATAGAGAATGATGAACTATGAGCCTCATCCAGAAGCTCCTTCTTTAATTCGGGGATGGGAGGAACAGAAACCCAATTTCTGAACTTTATTATCCCATCACTATCAAGGTTGAATTCTGGAACATTTCTCACCTTCTTTTGTAACTCGACATCCTCTTTCTGTGCCTCTTTAATCTTCACATGTATAGATGGTTGAACATTCATTTGAGAAAGATAAGATTTTTCCCCTTCCATTATAATTCCAACATCCATCCTTTGTAAATCCATAAATATTGGATCTTTTGTGATCCTCATCATGGATAAACTAGCATGGTCTTGTCGACTTAATGCATCTGCCACCTTGTTTGCTTTCCCAGGGTGGTAATGGATTGAGCAGTCGTAATCCTTAATCAGCTCCAACCATCTTCTTTGACGCATATTCAACTCATTTTGTGTGAAAATATACTTTAAACTTTTATGATCAGTATAAATATCACACCATTCACCATAAAGGTAATGCCTCCAAATCTTTAATGCAAAGATTACCGCAGCCAACTCCAAATCATGTGTTGGGTAATTTTTCTCATGGATTTTCAACTGTCGTGAGGCATAAGCTATCACCATATCATTTTGCATAAGAACACACCCCAATACCTTCTTGGATGCATCACTATAGATCACAAACCTTTCTCCACTACAAGGCAGTGTGAGCACAGGTGCACTGGATAACCTTCTTTTCAACTCCTTGAAATTCTCTTCACATTCCTCTGTCCAGAAAAACTTAACTCCTTTCCGAGTCAACTTGGTGAGTGGATTGGATAATCGTGAAAAATCTTTTACAAAACGTCGATAATATCCAGCCAAACCAAGAAAACTTCGGATCTCAGTTACTATTGTTGGTCTTGACCATCTTTCGATAACCTCTGTTTTTGCTGGATCCACAGATATCCCCTCTTTTGAGATTATGTGACCCAAAAATGCAACTTTTTGAAGCCAAAATTCACACTTGGTAAATTTTGCATAAAGCTTCTCCTTTCTCAGGGTCTTCAATATAATTCTCAAGTGATATTCATGCTCTTCCTTGCTCTTTGAATAGACAAGAATATCTTCTATAAAGACTACCACAAATTGATCAAGATAGTCTATAAAGACTCTATTCATTAGATCCATGAAGATAGCAGGGGCATTAGTAAGACCAAATGGAATCACTATAAATTCACAGTGTCCATACCTTGTATGGAAAGCCGTCTTTGGTATATCCTCCCTTTTGACCCTTAATTGATGATACCCTGAACGAAGATCAATCTTGGAAAAGTATTGAGCTCCACGTAGTTGGTCAAATAAGTCATCAATGCGTGGGAGAGGATATTTGTTCTTGATAGTGATCTTGTTAAGTTCTCGATAATCAATGCAGAGTCTCATTGATCTATCTTTCTTCTTAACAAATAGAACAGGTGCTCCCCAAGGTGACGCACTAGGGCATATGAATCCCTTATCAAGATTCTCTTGGACTTGCTTCTTCAATTCTTGCAACTCAATTGGGGCCATTCTATAAGGTGTCTTTGAAATTGGAAAAGCACCTGGTACGAGTTCTATTGAAAACTCAACTTCACGATTTGGTGGAAGACCCGGTAACTCCTTCGGAAAGACATCATCAAACTCCCGTACAATGGGCATATTCTTAATCATGAGTTTCTCACCAACCATTTGATATAAATAACCTTCATTTAGTGGAATCAATACCCATAAGATGGAAGAAATTTCCACTGGAAGGTTATGTTCATCCTTGCATTGTTAGACGATCGTAGATTGATCTGGAATATGAAATGTGACTTCCCTTCTTTTGCAATTGATATGAGCTCCATGTAGAGAAAGCCAATCCATGCCAAGAATCACATCAAATTCCACTAAAGGAAGGATCACAAGATTTTCAGGAAGCACTTTCCCAAAAACTTCGATCGGAGAAGAATTATAAACTTTTGATGCGACTGTTGTGCCATTAGGTGTTGTCACATCTAACTTAACATCTAATTGTTGAGGTAGTACGGAGATACCCTTAGAAAATTTTTCAGAAATAAAAGAGTGGTTGGATCCAGAATAAAATAAAACATTTGCTAATTTAGAGTGGATGGTAAGTGTACCTTTCACCACTTCGTTATCGTACTCCACATCGCTGATAGAAATTGCATGTGACTTTCCTTTGTCTTTAGCCATAAGATTTTGTTGACGTCGACCATCATCATCAACCCTTGGATTTGGGCATTGATTGGCATAATGCCCCATCTCCTTGCAATTGAAACATTGAAGTGTAATAGGTTCATTCTGTGTATCCCTTCCTTTGTTTGCATCATTAGACATCTTCTTCCCATTATCGCGGCATTCAAATGCCCGATGACCTTCCTTTACACATTTAAAACATTTACTTGTCCCTTTAAGACAACTCCCTCCATGTTTCTTTCCACACTTTTAGCATAAGGGAAAGTTCATCTTCTTTTCAGTGTGCGCTTTATATTTTCCTTTGAATTCCATCTTCCTCTTCTTATCAAACCCATGTGACTGATGGGTTATTCCAATCTCCATCTTGACTTTGAGAGCACATCGAACGATTTCCTCGTAGCTATTGAAGTCCCTTATGGCTAACGCCCTTCGAAGACTTGGTTTTAAGCCACTAAAGAATCGATCGATCTTACTCTCAGGTTGGATAATAATACCAGAAGCATACCTTGCAAGTCTTGTAAAATTTGCTTCATAGGTACCAACAGATTCATCATCCCTTTGCTTCAGTTCAAGAAACTCTTTCTCCATCTTTGTTCGGAGAATACGAGGGAAGTAATTATTGAAAAATATGTTCTTGAACTCGTCCCATTCCATAGACTCAATTTCATCCCTTTGCCTCGTATTCTTAATAAGATTCCACCATTGATCAGCATCTCCTTCCAAACGATACAGTACTAGGATGACTTTATCATGTTCAGAACATTGAAGAACTGAAAATATCTTTTCAGTAGTACTAATCCATTGTTCAGCAACTAATGGATCAGTAGACCCACTGAAAGAAGGTGGACGCTGCCTCATGAAGGATTCAACAGAATGTTGCTCCTTCCTTTGCTCGTTTGGAAGTCCTGCATGATTCATAGCTTGAGAAAGTTGTGTGAGCATGGCTACAGGATTTTTCATTCCAGCTCCCATATCGTTTGGTTGCTCAGGGGGACAATCATTGCATTTCCCATCGCATTCCGCATTAACACGGTTCCTTCGGGTTCCATCCATTGACTAAAACCAAGAAGAATAGTGTGAGCAACACTAATTATAATAGGAAAACCACATAATCAAGGATAAAATTTCACACTTAAGGTTTTATCCTAGGTTATTCATGGCCATTTCTAAAACACTAAGAATGTGTTCTATGCTTAGACTTATCCTTAGGGTTCTTACTAAGGCTTTCACATCCTAGTTTCCAATGGATGACTATACCTTTCCTCTGATACCAACTATAACGACCCATACTTTACATACATTGTTAATACTTCAAAATTGAAGCACACTTATTACAACATATGACAAAACCACAAAGGACCGTATAGTTATAGTTTCTTTAGAAACTGGGAAACATAAACAACTAGTTCATAAATCTTCTACAGTGTCTCCCATTTATTTCATCATATCTAGGGTCCCTTTTAGCATATTTTACTTAATATCCATCTTCCTGACCTGGGGAAAAGAAAACATAAAAGGGTGAGCTCAAATGCTCAGCAAGGGAAAATAAAGGAAATAAAAATCATATCATATCTTTTTGAAATTATAACCTGAAAAAGAGATCATAATATCTTAACATGGAATAAATCATAGAAGTAAAAATGAGATCCCCATAATCATAACATGAAACTTTAAATTTTGTGGCATGCACACATAATCATGGAAAATCATTTCTTGTTAGTCTTGACTCATTGCCAAGACTATCTTAGTGGACAAAGTCCATTTCTGAACCGAGTTCACTCCTCGTTTCAGTCCTGTATCACTGAACCGAAATAACCTTCCGTTACAGCCATGTCTATCTCATGAGATATAAAATATTTACCCAATGCATTGGAGTGAGATATAGGTCCCACCCATCTTATAATGAATCCTTTCTTATGTGTGCCACATAATCATAAAGCATACATCATAGCGTAACCCATGTAATAAAAATGGGATTCTTAAACAACATGACATCATAAAACAATTCATATAAGATAAAGGAATTCATAAAAATAATTCCATCACAACATGATCAAATCAATGTAATAATAGGGATAAAAACATAACCCTTTATTATCTTAGATGGAAAATTATTTTGATAAAATAGTTGAACTCCATTCTTGAGGAAATTTCCTTTCTTCTTCAAAAACATTTTTCCATTCATAACATGATATAAGACTTTAAAATAAAATAAGTTGATTAAAAATAAACTTGAAAACTTTTAAATTAATCTTCTTGTAAATAATGTTTTAAAAATCCATTCATGACGTATAAGTTAAAAAAAAATTCTTCGTACTTTTGTCGGAAAAGTCAAAAAGTACCTCGTACGAAAAATGACAAAAGATTCCTTTCATACATATTACTAAAAACTCACCGAAGGGTAAAAATGGATTTAAACAATTTTAGGTGGATGGAAATAATAATACATATTGATGAAACATGGATGTGGATGATAAAATACACCCCAGTAAATACTTACGAATAAACAATCTCGGATAAAAATGACATTGTGATATTTCCCTTACCTTAGGTCCGATTTGCTTTGTACGTGTCCAAAGATCCTGTATAATGGTTTAAATAATGTTATTGACTTGTTCCAGAATCATACATATTGATATGATATCATATATTGTCATATTCTTAGCTTCTTGTTAGTAATATTTCATTGTTACTTGTTACTCGGGTCTTTATTGCCTTTTGTTCTTATGCGTGTTTTGCCGAATACATTCTTATTCTTCTTTTAAGGTTATAGATAACATATATCCAGAATGGTATTAGTGTAACATATATCATATTTATTCATTCAATTCATTTATATAATTACTATGTAATGATGATCATGTAGAACGAGTAGCATCACATCGTGGAGACGGTATTCGGTACGTACGCACGAGTGATGATATCGTTCCTATGATCGTGGAACTATATTGGAGTATATATATATATTATTTCAGTATCAATATTACTTTATAATAATCATAAATAGTTACTCATTACACCATTATACCCATCCTTGTAAAGTGATGGTGGAAAAATAGATTACACCACGGCATGGATACGGTATTCCGTACGTACGCACGCGCGATGATTTCATTTTTTCCGTAGGATGGATAGAAGGTAAATTAGGGTTGTTTAATATTTATAATAACATATCAGTATGTAGGTAATACTGATGTTATTACTTTATCATGAAACAACTAAAGAAGAAGAAGTTGAAGAAGAATGAAATTGAAAAGATCGGTAATGGATATTACCTCTTCTTTGGAACGCCTCTTTGAATCCTCCACTTAGGGAACTAAGATTGGTCTTTGAAGAAGACCAGGACCTATAGGATTATTATAGGGAAGTGGAGTGGAGAAAATGGCAGGTGTTGGCTGAGCTTGAGTGCTCAAATTGGTGTGAGGAGGAGGGGGAGGAGGTGCCCTTTTATAAGGGAGGAGAGGGGCACCTTAGGAATATCTCAAAATATTATTTTATATTGAAGTCAAAATCGGTTTATAATGGTTCCAAAGGGTCTTATTTCGAAGCTAAAGTGTGGATGGGTCGAAATACTATCATCCAATAGGATTTAGACAAGTTTAGGGTATTATTTTAACCTTATCAATTAGATTTAACTCTAAGTTAAATAATTTAACTTTTTCCATGTCTTTTTGTTTTCTTTCACTATATGGTTAATACACTTACTATAACATGTCAAACGAACCCCAAATTGTTTATTATTAATATATATATCCTTATCTAAGTAATTTTGCCGAACCTTAGATTTTGAGGAATAAAATAACAATTAATAATATAATATTTGATTTAAAAACTATTTTGTGTCAATTTTGACACTATTTGATATATGATTTTTTTGAAACTCATAACAGAATTATATGTTCGAATAAAGTGGATTAAATCAACACTAATATATCATAGTAACCTATAAAATTAGTGTAATTCATAAAAAGTATCAAATTACATTTATTTTGGTGTTTATAACATCAATTATGTCAATATTTCATTAATAAGATAATTACTGCATCATCATTGTGTCATAAATAAATTAATATATTTAATGTCTAAAAATTACAAATAAAATACCATTATGTAGGAAATCTTTTTATCTTTCTAATGAATATTTATAGTCGAATTTATCTTATGTATAACCCCATATGAAAAATTATTTACTTATTAAACTTTGATTTTAACTATTTTAACCCTTCTTTAAATAAATTAATAATAAATGTCCTAATCTAACCCAAGTGGTCCTAAATGGTCATATTTTATTCATAAGGTTGTTTTTGGTCGAATTACACTTATCCAATAGAATTAGGACATATTTTAGGGTAATAGTAATATCATATTTACCCTTAGTTACCCTATTTACTATTAACCGCGGTAAAAAAAGTAAAAAGTTACTATTCACCAAAAAATTATTTTTATCTCATTGAACCACATTTTACTTACTGATATCAACTGTGTCTGTCGGATTTTCGAAATTCCATTCACAGAAGCGGTAAAATTAAGTTTTATGCAAAATTCAGTTTTTAACCTACCACTTAGTGGTTTCACTATTCATCAAAAATTGAAAGTTTTCAGAAAAATACCAAAATTCCACCCTAGGACAATTTCGGTATTCTGAATCCAAAAATGAAGTCCATTTTAAAAAATAAAATTTATAAAATTTCAAAAAGTGGTTATTACTATTCATAACGGCTAGTTTTAATAATATTTTAATAGCATATCGTTGTTTAGTGAAACTCGGTATTGCGTACGGCGCAAGCTATCGAGGAAGGTCGCGATTGCGTGTAAAGTAAGCCAAGCTAGTATGTAATGAAAGATTCCTTCGATGATATATAAAAAACAAAATATTACTCATAAAAATCTCGGGTGTTACATCTTCTCATTTGGTGAGGATGATATTTTTAGATGTTTACACCATTTATAGGGTTTAAGAACCATATACATGTACATAGCCTTGTATATGAGCACCTTGATAGACATCCCATGTAAGTGTACTTGTCCATGTAAAGCACACGAAAAGACCCTGGGTGGGATGCATGCCATATAGAAGTACATAACCATGGAGAATACATGAACTTTCCATGTGAGGAATACGGTAAGGTACCCCTTGTCTAGAAAATTTTGTGTACACTATATAAAGTCCAAATACATGGTTATTACATGACATATCTGACTGGAGTACACACCTAGGTGAAACTTCGAGGGTACACGCTGTGTACTGGGGTATACTTGTTGTGTACACCTCCCTTTCAACCCTTTTTTTGATATTTCATATATTCATTCCCATGAGTAATAATTGGACACATGGGTAGTCCACTTTGAGTATATTTATTAATTTATCATGATGTATAAACCCTTGATGTGGTTTTAGTATTCCTAGGAGTTATTATAGGATTTTTACTAAAGGGATAGGTTCTTCCTCACGTAATTAAATATAGAAATCTCATGATAGAGGAACCCATGATATGAGGTGTACCATGAGTCATATATCTAGGAATTTATTAAAATAATCTTTATTTTAGTATAATAGTTCACCTAGTCATTTGACCTAGAGTATCTCATGTAAGATACCTCTACCTTACCACTATTTAAATGTTTCCACTGTGGGATGCCTTCACTTACATGCTAACATAGGGAATATCTTGTAGGATACCTTTATACTTTTAATCCTTCCAAGGATCCTAAGTAGGATTCCTCTATGTACACATACCATTCCAAGGATCCTATTTCATATACATCTACCTACTTACACCATTCCGGGGATCCCTCGTAGGATTATTTTACTTATATTCAACCGAGAGGATCCTATGTACGATGAATCTATTTATTTACTTTTTTTAGGATCTCATATAGGATCAATTTGGTAGGTTTATTTTTCTAAGGATCCCTATAAATATTTAATCACTTATTTATATTCCTCAAGGATTCAAACTATGATTCCTCTCTAGTGCCATGAAATAAGGGACCCAGTGGGTGCCCTAGTGTTTTACAAACATAGAGCTAGTACGCTGGGTTTGGGTATAGATGGTAGCAACAGTCACCTTATAAATGGTGATGAACTTGTAAGCCCATGGGGATATGTAAGTATTGGTGGGTTTTGGAATTTAAACACCCTCACTCTTTTTCTTATTTATTTACATGGTTACATTTGATGCAACTATTATTGATAGAGGTGCTTCTTGGTATTATTGATGATGGGCCTAATATGATGTGATATTTATTTTTGGGATTCAAAGAGGTACTTCTTGGGATCTGACTTTTGTGCCAATTTTTATCTTGTTATATTGTTGTGATACCTAGAGTGGGACCTAGATATTGATACTACATAATTAATATTATGTTATTGGGATACATAGATGTATATATTAGGGTCCTTCTTAAGAGATATACTCTTGGATGATTTCACTCTCCTGAGTGATGAGGATGATTTTTTTATCCCTAATTGATGACATAACTGCTAGTTTTAAAATGTACATCCAAATTCTTGATTAACTCGAGGATGATTATGATCTCTTGAGAGAAAATATGATGCCCCCTAGGGTCAGGTGGATATAAAATTACTGAACTCACTAGAATTGACTGAGAGTGGGTTGTTGAGGAGTTTTCTGTTTAATGGATGCCATGATTGTAATTAGATATAGAGATAAATCTTTTTATATCTCACCAAATGGTCTTCCCCTTAGGGATTATCTAAGTGACAATGTCATGTACACCAAGGGATTAGGACCTAGGACACATACATTGGACTAGATTTACATGGCTTGAGTGGTATGGAATGTAGTTGAGTGAAAGTTTATAGTATTTATAGATATTAAATAATATCTATCATTATTGTGAATAGAGGTGAGTATGGGTGATCAAAGGGCCTGGTAATATATCACCCCTATGGTGGATTGTCTTGATCAGAGACATTTATAGTGGTATCTGAAGATATTATTATTCATTAGGATTAAAAATATAGGGATTGACATAATTATACTCGACTTGAGTTGTATAATATCCTTCTTAATGACCCTTTCATTTGATTTCTATAAGTTTAGGATTATGGATCCTATAAAACCCCAAGATTCCACGATACACTTCTCTTTCAATAATGCAATAGCTTGCGTTGTACGCAAGTTCGAGATTCTAACACACCAAGACAAATCAAAGTAGACGTTATGAATAGTAATACCAACTTTTTGAAATTTTATAAATTTTATTATTCAAATTGGACATCATTTTTGTATTAGTAATATCCAAATTATCCTAAGTTGAATTTTTTGTAATTTTCTGGGAACTTCCAATTTTTTATGAATAGTGAAAAATACTTAAATATGACTTTTTTAATCAAAATAATTTATAGTGATAAATTATACTCTTTAGTGGTTTTAAAGTACAATTAGAATATATTTTTACCATTTTATCCAATGGTGGTCATTATAATTAATTTCACTTTTAAATTGGACATAAACAATTGTCAATATTTTGATATATATTGTTTCTTAAAAACATGCTATTTGTTGTGACAACGAGAATTAATTATAAAATTAATTAATTAAACTTATATGTTTTAAATTTTTTAAAATAGACATCATTTTTTAATTAGTAATATCAGATATAGCTTAGGGTGAATTTTTGGTAATTTTCTGAAAAACATCAATTTTTGATGAATAGTGAAACCACTAAGTGGTAGTTAAAAAACTGATTTTTCGTTTAAATGAAACTTTACCATGTCTATGAATTGAATTTCAAAAATCCGACATACAGGGTTGTCATTATGATGAAAAATGTGGTTCAATGAGATGAAAATAATCTTGGGTGAATAGTAACTTTTAAATTTTATTAATCGGGATTAAAGGTAATTAGTGAAATTTATGGTCAAAATGATATTATAAAAATATGAAAATACCTTTACACTTGTCCTACCATTATTGGATGAGGCATGGCCGACCAAGAAAATCCATGGGTCAACTTGGGGACCCCATGGAGCCACTTCGGTATGAAAATGACATTAATAACTTTTTATTTAAAGTAAAAATAAAATTGTCAGAAACTTGTGTTGTTTTACTAAAACAATTATTACATGGGTTAATATAAGTGAATTTTTTTTTACTATGATTATTAATTGGAAAGATAAAACTATTTACTACATCATGGTAATTTTTTTATAATTTTTAGACATTAAATAAATTAAATTTTTTTATGACACAATGATGATGCAACGATTACCTCATTAATTAACGATTTAAATAAAATGGAAAGATAATGTAAAATCTAAGACATACACTTGTCAGAAACCTATTGGATGAGTATATTTTGAACCCTTATCACCTTATCATAGAAATATATAATTGTGGGACCTTTGAAATCCGACAAGCACTTGATAATAATGTAACATTTAATGACATTCCAAGAGTGCCCATCCTCTCCTCTTATAAAAGACCCCCACGTCTACCACCTTACTCACATGATCAAAGCCATTTTTATTAGACAAACTCTTCCCAGATACTCTCTCAACATTCCTACCTTAATCCTGGAAGCCTTACCTTAGGAAGAAATCTTTTTAAGAAACCATTTTGGCTCAAATCAAAAAGAGTTACCCGATTTTAAGGTAATGTCTTCTCTTATGTTCTTTTGTTTTATTTTTCTTCTCCAACACCTTAAACTATTTTTATTCCTTTCATTTGTTACAACAACAGTATATTAAATATACTAGGATATTTTTATGAGAAGGATTTTATTTACACTTACACACACCTTCGTCTAATGGTTAATGAACATACTGTTTCTGTGGGTCGCGAATTACTGCCTCACGAAACGATGATTGTTCAATATTCTTTTAACACCTCTCATAGTGGCCATTATGATGACACTATTTTTATATATGATATATTTTATGTTTATGTTTTCATTTTTCTTCTGTATTTTTCATTTATTCCATCCCTTTATGACTTCCATTATGGGTAAATGCGATAATTTCATTTTAGGAAGTGCAGACTACCGCCCCCTCAAAGTGATTTGAATCGTTAAGGACATATGTGGGACGTATAAAGGATGGAGTAAATGATATTATATATGATATTATAATGGAATTATAATAAACCTTTATATAATTATGATTTCATTCTATTAAATACGAAATAGAAATGAAAGTAGCATTCATGCGAACGTACGACTTACCGTCTCCATGAACGGTGCATTTCATTTATTACCTCTAAATGTTATGTAATATTATAAATGCATGTATATACTGGATATATATGATATATAAAATATCTAAATCATGAATATAATTCTTTATATAATAGGTATTTTACAACATGAACAACTTGTAATTATAATAAGTTTATTTTTGACTCAAGTACCAAAGATCGACAAAACGACTGTTATTAACTTAAATAATTACATAATGTGAATAACATGGTAATAAGTGATATAAAAGGAATAATGAACTTGAAAAATGTTCTTATGAAATTAGAAATTAACTCTAGTTTATTAATCAGGAGGTTAAAGAACGATCGAGTCAAGTCGGACACGAGGTAAGGGAACTTCTTAACCCGATTTCAATTCTTTGGGTTAATCTTCTACTTTAAAATTATGTCATGATATTATTATGTCCTATCTTGTATTTATACTTTCTTTATGTGTAAATATAGTGAATACACATAATAGATCTATTTTATTTAAAAAATTATATTTGTATGGGACTTCGTCTCAATCTCCATTCATTGAGGCGTATTTTGTTTTATACACAAATTTCTTTTATACGGTGTATAAACCCCTTTGACTTTTTTACATTTATTCAAAAAGAATCTTTTTTATATGAAGAATTTTACTAAATGAAAAAAGGTAATGTTTTTTTATCATACATATGCGGTGACAACGACTTCTCTTCCGTCGTGACCATTATTTGAGTTTCAGCATCCTCTACAAGCCATAATTTTTTTAAATGAAAAATAAATACCAAGATTTAATTTCCTTTTATTTTGGTATTGAAAATGGTTTTGATAATGTTTTTATTATATCAATGTGTTGTATTGATATCTTGTGATTGAAATGAGAAAATTTTATGTTTATTTATGCATGTTTTATGTGATACGATTATGTTATGGATTATGATATGTTTAAACCTGTTCACATGAGGAATTCAACAGACTTAATAAGTGATGGGTGGAGCCCACTATAGCTCCTAGAGGCATCAGTAGGTATCTTGAGACAAACTAGTGTCTTGTAACGAGGCCTTGAAAAAATATTATTTGTAGTCTTGGCACGAGGCCTTGGCTACGTGGTTATGATAGTCTGGCATTATGCATTCCATCATTACGAAAGTGGTTATTGATATTGCATGTGATTATTCTACTAGTAGAATATCCATTTAAATAAGTAAATGGAATTATTTCATTTTATTTTTTCCATATTATGCTGAAGTTCTAGTTTAAAAGGCTTTTGTTTTAGTTATACATTTCCTTAAATGTTAATGTTTATTTATGAAAGCTTCCGCTATATTGTTATCCTTACTGAGCATCTGATCTCACCCCTTTCAATGTTTTAATTTTTCCAGGATGTGATGAAGTATATTATGAATGACCTGCAGGGATAGTATGAGGGGATATGAATACAAGATGTTTTTTTAGTTTTGTTTTACTTTATGATGTAATTTAAGACTTATTATTGTATATAGTGTTTCCAAGGCTACTAAACTAATCGGTCTTTTGAGACTTGATATTTTTTGATCTTGCCAATGTTACGCAATAATGCACCGACTCTAAGTAACTGGGGTTGGGACGTTACAGCTCCAAGGATAAAATACTATAGATTTATATTATTTTTCACCTTGATTATATATATATGGTGAAATATATGTACACACACACACAGATATATATATATATACACAAGATAAAACATTGTCCATTTTTCAGGATCATATACCTAGGGATCAACTATGGTTTCATTATATTTATTTTATTTATCATTTCTAGTTGTGAATTTTCTAGGCTATGTATATCGAAATACTATGAACTTATGAAAACAAATTATTGGCTTATCATTAGGGTGTCCTAATGAGATTATTTTTAACACTTATTCATGAACCTTGGTTTTTATATAGACTTTATGTATTCTTTTTTAGGTATCTCATATATTTCATGATGGATAAGGATTAGGCCAAGGGTTTCCGAAAAGAGATGACCCACTCATGTAAATTATTATGATCGGTTTTTATTAGCTTGATAGTGTCATGTTGACTGAGTATGTGTTTTAGATCAGAGTTTGTTGTAGATCCATGTTATTTTATTCAGTTTTTTAAATGTACTCATGTATATGGGATATTCCCTGTGGGGGATAAATTTTATATGTATGAAAATTATATTGATTATTTTATATCATTCCATTTATTATTAGATGATGCACCTATTTATTTTATTTATTTCTTCTGTAACATGAATTGAGCCTCGAGGGGAAATACGAGACCTGTACGGTTGAACTATATTTTTAGAGATCCAAATAGAGATTGTTTTTGAAGCTCTCTGTGGTCTATGTGGACATGCCAATGCTCTCGAGGAAGAAATGACTGGCCTCATCCAAGTGGTGTGCATTGAAATGAAACAGAACTAGAAAAAGGTATGGTTCGAATCAGACTCTACCACCATTGTGCACATGATCAGGATGGTGGTGATATATCTATCTTGGAAGCTGACAACATGATGGAAAAACTTATTAGACATTCTATATTCTATAAACTATATCGTCACACATATTTATTGGGAGTTGAATTATCTTGTGGATGCTCTTGATAACAAGGGAGTTATTGTAGTGGTTTGCTTTTACTCTAACTCTCTATCTGACGATATCCTATTTTACCATAGGACAAGTGTAAGACTCCTTATTTATGACTTTTTAGGTTTTTTACATTTATATAAGAGCCCTTGCAATAAATTTTATAAAAAAAAATACAATTACACATGATCAAAATTTTCATTTTCCATTGGATGGAAAATGAGACGAAATAGGTTCTTAACATAATCATAAAAACATTATCATTTATGAAAGATGGTAATTTTATTATTTCAGCATGGTCAATGAATATTAGATAAATGTAGAAGAAGAAATATACATGAATATATCAGTAGGGACTTATACCTTCTCCATGAATATCTACCTTTGGATCAAACCTTTATACTTTTAGGATTGGTATCTTGTTAAAATTAGGAATTGTAGAAAATGATGATAGATGCTTGAAGACATTTTTCTTGTTTTTTTAAAAACAATAGTTCTAAAGAGTTATGATGATGAGATGAGAGTTAGTTCCCTTTTATTAGTGAGGGGTGGAGCACGTTAGAATAAGTTAATGTATTAAATTGGTGAAGATTACATTAATTTGAAACTAGACCAAAATTTAAATATATAGAAGAAATAATATTGAGTATTAAAAGTAATATCATTCAATAAAATTAGTATTTGTTTAGGAAATGTTTTCACACTTATTTGTAAGATCTAAAACATTTGATGATTACTGTGATATAAAGTTTTTACTCTATTGGAGAAAAGAAAGATAATATAAATGGTAATGTGACCAATAATTGGAAAATGGTTAATTTTACCAAATATATACCAATAAAATTACCAAAAATAACATTTTTATGAATTTTTAATCAATAAATAATATACTATTTATCAAAATATACCATTAAATTCATTTTTGGAACTATTTACAAAGATTGACTGTAATGGCCTCAGGATAGTAAGGAAGTTAGAATATAAAAATTTACCACATTACTAATATGTTATATTTATCTTAAAATCTCATGTAAGACAATAATTCATCCAAAATTTATTACTTATAATTTTATTAAATATTTTAATTTTATTTTCTATTACTTGAACAAAAAAAGTGTAGGCATTGTATAAAAAATTAAGGTAATTATTGAATCAATAAAAATTAAAAATAAATAAGCATAATAAAATAATAATTAATATTTCAATTAACCATTTATAAAATAACAAAACCACTTATTATGTCTATTAAACAATATTATAGATATTTAAATAAAGAGAATGAAATTATGTTTTCAGACATTACTTGAAATAATATAAAGTTCAATATCAAAGTCAAGTAGAAATAAAATTAAAAAATGTTATAAACTTGGATGGTTATGGTCTAAAAAACGTATAGAATAAAATAAATACAAGAAATATGGATATTTTTATCTATTATCTCATAGTTTTAAGTCTATTTTACCCATTCTACCATTACAAAAGTGATAATATTTACTACGATTACTATTTATAATGAAAAAAATAAAAGGGACCTATTAACCAAATTTGATCATAATAATTACAAATATATAATCCATTTTAAAATATTTAATACCAAGAAGTTCATTTAATCAATTTTAATATTAATTCTTATAATGAAATGAAAAATAGTTTTTAGAAAAAAATCATTTTTAAAATTAAAAATTATCATATAAAAAAATCCACTGTATTGAGGATTATTATAGAATTAATTAAATTATATCTAGTTAATATTGACTTTTTTAGTTAATTATAAAATTAAAATTATAATGGGACTTTTAATTAAATTCTGTTATGAAAAGAAATGATAGTTTTACAAAAAAACTTTATTTCCAAAAATTCAGTTAAAATTTATTATTTTCAAAAATAAAATCCAAAAAATAACCCCAAGATAATATTTACATGATGATTTCAAAATTTATACCATTTTTAGAAAATAAAATTTATAATAGTTATATAAAGATATTTAAGTTTGACTATAAAATCCATAAAATCTATTTTGATGACAAACATGTTTTAAAGCACAAATAACAATAATAAAAATCTAATTCATATGAATTAATCAATGATTTATCATTTTATAAAATATTTATACATACTTTTCATAACTTTATTATCACTATACATACACAAATTTAATTACTAGGTTATAATAATAATATTTTAAAATAAATATTTTTATAGTATATCAGAATTCTTATAAAGCTTACTATTGAAAGATTATGAATCTATTGAGATAAATATTATTTCAAAATAAATTATGGTCTTAAATTATACCCCCCATTAATAAATTTCAACATCATTATTTTTTCTAGTTGTTAATAAAAAAATTTTAAAATGTTTTTTTTAAAATCAATTCCATGTTGTTGAAGATAAAACATATAATCCTAAATTGAAAACACTTTTAAAAATTTAAAAATACATATTTTGAGAGAAAACACTTTAAAAATGGATTCTATAAAATTATTTTTTAAAAAAGGAAAATATGATGGTCACTAAGAATAATAGATAATTTGTCCAGATATATGTATAACAATAGCGAGAAGTGAAAATATTTACATTGAGGAAAAAAATGAATGTCCATGGAAGAATAAAGAGTGATAAATAACATGTTAATAATAATGTTAATGATAAAAATACCATTAATTAGTAGGAGATTAAATTTCCATAAAATCATTATAAAAGAATGTAATAGTAAAATATTTTTATTTCAAGCATGTTTTCCAAGATTAGGATTATTTTACCATCAAGATAGAGAAAATGTGAAAATATACTTACTTGATTTATTTCCATTTCACAAGAAATAATTTATTTATTGATTGTGATTTAATAAATTTTCAATTATTTATTATATGTTACTCTAAGAAATTAATATTCAAGATGATTTTTTATGTATAATGAAATAAAATTACATTATAAAAGATCCTAAGATTCATAAAGGGATAAAAATTTATTCCTCACATCTTTATATATCAATCGAAAACATGTACATCATATGATAAGATAATATCCAATAGGTATAAAACATCATATTAAAAATATTTAATTAATCTCTAATTCCTCAATAATAACAAGAAATGTTCCATTAATATCAATCATTAAAAACCTTTGAAAATTTTTAGAGCGTATTTCTAGCCTAAATATTAGAATATTTTCATTTCATATTCTGACATGAAAAAATTAAAAAATTTCTCCAAATAATATAAATTACTCATAAATTGATATACTAAAAACTATATTCCATAATCATAAATTCTCCAAAATATGCTAATATATTCCCTAAATAAACAAAATCTAAAAAAATATACAATATAATCTTATATTCGGCATTAAGAAAATATAAATTTATCCATTTAATAAACTCCAACATGAGATTAAAATATTTTGATTCACTGTAATCACATAATTTCCCCTACAATATGGGTAAATTATTATGATATAACATAAACTGGTTTTTCACTACACCGTATTTTAATCCCATAGTTATCTATATAATAAAACATATGTTCCAAAATTGTAATAACCCATTTATCCCAATTATCCACTATTAACCCTACATAAAAGATCATATTAATCATAATGTTAATTAATATATTCAACATATTGACGATCCTAGGTGTAGCGAATGCATGTGGAGTTGGGTGACATATTAAAAAATTTCAATCAATAACCATTTCTTGAAACCAGGAGAGACAATCTTACACATAAAATTTAAATTAATTTATTTAATATTTTAAGAAATAAATATATGAGATTTGTAAATTTATTTGTTGGTGAATGTTGATCAACTGAAAGGATCCTTTCGGATTGCCTTAGTTGTGATGTAAAGATCTAAGGATAGAATCCCTCAAAAAGTGATCCAAAAATGCTCCTACTCTCTCCGAGAAACACCATTGGATCTCCAGGTGCTTGTGTAAGGAGTCGAATGTCTTGGGTTGTTCATTATTGATTGATTATTCTTCATCCTTGAAGAAATCTCTCTTGAACTTCAAATTCTTAAGAGGGGTAAATAATGATTTGTTGAGAGAGAATTCATTATGCGCAATGATTCTATATTCTCAATTTTGGGTACTCTAAACAATAGACATAGTCGTCTATTTATAGTGTTATGATTTAAGTTAGAATATTATTTAATTACATACCAACCATTGAATAACATTTATTAGCTTTAATAGACCCCTTTATATATAATAATAATGATATTATTATTATTTTGGGTTGTGTGACAACATGTGCAATAAAAAATATTATATAATGAACATGTCAATTATTATTTGTCACTAGACTCATTTTTGGTCTATTAGAACTCAATTATCAATTATTTAAAAATAGAATAAGTATTTTGATCATAAATAAATATTTTATTCAAAATATAGAGAATAAATATTTATTAAAAAATTCAGTAAACAACAAAAATATTTAATTCACAAGCCGGTGAATAATTTTTTTTTTAATTTCTGAGATCAATATAACGTGAATAAAATTATTCCTCAGACTTGAGAATAAAATTTATTCCATTAATTAAACTCAAATAGAATTTAATCAAGATCCGTATAAACATTTGGTGAGTGACCCTATTGGATTCTTTCTCATTATCATTAGGTGGGATTACATAATGTCATAGATTACAGTCTAGTAGTGGGTCAAGGAACCCATGAAGTTTTCATAACCATTTCACCAACCTATATGATCGATATGACATTATTTGATTTTCTGAAATAAACACGTCATTTAACCATGGACCTAGAATTTCATGTGATGGTTCTATTCCAATCAAAGAGATGAGATATTATCTTTTATAAATATTGATGGGACATATCATTTCTTGACTTATTCATTAATGACATGTCACCCATGATGCACCCAACATATACCACTTCAGTGTGAAATGTTATCATTATGGTTTACGAAACAGATATAAGTATGAAAGAGGTGACATGCATTAATAACAATATTAAAGTCTAAGGAACATCACACACACCAATAGATAAGAATATACAAGGATACCAAAATAAAATGAATTTATACTGGAGAGTCTATTCACATAATCACCCATCATGGAGATTACCATTTGCGAGCTTCATGAGGAGAAGGATCATCTACTTATGAGTAATCGAAGAAGGGATTCTATGTACCATGTGTATCAAAATAGTAAATTATCCATCCACATAAAATTATTTTTGAACATATTCATAGAACATCATGGTTCTCATCCTAGCGGGGAACTGATATGACCTTATGATTATGATGTATATTCTATGAGATTATTACATTAGAGTCATGAAGAACAATAAAAAAAATTATTAATAAGTTTTATTAATATTAAATAAAACCAATATTCATTTAATCAAGGTATAAATATTTTTTATTTGGAAAACAACATTTTCATTATCCCACATCGACTAGAGATAACTACCTACGACCTTCTATCCTCTAGACCTCAACTGAGAGTCATGTTTCTTCTGAGTCAAGGATTTAGTCAAGGGGTCATCCACATTGTCTTCCATGGAAATAAAAAAAACATAAAATTCACTTATCTGAGAAAAATCCCTCAAGAGATGATACATCCAATGTATGTACTTTTTCCACTGAGGTGACCTTGTATTTTTTCAAAAGCCACCAATGTAGTATTATTACAATAGAGTGTGATAATATCATTACTTCTAGGTACCGCATAATAATCTTTAATGATTTTTTTTGAAGCTACACTTCTTCTTTAGTAGTCGAAAAAGACACAATATACTCGAACTATACTATTTAATCTTCAACCATAGCTTGCATTGAGCTATTCCAGATCACAACACATCCATTCAAAGAGAATTTTTATCCAATTTATGACTTCATGACATCTTGATCAGTTTGGAAACTAGAATTTTCATATTCTTTTATGAATAGTTCTTCATATAATCCATAAACTAAGAACATTTCTTTTGTACACCTCATTTAAATAAATATTGTCTTGACTTAAATACAATGGAATTCACCAAGATCATCTTGATATCTTCCTAGAAAACTTAATGTGTAGGACACATCTATCATAGTACATAAAATAACATACATGAGTTACCCAATCACTGAAGCATATGGAATATTTGTCCTTCCTTTTCTTTCCTCATGGATTTAAAAACACATTTTTAAGGTAAGATAAATTCCATGTGATACTAGAAACAATACCCTCTTGAATTTTTTTATTCTGAATCTATTCAATATATTGTTAATGTATTTACTTTTACTTAGAAAAGAAAACTCTCTGATCTATCATGATGGATCCTGATCGCAATAATTTATATTGTCTCACCTAAGTCCTTCATAGAGAATAATTTACTTAACCACGCCTTAACTTACTGTAGGAATGATATTTTGTTTTCAAGGAGAAAAAATTCATCAACATTTACTATTAAGAAAATTATTTCACTCCCACTAAAATATTTCTAGAAACTAGGCTCAAATTCTTTCTTTATGAAACTTATTTCCATTATGGCCCCATCAAATTGATTGTTCCATGATCTGGAATATTTCTTTAATCCATAAAGTGGTCTTTGCAACTTGCATACCTTGTTGGAATCCTTTAGAGTCATAAACCCTCTGGACTGTGTCATAAAGACATATTTCTGAAGGTTCCCTTTAAAGAAGGATGTTTTGAAATACAATTTCTTAATATCATAATCTTGGAAACCCATAATGGAAAGTATAATTATTATGGATTTCAATAATACAACTAGTTAAAATGTGTTTTTAGTCAATGCCTTGATGCTTTTTAAACCCTTTTTCAACTAGTAATGCTTTCTCTATACTGAATTGTCCAACCATTTCTAATTTATTATTGAATAACAATTTTAAAAAATAGTATTTATATCTACTTGAGGTTCTACAAAAATCAAAGCATTGTTTTGGTACATGGAATCTATTTTAGAATTCATTCCTTCTTTCCACTTTGCAACATATTCTCCACATAAAAATTATTTATAGGTTAGAGGATGATTATTATCAACTAATAATGAGTCACCATCCTCCATGACTAGAAAACTATACCATTCCAGATCTCTAACCTATCTAGTACTCTTATGTAGTGATTGCATATCCGGAAGAATTTTTTATTCCTTAAGGATTTGTGGAGTCTTTTTATGTGCCAAATCTTGTATATCTTGATACTGGAAATCATTTAATAATGTCTCTATACACTATCTATTTTAATGATAAGATCATACTCAAGAACTATGGGAGGCCTGTCAAAAAAAACCTTTTTGTCTGAAGGATTTTATAGGTAGTATCTCTTTGTTTCTTTGGTATATCCTATACAGATACACTTTGTTCCTCAGGGTGAAATCTTGTTACACAAATAAGCCATAAAAAATACATAAAAGCCCCATACATCAATATAAGACAACACAAGTTTCTTTCTGTTATTTAATTGGTATGGTATACCATCTATTGCTTTATTTGGAACTCATTTTAGTATGTATGCTGCTATTCGTAACTTGTATCCCAAAATGGATAATGGAAGACTCACATAACTCATCATTAATTTCACCATGTCCAACAAGGCGTGGTTCCACAATTCACTTATACCATTCTACTAAGGCATATTAATAGGTGTGAGTGAAGATAAAATCGCAAACTCCCATATATAATTGATGAAGTATTGATTAATATATTCCCCCTTATGGTATGAGAAAATTTTCTTAATCTTCATACCAAGATAGTTTCCATATTCTTTATTGTGTTCAATGAATTTTTCAATGGAATCCATCTTATGCCTTATTAAGTAGACATATCCATATATACTAAAATTTTCATTAAAAGTTATGAATTATGATTACCCACCCCTTACTTCAAAATGAAATGGACCACACACATTAGTATCAAATAATAAAATAAGCACTTTAGCCTTTTCACCTTTCCTACTAAATGAGACATTATTCATTTTCCTTGTCAACATGTACGACATACACAATGTGATTTTAGTTCAAAATAATATAAATATCTAGCTTGATGATATTTTGTGAAGTGATTCTCCTTTACATGAAATATATGGGGATTCCAAAGTTAGATGTGTTATGAGTCATGTGAATTAACTTCGTTATCAAATTCCATTATGTGGTTCCTTTAATCCAACACAAAAAGTCTATTATTTAAATGTTCCATACCATACCAAATGATGTATTTAAGAAATATGATACATTTATTCAAAAATTTAAAAATAAATCCATCCATAAAAATTATGGATATATAAATAATGTTTTTGGTAATAGAAGTCACATAATAACAAGACTTTAAAACCATGATCATTTTGGTTGTCAACGTGAGGTGGTAGTCCTTAATAGATACAACAACTAGTTTATATCCATTGGATAATCGAAGACCTCCCTCTCCTCATTCAATATTTTTAAATATAACCGGTTCCAATATTTGAATACATATATGAGAACCACAAGCTATATCAAATATCCCATTTTTTGAAATAGATAAATTTAAATTAACAACAAATGCTCATGAAGATTCCCCTTACTTCTTTAGATGGGTGTAGTTCTCTTCCAATTTCCCTTAATTCAACATTATAAGTAGAAAGAATCATGTTCCCCTTATTTACCCTTGGTATTCCTCTTCTTGGAAGGGTGTGAAGTGGATTTGGGATTTAATCTATTTTCTTTCACTTCCTATTTTTCCACCATATGGATGGAAGGTTTTTCACACTTTATATCATTATCTACATTGACAATAAGAGTAATAAGATCCAAAAGAGACCTCTCAATTTTGTTCATATTTATATTCACAACAAATTGGATAATCTCTAATGGAATGATACTAGAATGAGGCCAGTGGCCATTTTTAATAGTATTTTAGACCTAAAAACCTCTATGCACTTAATATAGCCAATGATCTTGACTATGTGACGCCCATCAAGGGAACCCTCTTGAAGATTTCTCTAAAAGAGAACTTTTGAATCTCAAATTGTTACTGTTTATCTCTCTCCTAGTAAAGATCAAAAAGGTGATCAAGCATGAAATATGCATCTATGTTATCAAGAGACTTCATTAGTCTACTATATATTGATCAAAGCCTCAAAACATGAAAATATTCCACACCACTCAAATGTTTTTTTATTGAAAATGAACTCTTAATCACATGCCTCTATTCGGAGGATCATGCATTGATAATTCTAGCATGTAAGATTTATTTTCCTAGTGTAGCACAACCCGAAGGCTTCTAAACAACTAATAGAAGTTACTACAAGTTTGGAGGTTATCTTTCTCTAAAATTGATCATATGGATATTATGAAGTATGAACTTTTCATTTTATTCTAAAATTAAAAAGTAATGATTATTAGTACTTTTATTTATTACAAAATATGTGAGATATAATTGATTAAATTTTTTTATTTTATTTTTAAATATCCCACTATTTTATGAGGTCTCAATAACTCACACCATTGAACTCAGAATATATAGTTTCTTTAACATTATAGCGACAAGGATCCCTGTCAAATTTCTTAATGATCCAAAATTTTTCTCTAAAACCATTATTATGTAATTCAGTAGTAGATCTTTCCAAATGTGGACTTTGAGCTCCTTGATCTATTACGTGGATTCCCCTATCCAAAAATCCTAACATATATTTACTAAACAGTTTCCTCGATATTTATATTGAAAAGACTTTTTCTATTTAAATTAACAAAATTTTAGTTATTTCATCAAAAAACTCTCAAGATAACTCCCTAATAAAAGTAAGTGGCCATACATTGTCCATCTACTACACTTAGTTCTATAGTTTTAGTCCTAATCAAGCAATTAAGGGCTTAATCTATCTTTATATTTAATTGAGGATCTTTAATTTATTATGCACAATTTTTTCCTTATTTCGCCCATTGCACATACTATTAATATTACTTGGATACTACTTAATTAGTTAACTATGTTGGGAAAAACATTTATCAACAATTCATTTAGTTAATTTTATTCTTTTCACATTAAATAATTTATTTATTTGATCAATTAATTCCACCCATAAAATAAATAATTAAATTTATTTTAAAAAATAATTAATTAAATGAACCATTCACAATCTTTACCTAAATATTGATTTAATGAGTAGACATTAAATCAAACTTTGACCTAGGTGAAATAACTCTTATTGGTGGTATTCACAAGAGTTACAACATTCCACCTACCCACCTATGTATCACCTATATTGAAATCATTATGGTTCCATCTTGAACCACCTCTACATGCCTAAGATGTTCCATTAATTACAAATATTTATTAGTCTCATGTAGATAAGGGGAACCAAAGGATTGGTTAAAGGTGTTACGTAAATACCCTTGGACATATATGACTAACAATATAATGGAGGGAGGGATTAAACACATTCCATAATATAATTTAATATTAAATATTTTCAAACTAATTAAATAAATTAAATTAAAAAATCTAGAACATACATAGGTCTTTGTCAAGTTCATGAATGGTCATATATACAACGAATATGGAAAAAAAATGTTTACCATTAATTTATCTATTCATTCTAATTTTTTTAAGATAAAAGAACATGAATTAATTAATAAATCTACGAATTAATTCCATTTCATATTAATGATCATCTTATCTTATTTAGTGACACCCAAAATTAATGGAATTCATTCAAAATAATTAACAGAACCAATAATGAAATATTAATTACAATAAATTATTTATGCATTTAATTTTTTTTATAGACATTATTAAATTTTCAAACACATAAATGTGTCCCATTCAATAAAATAAGGTTTTAATTCCACAATTTTAAAATTTATTGTAATTTTAGGTTTTAAAATTAATGGGAGACTACATGGAATGCACATTTAGCTACATTCCATGTACCTCAATTTGAATATATCCCAGCACATGCCTAGGGCTTTGTCCTTTTAACTTGCCTAGAATACATGGTTTGTACATGACACATAAAAACCCAGTATCTTCTTTCTTTTTGCCAGGTTTTCCCAGTCAAGATGTGGTGTGCAATAAAAGCACCATGTGTAATTAATTTCTTACAGAATATAGACACAATGTGCATAAGTATACATCATGTGCTTTGACCGCATGCAGTGTAACCCATTTTTATTGACAAGTGATTTTTCACTTCCTAATGGTATCTCTAATCATTCTTCATTGGTTTTTAGACCTTTAAGAAAATGAAATAATGAACGCACATGATTAATATTTTGAAAACATGTTAATTTAAACCATATTAAAGAAATAATTACATGAAATGAAAATATTACCACAATTATTCAAAGATCAATACTGAAATAAATAATTATTAATTTTAACGTGACCACAATGATACCACTTGATGGTGAAGGGTGCAACGAAATCATGTTGAGGTGGGTGATATATTAAAAAAATTTATTTTAATAATCATTTCTTGAAACTAAGGGCTATGATATTTCCTATCAAATTTATAAAAAATTTATTTAATATTTGAAGAAATAAATACCTATAATTAGAACATTAATCGTTGGTGAATGTTGATCAATATAAAGGAACCTTTCTCATTACCTTAATTATGCTTTAAGGTTCCATGGTCATAATCCAACTAGTAGTTGTCCACACATTCTCATATGATCTCTAACTAAACATGATCTTCAAGTTCTAGTATGGTGAGTCGAATGTATTAGGTTGTTCATTATTGATTTCTCATTATTAGGCCTTTGATAATGTTATCTTGCACTTATCTTTCTTTAGAGGGAGAGAGTATTGGGATTTGGGAGAGAATTCATTGTGAAAAACAATTCCCTATCTAAATTTTGGATACACTAAACAATAGACATAACCATATATTTATAGAGTTAGGATTTAAGTTTAAATATTATCTAATTGCTTAACATCTTTTAAATGAAATTTATTTCATTTAATAAACCCCATTACACATGATAATAATATTATTATTATGATTATTATGTTTTGTGTACCAACTTGAGTAATAAAAAATATTCTATAATGGTTATGTTAATTAATATTTTTCACTGAATTTGGAATTGGTAAATTTGAAAACCACTATCATTTATTGGAAAATTGAATGAATATTTTTCTCAAAAATAAATTTTTTATTCACAGTCCAGTGAATAAATTTATATTCAATTAATGTGATCAATGTAAATTGAATAAAATTAATCTTAATAATTTATTATAATATTTATTCCATTAATTAAAATCAAATAATTTAATCGAGATCTGTGGATACACTTACTGTGTGACCCTCTATGTTCCTTCTCGTTGGATTTCGGTTGGAAGGTTTAATTTCCTTTATTACTATCTAAAATTGGTCCAAGGTACCTAAGAGAAATATCTTAATGTTGCAATGTCAAACAAAAAATATGAATACCCACTATGTTATTTAATACCTTTGTAACAATATCTCATCTAGAAGGTTTCATGACCATGCCACAAACCTATATGCTTGACATTTCTTTCATTGACTATCTAAGAAAACAAGTTCTTACACCATGGACACTGAATTTAAAGTGGGAGTTCAATTCTAACCAAAGGGATAATATATCATATTCTAAATATATGGAAGGGAAAAATCGTTTCCTGAAATATTCATTAATGACAAGTCACTTGTGACACCCCCAATCTATCCAATATCACCATGAAATGTTATCATCATTGTTTAAAAAATACATCAATGTACATGAGTTGTAAAATGCATAAATTATAATATTAAAGTATAAGGACCATCAAACACACTTATAGATAGGAATACCCAATGACACAAAAACATGTTGATTTCTTAATGGAAGGTATATTCTAAAAATCTATGATATTATTGATTAACTTGTGTGAACATCATGGGAAGAAGCCTCATCTACTTACGAGTACTCTCACAAAATAGTCTATGTACTACATGTCCTATAATAGTGTGTTTTCCAACCACAAAACATTATATTGGAATATAATCATAGATCATCAAGTTTCCAATAATAGTGGGGAACTGCAATGACTTTATCAATGCAACATATAATCTAAAACATCAATACATTAAAGTCACGAAGAAGAAAAAAATATATAATGAGAATTTATTTAATACTAAATACATCGAATATTCATGTAATTAAAGTACAAAATATTGGTCATAGGACCCAAACTTCACCACATATTTCTATTAAATATAGTATAATTCTTCCTCAAATTACCCTTAATTAAAATAGATTTTATTAATATTGGTCACATTTACCTTGAACATCTATTAAGACATAATAAAAATCTCTAAGGTACTCCCACATAAAACATCAAAATAATATTTATTCCTTTAAATGAATGATAATATATAAATTTATTACTACATCATAAATCTTGAATATTTATATATAGAGAACTTAATCATTTAACAATATTCATAATCCATTAACCATTATTTTCCATACTATTACTCAATACTTCCTACCATAAAAAATGAATGTTGTACTAAGATTTATCCAAATCAAAACATAAGTCAAAATATAATCCACACCTTTTATATGTCATTTATAGTTTACTTATCTTGAACTGTAATGGAATTAGATATTTTTAAACCATTATCTATATGGTATTACTAATATCTTTCTCAATATTCCCCTATAAGACATTGATTTTCATAACAATCGTACTCTCCACTTTTAAAACATTAACTTAAATCATTAGAAAAAACTTTATACCCCTTCATGGTGTAAATAAAACTCTCAATTTTTCATTATAATGTTTTTACTCAATTATATTCTTTTCCAAAAATGAAAAAGTTTCTTATTCTTTTGAGAAATTTTACTAGATGTATCTTCCCAAATTATTGATAGATTGGACATTGAAAATTGTTACCATCATTATTTTTATCACATAAAATTACATAAAACTCTATTTTTATCTTATTTACTACATTAGGGTAATAATATAAGTTTAGTATGTGAATCATGAAATGTGATTTTCGGTTAATAATAACAATAATAATTTTCACTATCGATCGCTTTTTCATTTGGTTTGTCATTTAAATAACCCTCACATAGTCCTTTACATCAGTTTATAATTTAAATATTTCTATTTATAACCATTTATTGAAATAAAATTTGGTAGTTTTATTATATAAAATAAAATTACACTATACAATATTGTGTGGAGGATAAATACTAAGATAACCTTAACCATGTCGTCTTTTATTCAACTCTTTTTATTTATAAAATATTTCTATAATTCTATATAACATACTAACTTTTGAGTTTGTAGTGTTCTTTTAAATTTTGATAAAATAAAATCACAACCTCTAGAGTTATGTAACCCATTTATTTGAAAAAACTATAAGGAACCAGCTTTAAAAAATTAAATAATCTGGATTTTTTAGAATAATTCACCTTTTCAAGGATCTTTACGGTTTAGTGTTTTAAAGAGATATGTCATAACTCTTATATAACATATAATAATTTTTTTTATTTCCACTCAATATAAAATTTTATTGAAAAATAAAATAAAATGAAACATGATTTCTTTTCATGAAAAAACCGAATGACATTCCACTTGACTTCTTCTTTTTTCTTACTCATCTATAATCCCTACGATTTATTTTGAAAACATGGGATGGGATCAGAAAGATTAATAAGGTATATAAAATAAATAAATCCATTATTCTAATGAAGACATTAAAATATTTAAAAGCGTTACATTTATAATGGTATTCATTCTGATTAAAAAAATTATATCCACATGGAAGACACACGTTTTTCTCTAATAAAACATTTCAAACCCAAATAATGAAAATAGAAACCCTTGTATGAATCTCAGAACATTATATTCATAAACTATGTTGTCTAATGTTAGATACAAATTAATTATAGTTAAATTATTTGTAAAAAAATCCACAATCAACTCTCTCCTATACATTGATGAAAAGGAAGAATGCCCAATGCATTGGAGAGCAATATTAGGCTCACTCTCACTATAAGAAGTATCTTGTTTACACAATGTATAAGCTGTATTAGGTTCATATGTCATCATCAATAATGATCAAATACAATATTGTGAATAATTGTTTTTTTAATATTATAACTTCTCATTATAAATACATTGAAAAAACTTTTCGAAAGATAATAAAGGACTTTCTTGTTTCACCTTAAAATAGGGAGAGATATCCCTTTATTTTGAAAAATAATTAAAATGAAAATTTAAAAAATATTTTGAAAATGATTTTATGTGAAATTAATAAATGGATATTTTTAAATAAGATTCAAATAATTGAAAATTAACGACTCATGGTAATTCCATTAATTTCCTAAAAGTAAAAATAATGATTTATTTCACACATTTTGTATAAGAAACTTGATCAAAAAATGGCATGTGTATTACTCTTTATATAAATTATAGAATTATTGTTGTTGAAAATGACCCTTTTTAGTCTATTAATTTTATATAAGAACATTATTGAAAATTTTTATTGTACATGAATTTAGGGGAAAATAGAATAAATACATTAATACTTTTAAAACATGGTTTTCATGATAAACCACTCATTACTTGATAACTTTTAAACTGGTTAAAAATTGAAAAAATAATGTTGAATATATTTTAAAAAACATCAATCCTTATATATTAATTATAAAATAAATCCATATGGTAGTTTATACACCATATAAAATAAAAAATCTTGTTAATAATTGTTTTTCCGATATAGAAATGGAATTGAGAATATAAATCCCTAACCATACATACCATCTTGGTTCGTATAATCTCTAAACCACGAATAATAAAATTATATTAGTTTTATAAATAATTATTAATTTTTTTAATTTTAATCCCATTACCATTAATAAATTTTATGTAATTTATGACCTTTTCCATTTAGTTACTTTATCAGTTAAGTTTACATTGGGTATTTTGAGGATGTTCTGTTCATAATCCCAAAACATCATCAAAAGTTTGAAAATGGTCAAATGGGTCATGGCAAAATAATATAAAAAATAATAATAATTATATGATTATATTTTTAATATTTACCATAAAAGTTTATAACCATCCATTAAAGGAATACATGAAAAATGAATGTCATCACTTCGTGGAGATTTTATTCCACACGAACTGATGAACACCATTATCAATTTTCAATTGGATTAATGGAATGAATATAGATGATATATTATCTTCTAATAATGAAAATTACTCCATTAATAAAATATATATTAATTAAATTCTTCTTAATAACCATCATTGTGAGGTTGATATGAAAAATATACAAATCGCTATGTGGATGGTGTAGTCCACATGTATGCACAAGTGATGTTTTAATTTACCATAGGATATAAAATGAGTTTAAAAAGCATTGTACCAAAACAATAATATATTTTTATTACATATAAGATAATTATAGTATTATTTCCGAATGGATAAAGTATATTTAAATAATATAGATGGATAAATAAAAATGAATTATGTATATTCAGACTAATACCTTCACCTCGAATATATCCTTTTTTGTTACAACTTAATCCTTATAGGATTGGAATTTTTGTAAGACCAAGATTGCTGGGACATGAGGGGGGATTTTTGGAGAGATTTGGGAATTGGTTTATCAATGAAGAGTTCTGAAAAATAGTGATATAGAGATAAGATGAGGTGGACTTTTATGTGTGATGGGTTCGAAACCCTTGGAATTACAAAATGTAATAAACTTTTATAAATTATTTTTCAAGTTCATGTGAAAATAAATTTCAATATTTACAATATATGATTAATAAGATTCTAAAACCTATAATACAAACTAATTTGGACATGTTTTTGTGAATTTTTTACCCTTGTCTCTTAGTTTTAACCTTCCATTAAGGCTAATGATGATTACTGTGATATCACAATTGTTGATATATATGAGTAAATAAAGATAATTTTAGAGGGAAAGGGACTAATAAATAGAAAATGGGTGAAATTATAGACAATATCCCATTATATGAAAATTATATGAATTTTATACATTAAATTAAATATTATTTAAAATAATATATCTTTAAAGTCATTTTCAAGACTATTCACATAGTTTGAATTATTAACATAATTATAGTAGTGTAATTATAATATAAAACTTTTACACTTCACTAATATGATATATTTATCTAACAAAATTTCTTTAAGGAACTAATTTTTCCAAATTTTATTTTTTATAATTTTTTAACCATTTTCTATATTTTTATACTATTTGAATGAGAAATGTTTCGACTTGCATGAAAATTTAAGGAAATTATTCCATCAATTAAAAATTAAAATAAATTTCCATGATAAAAAAAATTCCTTCAAATTTAGAATAAATATTTCTAGCCATACAGATCCTAATTTTATCCCTATTAAATATATATATATATTAAAACAGCGTGAGTGACATTTTATTTTTATTCTTTAAAATCATATTAAGGTAATTATAAATGGAATTTGGAAAAAATTTCCACATTCTCAAACCCTAGATGGTTATGGTCTAAAGTGAATTATAAAATAAAATACATAAGAGTGTTAGGGATATTTTTAGGCCTTATATCATAGTGTTAGCACTCTTTTACCAATTCTAACTTTACCGATGTGGAAAATATTTACAACAGTTACTAATACTAATTTAAAAAATATTAATGATTAAATTCATAGATATGTTATAAATTTAGTTTAATATAAATGTACAAAACACAATTACACACAATTTTATGAATAATGCATTTTTTATCCTTAAAATAAACTTATAACAAAATAAATCCTAATTATGATTCCAATATAATTAGTTTGATTTTATGTAATTATTTTTGAGTTATGTTACATTAATGTTATCTTTAAAACACAAAGGTACTTTTAAATTAATCCATTTAATGAAATCAAATGCTAGTTTTACAAAAATCTGTATTTTTCAATTTTCACATAAAAATAAATCATTTCAAAAAAATATTAAAAAGTAATAAAAATATAATATTGAAATGATGTTTTACAAAATGATACACCTTTTAGAAATTAAAATTTATAATATCTTTAAAAATGAGTTATAAAATTTATTTAAAAAATAAAAACCATTTTTAAGAAAATGTTTTTATGCATAAATGACTACAAAAATTTAGTGCTTATGAATTAACCAATACATTTTAATTATTAAAAACCATTAAAACTATTTTTCAATATGTGGTTATTAAAAGTCGTACTACCTTTTTAAAATCAATTTTATAATGATCACATTTTAATAATATTATTTTTATAGTATATCAAAAATCAATTAAGGTATAGAGTTTCATGTTGGGAAAGCTATCAAACATAGTATAATTATAAACTAGTTTTTTAGTGTGTTATATATAATTATAGAAGAAACATCATACCCAATTTATATGATTTTTGACCAGAATTTCCTAGTATATATCCTCCCTGCACCTCAAGAATAATCATTAAAAATAAATCCATTTCATTCTAGTTTGAAAATCAAATACAAATTTATGTTTCTAAATATTATTTAAAAGAATATAATTACAATCAGATTTCAAACCATTTATTTTTAATAATGGGAATCAAAATTTTCATATATATATTGTATATCAATTTATGGGATCACTGTTTAGAAAAAGAAAAAAATTTATACCATAAACCAGGGAAATCTATATTTATGGAAAAAATACCAAACAATTTTTCATTCTTTTAAATACTATTAAAAATTTATCCTTTCTAGAACATCCTAAAAAATAAACTTATACCATTATAAAAGATGGAATCAGCCACCAAAAAATCCATGTAAACAAAGAGACAAAAAATTATGAATGTAAAGAAAAATATAAACTCACAAATCAAGGAATAAAAGATAAAAAAATTAACTCTAATTCCTAAATAGGGGGAAAATAGAACAAAAAATATCAAAATGTATAAATAGAGAAGTGAAAAATAAACAATAACATACTTCAACTAGGTAGAAAACACAGAACTTGGGGCTCTAACTAGTGGTTTTGAAGAAACTAGTACTTGATATAGGCCCACTAGAAAACATACATGAATCAATTACTATTATAGTTTCCCTCTTGGGGTAGTCAAGAAATAGAGTGCGTCATAGTCCGAAAATATAATCCATCACATTATCCCACTCAATAAAATATAGAAACATTCCCTAATCTGTTTACAATCCTTACTAAGGATACATTATTCATTTATACCCACTCACCCGAGGCCTCCCATGTGCATTCAATAATTAATCCAATAAAAAATATAAATAAAACCACTCTCCCAATTTTTCTAATTATTAATAAATCACCAAACAAGAGAAATTCACTATTTAATGCCTCCTTTGAAATACCATTAGAGTCAACACACCCCTTGATACACTTTATTAAACACATTAAATATGTAAAACCATTTATTTGGAAAATTTATATGAAATAAACCTTCAAAATAACACATTCCTTGGATAACATTAAAAAATAGTATTCATACCACCTAAAATCCTTATAATCATATAAAATGGATAAAACCAATCTATTAATAAACACCTTAAAATCCATTAACTATTCCCAATAAAACCTTTAACATTTAAGTAAACCACTATAAAATTAATTTAGAAACCAAAAAATACCCCATAGATTTGATTTTTTTAGGATCCCTATAGTATTTTTTTGTGAGCATGACTATATGAAAATAAATTTAAGCATTGAAATAAAAGGTAAAAGCCATTAAAATGAGATTAAACTCAAGTAAAAATGACTTCTTTTAGAATAAAACCACTATTTGTGGTTCTTATGTTAAATTCTCATGAATATAGTAAACCTTCCTAAAACATGTCACATTTATTATTTTTAGTGTCAAACCACCATAAGAAGGTCAATAAAACTTTTGTAAAGCTACATATATCCCTAAAACATCAAACCCCTAAAGTAAATCATCTAAAAAATAATAGTGGTATCGAAGATCAAATTATGGGATTAATAAAGAGGAAATAATAAACAAAAAGAAAAGTTAAGGCCTAAATGATCCAAATTTGAATATTTTACCTCAAATCCTGGAGAAAATCGGTAAAATTTCCAATAGAAAGAGAAAAATAAAAAGTTACAGGTACCACAAGAAGATGGATTTGAGAGGGAGATGAAGGAGGTCCCAAATTGGTTAAAACATAGGATATCAAAAAGGTCATTATTATATTTAATAAGTTGTATATTTTTCATGGTTTGGTTGCATGGTTCGATAAACTATGTGAGAACTATGTAGATTAAACTTAGAAATATTGGAACCTCACATGGTTTGGATTAATGGTTGGAAAAAATGGCCAACAATGTGAAATTATATACTAAAAAATATATTCCCCAACATATAAAAATATCACATGATTTTAAATAACCATGCGCTAACCATACAATATAAAAAACAGACCCCTTTCACAAAAATTTCTATGAAAAAGGTTATAAATAAAGAATAAAAACAATAATAGGTAAATAAATAAATAAATCCGGAATATAAAATATGAGACGTAATATTTTTTAAATACTCCAAGACATGGAACATATTAATATATTATGTTATAGAAAAATTATATTAAATATTTCATGTTCATCCAACATTTAAATAAATATTTTTATAGACTCTCTATTCATCTAACATATATTTTAAATAAAATTTTATAATGATGTTGAAATTAACTCTTGTATGAGTCATAAAAAATTATTGAAGATGATTATTAGTAAGATTTAATGATATTATATAAGCTCTAAAAAGATATATTTACTATAGAAAAAATTGTACTATGATAAATAAAGAGAGTGAATAACATGAGAGTAAAATATTCTCAAGGAGACATGGTTATTGATTCATGGA
This sequence comes from Viscum album, assembly GCA_963277665.1. Classification (NCBI taxonomy): domain Eukaryota; kingdom Viridiplantae; phylum Streptophyta; class Magnoliopsida; order Santalales; family Viscaceae; genus Viscum; species Viscum album. The sequence continues at coordinate 28,294,867 of OY728152.1, forward strand.
TTTATACAACACATGAATGAAAAGTATGATAATTATCACACATAAACTTATCTGATAAAGGTTTAATCTTTAATATATCATTAAATGATTCATTATAAATAATTTTTATAAATTTTCTAGTAGTTATTTTAATGCATGGTGAGAGTTATGACCCCATTGGGGAAGTAAGTCTCTATAAAGTTTTATAATAAGTGACTCATTCCTGCTCCTTACATATAATATTTTCACTATGTAAAACTAATAAACTAATAGTATTCTAATAATTAATATATACATTCCTTAAAAATACCGATATATAGAATACAATACCTAACTATTAATTTTAAAAATACTAAAATAGGGAATAATTATATATAGAAATTACATTCTAATACCCTAATTTGGCCCCACGGTTATGATATCTCCATGGATGGCCTTGATAAGAGTTTTTTTGGATTAGAGTTTTTGATTAGTGGGTTTTATCTATTATTTTTATGGTATTAGCACTCAATTGGAAAATAAAGAAATTTCTATGTCTTTGGATAGAAATGTAAACTATAGATTAAATAGATGCTTCAATACCACTAAACTCAATGATTAATGGACTATTTCTATTTTATACAAGTAATTATTCTTGGATATATTTATTAAGGAACCCTTTTGGAAAAATATTAAATGAAAAATGATGTAAATAATAAATATACAAATTACAGAGTTTGAGCTCTATCAAACATAGTGTATATAGAGGTAATTATATTTAAGCCATATATGGTGATGTACAAAAATATATTCAACATCTATAAATGTGGCCAAATATTAAAAGAAGAAATGATTTATGTTCATAGAAACAAATTCAATGAAATAAATATATCACCCAGTTTGTATTTTAATGAGATTTTCAATTTATTGACTTTTGTTCTAGGAGAAATGTGTGTGTTAGTTAGTTTCATTTATGTTTACAAAATTTTAAAGTTGATATAAATGTAACATCCCATATACATCTATTTAATTGGTTTTTATTATTGTTGAAAAATATCTCTAAATACTCTCTCTTTACAATCTTCAATGTAGAAACTGTTGAATAATAAATCAAAATAATGATACCCCTATAGGGGAAAAAATAGTATAGATAAATGATTAAATATAATAAATAAGTTATTGGTGAAAAAATATATCAAAAGAGAAAATCCTAAAGACATGACATCTATTTTATGATCATATCATAAGAGATAATCTATAAAATTCAAATTCAAAATTCTTCTCAAATTAATTTAATTTATAAAGTATAGAGAACTCTCTAAAACAAAACTAAATAGATTTTATGAAGAGGTTGAAAAGGAGGAATCAACAAGGATTCCATCCAAGGAATTAATATCACGAGTAACAAAGAAAAATATTATTATCGAAAGAGAATAGTTTTCTCCAATGAATATATGTATCATGATAATATATGTATATAGAGAAATAAAATAAAATAAATATAAATAAGAATATATTAAAGAGGGTTTTATAAAAAATAACATTGTATTCAATAATAGGATAAAAAGATAATGATAAAGGAGGTAATTTATATTAGAAGGGTGATTTGAGCATACTTTTGATGAAACTTAGCTTCCTAAAAATTATGAATAAAAATTGAATAGTTTTTTTTTGAAATTGAAAATCCATTACAAAAATAATTTTAGAAAATTTATGTATTGAAGGAATAAATATGGGTCAAAAAAATTATAAAATTTGTTGATATATAAATATTCCAACAATATATTTTAAAAAATTAAAGAAAATTACAAAATTATTAATGATTTGACTTATACTATGGTATATAGACGAAATAGTTCTTAGGACATTAATTTTTTTTTGTGTATTATTGGATGATACTCAAGGGGAAATTAAAATATATAAAAAATGTTTAAACAAATGGTATCTCTATTGGGTTAAGATTTAATTTTTGGGATATACCAACTAAAAATGTACTGGAAAAATTGTTTTTAAATAAAAGACACAATTTTTTTATAGAAATAAGAACTCATGAAAAAATGGAAAATATTGGATGATATACGAGGAAAATAGAGGTTATGGAATACTCTATGGAAAAAAATGTTGTTTATTTGAAAATTATTTTATATCTAGAAGAATCTCAAAATGTACTTTTCATTGAAATTTTATTCAAAACCATTCACCACTAATTAGGTATTTTTTAGATATGCAATTCCTGTTTATAAAGGGAATATATTTTTTATTCAAGAAAAATTAATTTTTTATGAGTTTTTATAACACATAAATATATATTAATGGTTATTGTATTTAAAATAATATTTTTCTTCCAAGTTTACTTTTTTATTTAGGTTAATAATGTAATGTTATTTATTTTATATCAAGGTTGACTTAGTGTGTTCCAAATAAAAGGATTAATTATTTTACAAAAAGATAAACTGGTATGAACTAATGAATAGTATTTAAAATCATAATTAATTTTATATAGACCAAGGATACTATCCATTTATATATAAGTTGTAGGATCTAAAGACATATACTAGTATAGAACATCGTACATTGGATATAGGGATATATTATTTCAATTTATATGTGGTTGAAACTATTTTATAATAGTAGAAGCATTTGGAGGGTGAATCTATGATAGAGGATTTTATTACCATAGAGGATAAAAATAATATATTTTTTAGTATAATTTAAAAGGATAATTAAACTATATAATTTATAAATAATGATGTATATAAAATTATAGGATCCATGAATGCATGGATCAATTTAAAAAAGATGTAAAGATCAAGTGTTCATTATGAAAAAGGATTGAAACTCAACTAACTCAATCCAAGGTTATTGGGAAATTCTATTATTGAAATCAATTTTACAAAGATAATATATATAAATATATATATATATATATTGGGATGTATTATATTTTGTTGCTGAAAAAAACCAATATCTGTAAATATTTATCAAACAATAAGGAAAAAATATTTTTATTTCCACTAAAATTTAGAGGAAAATAGATTGTTCCATAGAAGAATTATATAAATTAAATTTTACTTCATAGATCAATTTTCAAGATCTGATTTTTAAATGGACATACCCACCTAAATGAGAGATTGTGATAGTAATTTTAATTCATGTAAAAAAGTATAATTTATTATAATAACCTAAAAACTAATTTCAATAATTCTATATACTTGTTAGAGTTGTTACAAGTTGATGTGTTTAAATTCATAATATAATTGGATTCCTATCAAAATATTTATCATGGTTTATTTATAAATTACATTAGTAAGATGGAATGTATGATGTAATGTTTTCAATAATTATAAGTTTACAATAATGATATCAATTCATGATGTGAAATATTAACATCTTGATTATTTTCACCTCGATATTTATAAATGGATCATAGTTTCCAAATCATAATGTTATTGATTATCTTGATAAACATGAGATAGTTGTGATAAATCCTTAAAAAATTGTTTATTTGAAATTGAAGATTAAAACTATTAATATGATTATCTTGAGAGTGAGAGGGTTTTTGGAAAAATAATGGAAATATGAACTAATATTTGTGGAATACACAAGTTTTGGGAAACATTGTACCCTAGATAATCCCTAACACCATATGAATTATAAAATATGTTGAGTACAACTCCTTAAATTTTTCTAGTTTTTTGGAGAAAGTGTTGAATATTTAATTACTAAAATACTAAAGGGGTGTATGATAACCATGATGATACCCACTATTCATTCATTATTCCTTCTGATGAAATTATTATAATTATTTTAAAGAAATTTATTGAATATTTTTTCGAATGAAATATTCCACTATGATTCATGATTGAAAGAGAATGATTGAAAATAATTATAACATATTTGAAGAATACGATAAGGAAAATTTTTATCTTCAAAACCCACATGAGGTATATAAAAATATTGATTTTAATTTTTAATATGATAATGAGGATTCATTATCCATAACATTTGGAAAACAAATTTATTGAATTTAAGAAAATGAAGAAAATACAAATGGGGTTTAATTTATATCTTTACAAACAAAAATGATAATCAATTCATAGTGAAAAAGAAAATGTTATCATTATTAATCACGAGTATATAATGATATATAGTAAGATAAGGTTATGGACAATATGATTATAATGTCCCTTAATTCTCTAGAAAAACATTATTTTTTATCCCATTTAGTGGGATTTTTTTCTATTTATAATATATAAAAATGAGGTGTATTTATTAAGATACATTTTAGTATAGGGTGTAATGCGAGATGATTAAATGTTTTGTAGCTAAGTCCCATTGGGTTCCCAATGAAATATTATCAATTTACCAGTGATAAATTAAGTGGGTGGTAATGGGCTCTTAAAAAACTATTCCCCACCAAGGGGACCACTAGTAGATACTAGGTTACCTATAGGTGAATCAATTTATATTTTTGATATTTCTATTTTTTTTAAAATATTCATATAAAAATTAAAATAGTTATTAATGATAATATTATTAGTATTAAATTTCATATTGATAAATATAAAAAATATATATATTTGTTGTGTCATATTAATATTAATAATGATATTAATGATAATTGATTAGTTACTGATGTTATTTATTGTATTTTTATTATTAAATAAAATGTATGATATAAAATAGAGGGGGGAGTGAAATAAAAATAGATATTTTTTGGGAATAGATAAGGGGAAATGATCAGGGAGATAGAATCTAAAGGGACAGTCTCTCTACCATTTATCCTCCCACCCTCCTCACTCACAATTATAAAAAGTGATCATAAAGTCATGAACTAAATTACAATGTAAAAAATATATTAATTTTAATTATATAAAAGTTAGATATATGTTATAATTTCTTGTTTTACCACAAAAAATATCAAAACATTCATCAAAATAAGATGTCAAACTAGCTCACAACAAGGCTTGATTGAATCACTAATCCCCATGGGCTAGAAGCCCATTCCTGGGGATCAGTTACATAAATTTTCAATTATTTTTCCATTAAAAAATGGTATCAAACATCCATGTAATATACAATATAATCATAAATAAACAACATAAAAGTGTTCAATAAAAATATGTACAGGTTATAAAAAGACACAAAACTGTAGTTGATCCAATTAATAACCCTACTAGGGAAACAAAAATCCCAACTTCTTGTGATCTGTGGATCTCTATCCCACCACTCCACCACCACCATCCCATACTCTCTATCACAAATACATACAAAACAAAGAATCACCTTACCTTTACCTGTACCCAACAAAGAAATCCTACATATAAAAAATTTTATATGAAGGTTGTTTAAACGAAATACCCCATATATTCCCAACAGGTTTTCTATAAATATAATTTAATAAATAAATAAATTTTATCATTTAATGGCTATTAAAAAAAAATGAAAAATTGATATTCAAAATTTTATGTAATTTATGTGGAAATAACCATTTTCATATATTTTAGAGAAAAAAATATCAATGAAACATTTAAAAAACCATGAATGAATAAATAATTTGAATAATATATACACACTCTAGAATTAAATGAAAATATCCAAAAATAGTTTTGAAATGTTTAAATAGTTAAATATTCTATTAAGAAATAACATTGGGGTATAACACTTTGTTACACTAGGTCCTTGTCAACTAGGATCAAATCTTCTTGGAAATTGGTGACATATCAAATGCATGTGAAAATACTATATGTAGAGAAACCAAAAGTCCTAGAGAAGGATACCACATGGGATGGTGGCTGCACATCATGTATACTAAATGTTTCTTTAAGGTTGTAGAATAAATACACTGGCAGGTAGTCAAGAACCATCTTAGAATGAATTTCTTAGACGTCCCACCTAAATAACCGTGTTCTCATTTGTTATTATTCATATATATATATAAACATTTCATTTATATCATTTCAATAACAACAAGTTGTTCTTCATTATAAGGAAATGGCCTTAAAACCCTTTATTGATGCCTTTTATTTCAATTTGAAACTGTTGTTATGGGAATTTATTTAAAATATTTATATCATATAAATCCAATATCATGGAATCATAACATGTTTCATAAATTATTTAGTAAAAATCATAAAAAGTATGTGCAGACATCACAAGTTTATAGAGTAAATCCAACTTATTAAATCACCTACCTCAACAGTCATATTCCCGAAGAAAACACACTCGGTATAGGAATACCCAAATTATACCTCCCTTTTATTGATATATAATAATTTCCATCAGATAATTTACTAATCCTCATATCAGGTCATGATAGTCTAGTTCTATTTCTCCTTTCTAGTGTATATGGGGAAATACAGAAGCATGATGATGAACAAACAGATGCTGTTAATTTCCATGATCCACCACCATCTAAATCATAAAAATATATCTTCATTGCGTGAAAAATCAAAGATATAATCAAGTGAGATCCTTATGTTCAAGACCCTATGAAAAAAGATAAACAATTAGTTATTTTAGTGGCAATTCAGAATAAAAATATAATTTTTAGGTTATTATTTTTTTAGAAACTTTTGGTCACATGGTTAGAAAAAATGTTCACCAACTATATAAGGCTTACCCTCTATCAAAATACCCCATGATTTAGTCATATGGTCATATGAATCACTATCAAATATTAAAAAATTACACTATCCCAAAATTTATTTTTTGACAAGGAAGGATTCATGGTTTACCAAAACCATGCTATAACCATGAACACCCTTCTTGGAAACTACAACCTACAACATAGTTTCCCCAAAAATCCATACCATTTCCTACAATAATTCACCAACCCTGCACCTTACCAAATACTCACAAAACACAAAATGTACACTAAACGACCTCAGAAAATGTATAATCAAAATTTGGTAAAAAATGAAGTTCATAATTACCTAAAGTTATACTGGGTGTGAAATTTTTCTTTCTCTTGGGGTTTCTTATATTTAAAATATCACTTATGTCATTTTTACCTTTTTCTATCTAGTTATCCATAATAAGAAAAATTTACATGATGGGGTTCCATATAAGCGATATGATTAAATATGATGTACATAAACCAATTTATTTTTATGGTTTTTCTTGTTATGTTTTTGTTTATGTATAATATGTTAAATAAATGGACACATGAGATTCATATGTGTTCCCCAATTGTTTATACATTTACAAATTAAATCATGATATCTGAGATAAAAAAGTGGTTTTTATTCTTTGAAAAATTTAATAATATATTCTTTATAGACATCTCTATATTTTTTTTCAAGGGTAAATTGAATGAAAATAGATCTAAACTCAATTCTATGATTTTTATGTAATTATTAAATAATTTATAATCAATGAGGGAAGAAAAATGGATGTTAATCCACTAATAGAATATGATTTGGTCAGTATGATGGTAACATTAAAGAAGGGATTCATAGAAAAAATATAATCCAAATTTGAACTTATATTATCCCAAATTTTATGAAAATATTATTCAGATATAGTAAGAATGGTATTGTTTTGGTATCCTAATAAAATGTTTTTATTGATTTTCTTCTGATGTATTCTCTTTAATAATAAACTAGAATGTCAATAATAAAGGGTTAGTCTAGGTTTTCTGGGTAACTATAAAATGAGGAATAAAATCATAAAATATTATATATGATAGATATATTTCTTAATATATTCAAAATATTTGTTAGGTAACCCTACTAAAAATCTACTGATTATCGGGGGAGATGTATCTAATTTTTTGGAAATAATGACTGACGGGTATTTCGAGTCCCAAAAATGTTATGATAATATTTATAATTGATATGTGGACTAATGATATCATATTGTATTGTAAATTATGGTTACTTTATTTTCATACAATTATAATACCTTTTGGTATTTGTAATTTACTTTTTTAGTGTTTCATATTTAGGAAATTGCGTATTGTGTGGTTTTGGTAGTTATTGTTATCTATAATGACCACGTTAGTGTGTTTTGAGTTAGATTAAATTAAATTAAATGTACAAAATTTATAAGTTCCCTGTATTATTTTATTTAAGATATTTGTATATTTTATTTAGAAAATATGAGATGTTATGAGATCTATTATAATATTATATGTTATATAAATGATCTAATATAGAAACGTCAATTACATACATGGTTCATGATGATATAACATGTTTCATGCATATGATGAAATTAATTATAAAATAAATAAAGAAACTACGAAATCAGGAAGATTGAACACTTATTATGGTAGAGAATATTCTATTTTGTTCTAATTATAGTTTTTTATTTATTCATTTGATAGTTTTTGACAAACCAATTATTTGATGGATTGAGATAATGACTCCTTAAGGGAAATTTAATTTCTTTTACTTAAATCATTTTAAAGTGAATTATAATGATATTATATAATATTTTTATGAATTAAATGATTAATTTTTATCATTTTGGCCCCCCATAGAGGGTTTCCATAGAGAGATAAATCTTATTATATGTATGTTAGTGTTTGAGTCAGAAAGTTGAACTCATCTCAATGAATATTATCCTTGTGGATATATTGTGTTATATGGGGTTATCTAATAAATTAATATGTGTGTGGTAACCTATTAAATGTGTCAAAGGGGAATTTTTTTAATTTAAATATTATTTTTTCCATGTTATTGTGCTAGTTTGGAAGAATTTTAGAGTTTACATGGAAATATGACAAAGTGATAGAGTTATAATTATCTAGGGTATAAAGATATTATAATGAGAATAAGTCTAGTATAATATTATTAAAATGTGATGGTAATTCCTTAAAAATGTGTTTATTATATTATTATATTTCCCAAACATAGTAAAGTTGTGATAACATAGATCTTATTGACTTAGAAGACAACAAATCGATCACAATTCCTAAAAATTGGATGTGCTTCTGGGTAGCCCGTGACCCGTATTTATACAAGATACACATAGAGCGGTGTGGACTTTTTTGATGTTTGTGACCCTAACAGGCATTAGTCATTTAGTAAAATCTAAAATTTAGTTCATCCCAGAAAACAATTATTTTATTATGTAGTGTGATTTCAATATATATAGAGGTTACTATAACATTTACTATTTCATGTATACTCTATCACTGGATTAAGAGGGTTTGTTATCAAACAATGGTGGGCTAGAACACATATAGATAATTTAAAGGGATATTAGGAATATTTTTTTCTACTTGTATACTATATTTTTATTTATTGGATAATTCATTGATCAAATGTTTATGAAGTAATAGTATGATACATGGATAGAGATGTTGAAGTAATAGTATGATACATGGATAGAGATGTTGAAGTTCCTATAGACTAGTGTGAAGGTTCTATTGGCATGATTCAAGGAAATAATTTTATAATTTATTTATTTATTGAATTATGATCCACCAAAGGGTGGTTTTTTTATATAGATTATTAAATAAAATATTTTTTATTTGTGTTTCCTTATTTATATTATATCATTCTTGTGACATGTAATGGATATAGAAGAATAATCTTATTGGGTAAATTACTTATTTTTTTATTTTTATTACTAGAGAATATATTTTTAATAAGTGGATAACCTCTCTGATGATGTTTTTAGTCCATCATTTGAAGTCAATAACCACTAGTAAAACGGGTGGTGTACTTTATCAGATGTAATGTACTAATTCAATTTTAAAACCATGAAATCTAGATTGGGTTATTAAAAAATTATATAAGAGAATTTAAATTTTTTTCTAATATATTGAAGTAGGAATATGATTGTTTGGGAAGTAATAAGTAATATATAAATGGACCTCATCACCTTATTTATATTAGAATCTCAAGATTCTGTATTTTTATGAAAAAGAGATGGTCAATAAAATTAACATATAATTTTGGTTTTTAATTTTATTAAACACTTTGTCATTTATATAGAGAGTTAGGTCATTTAACATGTTTTATTATTATTATTATTGTAATTATGGAATATATGTCCGAGTATAATTTATATAATTTTTTATAATTTATATTTTAGTTTGAAATAAAATTGTGAAAATTTTCATGTCAGTTAAACTATCCACAAACAAATAATTGATATTTTATCACTCATTATAGTAGATTTACTTACCTAAAAGAAATTATTTATTGTTTGGTTTTATATTTAGTTCAAAGAAAAATAAATATTTTACATGATTATGTGATTAATTCATGTTTTCATGATGATATGTGATATGGATGCTGATATAACTCTAAAATCATGATGCCTATATATAGTTATGTTTCTGCCTATATTGATATACTTCTTTGCTATGTGATTTTACCATTAGATGGTAAGATATTTTAGATAAAATTTTGATTCTTGTTTATATAATGGTATGAATTCTATTGATGCATGCTGGATATATAATTTAATGATGTATATTCCATTAGATTTTAATGTATGTCTATCTTGATATATCGAGATACCATACATGAGATCTTAATGTCAAATAAAGAGAATGATTAATGATGAGTTACATGATGAGGAACTAGGAATTATTTTTTGTAATGGAATATGGAGAAATTATTCCAATATAGTAAGAAATCATTTTATGTGAATTTGTTACGGTATTACTGATTATGAATCATGGATAAAAATTGGGAAATAATTAATAATAGGTATTTCAGTGGTGTAGAATATTTAATGAAAATTTTAAATCAAATGGGACTAAGGGGGTGAGGTGGTATTCATATATATTTTCATTTGAGTGCTTGGGGATGGGGTCTATTTGTTAGGATAAGAACATTTCAGTTTTATATTTTCTTATTTAATATATAGTATACTACATTGTTCTGGTAGTTATTTGTGTCCTTAATGGTCAAATTGATTTGGTTATGAGTTTTTTATAATGTTTCACATGCTGATATTATTTTTCATGTTATTTATTTCTTGTAGATTAATGATTATATTTGAGATAATTTTAATATAAATTGTCATTTCATTTATTATTACATGATACAATTTAAGCATGATCTAATATTCAATTATAAAAGGAACACACAACACACAACTCATGATGATATGAAATATAATATATACATGATGACATTCATAAGAAATTAAATAAATATATGGGTTAATGGGGAGAGTGAGAATGACATACAATGGGTAAACAACTTTTTTTTAACATGAGACCTATATATCATTTTTTCATTATAATATTTGAAGTGAACATTTATTTTATTGGTGAGATATTTATTTCTGTGTAAATTGTTTATTTAACTTTTTTATTTCCAAATGAAAATTAATTCCATCAATATGTCAAAAAATATATTGAATAGAAATGAATATTTTTTAGTTATATAATAACTCTTGGAGGATGGAAATAGAGAGAAGACACATAACTTATAAAGTAGCATGTTTTTGTTAGATATAGTATATCAAAAATATTATTGTGACCCTTGTTAGTATACTATATTAAATGGGGGTATCTACCTACATAATAATATGTATGGACACATGATCAAAGATTATATTGAGTTCCATCATTACAGAACTCTTGTGAATCATTAGGGTATAAATATAGTGTGATGGGATGTGAGATTCAATAAGTCGATGAGATAGTTTGGAAATGTTATCATTCACTATTATATGAACCCATATTATCAAATTATATTTTCATGGATTATGTTCCAATGTGATGGGATTTATTTCACTCAAGGATAGCTGATATATAATTGTTTTTACTAGAAAAAGTCATCTGTGATGTTTTAGATAATCTAAAATTATTTTTTATCCACTATACTATTATTTATTTTAATTTCATGGGTTAAATATTATTTTTCATCCCTGAAAATAAAACATGTTCTTAGAGAAACGTGGATTTTCATGGATGTTAATAATTCATTAAAATTGTATGATCCTGATTTTTTCTATGATGTAAAGACATTTTGAATTACAGTTTAATTCCTTTGAATTGGCCTAATGTGAGTGACATATGAGGTCATGGGAGTCTAGGGTTTGTCAGGGGATTTTTTGGAGCCCAGAGCATCTATTTTTTAAAATGGAATGTCGGTCATACAGTTAGTGGAAATCATGCATCTCATCTCTCATGGTTCGTTTAAAATATATAATGTGGTCTAGGATATTGTTACGAGACACACGATTTGAGGAAACCATGATTCTAGGGCCTCAAACCCATGTGGCATTACTGTATTTTCAGTAGAGGAAAATAGCATGGTTGGGTCATTCTTTCCCAAACAATGTGCATGAACTATGTGAGGGAGGTCTTGAGACAGAGAGGTGTGAATGATTGGCACCCTATTTGGAAAATGATGAGGCAAAACTGTTTGCCATAGTTTTTAAAGGGGAGTGACCATTTTGGACCTAGTTGTTAAAATTTTTAAACCCATTTCCTATTTCATTTATCTAGTGGATCTCCTCATACCATATGAGTTTCTAAAGCCTAACCTAGGCATTGATTTCGATTCTCTGTCTGATCTCATAATTGATATCCATTTATCTATATATATTCCTACTGGCATGATATTCAATACACAAAGCTCGTATATTCATTCTAATTCCTATCAAATGTGTTATTTTTTTGGAAGATAATATGACCTATTCCAATAGTATTCATCTGTTCATAAATTTTTTCTAATCCAGGTATACATAGGAGCTAATAACCGATGAGTGTTCTAATATAGGCATAAGGTAGGTGGTTTATACCAATTAAATTAAATTATAGATGTTTTATACCCTATTTCGATTTTTCTACACGCCGAAATCTCTTGTGTTTGTCCTAAATTAATTGAATTACTTGATTAAATTATTGGATCCTTTTCAGGTTTACCATGTGGCACCATATTATGGTCGAAGGTTTTCAACCTCATCCTTGACCACATGTGAGGTGTGTTTATGTATAATCCTGATGGAATACCATCTCGTTGGGTGTGCGTAATATCCCTATTTATATATGAATCATTTTAAATTAAAATGAGACATTAGGAGAGGTTTCTTGCCTCTTTTTTGTTGTTATGAAATGATTTAAATCGATTAATTGAATAAATAGAAATCATGGAATGAACTGGATGAAATCTTGGATTGTATATAAAAATTAAATGGGTTAAATGAAATGGTATTGATTACATTAGATTCTATGGGAATTTCTACTCTAGGGGTGATGATTAAATTTTATACCTTGGAGTTTTCTACTCCTTGGACCGGGACTATGAAATGATAAATGTTGATGGAATTGGATGCTATGGAAATTTATACTCAATGGGTATTGATTACTTAGGATGAATGGGTTGTTTCTAGTCCTTGGATTTGACAGTCTTGGTCTATCTTGGACATGCTCTGTGGAAATGATCATTGGGCTCCACCCAAGAGTTTATTGTGTTTTCTATGAGGATTCTCCGTGGTCTCGATGAGGATTCCATGGTTATTTTAAACTGTGGATCCAGACCATGTAGGAAAGACGCTATATTATATAGAATAAGCTGTAGTCGATTTTTTCCATGCTTTACAGATGGACCTTATTTCTTATTAATTGTTTAGAGTTTTCCTCAATTGGCTAGACCGTGCTGCACTTACGTGAGTCAATTTATTCCAATCATATATTCCTCACTGCTTCAAATTATTTTCACTGGCTAGACTTGATATAGACTTTATTGATGGTGGACTACGGAGTGTTATCTCACGCCGTATTCGGGCCACCATTGGGTACCCAGAGAGACTTCATGGATGTAGGTAGGTACCGAGGAATGTTCCCTATTTACAATTATTAATTACTTATGCTTAAGTGTTGGGGAGAATTGGAATGAGCTATGCTCATGAGGCTTTACAGATATAGTTCTTTTTGGTATTTTTTACTTTTGATTCATGGATTGTATAGGATGTCTATTTACATGTATTTCCTACCAATCTTTATAAAGTCATGACACATTCAAACTTTTATATATGTTATTTTCCTTTGATTTTTTATTTATACTATCATATGGGTGTTTATATTATGTTACTTATTTATGTTATCCCTATATATTTTCATTTATCTGCTACACTGATATGAAACTCTAATTATGAGGGTATACTCCCCCCATAGAAGCACCTTAGACCCTTTCTTCCTGATAGTAGGTTCTGGAATATATAGAGGCTGCTTCAAGACTTATGAACCACTAACTCTTAGTACCGTTTAGTGGCTCCCATGATGAGAAATTTCCAAGTGGTATGAGAGATTTATTATGTTACCTTAGCATTTTGAGAAAATAGATAGAATATTTTTAACAAATTAGAAATTGGTTATAAACTATTCCTCAGAGTAGCTAACCCACATTTCGGGTAAATACCAAGTTTCTTAAATTGGGGAATTTGGTTTCTATATTTTTACTATTATAGATGATTAGATTCCACTATTGGGTGACACACAGGATATGTGATTTTATTATCTATAGGATTGAGTAATTTCACAATATCCTTGGCTCGATATGGATAGGAAGAATGGATTATGCATTATTTTTTGAACCTTATAGGATTGAAATGACATACATATTCCATTTTGATGTGGAGGTTTTTTTCATGAAAAGCTAAATCATAAAATATATCCAATAGAGAAATGAAATGTTGAAGTTGCTGGATTAACTCTGAAGGAGGTTGTATTTTGTGATAAAAAGTGTCACTTTTCTTTTGTTTGTTTTTTCTAGATGTAAAATTTGGGTATTTGATTAGAATTTCTAATACAAAAAATAAATATCAAAATGTTTTCATGAAAAATAAAGTGTAATAAAACAATTTGTAGGAATTAAAAGGTGTTTGAAATATTAATTAAAATAGTAGTTTTTGACAAGATTAGACTACTCAGACACTCCCCTCTTCCTTGATTAAAAATTTTATTGATTGAATTGATCAATTCCCAACCAATGACCTCTTGATAAACACCATAGTTTTCAAGGATATAAAATTAATGACTCAATATGAAATTTTAATCCTATATAATTGATTAAATTATTTAAGACCTCCAAGAAATCAAACAGAATTGAAATCACGATGTTCAATGGAAATAACTCAAAAAATAAATTTATATAGTAAAGTCAATTATTTTACTTGAAATAATTGGAAATCATAAAAAACAACAAGCTGAATGTATATTCAAGAAATAAAAAGACCAGTATCATTCGCGAAATAAAATTTCAAAAGATATTGAAAAGATATTTCAAATGAATATCAAAGAACGAAATAGAGTTTCCATCAGCTGATTCCATCCACAAAAACATGGTTCTAATCCTTACATCACTTGAGTAGACCCATATTCTCTATTATGGAATGAATTCATAAAATAATCATAATAGTTTCTATTTATGTCTTACCCTTCATATCTACATTTGACAACCTGAAAAATATGAGGATGTGGAAATATAAATTAGAGGATGGATGGAAATCTATTGTCCATTTTCTGTCGGACTAATGTATTCTTGATTTTATCCTTCTCCATACAGGTGATCCACCTGGTGCATTCTATATATTTGGTCAATAATAAATTATCTGATGATCGTCCAAAGTTTATGTAAGTTGTATGTGTTGATAAAAATAAATAAATAAATTAATGATGTTATCTTTTTCTAGCTAAACCGAACATTCATATTCCACCACTTTGACTCATGGATATACTGTATTAATGAGATAATTTTGTAATGAAAATTAACATGAATTATCACCTTAAAGTCTTATATCATCTCTAATAAGAATAAAATCATTTGGATGCCTATATCCAGAGTTATGGATCAATTAATGAGGTGGATTAAATTATACCAGTTGAATGAATTTTCTACTTTGATTGATTTATTTGGGCCTCAAGAAGTAAAAATAGACACTTGAACTTGTTGAAAAAGTTTTATCCTATGAAAATATAATGATTTTAGCTAAATTATGTTAAATACACTTAGGGGGGATGGTGTGAATCATGGTATGAAATATTGAAACAATTTCCCCTTAGGATCTTGTTTCATTATTAAACAAAGCACTATTCCCTCCCATTACCATAGAAATGTATAAATATAATTGAAATCATGAATGAGATAAGAAAATTTTACTTGGTTCAGGATCACTAGTCTATGTTAAAGGTGCATAAAATAGAGACATTATGATTTACCAAGTACACTAAAGATCACTGACAAATTAAAATGATCAGGAGAGATCACTTCTATGCCCAGATGCACTGCCTTTAGAATATTTTTGGCTAGATCACTGTTTTTTGAAGGGTCATCCCTATGTCTCTTTATATGGATCAATTTCGGTGGAAAGGATCATCATCTAATTTTTCCTTTGATCAATTCTCTAGAAGCGATCCACATGTAGTTTTTGGACCTATAGGTCCTCTATTTTCTGGAACTCACACTTCTTATGTTGTAGATAAATGCTCTATTGAATTCCCATTGTCAACTGTAGATAAAATCCAATTTTCGAAATATTGTGAGTTTTTTGAAATTAAATTAATGAAATATGTTTAATTTCATGGTGTGGGTTCTTTTCAGAACACATCTCCTTCCATGGACTACCTCTTCATCCATAGAACACCTCTTCTTCCACAAACTGCCCCTTCTTCGTAGAAACTTTATTGTTCAATATACTGCATATTCTATGCGGTATCTTTTACTGTGAGGGATATAGAGCCCAAAAAAAACTTTTAGAATTATTCCCATGAACTACTTCACCCTTCATAGAATCATCCCCCATAAACCACTTCAAAATTTATAGAATTCGTCCCATAGTGATGATCTTTTCTTATGAATTTCACTCTACATAATGTTGTAATTAGTGTTTATTATAGAATAAAATAGATCCTAAAAACTTACTAATCCAAGTTACTCTAAATTTGGATGTCGCATCACCATTACCATGTACTTCTATGAGGTCCACATACCATAGTTTTACTTTTTGGTGGATGATGTCTTTCACGAATGAAAACCCTTTACGGATTTTCAAATAACCACCTCCTCAAATAAACAAAAATCCTCCCACAAACTTCAAGCCTATCAAAAACTTCTGACCTTCTGTGAACTGCAAGCCTTCCCATGAACTGACTTTTCTATTCTGTAGGTGTACCTTGCTTCACAATTTGTATAGTGCGACTATGAGGAAATATTCAATTTTAAATTTCCATCGCCATTCAACATACCTCCTTTTGTAGTCCACAAACTATGCATCACTATCTAAAAACCATGACTGAGTTTGTGAAAAACCATCCTTTTCCAAAAAGACTCCATATTTTGAGGCCAAAACGATTTGTGAACACTGGGATACTCTACCACCTTATAAACCTTATTGGTAAACACCATCCATTTTTTCACTGTATTATGCCATTTCTAACAAACCAAAACAACCCCAAATCACTAATATAATGATTTTAGGAATTTTATCCCCAAAATTCTAAAAAATAAAAATTTTGGATTACAACTAAAAACTTCCTGATTAAAATATATAAGTGATTGAAAATAGTTAAAATTATAAAATTGAGATTTTTTTTTAATTTTAACATAAAAAAACCCCTAAATTCCAAAGAACAATGGAATTAAACTCAAATTGTTAATTATTTTGGGTTATCTTATTGAAATACATATAAACAATAGTTGAAATATTATCTATATCAATTCCCACACATTTAGAACTTGGAAATGTTTGAAAAGTGAGTATCAAAATCAAATCAATGAAAATTCAAAACACATACCAATGAGGTCTACCAATTCATCACCAATAAACAAAAGATATAATGCCACATCAAAAGAATAATAATTCAAGTTCTCTCTTCAGATAAATAAAACCATATACACTTATTTTATCCTCCCATGCACTCAATAAACTCACCTCACATTACTTTTCACTCAATACACAAATATGGATATTCAACATGGTGTTTCTCATCCCAGACACATGTATGAATCACCATAGGATTGATAAATTTATATGTCAAAATCCTATACGAGACAAGAACATGTAATTATTATGAGATATTTTTTGGTTTGATTTGTGGATTTTGGTTTTTAGGCATTGAATGTTAAAAATTATGATTGAGGATAAGGAGGGTTTATCTTTTTTTGAAGGAAATATTCATGATTCTAATTATCACACAAGTATGGTCTTCTACTAATTACTATTATAAGAAAATAATATATAACCTTGAAAAAACCATTTCCATCCAAATTAATCAAAATTTTAACCTGAAAAATACTATTTTTCTTCACATTTTTTCTTAGATGTTCCAAATAGGAACAAAATTCCACCATTTAGTGATCCAGACAGGTAAAACTCTAATTTCCTTTAAAGATACATAACTGATCAACATTATGCATAAATGACTCATTTTTAGTAGAGAAAAACCTCATCAAATTTTTATTCTCCAACCAAAGAAGTACCAAATGACTTATCACACCACAACGCATCTCCCCTAACACTTAAGTTCAAGTAGGTTAGGCATTTTCACTTCTAGAGTAGGTTAGAAAGGGAAAATCACTTGTAATGTGGCCAACTTAATAGACATTACATGTCAAATAAGGACTCAAAATGATCAACTGTTTATGGAAGGACAAATAAAAAAGATTCACTTTAAAATGGGGATTAAAAATCTAAATAAATGACATAATAATTTAAATGAGAAGTACATAAAACCTCAAGTTTTGAAAGAAATAAATAATATTTTGGATGAAGGAAATACTAATTTTTCTTTCAATAAATAAATTTAATATGAAGGAGATGTCAAAAAGGGTTAAAAAAACCTAACATGGTGGAAATTTCTAGGATAAAGATACAGAAATGTGGCTAGATATTCAAAAATCAGAGGACTTTTCAAGACTTTTATGATGTTTTAAACTTGAAACAAAGTCATTTTCAACATTCATTTATGGTTAGTTTTAGGGGATCAATTGGTTCACTCATTGATATGGGTTCAAAATATTAAATAGATAATCATTTGAGAAAATATGTTTCAAAAAAAAACAAAATAGAAAAAATGAAAGAAAATAAAATAAAATAAAAGAAACACACCAAAAAATGAATGAAAGATTGATAATAAAATACTTGAAAGGAAATCACACAAAATAATAATATACCTTAATGGTTCCTCCCCCAAAACGTTTTCTTTGAAATTTATACATTTTAAAACAAATTTTTGTGAGAAGTTGAAATTTAAGAAATTAATGACACAATAATAATAAGTGATAATGAAATACACCACCTGGATTCAACTGCATTCAGCTCCCTGAGGATAAATGTACTCTATCAAAGGATCTTGAAAATTATCTCTAAACTAGTTCAACCTTTTCCTGTTGACTATGAATTGTGTCTCTTTTTCAAGTTCTTTTATCTAGATTTACCCAAAAGGAAAAATGTAAGTAACACTGAAAGGACCAAACCATTTCGAAGGAGATTTACCTGGGAACAACATAATCCAAAATCAAATAGTAACCATTTTCCACATTCCTTGATGGTTTTGTTTAGAATCACCCCATCATGAAGTTAGTTTTCTCATTCCTTTTACAACCTGAACATTTTATATTTATTATTTATAATCTCCTCCAACTCCTACAAAAAAAATTTTCTTTCTTTTCCAGTATATAATAGATTCATGTAACATGTTTTAGAATCCCAAAAAAATTTATATTCTAACACATTTTTTTGGTGAAAATTATTTCCATATATTAATAAAAATTGTGAAATTATAATTGGTGTTTTTAATGTTGACCCATAGACTAAGAGTGAAACATCTATTATCACACACCAATCCTTTATATTTGGGTTCATTGTTTTCCCTTTAATGTTTTCTCATTTCTATATTTGAAAACTCATCTATTATATTTTTTTGAGGATGATAGGGTGAAGATATATTTTGATGACCTCAATATTTCTTTAGAAGGGAGTAAAAGTTCCTCTTAAAAAATATGGTCCTTGATCAATAATTTGAAACTTTGGCATTCCAAATCTAAAAAATATATTTCCATTCAAAATCATCGATGTAGTTTTTGAATAACCATCTCTCATAGGTATATCTTATATAAACATTTTCACATAATAAATAAAAAGAATGATATAAAGATATTAGAAATAATTGATAAAGGGTCTCATGAAATCCACACCACACACATAAAATACATTAGAAAACAAAATAGGTTGTTGTGGCATCACATTCCTTTTAGAAATGGTACCTTAAAATTGGAAAATTTTATAGGTTTTTAAACATCCAAAATTGTATCTAAAAATTTTGGGTTAAAAAAACCCAAAATGAAACACTTTTCTTATAATTCATTTGGTCCCAAAGTGTCCTACATAACTCAAATTGTATAAAAATTTAGGATATATTGATATTTATAATTTTTTACGCATCTCCTAATCATTTGATCACTACCAACATTCCATAGGTAAGGATCATCCCATGTATAATTCTTGGAATCCCTCACATGTTTCAAAAAACGTTCTTGAAAGAATAGTTTGGAACTTCATTATCAGCCAAATAATTCACAATATCAACAAACCATGGAATTTCACCACAATAAGATTACAATTCAACATTTGGAAATGTTTATTTAATTGGTAAACATATCAGATGTTTTCCATTAAAAAAAGATGGTACCTAACTCAAATGATCAGAAACATGTTTCTAACATACTTTATTACCCAATATTTTAAAATAAAACACTTATAATAGCAATATAAATCTTAAAATTCGAGTTTTGACATCATGTATTGTCTTAAAACATATGATTATAGAACATTTTGTGAAAAAAATAACATTGGTGCCCAATAAATAACCCCTAAAATTTTATAAAAAATACCAATTCTAGAAGTTCATTCTCATATGTTTTTTTAGTTTTATTTAGCCTCATCTAATGTTATATATGAATAATAAATCACATGAGGTTTATTTTCTAGCATTTAACTTAAAATTTACACAAGAAAAAATATGATACATCCTTCATGATTTCAATGGGAAAGTTTAATTTGGGAGGTTGAACAATTTGAGGGGATATCATTGTTTTTCATCTCACAAAAGGCCTATTTAAAACACTCATCAATGACCTGTAGGGTGTTTTTGGGGGAAATATTGATAATGGAAGGAACAAATTACTAAAATACTTCCTAAATATGCTATAAAAACTTGCACAACCAAGGAAGGATCTCACATCTCCCACAATTTTTCGGTATTGATGTGAATAAATGTCATCAAATTTGGATTTATCAACTTGAATTCCATCAAGGGAAACAACATGACAAATAATGATCCCCTTATATACAATTAAATGTATTTTTTCATAATATTGGGAAATATTTTTATCAATGCAATTTTCAATAAAGTAAAACAAAAATTTTAACCTATATTCAAATGATGATCCATAAATAGTGAAGTAATACATAAAAAAATAAATGAATTTTTCTATAAATTCTTATTAAATCTTCATCATAAACCATTGAAAAATTCGAGAAGCATTTCACAAATCAGAGGCCGTACTCCTATAAGAAAAGTATCCAAAGGGGATTGTGAAAGTGATTTTCACTTGATCCTGCAGTGCAATATAAATTTGGATATAACCAAATAATTCATCAATAAAACAATAAAGGGGTTTTCTAGATATTCTTTCATGTAATTTATCATGAAATGAATATGTGAAGCGACCTCTCCATGACACAAGATTGAGTATTTTATAATCAATTCATATTCTCTATTTATTTGGAATCCTAAGAGGGATAATCTCACCAAATACATTACTTGAGAATGTAAATCCTCCTTTTTTGTTAACAACATGGACAAGACTCACTAATTGACTGTCAAATATGGGATAAATAATTATATCTTCCAAAAACATGGTTACTTCCTTTTTAGAAACCTCTAAAAGGGATGGGTTGAATATCATTTGAAATTGTATAATTTTTTTATCATTTTCCTCCAAATAATTCAATGTATGAACACCAAGGGACTAATTCTAGTTAAAAGAAATTGTGTCCATCCTATAGCTTTCTTATGGGTTTTTAGGTCTCCTAATAGTTGGTTCTATTGGTCCCTTGAAAAACCTTTTGAAAGGATGACATGAAATTGTTCATTATCACTTAAGTAATAATTTTTGCAGGTATGAGGAAATGGTTTAAACAATAACCTTGGTGGGGTATTTTATTGATAAAAATAGGATCATGTGACTCAATGACAACAATTTCACCTCCCTGTTCACTTTCCAAACAAGAATATTTTAGATCAGAGTGAAGATAATAAATTTGTTCCCTATACTTCTAAAAAGTATTATTATTTAGGGAAATTGTAGATTAGGAAGGAAATTAATATCCTAAATCATGTTGGTCACTTTATCAATTCTCAAGATATGTTTCAAATGAAATTTATTTATTTTCTATGTTGGAAATTATTTTTTGAAAACTATCTTCTAGATTATCAACTAATGTTTCAATATCTATTTTATAATTTCGAAAACTAGATGGATAAAACATATCAATTATAGTATAGTACCAATCGATCATGTACACCATAGGGGATTAATGTTACTCAATTTGGTATTTCATGGACTAAAAAATAATGAAGTGAACAACATCCCATTCAAATTCAAGTGGAAGGGTTACTTTGTGGAAATCGGTGATTTATTTTCCAGTTTTCAAGAAGTAAATCCATTTAATGAGAGGTTCATGGGAACTAAATATATCATATTCCACATCCAAGACATATAAATACACTGGAAAAATCATGTCTCTCAGTTGAATAAGATAATCCTTTATAACTGAAGCAGGATTGGTAGAACATTAGTTAGAAAGTTTAATGATAATTACAGAGTGGTTCAGTTCAACAACTTGAAGAGATGAGTAAACATAATGTGGCATACCATTGTATGAATCTCCAAAATCATGAATCACATCCTTTAATTCACATTTCCCAATGGTGAATATAATGGTAAAGGATTCTATCTATTCACATTTGATAGGATTATCATGTCGAATCAGGTATAAAAAATTCCTCCCTAACATGAATTTTTCTCCTCCTATTAATTTCCTCTTGTGGGTAAACATCTCTTTGAAAAACATGGAATATCTTATAATTTGTTTCACATCATAGATGAAAGATATATTGACATTAAATTTCATAAAATTATCCAATAAGTCATTTTCCAAATTAGTTTCATCACATTACTTCCCCTATGGTTCACACATAGGATATGGAAGTGGTGTTTTGAATGTTTATTAACTATTTTGAACAATTATTTGGGAAATATATGGACCGAAAATTCTATTTAAATCCGTCTCGGTTCATTCAATCATAATTTCCTCTATTGAATTTGTTTTTTATTTCAAAGATAATTCAAAATTTCCATCATTTCCATATGTGTTGGAATTTTTTTTAATAGTGTCAATTGCAGGTTTTAGTTTCTCATTTTAGGGGGTTTTCAAGCTTTTTCCACTGCTATGTTTGATATCACTCAAATTACCCTTCCCTTTGCTCTCGGATTCAGTTACAGTTGTAAAGGTAAAACTCTACTAATTTTATTTCTTATGATACTAATATCAGTGGAAATTTGACCAATTTTATTCATTAATGTTTTGATAATGTTTTTTTGTTAATTTGGGGCTTTTGGTTGTTGTCGCATTTATTTTTATTTTTTTCTCATTGACACTTATTGTTTATACATTTCTTCATAATGGTAATTCTATAAATTTTTAGTTAGAGAAGTAGGATGAATTTTTCTTCCAAAATGATAATTTTCTAGCTCATTGAAATAACATGGTTGAAAATTACTTAATTGACCTTGGAATACGCTTCTTGGCTGTTTAGGATATCAAATTATTTAATCAGAGTGGTTATTCCAACCGTGATTGATTTTTTTTCTTTTTAAAAGACATTTATTGGTTTGAATGAAATCATTTTATTAAAATATCCTGGTAATTCTAAAATATCTCTTGAATTTGGGGGAATTGTTAACTAAAAATTTCATTGGAAGAGATAATTTCATAGTGTGCTTTCATTTGAAAAGTCTCTTTATGTTAGGGTGGGGTAGGTTGGTTGTAAGAAAATATCCTAGAACTCATCATTGTGTTATGATCATAAAGTTGATTCATAATAATGTTATTTTTATAACTAGCAGTGGGGAATTCTTGTGAAGGTTTTACATGAATACACCTCTTATTCCAAATTTTTGATCATTTTGGGAAACATTTGTAATCCATTTTCTTGTAATAGCTGGGGTTTTTCAATCAAGGCCCCTCTTATAACAATATCAATCATGATTCATTATGTGAATCACAATCCTGTATAGAAATATTAAATAAATATTTGGTTACTGATTTGATGATGGAGGAAACTCAAATAGATTCCTTAGAATCATTCCTAGCAGTTATATAATGATTCACCTTAGGTTTTCCAATCCAAAAAATCTCTTTTGAGGTCGAAGCGGGGAAAAAATATAAAGAAAATTATTCTTTAATTCATTCTGATATTGAATAAAAAATGAATGTGCATAGAAAAACCATTATTTGGAAACTCCTTCTAAATAAAAGAGACATGACCTAAATTTCATTTGATTTTAATCAACACCTTGGGGTTTCATATTAACAAAAATGTATCAGAATTATTGAAGGTTTTTATGGAAATATTCACCATGAAACCCATTAAATTGTGGAATTTGGTAAATGAAGAAACATTTAATTTCAAACCTAGTGGATATTTTGGGATATTATAAATAGTTATATTGATTATCATCATGTGATGATTCCAATTCTTTCAAATTTCTATAGTCATCCATATGAATTTCGGGTTTAAACCCTCTCCTTCTATGTTTGGAAGTAATATTCAGAACTAGGGACAATGTTATTTTTAACAATGCTATCCCTAGAGTGATATGTCTATTAATTTTAGAATAGAATGGTAGTAAGTTTAGATCATGAAAAAAACATTAAAAACGAACTCCGATAACCTCCCCAGCAATGAAAACACTTCATGCAGTTGTTTTTTTCATGAAAACCCAAATCAAGAAAATTATCACCGAGAGAGATGAAATATAGAAATCCCTGGTTTTTCTCTTGAGGAGGTTACAATTTGAGTTGTAAAACTAGCACTTTTTTTAAGAAGAAAAACTCTAGTATTTGATTAAAATGTCTAGTACAAAAAATAAATATAAGATAATATAATATAAAATTCATGAGAGAGAAATAAAATTAATAAGAAATTAAAGGGGTTTGAAATCAAAATTAATATTGTAGTTGTGGAAAAGTGTAAACCTCCCATACATTACCATAATCCTTATTAAAAATTATTTATCAATTATATTTATCAATTCCCCGCTAAATATATCAAGAATAAATACTTATTTTATTGGTTTATCACATCAAGACCTCAATATTATTGATTCCCCTCCAATATAATTGATTAAATTACTTGAATAACACCATAAAATAAAACAAAATTAAATTCACTATTCTCAATGGAAAGACCTCAAAAAAGAAATTTAAATAGTTAATTTAGTTATTTTACAACATAGATTGGGAAACTATTTAAAACAAACTAGTTTAAAATATATTCATACATGAAAATGACTACTATAATTCAATAAATATAAGTTCAAGAGATATTCAAAAGAGATTACACATGAAGATTAAAACATGGAAGAGAGTGTTTATCAGTTGCTTCCATCCAAAACCACTCATTTCTCAGAATCACATCACTTGAGTGTCCCCCATCATCTTCGTTATAGCAAGAATGCATAGAATCATAATCATCCTTTCTATCTCATCATTCTTCTCACCATCTTCAGCCAACAACCCTGAAATTATGATAAAATGGGAATATAAAGAGGAGAAGGTATGGAAATCTAATGTCCAGTTTCTATCCACCCTAAGTATTCATGAATTTTTCCTATTCCATGATAGATATCCAATGATTATATTATATATATTTATTGAATATAAATTATATTTTGACCATCTAAATTTGAATTATGTTTTAAAATTAGTGTAAATGATATGAGTTAAATAATAAAAGTAATTTTTTTCTAGTTGAAGTTAACCTTCATATACCTCCACTTTGACTAGTGCCTAAAATATAATAATAAAAGTCTTTTTCAAGGTAAATTTACCGGAACTCACATCATGAAGTATTATATCTTATCCAAATTGAAGAAACATGTTTGGAGGCCATTATCTGGAGTTATTTTTCATTTAATGAGGTGGGATTATCTATGTCATCCAATTTATTTTTCAGGTTGATTAATTTATTTGTGCCTTAAGAAGTTTTAATCAACACATGGAAAAATTTAAGAAGTTTTAATTGAAGACTATAACAATCATAAAAAATAATTACTCAACTTGGATTTCTATTGAAAACTTTATAATCAAAATACAATAGTTATTTAAGAGTCAAAATTCCATAATTGAGTAATTTTTAATTTTACCATGAAAATTTACCTAAGTTCCAAAAAATGAAATTTAGCTCAAATTATTAAATTGGTGGGGTTTAAATCATTAAAATTCATATTAAAAATAGTGTAAGTTTTAGATATATCACATTCCATATAGGATACGTTGCATGAATGAATAACATTTATTTTGTGTGCCTTGTGATATATAATTATTATCGACTAACATTTTCGAAAGAGATTGTGGAACATATTTTTTACTTAAAGTAACTATAATATACTAAATTGTTTATTCTTCCATATTCTACAATATAAATATTAGGAATTTGAGTATGGAACATTGAACAATGGATTACTGTTCTCATGGGCCAGAAAGTGTTGTGGTTGGGTTTAAATGCATGCCACATATCAATTTATAAGGTGTATGAGACCTCAAAAATTGGAAATGGTAATCTATATAAATAATTCATTTAAAGAAAATTGTAGTATAAATATGAATATATATGATTTTAAATTATAAAATAGAAAGGTCTTTGTTAAATATAGTTTCCAATTGCAACTGGTAGTCCATATACTGGGACCAATGCTGTAAAATAGAGAGCATGAACTAAACCTAACACTATAGAAGGCATTTGGAATTGTTTCTATTGTTATTTGTGATATTTTTTTAACGATTCCTAGATTTAGGTGCAGATAGAGGGGTGTGTCTTTGTTATGGGATGGCTTGTACTAGTCCTATGATTATACATGTTATCAAGTTGTCACTATATATTTTAAGAGGCACTAGTTTTTAATCTTTCAATAAATTATATGATGATTTCAACAATTCATCCTACAAGAAGGTGGAAATGACCATGCATTAGAAGTGTTGGGAAGTAGGTCACTAGGAGAACCTCCAGTAGTTTGACTTGTGGCATCAATCCTTTTCCCTAATATGTGTATTGATTCTCAATTCTAAGAGGGTTTCCCTAACATTATGAAGACTATTCAGGGAGTCTTGTGTCCTACCATAACTATGGACTAGATGATTTATGTGTCCCAACAATTAAATCCGTCATCTTTTTTAGTGGATGATGGTCAATAGGCTAGATAGCTATGTCTTGAGGCTATCTTATTGATCTTTGAGCACTTGTAGACTCGTCGAGAGGGCAGATTCATGATATGGATGTATATGTTTCGTGGAGCTATTGATAAATGGTAGGATTTTGTTAACCAAGATAATAGGTTTCAAGATTTGGTTTATAGGTATTTACAGTCTATATTTTATGATTACTTATTTATTGATACTTTGAGAGCATAACGGGATAGTGAGTTTATGCATATGGTACTGGATGAAATTTCCATTGTGGTGTATTCATCTCTCTTTATAGAGATTCAATGTATTTCCCATATCTATATCGATAATGATTCATCTAGAAGGATAAGTTTTGAGGAAGGTATCAATAATTTTGTTCAATCATAAGTGAATGTGTTTTGGTTGACTACAAAAACTGAGATAGTAAATCTAACACTTATTACTTAGCATAACCCATGGGATTCTGAGTGAAAAGAGAAGAGTAGTGTAGATTATATACATAGTGGTTTAGTGATAACTGTAAGGAAGCAATGTTTTTAAACTTATTATGAGGAAAATACCAGCCAGTGTGTGACTGCTGGTATTTTTGTATTATATCATCAGAGTGGGCGGAAAGGAAAAATGAGGAACTAGAGTGATAGAGATCAATTTGAGTGTTGATCTTGTGGAAGAATGGTCCATATATTGAAATACTAAATAAAGTTCAATTTGGAAGGTAGTGAGAGAGGGTCAAAACCAACTCTTGTTTTTGGAATCAGATTCAAAAATCCTTGTTTGCAAGGCCTTTGGAATGCTACTAGCTATTTAGGCCAAGTTGGTGGTCGTGGCCAGGGGGGGTAACAGACACAAGTTTCACCTCAAAAATAGAGTTGGTCTACCTAGGGTAGTTAATCTATTTCTCATAGCAGAATTTTAGGCTAGATATATTCAATATAGCCAATACATGAGGATCAGAGAACCAGACCATATACAAAGAGTGGTATGATCTTTGTAGTTTATACTCTAATATAATCCCTTTTTTAAACTGATTATTCATATTCATTCATAAAAATACATGTTGTGGGGATCCTTTGGCTTGATGTTTAGTTTTATAAATGAATTATGACACTCAATAAATTATTAGAAATTAGATCATAAAATATATTCCTGTGTAGGGAATGACCCTTTAGATAAGTGGGAATCACTTATTACGAAATATATTTACTCTCTAGATGATGGGATTTTATATAACACTTGAAATGGATTGGTTGGATCCTTATCATGCCCAAATTTATTTCTATCACTAGTGGGTATCCTTTAAATAACTAGAGAGAAGTAGGAATATCCTTATGGGTGATTGGGATTTCCATGTAGGCAAAGAAATACCTTAGCATTGTGATCCATGTGGTGTACTTCCTAGATTACTATCCTTTATCTGGACATTCAGTGAATGCGATAGGATGAATTACTTTTAGTGTAGATCATTATAGGGATTTATTCTGTGATTAGTTTTATATTTTTCCTCTTGATCAAGAGGTGGTGTTCTCTATTGAGATAGTTTCAGGAGTTTCACTAGTATCCATTCCACTATAAAAGATGACCACTACAGCATAGAAGAATCTCAATAAATAGCTATAAAACTTATAAGAAAAGGGGTTTATATTAACTAGTACTTCTCTAGGGTTTTTTCTAGTCAATTATACAAGAAAGAATACTACTATATTAGACTATTTCTAGATTAAAGATAATTAAACTAGTTGATGGTTAAGAATCAGTATCACTTACATCATAATTATGACCTTTTTGACTGTCTCTGAGCAGATCAGAGTTTATAAAAAATTGAACAAGGATAGGTTATAATCTGGTACATGTCATGCCAATAGATATACCTTATACAATTTTTAGTAATATGTATGGAATTTTTGATTATTTGAATATTCCATTTGATCTCATGACAACGCCAAAAACTTTCCAGGATTTTATGAATCAGTTTTCCACTTGTATTTGGATTCTTTCATGATATATTTTATAGATGACATATTTGTGTTTCTTTGACTCTAAATGATCATTACAAACACCTCGAAATTCTTATGGATACACTAAGAGAGAATATGATACATTACAGGATTGAAAAATGTTAGTTCCTGATAGATAAGGTTCACTTATTAAGCCATATTATATTAGAGATTGGAGTATTTGTAGACCCAAAGAAGGCGAGTACTTTGTTTTAATGCGAGAAACATTATACTGTCTTTGAAATAAAGAGTTTCATGGGTTTTTATAGTTATCATATTTTCTTCCTCCATGAATTTTCATGTCTAGATATGCTTCTTATAGACTTGACCATGAAGGGGGTTGAATTTTTATGATATGAGGTGTGGGAATATCCTTTTAGGATCATAAGGGAAGGATGAATTCATGTTCAATCCTAATTATGCTATCTCCTTGATCAAGTAATATGATTTAAGATGATGCATCAGACAACAAGCTTGGAGCTTTCCTAATGTAGGGGTCTGTAGTCCTATTGTAAGGGTCTTGCTTGTTGAGACCTCGAGAGCAGAATTACCCAATTCATGATCTGGAGTTGGCATCCATGGTTCACTCCTTATATTTTTGGATGCACTATTTCGTGGGACTTCTTATTTGGTGTACATAGATCAAAAAATTCTATGATATATATTTATGCAGTATTACTTGAAACTTCCACAGAGAAGATGGATATAGTATCTTCAGTCATTCAATTTTGATCTAGCCAATAGGCCTGGTAAAGTCTATATAGTAGATGATTATCTAATATGGAAAACTCAAACTCAAGTGGAATAGGATGCCAACAGTGAATGAAAGTTTATGGACATGTTTTTTTAAATGCACATGTAGGTGTAGGATAATCAAAAGTAGGCCATTATCTCATACTTGGTGGTGAATTCCTCTCTTCTAGATAGGATGAGGATTATATAGATGTCGGATTATAAGAGATTAGTCCTAAGGGAGTGTGTGGTAGGTGAAGACCAACCTCTTTGTTAGAACATTGGGGAGGATGAAATTCTTTATATGTCTGGGTGTCTCTAGGTTCTAGTTGACATATGAGAGGACCTGGTATGATAATTTCATGCTTCATATTTTTCAATACATAACAGAACAACCAAAATGTTTCATGACTTGTGTTTTAAATAATGGTGTCTGAGGATGTAATGGGAAATAACATGCTTCACTACTAGGAGCTCGACCTGTCAAAATTTGAAGGAGGAACACTTGTGACTAACTGGACTAATAAAGTAGTTTTCTATTCCTTAGTGGAAATTGGATGATGTTGTGGTGTATTTCATGATGGAGTTTCTATGGTCACCCTAAGGCACTGATGATATATCTGTTGTTTTGCAAAGGATCACTAAGGTCACCCATTTCCATCCTATCAAGGTGACCTTGTTAGAAGATGTGCTTGGGAGGCTTCATATCTATGAGATTTTGTGACTTCTGAGGATCCTCATACCATTTTATTAGATAGGGACTCCCGATTTACATCTCAGTATTAGAATGGCTTATTGAGGGAGTTATGTAACTGAGTGATTTTGAGCATGGAATGCCACCCTTTGACCAACGGCCAGTCAGAACACACAATGCATGTTCTAGAAGAGATTCATAGAGCATGGGTCCTCAATTTGGGGGGCTCTTGGGAGAGGCATATACCCTTGGATGATTTCACATAAAATAATATCAATTAGAAGAATATAAAAAATAAACCTTATAAGGATTTGTATAGTAGTACATGTAGATCACCTCTATGCTGGATATAGGTATGTGAGGTAACACTACTTATTCCAAATATGGTTCAGGAGACTTCAGAGTAGGTGTGGATGATTTGGAAAATGAGTTATACAACAAAGTATATATAAAAATATCCTAATGATGACCATGGATTACATATAGAGTTCTAGATTAGGGAGCAAGTCATTTTATAAGTCTCACTGAGGTTGGGGAATATATAGATTCAAAGGCTGGGTAAGCTATCATTGTGATATGTCATTCCATTTGAGATTCTATATAGAGTCGTGTTAGTAGCCTATCATTTTCAGTAACCTTAGATTTACCAAGCCATGCACAGAGTCTTCCATATGTCTTAGCTACAACATTATCACTCTGACATGTCTCATACTCTTCAACTCAATGATGTTGAGTTATAGGTGTATGTGTGAGGAGAATCCTATACATATCATTTATCATAGAAGATAATCTCTCATAGGTAGGCCAGATCCTTTCGTTTTGGTGATATGGAAGCATGATCATATTCAGAATATGTCCTAGGAGAGAGAGGAAAATGTACATTCTCAGTGGATTGAGCTAATTTTAGATTCTTTTTCACCCGTAGAAGAGCTACATGGGTATGAGTTTTTTTAATAAGGGGAGACTGTGAGATTATAGGTTTTTCTGTTAGGATCAAATATTTTTATTTATAAATTATTTTTTTTCCAATAATATGATTTCTTTATGAGGTCACATGATTTTAGGATGTGTCTAGGGAATGTTAAGAGATGAAAGCCTGAGTTTGTTGTAAAAGGCAGCTAGTTCATATAGTTAATATAAATCTTGTATCCCATGTCACATATTTTTATTTAACCACACGAGGTGGTATAGTCCACAGGAACAAGCTTCAAGGATTTTGGAAACTATTAAATTGAGGCCTCAATACCATATCATATTGATGCAGTTTTTGTAAGTGGAAAATACATGGTTTGGATAATATTTTAGTGACTATGTGAGTGAATGGTATGAGGGAGGTATTGAGGTAGATAAGTGTACATGGTTAGCCCACAGTTTGGCCAACCTTGTTTTCAAACTATGCAACTTTGTTTTTAAATTGGAATAATCATTTTTAGACATCTTATATAAAAATTTAAGCCCCCATTTCCTATTTCTTTTCTCTAGTGGATCTCATCCTCCCGGGTGGGTTTCTAAATCCTAACCTATACTTTGGTGATGATTATCTCTCTAACCTTAGAATCAAGATCCAGTTGTTCT
The DNA here is from genome assembly GCA_963277665.1 of Viscum album. Lineage (NCBI taxonomy): Eukaryota > Viridiplantae > Streptophyta > Magnoliopsida > Santalales > Viscaceae > Viscum > Viscum album. The sequence goes on from OY728152.1 coordinate 28,327,270, forward strand.
CACTAGATGCATCTCCACAATTGCTTAAATATTTAGTGTCATTTCATTATTCTTCTTCTTATCAATTACACTATTTTGTTGAAATCTGATATTCCATATTTCCTTAGTATTCATATGTTCTTCTGTTTTCTTCCAATCCAGGTCATATTAGTTTCCAAAACAAGATGAGTGCTATACCATGTGTCTAAGGTCAGTGGACTTTAAATTTTCACTTAGGTCTAGTTGTTTTTCACCTTGATTCCCTTGTGCTGCATTCTAGACCATTAAACATTTCTCTTAAATTATTTAAATGCATTGATTAAATTATTGGAACCTTGTAAGGTTTACTACTTATAACCATGAGATGGTTGGTGGTCTTGAACATCAAAGTAGACCACATGTGAGCTGTGCATATGTATAATTCCCATGGTATACCACCCTTTTTCAGTTTTGTGATATTTCCTTTGCTAGAGAGATCAATTTAAATTAAAATAATATATTAGGAGAGGGATATTTCCTCCTTTTACATGTTATGAAATTCTTCAAAATGGGTAAATGTATAAAATAGAAAATGTGTATTGATTTGGATGGAATCATGGATTTTATATGATTATGAAATGGGTTAAATGAAATTGTTGTGATTAAATTGTATTCCATGGAGATTTATAGTCCATGGATCCAGATTACATTAGATTCTTGCTACTTTTATACTCCTTGTATCTGGCCCACGAGGGTCTAACTTTTCATTACATTGGATTCCATGTACATTTCTATTCTATGTATGATGATTACTTTAGATTCCTTTGAAATATATACTCCTGAGATCCAATATGCTTGGACCATTGTAGAAATTATATATGGAAACTCTACTTTGGATAAACCCATGTGTTTAATGTGTTTTCAATAGAGATGAATCATAGAGTCAGTAAGGATTCCTTGGTTATTTTATACCAAAGATCTGGTCCATGTAGTCTCAAAACTAAATTACTCAACATTAACCACACTGGATGTTTTAACATTCATTATATGTGGTCCCTGTTTATTTTTCCTTGTTTAAATTGATCCTTTACAAGATACAAAGTACCACACTTACATGTATCACATTATTAATGTTATATATTACACACCACTTCATCTTATTTACATAGAATGGACATGAAATAGACATTATTGGTGGTGTCCTACTGAGTGCTTTCTCACACCATGATTGGGCCTCCATTGTGTATTTGTATAGACTACATGGATATAGGTTGGTACTAGGGTATGTTCTGGATTTATGATGTTTCATTGATTATAATTAGGATCAGGACAACACAGGACTGAGAAATGCTCGTGATACTACATGTAGATAGTTCTTTTTTGGACTTTTTTAATTTTCATATATGTATTATACTGGATATTTGTTTCTATATATTTTTTCTCCTTTTGAATAGACTTGTTACACATTAATCATTCTTTTTATGATATTTCCCTAGGAATTATTATTACTATTTTCATTTGGATATTTATCTTCTATTAGTGATTTAAATTAAGCTTCTGCATTTTTTATCTATTCCACTACTGTTACACTCTGATTACGAAGGAACAATCTCCCTAATGTACCATGTTATACATTCTCTTCTATTTGGTAGCCTCTATCATAAAGGGAGGATCACTTCAGGCCATTTGAACGACTAAATCATGGCACAGTACAGTGGCTCCTGAGTTAGGATGTTATGACAACGTTAGCTATGTGAAGCTATACCATATGATATGAGTCATTATTCCATGTTTTGGTCATGAGTTTTTGAGATTTTATCGTATCTACAGGTCATATTTTCATTGATGGAATTTCTTATACTCTTTATTTGGAAAATGTAGGTCCATTCAAGGACAATGTTTTTGGTGACCTATTAAACAAATGAACAATGATATCATTATTTATTGTTGAGATATTCCAAAAAAAATTGATTATTTTTTGATATCCATATAATGTGGACTCAGAACTTGAGAACATATATACTTTAAAATCCCACATATTTATGGGTTTTGAATTTCTGAGTGAATTTTAATTTTTTCCTAATATAATGGGAAATTTATATAATTGGTATATAGATTATAATTATTTGTTTTGGATCCTTTCTAAAATATTTTGTTAGATAAATAATGAGGCCTCAGAGGTGTTTCATGTGATCATAGGGACTTTGGGACTTTATTATTAAATGTAGGATTTTTAAAAGGGTTTTTACTCTCTAGATTGTTTCCACACAATTAAGGAAGACTTTGTGGTGGTATAGATCTAACAATATGAGGTGGTATTTCATGAGGTGTACAGTTTATGACTTTTTAACTATTTAATAGAACCATATGATGAAAATTACATTTAGTTATGAAATTATTTAGAGGTATATTCATGTATGGAGAATAGTTTTGTAAACTATGTTTCCAATCCATGTGATGGGTTTTGATTAAGTTGAGTGAGATGCATGATTGATGCATGATTTTGTAAACTATATGACCAGATGCAATGGAATACAAGAATGTTATAAAAAGTGAAAAAACTATATTTTCCCCTTCCCTATTTTAGACCCCTCCCCCTCTTCCTTTCATCTTGGAAATCCAAAAATGGGTCTCTACTCCAATCCTTCTCTTTTACCCCAATGTTTTGTGTGAGATTCTGATTGTGTTATAAAATTTTTAAGAGGTAATTTCTTCATCATTATCCTTTAAAACATCATATCCTTTATTAACCATTGATTTCATTATTTATATTTTAGGGTTTCATTAATGATTCAACTACATCATGATGGAATCATCTTATAACAACAAGTTTTTTAGGGATTAGAGAGAGGATTTCGCATATTGATGAACACACACTGCTTTTCTCTGTTTTATTTAAATTACATAACCATATGAATTCATCTAGTGTTTTTATTAAATTTTTTGAAATGGATTATTTATCTGGTTCTAGTTGATGTGTTTTTTTCATGAGATAGTGTCTAGAATATGCCATATGCCTTCTAAGTAAAGTTGGTAACAATTTTGATGGGATGATATAACACAATGAGTTGTTAGATGATTATACCCATTTGAATTAAAATTTTACTATTAAATATAAATTATTATAATTAACTAGGTTTGACAGAATGTCTTGGGATCTGGACCTTGAGAGTGGACATGAGCTTGGATGAGGCTTGAATGAGCTTGGGTGAGAGTCACCAAATTTCAATTAAATGAAATAACAAATATATAAGATAATTGTTGTATTCAACTCTCACTATGGTTTATAAATTGTGTTATGTGCTTGTGATATATAGTATTTCCACCTAAGAGTGATTAAATTTATATTTACATTGAATAATTTTTTTATTTACTTCTCATAGATGGGAAACGTTCCAAGGGCCATGATGGACCCTTCTTCTATAGTTTGATTACTTGAAAATTGATGGTTGATGGATTGATTATAAACATTTACTACGAGATATATAGAACCTAGAGGGGTATAAGTTAAATTAAATGAATTTAATGTCTGAGATTGATGGATGGATGAATCACCCCCAATGAGATTTTTAAATGATATGGATGGTAGAGATTCACTACAACTTGATAATAAATAAATTTAATAAATGAGATATAATTTAGGGTTTAATTTCCCTCAATTTGATATATAGTTGAGATGGATGGGATGGACACACATCACCCAGAATAATAAATTAATATAGTAGATGATATGGATGGGTGGGATTCACTCCCCCCAATGTGATATGTATATGAGATAGATGAGAGGGATGCACTACCCATACATATATAACAATTATATGAGTTGAATAATAGGAAAACTAATCCTAATTATATATATACATATAAAAATTATATGATTCAGGTGGTATGTTCTACCCCTTGAGTGATCATGTGTACTTGGGATGTATAAATGAGATAATATAGATCTAACTCCCAGTAATCATATTTATATATGATGATATTATTGATGGGAATTGACATGAACCTTAGAATGTATATAAAAAAAGTTCAAAGACACCAGGAACTATACAAAAGAGGTATGTTCATTTTTTGTGTCACCATAGAATATGAGTAAGAATATTTATAATTTTATAAAACATACAATTTTATTTTTATTTCTATGGGTCTATCACACATGTATAGAAAATATGAATAGTTTTGTTATGGATTCCATTGGTGATGATAGTGTTTTACTCAAGCCCTACTTTAGTGACCTTGAAACTTTGCTATATGAGCATACCTAATTGTTTATATGTTGAAATATAGTCTTTATCTGGTGTTTCATGTTTGGGTAGGAGTGACTTGAAAGGTATTTAGAGTTTGTTATTGGGTATTGACCTGAGGATGGATATAGACACACTTTTGAATCTTGTATCTTTATTTATTTTCATGGTTGATCATCCCATTGGTTGAGAAGTGATTATGTGTGTATATTTTCAATATTTTATTTTATTTTAGCATGGAAATTTTTATGTTATTCTTTGTAATATGATTATTATTATGGATTTAATTTATTTATTATTCTACTAATTTTATTCTTATACAATGGTATAATCACCCCATGGTAATACGCTAGATCATCCTTACTAGTTTTTAGCCTTGGTTATATGAGGGTATGTGTGTGAGATCACATATATCCTCCTTTTAGGATATTGGAGAGTGGAACAGGGTGAGGGAATTCGAATGTTGTATCATAGATTTATTTATATTTATCTTGATATTTTAAGATTTGGTAGGCAAGTAGTAGGGATTTATCAAAGCTTATAATAGAAATCTAATTGGTCCATTACAAAAATATTTTTAGATAGAAAGTAAAGGTTACTAGGGATATGGGATTGATGTAATTTCATTTTTTATTATGATTGAGTTTTCAGTCCAGTATTATGTGTATATTTAAGATTAATATTTTCTGGATTTTGGCTCCAAGATCATTCAATAAATGAATATGTGTGTGTATAATTCTGGGAATTTATGATTCACATGAAATAAACATAATTTTTTGTGATTTATGCTTATATCCATGGAGTTTTTCACTAATTAAGGATTCAAAATAACTTATATATAATTTTACCATATAATATTTTTTTGGAATTATACTCATCTAGACCAATGCATTTATTATGATGATAGGTCATGTGGATAATATTGAGATATGTTCACTGGTTATTACTTTATAGTCCCTCAATTCGATGGATATATGGAAAACCATGATGGGTCTATATATCCATTTAATTCCTTGATGATGAGTCCCTTGTAGGTGATAATGATGTGGAAGTTAGTTGCTTAATTTTTCAATAATAACCTATAAGGTATTCCCCCAAACTATTTCATGGAGGAATTATAATTAATCAAACCATAGTATTATGGTTTATGTCAATAATCATATGGTGGTACCAATTTTTATTCTTAGATTTGATCTAGTCCTCTATGGGTAAGTATGGTATGGACATTCAGAGTGATTATTAATTTCCTTGAGGTTTTATATTGGGACAATATTTTCCTTGAGATTTTTTAAAAGAGTGAAAAGGTACCTAACTATGAGAAGTTTATTATTAGAGATATGGTTTATGGGACAACTTGGAGAGCCTAGTTCCTTTGATATGTGACCCTGGTTGTTGGAGAGTTGGGTGTTATGTATGAATCGCAAAAAAATTTTCTAATTATTAAATATGGTTTGGATATATTTAGAAAACCTTAGAGAGATGTTAGAATAAGCTTGATAGTACCTAACAGATGATAGGTGTGGGTATATGCTTTGGGTTATGAGATTTATGCACATAATGATTTGTCAAATTTGTGGTATAGACATATAGAAACCGCATGTATTGTGGATTTAGATCCTTGATGATTGGATCTAGGATCTATATGGAATGGGAAGATGCTTTTGATTTTAGATAAACAACTATATGGAAGGTTATCATAAAGTTTTCATTAACATGACTTTGATAGTATAAATATTAGAATAGTGTATTGAGGATTCCTATTTTCTGATGAGATTGACGTTAATGGGGTTTGTGGTTATATTTTTATATATGTGGGTCTAGTTTTAATGATGTGTGACTCATGGGATCATTAGTCTGGTTGAGAAATTGGTGGTACTGGAGAGTACATCCACTATGGTTAGATGAGAATGAGTTAGATAATGGCTAAGAGAATACATACTGTTTCCTAGAGAATCACTATGCCTTAGTTCATGATACTTGGTGTTGGAATGGATTTTGGTTGAAATCCATGATGCATAATTGATGCTGTGTTCGGGGTATACACTATACATTTTTATTTATTTATTAGTGAGTGGTCGTTTTCATATAAAGAACTGATGATTTGATGAAATTATTGTGAATATGAAGGACCTATGTTTTCTATGAGAATGGGAAATATCACTCCCTAAAAATAAGATCCAATATAAATGGTTGAAAGTGTTGTGGCATAGTCTATAGGGTCTTGATCCTTGAAAGGTATTTCCTTGGATGGGTGTTCATGTCTTGAGAGGAGAGACACTTGTTTGATATTTGAACCATTTTTGGATATTTTTTATAAGTGGGATAAGACATTACATATAGATAGGAGCATAACATTGGTCATTAGAGGGTGTGACCCTCATTATATTTTATATTTCTATGGATGTTGAGGATGGAGTTCTTAGTTAATTGGGAATAGGAACTGATTGAAATTTTGGGTTTGAGTATGGATATGAGAAGTATTGTCGCTTTGAGTGACGACATTTTGAAATGGATGGAGAGTTTTCTATAGAGTTGAACATTGTGGTTTAGAAGAGCATATGACAAGGATACTCTTATTATGGAGAGAATCTTACTGGTCATGGATACATAGAGAAAATCTGTGCATGGTTGAGATGGCATTCAGATGTTAGTGTGCAGTGGTTCTAATTTTATTAGGGTGTGCAATGAATAAAAAAATTGAGTTTAGATGTATCATTAGATTACGTCTCAATATTATTGTGAGGACTACTATATATTTGGCATGATCTGAGTGTGAGTCATATTGGATGTGTTTCAGTCCTTAGGGAGAGATCAATACACATGGTAAGTTGGACGAGGATCTGACCATTATATTACATTTAGTGTTTGGTTTATACTTTGGTGTACATGTTTATATGAAATCATGATGGTTTCAGGATTTAACTTATTGAGATTAAAATATGTGATAACATGTTGATGTGTGATCTGGAGTGTTTTGGGAAAATTTATCCGGTGGAAGAATGACGATGGTTTTTTTGAGATTGGGTATATTGAGATTGAAACATCACAAAGTGCTTTGTTGGACCATATGAAGTGTTTTTCAGTAAGAAATTAATATTGTTATTAGATCCATGGATTGAGATTAGTCATTATAAACTTATTCTTATTGTTAGGAACACCATAAGATATTCTATAGATCAGTTGATTACACTTTTGTGTCTTGAAGTTTATGCGAGTGATTGAGAACCATCTATTTATTAGTGGAGGAAGTTAGAGGGCATCTATGCTTTTGGTGAATAGTACACCTCTATGTTTGGAGTTTCATGAAAGTGGATTGTTTGGAACTTGTAGATAAAATGCAATTGTTTGGTTATAATTTCATGAACTATGTTTTTTTATATCAATAGTGAATGTCCATAGAGACTTATTAAGAATGATAAGTGATATGGTAAATTTATTTTAAAACCATATATCTATATGTGTTTACAAATTTAGTGATAATTTTATTTTTTGGTCCTAGAGTAAGAAAAGATCATAGAATCAAAATTTTTATTTGAATTATGAGAGATAGATCCTCTCTTAGAGATGTTATTATAATAAACAATGGCTTAATGTTGTTTTTGATAATTGAGTGACTTTAAGGACCATCAGTTTAGTGGTATGATTTTTGGATGGGATGTACCTCTTTTAACTATTTTCGTGTGATTAGAATAAAGTGCATAGACATCAACAAAAAACCATCAAATGTGATTTTTCATGATGGGTGTTGTTCATGGGTATCATATGGATTCAAAGAACAATGAAAGAAAAAATTATGAAGTGTTGAATTTTTTTTTGATGTATTTAGAGATTTTGAAAATGGGTTGGTAAACCTGGTGGGGAAACCATATAATTACATTTTAAAAAATTTGTAGGTTTGTTTCATCCTGCATGATCTTAATTCACCCTACCTATTTTTTTATCTTATGTGTCAGAACCATGGGTCTCTCCCCCTCCCATTATTATCTTTTATCACATTAGTTAGGGGTTATTTCTTGATAGTGTTCCATATTGGACTATAGGTGTGGCCTTATTCATTCTATATCCATTATGATTAGACTTTATGGGATAATGATTTCATTGATTTCATCTTAGGGTTTCCTTTGTGATTCTAATGGAGAGTGATGTAATCATCCTATAGGGATGTGGCTTTTACCATCTAGGATAGTGGACATCTCATGATTATAACATTGAATGTCTTTTTGGGTTTCATGTGTGGTACCTAACCCTATGGGATTTTCAAGTGTTGTTGGATAAATTTGATTAAATAATATATTGACCACATTCCATTTGATAGGTATTTGTCTGTGCATGATGTATGGAGTAAACCATGGGCCTTTCAAGAGAGTTAAGACCTAGTTTTGAATCTTTTAGATGAACCATTGAATTTTTATGGGATTATTCTAATTTGAATTAAAATTAAATAATTAATTATAAATTTTTATAATAAATTATGTTGTATTTAATGGACTGAGTTAACATATTAAGAGTTGATATGATCTTGTATAAGGCTTGGATGAGTTTTTGTTAGATTGACCAAGCATAGATAGAAACGAATAACTTTGTGTGGGGTATTTGGTCATAAACAATATCTATAAGTTTAATACATTGTTTTATGTGTGAGTGATAGGTGGTATCTCTACATGAGGATGATTTAACATCCATTTAAAATGAAGGAACCTATTTATTTACAACCTAGAGATGGAAAAAGGTCAAAGGTCCATGATTGAACCTTTTTCACTAGATTGATTACTCGCCCCGTGATTACTGAGGGATTTTTAATGAAACCTTTATATGAGACATATGGATCCAATTGATGTATAAGACAAATTAATGGAATGTAATAAATAAGATAGATTGGATGGATACACTATCCTCAATGGGTTATATAAATGATATGGATTGGATGAATGCACTCTCCCTGATAATAAATGAATGAAATAAATAAGATGGATGAGGGGGAATCACTACCACCGATGTGATATATATATATATATATATATGGTATGAGAGAGATGTAAATAACCTTATAAAAATGAGTTTAATAAAGGAGAATGAGGAGAGGGTCACACTCGTCCCTTAAATATGTTATATCTTTGATATATATGAGATGGATGAAATTCCCCTGACGTGATATGCATTTTAAATCGATGAGAGGGATGAAATTCCCACTGATAATAAATAAATAGGATAAATTAGACTGAAAGTAGGGATTCAAAAACCCCAATGATATGTATATTTGAGTTAATTTTGGTGATGTGCTTCACCTCTAAGTAATCATATGTATTTGGTATATATAAATTAGATAATCTATGTAGGAAATTATTCCCCCAATTTATCATATATACTTATGATGATTTTATAGGCGAGTGTTTACCCAAAACATCACATGGTTATAACACATGCATTGAGACGTCCAACATGGTCCAATGTTGGTGAGATCAATCATAGGTCTTGAATTAGAAAATGTGGATTTACGGTGGTTTCTTTACTATTATTCAACAATATTTGAGTTTTTGTAGGACATAACATGTGAATACACTATAGTCATAGTTATACTAGTTATGTTTTTGGTTGTGTACTATAGATTTTTACACACACCCTATGCAAAAATCCCTGACACTTTGGTACTTAAGTAAACCTCCTTCTTCCTAGGTTTATATAAGACACATCCCTAGTGGAGTATGATTGGGATGGAGTACAACAACATGTTATTGGAGGTTTGGAAAGTGGTATGTCTAGAGTATAGTAGTATATCCTCTTGTACATTTTATTTATTTGTTAATTTATATGTGTGATTGACTCATTAGGAGAATATAGTGATGTATATCTTGAATACTATTAGATTCATTTAGTTTTGTTTTAAAATGGTTATATTTATATATTATATGTAATATAATTATTAATATGGATTATTTTTCATTATTTTTTCATTATTTTTACTCTGATATGAGGATTTAGGCCCTCTACAGAAACATTATATAGAATTTTACTTGTCAATATCCTTTAGAATAAATAGATGTGTACTTGAGATCAAATTAAAACTCTAGTGTATGATATGGGGAGTTGTTCGGGGTGGGTGAATTATAAAAAACATGAGGCCAGACTATAAAACATCCCTTTATTTTTAAAAATGGTGATGTTTACATTGCCCTTATAATTTTAAACGAGTTTTCCTTCTCTTATTTTCCTCTATAATGATTGAACTAGAGGATATTTTCATGATTCCAGAATATAAGATAAATGGAAATGGGGGAGGGGTCTTATAATTGAGTGGAAAAATAAGATTTTCATACATTATATGAAAAGATTGGGTAACTTCTTAGTTTTTATATATGGTTTACCAAACCATTCACCAACCTTACATATCACACTATATTGATCCATAATCCCTCACATATTCTTGCCATATGTTTTTAAAAATTATTATCCAACCATGAATCCACCTTTGAAAAATTTCAACACTTTTCATAGTTCATCTCACATGATTCTCTAGAACCATGAAAAAACCATGAACGACATCCCTCATAAAAATTACATCACAGAGATTTCTCTTAACATCAGAGATTTTTTCCCTAGAAATTTAATAACAATATATAGAGGGAATACCACTCCTAAAATCAAACCTTCAACCCCAATCTGCCTAAAATAACTCAAGCATTTGAAAAACTTAGTAAGAATTGATCCATATACAAAAACATATTCTTGGGAGGATCTATGTAATGACATCATATTTGTTTTAGGAAAGTTATGTTTGGGGTTTTATCCTTTAATATTTATTTTTATATATTAATTGATTAGGCTATGTTCTGGTAGATTACAGTGGGTTAAAGAGTGTTTTAGGGGCCTTTTTGGAGGTTCTCGGTTTGAGTATGATTTTGCTAATCGAGGATGATTATCCCGGAAACAATCTTCTTTGAGGTAGTAGCCCAAGGGGTGCGGCACAATTTTGGCACATAGTTTGAAAAACTATGAATATCTCTATAAAAACCATGAAACACTGTCCATTGGAAAATAACATAATTGGCACACCATTTGACAAACTATGCACCCAAATCATTTAGATTTTAAATAGAGTAATAATTACTAGCACTATTGTTTAACATTTTTCCAAATAGTGTACCCAAAACAAGAATGAGAAAATTTAATGATCCAAAAATCCCCTTTAATGTCCATTTATGATATATTTTCATTAAACCATCTTTCTATAGATAGAACACTCAAATATTGAGACTCCTTCGTTATTTATTAATGATTTCTTATCCTCCAAGGCTTTATTCTCCTTTATCCAAGTGATTTTATGATCCAGAATTGGGAGCAAATGTGGTTTTCAACAGGTCAAATATATACCATTTGATAAGATATGGATCTATCATGAATCGTTGGAAAATATTAACCTAGGTTTCTCATAAATATTTTATAATTAATTTAATATACATTCATAAATCGATAATGGGTATGGTGAATTGGCAATATAATCTTTGACGTATCTCAAAACAGTTATTTTTTAAGTACTCCATGTGGAAAAATTGAGCTGTGAACTTGTTTTTCAGGTTTTCAACATCGTTTGGTCATTGATTCGGTAAAGATTACGGAAGTACTCTATAAATGAGATTAAGGTAGGAATTTCATTAGTATTTAGCTACCCTGAAAACTCTAATTTCCATGATATTATTCATGTGTTAGAATATATTTTTTGACATTGATTGATAGTGATTTCATGAGTATGAATGTGTAACTCAGGATACCCACTGGGTTTCTTGATTAAAAGTGTATCCAAACATAGATTTTTACCATATTAAATTCTCATAAAATGCTTATGTATGTTGCTATTATATTTTCATGATGTCATGATTTGTGTTTCGTTTATATGATCTTCCATGTTGTAGGTATTACCATTTCTTTATAGTAATATTATCTATACATAAAATAGGAGGACCGCCATGGTATGAGGAACCCTCTTAGTAGGGTTTCACATGAAATACGATAATGAAAATTATGGAAACATGGGCATAGTATGGAAAGGATGGCCCTAGGTCCCAACCTGAGAAATAATGTTAGGATATGATGGCCTTATATCCTACCCTGTGGAGTTTCTGGATATGATATCCCTGTGAAATGATCTATGATGGTGACATGTTCACTCAATTCATTTTTAATTATGAGTTTCTTATTTACTAGCTTTGTGCCTAATTCATGATTTAATCTATCATTCTTTTGTTTTCTTTCCAATATAGAGATAATATAGGTACGTCTTGGGATCTTGGGGAGTTTTTAGTATAAAAGTGATCGGTATATGATTTTTATTGATTTATTCTGAATTTATTATCATAAAGGAATAAAACTATTATACATGTAAACATATGTTAAGGATGAGTTGGTGGTGGCCCACTGGGTTTAATACTAACAACCTACCTATGAATCTTGACGCACAAGAACAATTATTTTATAAGGATCCTGGTAAGGGAATGAGACATGCATGAGATAGAAAAATGTGGAGTATAAAGAGGGTATGTGTACTTGGAGGGATTTCAAAGGATTTTCATAGTATTTTTTCTTATTTATCTTCTTACATTTTATTAATCTGGTTTTCCTTACCACATTGGGATCATAGTTATTTTATTGTATGACATTTATGCCATAAATTATTAAAATATAATTATTTATATCCCCCATTGATTAGTATAATTGTTTATATTTAATTTATATTTTTATTATACTGTTATGACACTAAGGGTATTATCTCCAAAATAACAACAAAAGACCCTCACTACTAGTTAGAAGCCTCTTAAATATTAGGAGGCACACATGATGACATATGGATATATAAATTAGGTATAGTGGGTTGGGTTAGGTCTTTAGAGAATTGAATGAGAGATCTCTTTTTTCATCTTTTATTCTCATTTCTCTAAGACTTGGTAGAAAAGGGGATGGAAATGTGGGACTCAGGTAGAGGAGTTTCCATATGTCTAGCCATATCATGTGTAACTGAATTCCGAGTTATAATTAATGTAATTATTGTTATAGTTTGAATGTATTTGGGTGCATTAATTTTTTAGGTGTGGGTAAATATGATCACATGTCATATATATAGGGTGCTACATAGGAGTTCATTAAATTCATTCCTTCTTGTATTTTACCATTTTGGGGTAGATCTATGTCCTATATTAATGGGATAATTTTTCACCCTTAGTTTTTTGAACTTGAGAATTATTTTATGTTTTGAAAACATTATTGTTACTAATCTGTTGGTTTGGAAAACTATAGATAGTAATAGGATTTTTAGTCTTCTAGAAATGGGCTGCCTCCTAGTATAACCATTATGTCATACCATTGACATATTATGACTGGTCCTTTTGTATATAGATGTTAAAAACATTTCTTTAATGTTTTAGAATATTTATACAAGAAGGTGACTGAAGGGATTATTAGTTTATATGGGTAGAGTTGCTCCTTCAAGGAACGGTTCCCCTATTCCACTACCCACTCTTCCATATGGTATAGTAGATAATTATCCTACACCTATTCTAGTTGTACACAGAGTGTTCCCAACTCAGATTGGAGTTCGTACAATTGTCCCTAACTTGGGTGGAGGGGAATCGAGGTCCATTATCGTCTATGAAAAATACTTAAATCTACAGTATTGACCAGCATTTTAGGGTACTGGGATACCACGAGATGTAGAGGATTGTATATAGATCATTGAGGGTGTTTTTGGACTCATTGAGACTCACGATTATAGTGTAACACACCAGGGATTTACAAATAAATTTAATATTTAATGAAAGAAACATTGAGTCTCTAAAAAACACCACTTTGTTATAACCTATCCAATAAACATAAATGTTTCCTCCTCTGTGATTTGAGAATTGAAAAACTAACATAAACAGTTGCGTTCCATATGATATTTAGAATCTGATAAGACAACCGTAATTTATTTTGAATAGTAACATACCCTTATGAATGTTAATATGAATAGTAATATTAACCTTATGAATATAAAATAATATTACTATTTTATTTCCTTAAGGTTTTAATATAATGAGATCTTGATTATTTTTCCCAGGTGCTATAAGACGAATTATAGTTTAAAAATTGATATTTTTCAAATAAATTATAATTTAATATAAAAATTAAATTAATCATATTTATAATTTTTTATCCAAAAATAGAGTTCATTTTCGAATTATACACATAAAAAAAATTGGGTGAATTTTTGGGATTTTTATGAAATACCTGATTTTTTATGAACAGTAAAATACAGTAATTTACAGTATATTGACATTATCAGTTAAATTCACTATTACTAGAATCATGGATATTGTATGAACACTTGGTTTGAACTTAAATGAAAATTAATACAATTATTGGTCAAATTAATCAACACTACTTGTTTTCTTGGGGAAAATAATAGAATAATGAATAAGATATTAAAAAATCACCCCTATCCTCCCCTATAACCCCCACCCCCTTCTCTTAACTCCTCTCAAGACCTATTTTTTTATAAATTATAATAAAATCTCATACCATTCTCCTCTATCAAGTCTATAAGTCCATAATCTATTAAAAATACCAAAAAAACTCTCTCTTAAAGAGGCTCTCAAGGAAGATAACATTAAAAGGTAAATTCTTCTTTTCATATCTTTTTTTGAGTTCCTTTATTTTCATTTTATTTACTCACCTACTTTAATTAAAATGTTATTATAACTAAATTTACTTACATGTACTAGAATTTTTTTACTATAATGGAAAAATTCATCATCATCTCTCCTTTCCCCTTCTTTTATACTTGAAATTAAAACCCTATTCAAGATGTGTTAATTTATCATATTCAAGGACAAGGAGTTTTCAATTTCAATTACCATATTCAATTATGTCCTTGAAAACATTTTTATGTTTGAAAAAGACTAAAATATATGTATTATAACTTATTTAACATTCTGGAATCTTTTTTTACACATGATATTAATTTATAAATCAAAGTGAGTTCATTGTGATCAGAAACCGCCAATTCACTCAAACAATTATCATTAATGTTTTACATAATGATTCATATTCACTCCCAATGACCCAATGAATTTTATAAACATGTAATATTATAGAAGTATACAAGTAAAATAAAAAATCTATTATGTAAATCCATTCTCAACTTACATGTTTATCCTTACATGTATCTTATTAAACAAGTCATGAATACGAAGGAAGAAAACACTCCCAAACAATAAAATTTGAGCCTCTTAAAACATTCAAGAAGGACACGAATGATATTAATAAGGATATAATAAATAAATTAAATAAATAATAGTTTCTATAAATATTATCTAATGAATTTAATTTTGTTATCCAGGACAATAATATCTGATGAAGAACACCATCAAACTTAAGGTTAGTGTTTTCAACGCGAACCTCCATTTTCCTTCGTGTTACTGTTATTCTCTAATTTACTCAATTAAATTATTATTTATTAATATTTAATACTCGTAAATTATTTTTAAATGTTCTATATATGTTATCCAACCATAATTCTACTTTTAATTATGGGGAGTTATATTTTTAAAGGGATCTTAAAAAAATTCTTCCCAAAATAAAAGCATGATTCAAGGGAATTTCTCCAATTATTACTTATTTTCCAGGGTACTCTATAATATGTTTTTAGAAAAAATTATATTTATATAATCACTAATTTTATTATGAAGATATTTTCTTACTTCACTTATGGTTTTATACAATTATTTTTCCATAATAACTCTTCTTTAGTAAGTAAAATAGTAGTAATCTCAAGAATTACTCTATGATTTTATAAGAGTATCTTCATCTATTTAAATAATGTTGTTGATTATTACGTATTATTAGGATTGATATTTTATTATATCATCTACAATATTTAATTTAATTGTTTATTATTAGTTTAACTATGGACCATTAACCAATTTACTCCAAATTGTTAGTTTTTATGCTTAATGTTCAGGGAATGTTATATACATTTTGTATTTTAGTTTCAATATGAATGTGTATGTTGTTTATGATTATCCCCATTAATTTAATAAATTCATTGGAAATTGAAAGCGATGGGTGGGGCTCTCTAAAGACCCTCGATGCATAGGTAGGTATCATGAGACAAACTACGGTCTTGGTATGAGCCCTTGACAAAACTGTTATTTATGGTCTTGGATGTAACGCCCCAACCCTAGAAGCCCAGAGTTAGTGCATTATTACATAACATTAACATGATCACAAAATATAAAGTCTCAAAATACCGATTAGTTTAGTAGCCTTGGATGTACAAGATACATTCATAAGTTTTACATTACATTATAAAATGAAAAACTACAACAAAATTGTATCCATAGACCACACTCATATCCCCTCAGTCTATCCCTGTAGGTCAGTCATAAAATACTTTTTTGCATCCTGGGAAAAAGAAAACAAACAGAGGAGTGAGCTCAGATGCTCAGTAAGGTTTAAAATATAGTGGGAACTTTCATAAATAAGCACAAACATTTATGTCAATGTATAAGACTAAAATAAAATCCTTTTAAACTTGAGCTTCAGTATAATATGGCAAAGATAAAATTAAATAATTCCATTTACATACTCACATGTATATTATACTAGTCAAATAATCTCTTGCAATATCTATATCCACTTTCATAATGACGGAATGCATAATGCCAGACTTTTATAACCACATAGTCAAGGCCTTGTGCCAAGACTACAATATAAGATTTTTCCAAGGCATTGTGCCAAGACACTAGTTTGTCCCATGAGACCTACCGATGCATCGAGGAGCTATAGCGGTCTCCACCTATCATAAACTAAGTCTAATGCATTCCTCATTTGAAAAGGTTTAAGCATAACATAAAGATTCATATTAAAACTAGCATACTAAAAAACGTACTAAAACTAGTGTAATTCATAATATATTATTAATAAACGTACTATATACTTAAAAGAGAACAAAAAGTGGTTCATTAATGATACAAATTTCATTTTATATTTCTTTTTTCCAATCCTTAGATTTTCATGAATAGAATATCAATTAATAATATTATATTTCTTTTAAAAACGCTTTTATGTCCATTTTGACACTATTTGGTATTTTGTTTTTAGAAAATTAATAACAACATTATTACTTGAAAAAAATTAATCTAACGAAACCTAACATGTCATATTAACCAATAAAACTAGTGTAATTCATAAAAAGTCTCAAATTACATTTTTTTGGTTATTTATAATATCAATTATTTTAATATTTCATTCCATAGGTAATTACTACATCATCATTCTGTCATAAATAAATTAAATTATTTATTTCCAAAAAATTATAAATAAAATACCATTATTTAGGAAATATTTTTATATTTCTAATGAAAATTTATAGTAGAATTTATCTTCTGTGTATCCTTATTTTAAAAATGATTTTGTTGTTAAACTTTGATTTTAACTCTTTTAAATCTTCTTTAAATAAAATAATAATAAATGTCCTTTTCTAATTCAAGTGAACCTAAAGGATCATATATTATTCCTAAGGGTTTTTTTGGTCTAATTAAACTTATACAATAGAATTGTGGAATGATTTTGGGTAAAAATAATATCATTTTTACCCTTAATTACCCTATTTATTTTTAACCGTGATAAATAAAAGTAAAAAGTTACTATTAACCACAAATTATTTTCATCTTATTGATCAAAATTTTACATAGTTATATCAGTATTGTCTCTTGGAGTTTTGAAATTCAACTCATAGAATCGGTAAAATTAAGTTTTATGTAAATTTGCAAATCCTCCAAGGAGGTGGGTAAGAGACGGTAAAAAGTTCATTAAAAAATTATATATATATAAAAATATTATAAACTAACTCCAATGAATTAAACTGAACTTATATAGGTATTATGTATCTATTTTGACCTAAAATAAATGTAAAAAATAACAATAATTATATAAATAAAAAGTCAGTTTTAAACTATAACGAAGTGTTTTTCACTATTCATCAAAAATTGAAAGTTTTCAGAAAAATAACAAACATTCACCGTAAGCTAATTTCAATATTCCAAAGCCAAAAATGAAGTCCATTTGGAAAGATAAAATGTATAAAATTTGAAAAAGTGGGTATTACTATTCATAACAGCTAGTTTGATTGGTTGGGGGTGTGTTAGAACTTAAAGTTGCGTACAACAAACGCTACTTTATTATTCAAATAGAAGCGTAACATGGAATTTTTGGGTGTTACAATCTCCCATCCTTCAAATAATATTTTCCTTGAAATTTATAGTGTGTTACTGCATAAAAATACTTGTGTGGTTCTTCATAATAATTTCCTAGGGTTCCCACATTGCATGTTCCATCTTATGGTTTCTCTATAGAACTTTTAACAGATGAGTCATCTGGTTTCTCTACACTTGTTCTCTTGTATCATGAATCTTGACAGGCTCTTCGCAATAAGATAGATCAGGTTCCTATTCTAATTCCTCATAGGTGAGTAAATGCATTGGGTCTAGCATGTATTTTCTCAACAGTGATACGTGGAATACATCATGAACTTTGGAGAGACTTGGCAGCATTGTCAAATGGTAAGCTACAACCCCAATTTGTTCTAGAATTTCAAAAGGTCCAATGTACCTGGGACTCAATTTACCCTTCTTACCAAAAATTATAACACCCTTCCAGGGAGATACCTTCAAGAAAACATAATCTCCTACCTGAAATTCCAAATCCTACTTTCAGTTATCAGCACAACTCTTATGTCTACTTTGAGCTAACTTGATGTGGTTTTGGATTACCTTCACCTTTTCCATAGTTTCCTCCACATGTTCTAGGACTATGAGTTTTCTTTCACCAACATCATCCCAACAGCTTGGTGTGCGACATCTCTTTCTGTATAACACTTCATATGGTGCCATCTGAATACATTAATGGAGGCTATTGTTATAGGAAAATTCTACTAGAGGTAAATATTGATCCCACATTCCATGAAATTCAAGTGATAATGATCTCAAAATGTCTTCTATGGTTTTAATAGTCTGTTCTGATTGTCCATCAGTTTGGGGGTGTTAGGCAGTGCTCAAACGAAGCACAATATCCAGAGATTTCGGAATAATTTTCCAGAATCCTGATGTAAAACATGAATCACGATCAGAAACAATCAGTAACAGAACTCCATGATGTCTCACAACTGCGTTAATATATAATCTTTCTTGACATTCAAGTGGTAAATCTTCTCTTATAGTAAGAAAATGTGCTGACTTAGTAAGATGGTCAACAATGGACCATATTGCATCATTCCTTCTAGAAGTCAATAGTAGTCCCTTGATAAATTCTATCATA
This sequence comes from Viscum album, assembly GCA_963277665.1. Classification (NCBI taxonomy): domain Eukaryota; kingdom Viridiplantae; phylum Streptophyta; class Magnoliopsida; order Santalales; family Viscaceae; genus Viscum; species Viscum album. Next base: position 28,346,814 of record OY728152.1, read on the forward strand.
ATATTATCCCATTTCCACAACAGTATGGGAAAAGGTTTCATGACCTCTCCATGCTATTTCCTTCTAGCTTTAACTTGTTGACAAACCATACATCTTGACACAAAATCTGCAATCTCCCTCTTAATGTTGTCCCACGAAAAATATTCCTTGAAATCTCTATACATCATAGTGCTACTAGGGTTTATAAAGAAATTAAAACTATGAGAATCATCCAACAATTCCCTTTTTAGATCTGGTATATCAGGAACACAAATTATCATCCCAAATTTTAAAATTCCATCTTCATACAGAAAGTCACTCAATCTCCCATCATTCACAGCTTTAATCTTCTCTTGAAACTCTTCATCACTAGCCTGAGAACTCTTTATCCTTTCTATTTAAGATGGTTTGGAAACCATTTAAAAGTATTGATGTTTCACCTTCCATGGCGATTCTCATATCCATTTTTACTAGATCCATGAAAATAGGATCCCTTTCAACTCTCATCTTGTTCAAAATTCAATGATCTTTTCTGCTCAAAGAATCTCCCACCTTATTTGCCTTCCCCGAGTGGTAGTTTATAGTGCAATCATAATCCTTGATTAGTTCGAGCCATCTCCTTGGCCTCATGTTGAGTTCTTCCTATGAGAAAATATACATCAAAATCACGTGGTCGGTATATATATCCCGATTTTCACTATAGAGATAGTGTCTCCAAATATAAAAAGTAAATATTACAGCTGCTAACTCAAGATCATGAGTAGGATAGTTTTTCTCATGAATTTTTAGTTGTCGTGATGCATAAGCAATAAACCTATCATTCTGCATAAGGACACAACCAAGTGCTTTCTTTGAATCATCACTATAAATAACAAACCCATCATTCTATGATGGTAGAGTCAATATAAGAGAATTGACTAATCTTCTCTTCAGTTATTCAAAGCATTCTTCACACTCTTTTTTCCCAAACAAATTTTACCCCTTTGCGTGTGAGCTTTGTTAATGGGTTAGCCAACCGGAAAAAATTCTGGTTGAAATGTCGATAATAACCTCTTAAACCTATAAAACTACGTACCTCAATTATACTCATTAGTGCTTCCATTATTGGAATGACTTGGTTGTAGAAATATTAATAAATATTCCATCATTAGAGATAATATGGACAAGAAAAGTTATCTCCTGAATCCATAATTTACACTTGCTAAACTTCCCATATAATTCATGTCCTCTTAGAGTCTTTAGGATAATGCGCATGTGATTTTCATGATATTTGTAGCTTATGGAATATACCAAGATACCATCAATAAATACAACTAAAAATTCATCATGATATTCCTTGAAAACTCTATTCATTGGATCCATGAAGACATAGGGTGCATTAGTCAATCCAAAAGGCATTACTGTAAACTCATAATGCCCATACCTGGTTAGAAATGCTGTTTTCGGAATGTCTACCTTCTTCACACACAACTAATGATATCTAGATCGAAGGTCAATATTTGAAAATTATTGAGCTCCATGATTTTGGTCAAATAAATCATCAATGCGAGGTAGGGGATACATGTTCTTTATTGTTAAAGTAGTGATCTACCTATTGTTAATGCACAACCTCATAGATCCATCTTTCTTCTTAACAAAATGGAAAGGGGCACCCCATAGAGAAACACTATGGAGAATAAATCAATTATTACTCAATTACTCTAGTTTTTTCTTTAATTCCACGAATTCCACGATGGCCATTCTATAAGGGGTCTTCAATATGGGGCTTGAACCATGAATTTAGTCAATGGGAAACTCAATTTCTCATTCTGGAGGATCTCAAGGTGAATCTTATAAAAACACATCAACATATTCTTGAACAATAGGTACATCCTCTATTTGAACATTATTTTCTTCACCCACATTTATTTCATTCTCTTCCTCCCCAAAAATTGAATTTAGTTGAGCTACTGGGTGTGGATTGAGATAAGAACTAGGTGGTGATGATTCTTCTCTAAAGATAAGGTGTTCTTTACCATCATCATAAAAAATTATAACCTCCTTCTTCTTACAATAAATTGTCACATCATGGTCTGAAATCCAATCCTTGCCGAGGATTATATACAATTTAATCATGGATATGACGATGAGATCATCAGATAAAGAACATTTATATGCCCTGATGGGGACTAATTGACAAAACATTATTTCAATGATACTTCTCTTAGGATTTTTTACTGACAATTCCCTTGTTAAATAAAATTGGGAATATCTAATTTTCTTAAAAAACTGGGAAGATATGAAACAATGTGATGATCCGGAATCAAATAAATCATTTTTTAAACTTGAGGAAACCACTAAATTACCTGCCACTATGTCTTTCAGAGCTTCAACCTCAACAGTAGTGATAGCATAAGCTCTACCTTGATCATTTGGAATTTTCTAAGGAAAGTTACCCTAACGCTTGGACATTCATTTGCATAATTCCCCCTCTCTCTAAAATTTTAGTATTCATCATAGACAACCTATCTCATCCCCTTGCAATCAAGAGCTTGGTGGCCTTTTTCTCCACACTTATAATAGACTCCCATTCCCTTCAAGAAGTACCGGGGTGTTTCTTCCCACATTTACTGTAGGATGGATATTCAACTTTTCCCTTCTTCTACTTACTTCCATTTCTAGAGTGTTCAGTAGATCTCTTCTTCTCTTGATTTTCTTTAAAGTCGTAAGACATAGAGAATTCTTTTTCTGTCTTGATAGCACATGAGAAAATATCTTCGTATGACGAGAAGAATTGTGAGACTAATGCTCGACGAAGAAATGGGTTTAGCCCAACAAATAAACGATCAATCCTACTTCTTGGGTTACATATATAATCTATAGCATGCCTCTCTAACTTTGTAATGTTAGATTCATACTTTTTGACATTCTCATTCTCCTTTTGCATTAGACTCAGAAATTGTCTTTCCATATCCGCTCGATGGTCATGAGGAATGTATTTTTCTATCAAAAATTCATTGAACTCTCTCCATTCCATATTTTATACTTCATCATCTTCCTTTGTGTTTTGAATCAATGACCACCGTTGATCAGTATCTCCAGTGAGGTGGTAAACTACAATGAAATTTTTTTCCCTTTCGCTACTCCCCAAGGCATGGTATATTTTTTCTAAAGAATTTATCCATTTCTCAGCTACTAGTGGATTTGTACCCCCATTGAATGTTGGTGGTTGTTTTCTTATGAAGCGATCTAACATTGATGCTCCATTGTTGTGTATCAGGATGTTCTATATGGGTAAGGTTATTATTCATAACCTGAGTGAGTTGTACCAGTATGGTGATTCGCTGACCAGCACCAGTTGCATCAACAACTCCACTATAATTATCTTGAGTAGGAGAAAAATTCCTAAATCGAGTGCGTGCATTGATACCGTTTCCTTTCCTTCCACTAGGCTCCATTTATAAACAATGGCGTAAACTAGATTAGTTTATGAATCACAATACATAAATATAAACTTGTAAAACACTTAACATAAATTGAAAAATTTATGTATATAATCCAGAATCATAAAAATGTTTTCTTTAAGGAAGTATATACTCATAAACCATTCATAATGGTTTTTAAAGAAAATGAGAATTATACTAAGCATATCCCCTTGGAGTGTCGCAACCAAGAGTGGCGCAAGGACCATTGTCGTGCACCAATTCCCGTTTGAGTCTAACTCAAAGCAGTGTTTTCAGGATTTACCCCAAGGTACATCTATGCCTGAGCCTCCTCTACCTGATCGTATCCAGACATGGATGTATTTCTTGGAAAACTCACAAGATCTATACAATACGAAAATTCTAGGATGTTCTTCTTTACTAATCCTCAAAGTCTATCTTAGGGCTATGTGCTCTAATCAGAGTTTATCTAAATATTCTTTCCAAGGTTTGTACTAAATGTCCTCTGTTACCAACTGTAATTCCCCGATCCAGAATTTTAGAGTTGGTGCATTATTTCATAACATTGGCATGATCACAAAAGATCAAGTCTCGAAAGACCGATTAGTTTAGTAGCATTGTAAGTACTTGATACATTCATAAGTTTTACAAAACATTGTAAAATTAAAAACTAAAACAAAATTGATTCCATAGACCACACTCATATCCCCTCAGACTATCCCTGCAGGTCCTTCATAAAATACTTCTTTGCATCCTAGAAAAAATAAAACATAGAAAGGGGTGAGCTCAGATGCACTATAAGGATAAAAATATGGTAGAAACTTTCATAAATTAGTTTAAACATTTAAGGAAATGTTTAAGACTAAAAAAAGCCTTTTAAACATGAACTTAAACATAATACAGAAAAGATAAAATCAAATAATGTCATTTACTTACTCACATGGATATTCTACTAGTTGAATAATCACACGAAATATAAATAGCCACTTTCATAATGATGGAATGCATAATGCTAGACTTTCATAACCACATACTCAAGGCCTTATGCCAAGACTACAATATAAGATTTTGTCAAGGCCTTTTTCCAAGACACTAGTTTGTTTCATGAGACCTACCGATGCATCGAGGAGCTATAGCAGGCTCCACCCATCACATACTAAGTCTAATGCATTATTTATTTGAAAAGGGTTAAACATAACCTAAACATTCATATTAAAACTGGGATATGAAATGTAAATACATTATCCATAAACCATGAATGGTATAAAATATTAACACATCAATAATCAAACATATCACAAAAACTTCAATACAATATGGAAGTTTTGTATCATAATAAATCAACTTCAAATAAACTTAAAATCCATCAAAGGATGTTGACATAGATGAAATAAAAACCTTTTTTAGAGAGATATCTCTTTCTATTTTAAGATTATTTAAGAGTAACATAATTATAAAGAAAACATTTATTTAGAAAATATTCTTATAAGCTTGTAAGGGATGCTTTTATGATGTTATAATGGCTGAAAATAGCCGCACCCACCGTATAAGTTAAAAAAAAGACATTCTTATCGTTATTTTGTTGAAAAGGTTAAAAGTACCTTGTTTGGAAAATGATGGAAAGATTCCTTTCAGAACATATAAGGTCAAATAAGTGTATAAATGACTTTAACCCATTTTCTAGTAAATATTAAAAATGTTTTGGAATTCATTTTTATGAAACAAGCATGTGGATGAAAAAGAGATCCCAGTAGATAATAACATATAAATAAACTCAGATTATGAAGAGATTGTGAAATTAACCCTTACCATGTACTTTTTCTTGGTCTAGGGTAGGTTAAACTCTTGTGTAATGTTGAAATAATTTTTATTAAATCATACAAGAATCATATACATTAATATGATATCATATTTTATGTTTTAACATTGCTTTGTTAATAATATCTTAGTATTGTCATCATTTCGAGTGTTAACTGATTGGTTTTCCTTTATATGCTTTGTTACACAAGTAATGTTTATTATGGGTAGGATGTATATTATTCATATTCAGAATGATATTAAGTCTTTAAACATTATATTTATTCATCTAATTAAAATTATTCTTGAATGGATAAGATGAGGAATGAATCTCATCGCGTTCGTGGAGACGGTAATCCGTACATACATACGAGCAACAATATCATTCCTTTTATATTAAAATAATTTATAATTTATTGGTAAATAATATATATAGAATCATTATAATGTTATATTTATTATTTAAATCAATTACACATCATTATTATACCTATCCAAATAATAATGTATTGAATAACAATTACACCACGACGTGGAGACGATAAGCCGTATGTACGCACGCATGGTGACATGCCATTCAATGGATGGATAGAATAATTAATTTGGTAGTAACATATTTATAATAACATCAGAGCATATAGAATATATTGGATTTATTATTTTATAATGTAAACAACAAAGAAAGAGGAAGTGGACGAAGAAAGGAACTTGAAAGAGGTGGTGAGATATTTACCTCTTATTCGGATTCTTCCTTTTGATTTGATCAAAAGGGCTACTTAAGTTGGATTTATGACTAAAGGAAGGCATATAGGATGAATGGAGGACATTTTATAGGGTATTTGGGCGGGTTTTGGCCGATAAAAATGGCTTTGAAGGTGTGAATTTGAGGGAAGGGGGAGTGCCCTTTTATAAGAAGGGTGAGGGGAACCTTATGAAAATCTAGAAATATTATTTTATAATAAAATTATTTTCGGTTTATAATGGCTAAAAATGAATTATTTAAAGTATAAGGTGGTTATCGGTCGAAAACCACTCAACCAATAGGTTTTAGATAGGTTTGGGTCACTATATTAACTTTATCTTTTTGATTTAACTCTTAGTTAAGTAGTTTGACATTTACCATGTCTCTTTGTATTTTTATAAAATATGGTTAATAAAATTACTACATACTTCCAAGATAACCCCAAGTGGTTAATTAATTATACACATATCATTATATAACTAATTTTTTTGAACCTTATATTTTTATTAGCAGAATATCAATTAATAATATAATATTTTTTTAAAAACTTTATTATGTCAATTTTGACACTATTTGGTATTTTGTTTTTTTAAATTCATAACAGCATTATTACATTGAAAATCTTTTATCTAACCAACCCTAACATGTAATATTAACCTATAAAATTAGTGTAATTTATAAAAAGACTCAAATTAAATTTATTTGGATATTTGTAATATCAATTATTCTAATATTTCATTACTTAGGTAATTACTACATCATCATTGTGTCATAAATGAATTAAATTATTTAATTTCTCTAAATTATAAATAAAAGAAAATTATGTATGAAATCATTTTAACTTTGTAATGAATATGTGTAGTCGAATTGTTCTAATGTGTAAGCCTATATTAAAAATGATTTATTTATTAAACTTTGCTTTTAACTCTTTTAGTTATTCTTTAAATAAAAAAATAATAAATATCGTAATATAATCCAAGTGGACCTCAAGGATAATATATCATTCCTAAGGTTGTTTTTGGTTGAACTAAACTTATCCATTATAATTAGGACATGTTTTTGGGTAATAATAATATCTTTTTTAACCTTAATTACCATATTTTTTAAACCGTGGTAAATAAAAGAAAAAAGTTACTATTCACCAAAAATTATTTTCATATTATTGAACCAAAGTTTACTTAATAATATCAACCATGTCTCTAATATTTTTTAAATTAAACTCACAGAAGTGAAAAAATTAATTTTTATGTAAATTTGCAAATTCTCCTAGGAGGTGGGTAAAAGACTGTAAAAAGTTCATTAATTTTTTTTATATATCTAAAATTTTAATAGACTAATTCCAATGAATTAAATTTAACTTTTATAGGTATTATGTATCTATTTTGACCTAAAATAAATTTAAATAAAATAAATAAATATTTAAATAAAAATTTAGTTTTAAACTATAACTCAAGGTTTTTCACTATTCATCAAAAATTGAAGGTTTTCAGAAAAATACCAAAAAATCACCGTATGATAATTTTGATATTCCAAATCAAAAAATGAAGTACATTTTGAAAGATGAAATTTATAAAATTTTAAAAAGTGAGTATTACTATTCATAATGGCTAGTTTCATTGGTTGTGGTGTGTTAGAACTCGAAGATGCGTACAACACACACTACTGTATTATTCAAGGAGAAGCATACCATGGAATTTGGGGGTGTTAAATTAGAACATGGCCTTGAAGGTATGGTAATAATGTGTGGAATTATGCATTCCCTCATTATGTTACAAGTATTGAATGTTTGTGAGGTTATTTGACAAGTACAATACCCATGTTTATGCTTTATTATGTCATTATTTATTCATCTCGTATTCTTACCATAATGAGTTAAAGTTTATTTTCAAAAGGCATGTGGTTTTAGTTATTCACCATGCTTAATGTTTATGTCTATGATATCCTTCGCTATATTGTTTACCCGAACTGAGCATTTCATCTCACTGCTTTCTTATTTTTCATTTTACGAGGATAAGAAGAGGTTTGTTATGAATGACAGGCATGAATAATCTAGGGGTTATGGATGTCATCAATTGTATTTAAGTATTGTATTTAATTTCAAGTAGTAATGTTTAACTTATGTATGTATCTAGTTTTCCAAAACTACTAAACTATACATTCCTTAGGGATACAACACTATTATAATCATTCTAATATAATGAATTATGGAAATAACTGTAACGCCCCGACACGAGTTACCCAGAGTCGGTGCATTATTACGTAACATTGGCATGATCACAAAAGATCCAGTCTCAAAATACTGATTAGTTTAGTAGCCTTGGAAACACTAGATACATTCATAAGTCTTACATTACTTCATAAATTAAAACAAAACTACAACAACATCTTGTCTTCATATCCCCTCATACTAGCCCTGCTGGTCATTCATAATATACATCTTCACTTCCTGAAAAAATTAAAACATTGGAAAGGGTGTGCTCAGATGCTCCATAAAGATAATAATATAGCAGAAGCTTTCATAAATAAACATTAACATTTAAGGCAATGTATAACTAAAACAAAAGCCTTTTAAACATGAAATTCAGCATAATATGGAAAAAACAAAAAGAAATAATTCTATTTACTTATTCACATTTATATTATACTAGTCGAATAATCACATGAAATATCAATAACCACTTTCATAATGATGGAATGCATAATGCCAAACTATCATAACCACATAGCCAAGGCCTCGTGCCAAGACTACAAATAATATTTTGTCAAGGCCTCGTGCTAAGACACCAGTTTTTCTCATGAGACCTACTGGTGCATCGAGGATCTATAGCGGGCTCCACCCGTCACTTATTAAGTCCAATGCATTCCTCATTTGAACAGGTTTAAACATATCATAAACCATAACATAATCATATTGCATAAAACATGCATAAAGGAAACATAACATTTCCACATTTCAATCACAAGATATTAATACAACATATTTATATAATAAAAAAATTATCAAAACCATTTTCAATACCAAAATAAAAGAAAATTAAAACGTGGTATTTATTTTTTATTTTAAAAAAAAGTTATGGCTTGTAGTGGAAGCCAAAACTCAAATAATGGTCACGGCGGCGGAGAATTTGTTGTCGCCGTATACATACGACAAAAAATTCCTTTTTTCGTTTAGTAAAAACGCTTCGTATAAAATGATTCATTTTTAATAAAAGTAAAATTCAAAGTGGTTTATACACCGTATAGAAGAAAATTTTGTATTAAACAAAATATGCCTCAATGAATGGATATTGAGACGAAGTCTCATACAAAGATCATTTTTTAAATAAAATATATCTATATGTGTATTCACTATAAGTACACATAAATAAAGTACAAATTCAAGATATGACATAATAATAACATGATATAATTTGAAAGTAGGAGATTAACCCAAAGAATAGTAATTGGGTTAAGAAGTCCCCTTACCTTGTGTGCGACTTGACTCGACCTTTATTTAACCTCCTGAATAACAAACTAGATTTAATTTATAATTTCTTAATAATCCTTTTCAATTGTATTATTCCTTTTATATCACATATAATCATGTTATGAACATTATGTAATTATTTATGTTAATAACTGTCGTTTTTTCGATCTTTGGTACTTGAGTAAAAAATAAACTCTTTAAAATTACAAGTTGTTCATGTGGTAAAATATCCATTTTATCTAGAATTATATTCATGGTGTAGGTATCAGATATAACATATAAATCCAGTATATACATTCATTCATAATATTACGTAACATTTTGAGGTAAGAAATGAAAGACACCGTTCATGGAGACGGTAAACCGTACGTACACATGAATGCTACTTTCTTTTCTATTTCTTATTTAATGGAATGAAATCATAATGATATAAAAGTGTATTATAATTCTAGTATAATATCATATATAATATCATTTACTCCATCCTTTATACGTCGCACATATGGAGTTAATGATTCAAATCACTTTGAGGGGGCGGTAGTCCGCACTTCCTAAAATGAAATTATCGCGTTTAACCATTATGGAAATCATAAAGGTATGCCATTAATGAGAAATATAGAAGAATAATGAAAACATAAACGTAATATATATATATATCATATATGAAAATAGTGTCATTATAATGGCCACCATGAGAGGTGTTAAAAGAAGATTGAACAATCATCGTTTCGTGAAGCAGTAATTCACCACCCACAGAAACAGTATGTTCTTTAACCATTAGACGAAGGTATGTGTAAGTGAAAATAATATAATTCTCGTGAAAAAATCCTATTATATTTTATATACATGTGTTGTTACAAAAGAAAGGAATAAAAAGAGTTTAAGGGGTTGGAGAAGCAAAATAAAACAAAAGAACAAAAGAGAAGACATTACCTTAAAATTAGGTAACTCTTTTTGATTTGAGACAAAGGCTTCCTTGGGAATACTTCTGCACAATGTGAGGCTTCTAAGAGTAAGAGAGGGATATTTAGAGATTATTTGGGTAGAGTTTGGCCGATCAAAATTGCTTTGATGATGTTAATAAGGTGGTAGAGGTGGGGGACTTTTATTAGAGGAGAGGAGGGGCACTCTTGGAATGTCATGAAATGTTACATTATTATGAAATGATTTTCGGATTTTAAAGGGCCCAAAATGATATGTTTCGAGTGTAAGGTGATAAGGGTTCTAAATATACTCATAAAATAGGTTTTTGACATGTGTATGTCTTATATTTTACATATTCTTTTCATGTTATTTAAATCGTTAATTAATGAGGTAATCACTGCATCATCATGGTGTCATAAATATTTTAATTTATTTAATGTCTAAATATCATATAAAAAATATCATGATGTAGGAAATATTTTTAGCTTTCCAATAAATATTTATAGTTGAAATGTTCACTTATATAACCCCATGTAATAATTGTTTTAGTAAAACAACACATGTTTGTGGCAATTTTTTTTTACTTTAAATAAAATGTTATTAATGTCATTTTCTTACCCATGTGGCTCCATGGGGTCCCCAAGATGACCCATGGATTTTCGTCTTCGGCCATGAATAATCCAATAAGGGTAGGACAAGTGTCAAGATATTTTCATATTTTTATAATATCTTTTTTACCTTAAATTTCACTAATTATCTTTAATCGTGATTAATAAAACTTAAAAGTTACTATTCACCAAAAAATTATTTTAATACCATTAAACCAAATTTTACATCCTAATGACAACCATTTATGTCGTATTTTTTCAAATCAAATCACAGAAGTGGTAATTTTTTATTTAAATGTGAAAAATTAGTTTTTAAACTACCACTTAGTGGTTTCACTATTCATCAAAAATTGAAGTTTTTCTGAAAAATACCAAAAATTCACCCTAAGATATAATTGATATTCTGAATTCAAAAATGGTGTCTATTTTAAAAAATTACAAACATATAAGTTGCATTAATTAATTTTATAATTAATTTCCGTTATCAAAACAAATAGAGTGTTTTTAAGAAACACTATCAATCAAAAGATTGACAATTGTTTATGTCCAATTTCAAAGTGAAATTAATTATAACGACCACCATTGGATAAAATGGTAAAAATATATTCTAATTATAATTTAAAACCACTCAATAGTATAATTTATCACTATAAATTTTTTCGATTAAAAAATTTGTTTTTAAGTATTTTTTTCGATTCATAGAAAATTGGATGTTCTCAGAAAATTACAAAAATTTCAACTTAAGATAATTTCGATATTCCGAATAAAAAAATAAAGTCAATTTTGAAATATAAAATTTATATAATTTCAAAAAGTGGGTATTACTATTCATAACAGCTGCTTTTTTGGTCGCGGTTTGTTAGAACTCAAGGTTGCGTACAACACACACTGCTCTATTATTCAAAGAGAAGCATACCATGTATGCTTGGGGTGTTACATTCTCCCCTCCTTCAATAAATTGTGTCCTCAAAATTTGAAGTTTTTCTTTGAAAATAGGAAACACCTTTGTGGAAAACCCACATCGAAAATAAGGTTAATAAAAATATAACTTTAAAAGAAAGAAAGAGAAGTACAAAGGACAACCGAGATAGCCCATACCAGGATTCTATGAAAATATAGATATGGAGGAGAAAAAAACCATAAATGTCTGATAGAGAGTTGTAGAAAATAGGATTAGGAGAAAGTTAACTATAAGAAAATCACAAACTTGTGATTGGTTAAACGATCATTGATTCCCCAGTAGGAAAAGTTAACTGACAATGATTTTGTTTTAAGTTACCTTTTATAAATTTCAGGAATTTATTTTGGAGATGTACTAAGAACGTAAGGAAATATACATACTTGTCATGTAGACTTTCATTCTTTAAATTTTTTTTTACCAAAAACCCATATTTCACTCAAAAAGATAGTAGAACTCAAGAATATTATATTTATGCTAATCATACATGGTTCCAAATCTTAACACATACCATTTAGATTAGGAAAAATATTTTTTAATAACCAGGGACATCCTGTAGGCTAGTGGTAGGTAATAAAGGCCTGTCGCACTATGGGTGTGGGTTCGATTCTTACAGCTTTGTCCAACGCGACGGGTTATCCACCAACCTACAGGTTGTACATTTCCTAAAACTACAGTATTATAATATTCCAAAAATAATCTTCATAAATGATTTAAACTTAAACAATACTATCCAATGTTCAACTTAATCCATTACAACCTTTATAGTTTTCCAAAATACCTCTTTCCAGACTTTCTCTAAAAGGTCTCTAAATTCCAACATCAATTATAACATCAGATTCCCCAAATATTGTAAAGATCCTATTATTGTCACATACTAAAAATATCATTACCTTAATCATATTAAATCCTTAATGAAAATAACAAGTACTGCAATACAATCCTTTTATATATCACATTATTCTTATAACCAGAATATAATCCTTGAGTCCAAAAGCACCAATACATTAATTATTCCACTTCAACTGTAGTAACAATATAAGATTGGCCTTGATCCCTTGGCCTTTTCAAAGGTAATTTTACCTGACTCTTATGACAATAATTTGCATAATTCCCCATTTCTCTACAACTATAGCATTCAACATTGATATCCTCTTTCTTTCCCTTACAATCATGAGCCTGGTGACCTTTTTCTCCACATTTATAACAAACTCCCATTTCTTTTAGGCAAGAACCAGGGTGATTCTTCCCAAAATTATTAAAAAATGGAAAATCCTTATTTCCCTCTTTCCCTTTATCAGTCTCTTGTTCCACCGTTCTCTTCTTCTATTGCTTTATTGTCATAAGACATAGAGAATTCCTTTTCTATCTTGATAGCACATGAGACAATGTCTTCATATGACGAGAAGGATTTTGACACTAATGCTCGATGAAGAAATGGTTTTAACCCATCAAAGAAATGATAAATCATACTTCACGGGTTATGTATATAATCTTCATCATGCCTCGCTAACCTTGTAAAGTAGGCCTCAAACTTTGCGACATTCTCATCCTCCTATTGTCTCAGACTCATAAATTGTCTTTCCATATCTGCTCAATGGTCATGAGGATAGTATTTTTCTAAGAAAATCTCTTTGAACTACCTCCATTCGATATTTGATACTTCATCATCTTCCTTTGTGTTTGAATCAATGACCACCATTGATCGGTATCTCTAGTGAGGCAGTAAATTGCCATGACAATCTTCTCCCTTTCGCTACTCCCCAAGGTTTGGAATATTTTCTCTAAGGAATTTATCCATTTCTCAGCTAGTAATGGATTTGAACCCCCATTAAATGTGGGCGGTTGTTTCCTCATGAAGAGGTCTAACATTGATCCTCCACATTGCGGATCAGGGTGATCTATACGAGTAAGGTTATTATTCATAACCTGAGTGAGTTGTCCCAGTATGGTGATAAGTTGATCAGCACCAGTTGTATCTCCAACTCCACTATAATTATCTTGAGTAGGAGGGAAATCCCTACATGGAGTGTGTGCATTGATATGGTTTCCATTCCTCCCACTAGGCACCATTTCTAAACAATGGCATAAACTAGATTAGTTTATGAATCAAAATACATAATTCCATACATGTAAAACACTTAACATAAATTGAACTATAATCATAAAAATGGTTTCTTTGAGGAAGTATATACTCATAAACCCTTCATAATGGTTTGTAAAGAAAATGAGAATTATCCTAAGCATATAACCCGGGAGTGTTGTAACCAAGAGTGCAGTAAGGCCCATTGTCGTGCACCAGTTCCCGTTCGAGTCTAGCTCAAAGCGGTGTTTTCAGGTTTTACCCCTGGGTACATCTGTGCCAGAGCTGCCCCAACCTTCTTGTATCCAGACAGGGATGTATTGTTTGTAAAACTCACAAAACCTCTATAATACCAAAATTCTAGGATGTTCTACTATACTAATCATTAATGTCTATCTTTGGGCTATGTGCTCTAATTAGAGTTTATCTAAATCTAGCTTCCTAGGTTAGTACAAAACTGCCTCTGATACCAACTCTAACACCCCAACCCTAGTTACCCGGAGTCGGTGCGTTATTACGTAACATTGGAATGATAACAATAGATCAAGTCTTGAAAGACCAATTAGTTTAGTAGCTTTGGAAACACTAGATACATTCCTAAGTCTTACAATACATCCTAAAGTAAAACAAAACTACAACAACATATTGTGTTCTTATCCCCTCATACTATCCCTGCAGGTCATTAATAATATACTTCTTCACATCCTGGAAAAATTAAAGCATTGGAATGGGTGAGATCATATGCTCAGTAAGGATAGAAATATAGCGGATGATTTCATAAATAAATATTAACATTTAAGGCAATGTATAAATAAAACAAAAGCCTTTTAAACTTGAACTTCAGCATGATATGGAAAAAATAAAATGAATTAATGCCATTTACTTATTCACATGGATATTATACTAGTAAAATAATCACATTCAATATCAATAACCACTTTCATAATGATGGAATGCATAATGCCAGACTATCATAACCACGTAGCCAAGGCCTAATGCCAAGACTACAAATAAGATTTTGTCAAGGCCTCGTGCCAAGACGCTAGTTTGTCTCATGAGACCTACCGATGCATCGAGGAGCTATAGCGGGCTCCACCCATCACTTATTAAGTCTAATTCATTCCTCATTTTAACAGGTTTAACCATATCATAAACCATAACATAATCATATCACATAAATCATGCATAAAGGAAACATAACATTTCCAAATTTCAATCACATGATATTAATATAACATATTTATATAATAAAAAAATTATCAAAACCATTTTCAATACCAAAATAAAAGAAAATTAAAACATGGTATTTATTTTTCATTTAAAAAAAGTTATGGCTTGTAGAGGAATCCAAAACTCAAATAATGGTCACGGCGGTGGATAAGTCGTTGTTGCCGCATATGTAATACAAAACATTCCTTTTTTCATTTAGTAAAAACACTTCGTATAAAAAGATTCATTTTTAATAAAAGTAAAATTCAAAGGGGTTTATACACCGTATAGAATAAATTTGTGTATAAAACAAAATATGGCTCAATTAATGGAGATTGAGACGAAGTCCCTTACAAAGATCATTTTTTAAATAAAATAGATCTATATGTGTATTCACTATAAGTACACATAAAGAAAGTACAAATTCAAGATTGGACATAATAATATCATGACATAATTTGAAAGTAGGAGATTAACCCAAAGAACGGAAATTGGGTTAAGAAGTTTCCTTACCCCGTGTCCGACTTGACTCGACCGTTATTTAACCTCCTCAATAATAAACTAGAGTTAACTTATAAATTCTTAAGAACCTTTTTCAAGTTTATTATTCTTTTTATATCACTTATTACCATGTTATGAACATTATGTAATTATTTATGTTAATAACGGTCATTTTGTCGATCTTTGGTACTTGAGTCAAAAATAATCTTCATATAATTACATGTTGTTCATGTGGTAAAATCTCCATTATATCCAGAATTATATTCATGATTTATATATCATATATATCATATATATCCAGTATATACATTCATTCATAATATTATGTAACATTTAGAGGTAAGAAATGAAAGACACCATTCATGGAGACGGTAAGTCATATGTACACATGAACGCTACTTTCATTTCTATTTCGTATTTAAATGAATGAAATCATAATGATATAAAGGTGTATTATAATTGCAGTATAATATCATATATAATATCATTTACTCCATCCTTTATACGTCCCACATATGGCGTTAACGATTCAAATCACTCTGAGGGGGCGATAGTCCCCACTTCCTATAATGAAATTATCGCGTTTCCCCGTAATGGAAATCATAAAGGTATGCCATAAATGACCAATAAAGAAGAATAAGGAAATAATAATAATAATATATATATATTATATATGAAAATAGTGTCATCATAATGGCCACCATGAGAGGTGTTAAAATAAGATTGAACAATCATCGTTTCTTGAGGCAGTAATTCGCCACCCACAAAAATAGTATGTTCTTTAACCATTAGACGAAGGGATGTGTAAGTGTAAATAAAATACTACCCATGAAAACATCCTAGTATATTTTATATACTGGTTTTGTTACAAAGGAAATGAATAAAAAGAGTTTAAGGGGTTGGAGAAGCAAAATAAAACAAAAGAACATAAGAGAAGACATTACCTTAAAATCAGGTAACTCTTTTTGATTTGAGCCAAAGGATTCCTTGGGATGACTTATGCCCAAAGTGAGGCTTCTAGGAGTAAGATAGGGAAGTTTAGATAGTATTTGGGTAGAGTTTGGCCAAGCCAAATGGCTTTGATGGTGTTAATAAGGTGGTAGAGTTGGGGGCCTTTTATAAGAGGAGAGGAGGGGCACTCTTGGAAAGTCATGAAATGTTACATTATTATGAAATGATTTTCGGATTTTAAAGGTCCCAAAATGATATATTTCGAGTATAAGGTGATATGGGTTCTAAATATACTCATCAAATAGGTTTTTGACATGTTTATGTCTTAGAGGATACATTATAGTTCATTTTATTTAAATCGTTAATTAATGAGGTAATCTCTGCATCGTCATGGTGTCATAATTTTTTTTTATTAATTTAATGTATAAAAATTATATAAAAAATATCATGATGTAGGAAATAATTTTATCTTTCCAATTAATATTTATAGTCGAAAATGTAACTTATATAACCCCATGTAATAATTGTTTTTTTAAAACCACACAGGTTTGGGGCAATTTTCTTTTTACTTTAAATAAAATGTTATTAATGTCATTTTCTTACCCAAGTGGATCCATGGGGTCCCCAAGTTGACCCATTGATTTTATTGGTCTCCCATGACTCATCCAATAAGGGTAGTACAAGTGTGAAGATATTTTCAAATTTTTATAATATCATTTTTACCTTAAATTTCACTAATCACCTTTAATCACGATTAATAAAACTTAAAAGTTACTATTCACCAAAAAAAATTTAATCCCATTGAACCACATTTTACTTCCTAATGACAACCATGTATGTCAGATTTTTTAAAATCAAATCACAGAAGTGGTAATGTTTCATTTACATGAAAAAATTAGTTTTTAAACTACCACTTAGTAGTTTCACTATTCATCAAAAATTGAAGTTTTTCAGAAAAATAAAAAAAATTCACCCTAAGCTATAATTGATATTCTAAATTCAAAAATTGTGTATATTTTAAAAAATTCCAGAAATATAAGTTGCATTAATTAATTTTATAATTAATCCCCATTGTCAAAACAAATAGAGTGTTTTTAAGAAACAATATCAATCAAAAGATTGACAATTGTTTATGTCCAATTTCAAAGTGAAATTAATTCTAATGACCAACATTGGATAAAATGGTAAAAATATATTCTAATTATACTCTAAAACCACTCAATAGTATAATTTATCAATATAAATTATTTTGATTAAAAATGTTGTTTTTATGTAATTTTTTCTATTCATAGAAAATTGGAAGATCTCAAAAAATTTAAAAAATTTCAAATTTGGATAATTTCGATATTCCAAATCCAAAAATGAAGTCAATGTTGAAATATAAAATTTATATAATTTCAAAAAGTGGGTATTAATATTCATAAAGGCTTCTTTTATTGGTCACAGTGTGTTAGAACTCAAGGTTGCGTACAACACACACTGCTATATTATTCAAAGAGAACCGTACCACGGAAGCTTGGGGTGTTACACTAGTTTTGAGAAACAGGGGTCGGGTATTTAAAGTTGTCATAAAAGGAAGTTTAGTAGAAAAATTAGAAACTAGATTTAGAAAATGTAGATTAGGGTACAATACCCTATGATAGACTTTGAGGATAAAAATAAAAGAATTTCATGAAATTTTGGTAAGGAATTAATTATGTGGATTGTTATAGAAAATAAATCTTTATCTGGATACTACAAGTGGATGTGGTTCTAACACAGAAGTACATAGGATTAACAACTCCAACATGGAGTTTCAGTGTTGAACTGGATTTTCCTAGTATACAACAATGGGCCTTACTACACACCTAGTTAGACACTCCTAGGTGATATACTTTGGATAATTCAAATTTTATTTACAATCCATTAAGAAGGAATTAAATGTAAATTTTTCTTCAAATATACCATGTTTATAATTATGATATTAGCTATGTATAGGATTTCAATTTATTCTATGTATTTTTTTATGTTGAGATCATACATTATGATTCATACCTAATATAGTGTATGACATTATTTATAAATGAAGCCTATTTGAATGAATGGAAACCACATGAATGTGCATGTACCACGTAGGGATTTCCCTCTGATGGAAGATAATGATGTTGGCTCTGGTACTACAACTAGAGAAGAGAAACTTATAACTATACGGGGTCAACTAATAAAAGTTATGAATAATATACTTACCCATATAAGGAATTTAGATCCATAATGTGGAAGAGATATGTTAGAATACATTATGTGACAACAACCTCCATCATTTAATGGGACTACAACCCAATTCATAGATAAGCAGTGAATAAGTTCATTAATGAATATATTTATCTCTTAGGGATGTAAAAAAAGAGAAAAGTTTTTCATGAATGTTTATCATCTGTCGGGAGATGAAGAACAATAGTGTTCTTCAATTCAAAACAAAGAGGAAGTGGAAGAAATAGAATAAAGGGAATGGAAGAATTTTAAGGAAATATTCATAGAATAATAGCTACCACATGATCTCTGAGCAGATATAAAAAGGATGTTTCTGAATTTGAGGAAAAAAGAGGATAAGAATGTTGTAAATTATGAATCTAACATCTCATAGTTAGCAAGACAAGACGCATACTACATATGTAATCTAAGGAGAAAGATTGATATATTCTTTTATGGTTTAAAACCATTCTTTTGAAGGGATCTAGTTTACCAATGTTTTTATTATATAAAGATATAGTCTCATGTGGTATCAAGATGAAAATGTAATTCTCTAAGTCTTACGATTTTAAGGGATAGAAAGGGAAGAAGAGTACTACTGAAAACTCTAAAAAAGGAAATAAAAAAATGTAAAACAAGGGAAGAGTTGACCATACACCCTGTGATAATTGTGGGAAGAGACACCCCGATAGTTTCCTGAAGGGTATAAGTGTTTGTTATATGTGTGGAGAAAAAGGAAACCTATCATGGGATTGTGATGGGAATAAATAAGCTTCCAATGTTCAATGTAACAATTAAAAGGATAGGGGACATTATACAAATGATTTTACTAGGCGTCAAGGAAACCTTCTCAAAATAAGGGTAAAGGAGTAAGGCCAAGTTTATGAAATCAAAACTATTGATATTGAAGTTTCTAATGACGTGGTTGAAGGTACGTTAATTGGTTTCTAAAACTTATCCAATGCTTTATTTGATTTTTGAACATCAAATTCTTTTATATCTTCCTAGTTTCCCAAGAAAATAGATATTTACAATTTTATTTACAAATAGAGTTGTTAGTCAAAACTCCTAAGGGAAGCATCATTGTAACAAAGATGTGTCAGGCAGTCCCCATTATAGAATATAGAGGCACTTTATCTACTGATTTTATTATCATATCCCTAATTTACATGAATATAATCTTCATTACGGTTTGGATTTCAAATCAGGATGTGAAAATTTATTACAACAAGAAGGAGGTTACATTTTTTGAGAATGATGTATAATCCCTTATCTTTAGTGAAGAAACGTCACCATCTGATTCTTATCTTGATCTAACCCTGGTGCCTCTACTGAATGAAATTATTAGGGAGGATTAGAACTCAATATATATGAGTGAGGAAAGGAATACTAAAATTGAGTATGTACATCTTGTGAAATAATATATTGATGTTTTTCTGGAGGATATACAAGGACATCCTCGAGAGATGGATGTTGAGTTCTATATTGAGTTAATTCCTAATTCAAGGCCAATATAAAAGAATCTTTATAGAATGACCATTGTGGAATTAGTATAATTGAAGAAACAAAAACATTAATTGAGTTGTAAATGATTTATTTTCCCTAGTTTCCCTACATGGGGAACCAACCTTCTTTTAATTAAGAAGATTAATTTATCTATGAGGTTTTTCATTGACTACAGGGAGATCAATGCTATACCAATAAAGATAAAAAAACCCCTCCCTCATTTTGATGATTTATTTGATAAAATTTATAGAGCCCAATACTTTTTGAATATTGAAATTTGATATGGAAATCATCATTTGTGAGTGAGGAATGAAGATATTACGAAGACTACATTTCGAGCCAGGTAAGGGAATTATGCGTTTACAAAAATTCCTTTTCGATAGAATAATGTACCCTCTATTTTCATGGATCCAATGAATAGAGTTTTTAAGGAATATCTTGATGAATTTGTGGTGGTATTTATTAATGATATCTTGGTATACTCTAAAATCTATGAAGACCAAGAAAAGAGTTTGAGCACTATTCTAAAGACTCTTAGATGAAATGAATTATATAGGATGTTTTGAAAGTGTGAATTTTGAATTCAATAATTTTCTTTTATTGTTCATATTGTCTCTAAGGATGGAATATCCATTGATCCTATGAAGAAAAAGGATATTCAGGAATGGACTAAACCAATGAACATAACAGGGGTACATAGTTTTATTGGTTTATTAGGTTTTTATCAGTGCTTTCTTCAGAACTTCACCTATATAGACAACTAATTAAACAAGCATACTTGTATAGGGGTTAAGTTCATATAGAAAATAGAATGCAAGGAATGTTTTGAAGAATTGAATATGATATTAGTTAATGCTCCGATCCTGAACCTACCATTAGGGAATAGTGGATTTGTGATCTATAGTGATTCATCAGAGTAAGGACTTGGTTGTTTCCTTATGAATAATGATAGAGTTATTCTCTATGAATTAAGGAATTTAACAATTAATGAAAATAACTATCCACCTCATGATCTTGAGTTTTCAACTGTAATATTTGCTCTGATGATTTGGAGACACTATATCTATGGAGAAATCTGTGAGATATACAAGGATTAAAAGAGTTTAAAATATATCTTCTCATTGAAATAACTCTACATGAGGCAAAGGATATGAACCTAACTACTCATGGATTATGATTTTTGAATACACTAACACCTGGAAGAAACAAATTCGGTGGAAGATGCATTAAACTGAAAGGATCATGGATCCCTTAACAAAATGAGGATTGAAAGGGATCCTATGTTTATGGATATAGTAAATATAGATTTGGGAATTGTAAAACAAGGGGAAGCATCATTACTTTTTCAGTTAGTTTCCAAACCATCTTTATTAGAAAGGATTAAAATCTCTCAACCTGATGATGAGAACCTTCAAAAGAAAATTATTGCTATGAAAGATGGGAAGTTGGCTGACTTCGTGTGTGGATATGGAATTATGAAATTTGGGAAGAGGATATGTGTCCTCTCTATACCAAATATGAAAAAATATTTATTGAATGATTCCAATAGCTTGAATTTCCCTATACACCCCAGTAGTATTAAAATGTATTGAGATTTGAAGGGACATATGGGGTGGGAAAACATGAAGTGAGAAATTGTTGATTATGTAATAAGATGTTCAGTCAATCAAAAAGTGAATACCGAACAAAAACATCCTAGAGGAGTCATGTAACCTATATCTATTACTAAATGTAAATTGAATGTCATCACCACAAATTTAGTCACTAAATTTCCCAAAAATCCATGAAAGAATTATGCAATATAGGTAATTGTGGATTGAATTACAAAATCTACACATTTCCTCACAATAATGGAGGATTTTACACTAGAGTGCCTTAAAAAACTCTATATCAATGAAGTTTTAAGAATTCATGGAGGGCTTTTTTTAACAGTGTCTCATCACAATCCTTAGTATACAACAAATTCTGGAAAATCCTTCAGAAATCCATGGATACTGAGCTTCGATTGAGTACTACTTATCACCCTCAGACTAAAAGGAAATTAGAAAGAACGATCCAAACTTTAGAAGACATGTTGGGATCATGGTCACTTAAGTTTCATGTTACGTGAGATCAGTATTTACCTTTCATAGAGTTTGCCTATAATAATTTTTTTTTATTTAAGCATTAAAATGGCACCTTATGAAGCATTGTATAGAATGTGATTTCATACACTATCATGTTGGGATGAAGTCAGGGAAAGGAATCATGTGGGTCCAAATCTTTTTAAGGAAACAAAATTGTAGTTAAAGACTATTCAAAACTATATCAAAGAAGCTCAAAGCACACAAATGATATATACTGATAATGGAAGGAAGGATTTGGAATTTCAAGTGGTATATCTTGTTTTCAAAAAAGTACCTCTATGGAAGGGTGTTATAAGATTTATAAAAGAAAGGGAAACTGATCCCAAGGTATATTTCCCCTCTTGTAATTATAGAGATAGTTGGAGGTGTGGCCTATTGTTTGGGAATGCCGCCTAGCATGTCTAAAGTAAAAAATCTGTTAAGTGTCTCAATGTTGAGAAACTACATTCCAAACCCACCACATGTCCTCACATATGAATGTATAAAATTGGAACATGACTTCTCTTATTGTGACAACCCAATCCAAATTCTAGACACTGTGGAACTTGTGTTGAGGAATTAGATGCCACTAATGGTAAATGTACTTTAAAAAAATCATATAATTGAAGAAGAAACATAGAAGCCTAAGGAGCATATGATGAATAACTACCCAAACAATTTTATGAGGTAACAGTATGGTAATTTCAAGGATGAAATTTTGGTAAGGGGAGAGAATGTAACACCCCATGTAATTATAAATAAATTTAATATCGAATGCATGAAACACTGAGACTCTAAAAAACACCACTTTGGTATAACTTAGATAGTAAACATAATTTTTCCACCTATGTGATTTGAATATTGAAAAAAACATACACAACTGTGTTCAGTAGGATATTTAGAGTCTAATAAAAAAACCTAATTTTTTTGAATAGTAGAATACCCTTATGAAAAGTAATATGAATAATAATATGACAGTTACAAATAGTAAATCATATTATTTTTTTTATGGTTCTAAGGTTATAAGATAATGAAATTTTGTTAAAATTTTCAAGGTAATATAAAATGAATTATAGTTTTAAAATTTTCATTTTTGAATAAATTATGATTTTATTTTAAAATTAAATTAATCATATTCTCAAAATTATTTTCAAACAATAGAGTTCATTTTTGAATTGTACACTTAATCTATGGTCTTGAAACCATTATAATAGTTGAAAAAGACTATATTATATGTATTATTACTTATTTAAGGTTCTTGAATATTTTTTTAAACATGATATAAATTTATAATTCAAAATGAGTTCGTTGTGATAAAAAATATACAATTAACCGAAATTTTTTTCATTAATGTTTTAAATAGTGATTCATCTTCACTAAAAATAACCAAATGAATTTTATAACAATGTAATATTCAGGATGTTAACAAAAAAAATAAAAATTCTATTGGGACAACCATTCTCATCATACATGTTTATCCTTAAATGTATACGAGTAAACCGGTCATGAAGACCCAGACAGAAAAGGGTGCTGACGAATAAAAATTGAACCTATTAAGCTCATTAAGAAGGAAATGAATGAACATAATATGGATATAATAAATAAATTACATAAAAAAGAGGTTATGGAAATATTAATTAATGAATTTAATTTAGTTATCCAAGACACTAAGATCAAGTGAAGAACACCATCAGACTTAAGGTTAGGGTTTTTTACCTGAACCTCAATTTTCATTTGGGTTACTCTTATTCTCTAAATACCTCAATTAAATTATTATTTATTAATATGTAATATTCATAAGTTTTTTTTTAATTTTATATATATGTTTACAAACCAGAATTGAAATTTCATTTATGGGGAGTTATATGTTTTAAAAGGATCTTTAAAAAATTATTTCCAAAATACAAGTTTGATTCAATGGAATTTCTCAAATTCTTACCTATTTTAAGTGAACTCTATAATTTGTTATTAGTAACCATTATCTTTTTAAAATTAAAAATTTCTTTATGAATATACCATCTTACATCATTTCTGGTTTTATATAAGGTTTTTTCCAAAGGAACTCTTCTTTTCAAAGTAAAAGAGTATTTATCTCAATAATTACATGATGACTTTATAACTGTATCTTCATATATTTCAACACTCTTATTTATTATTATGTATTAGTGGGATTAATATTTTATGATATAATCTACCATATTTAATTTAATGGTTTATGGTTAGTTTGACTGTGGACCATTCTCCAATTTACTCGGAATGGTTTGTGCTCATGCTTAATATTTAGGGAAAGTTATTTACATTTCATATGTTAGTTTCTATATGAATCTATAAGTTTTCTATGTTTATCCAAATTCATATGAGGAATAAATTGGACATTTTAAGTGATGGGTGGGGCCGGATTTATCCCCTCGATGCATCGGTAGGGTTCATGAGGAAAATGACTATCTTGGCACGAGGCCTCGAAAAAATGTTTATTTATAGTCTTAGTACGAGGCCTTGACGGCATGGTTATGGTTTCTATAATTCTAAATTAACTCATTATGAAACTAGAAATTGAATGTTCATGAGGTTATTCAACAATTAGAATAATCATGAACTTCCCAATGATAATAAATAAATAGGATAAATTAGATTGAAAGGAGGGATTCAAAAACCCCAATGAGATGTATATTTGATATAATTTAGGTGATGTGATTCACCTCTAAGAAATCCTGTGTATTTGGAATATATAAATTAGATAATATATGTGGGAAATTATTCCCCCATTTTTTCATTTTTACTTATGATGATTTTATAGGGGAGTGTTTACCCAAAACATCACATCATTATACCACATGCATTGAGACATCCTACATGGGCCAATGTTGGTGCGATCAATCCTAGATCTTGAATTAGAAACAGTAGTATTATGGTGATTATTTAACCATGCTTCTAAAATATTTGAGTCTTTGTAGCACATAACATCTGGATAAACTATAGTCCTAGTTATAATAGTGATATTTTTGGTTGTGTACTGTAGATTTTTACACACTCTGTATGCAAGCATCCCAACCACTTTGGTACTTGAGTAGACTTCATTCTTCCATGGTTTAGATAGTACACATCCCTAGTGGAGTATGATTGGGATGGAGTATGTCAACATGAAATTAGAGGATTGGATAGAGGTATGTCTAGAGTATAGTAGTATATCCTCTGGTGTATTTTATTTCTTTGTTAATTTATATGTGTGATTGACTCAGTGGGAGAACTATAGTGATGTATATCTTCAATATGATTGAATCATTTAGTTTTGTTTTAGAATGGTTGTATTTATATATTATATGTACAATAATTATTGTTATAGATTTTTTTTTAATTATTTTTCCATTATTTTTACTCTCATATGAGGATTTAGGCTCTCTATAAAAACAAAAAAGAGAATTTTACTTGTCAATATTCTTTAGAATAAAGAGAGGTGTACTTGAGGTCAAATAAAAACTATGGTCTAGGACATGGGGAGTTGTTAGGGGTGGGGGAATTATAAAAAACATGATCCCAGACTATAAAACATCCCTTTATTTTTAAAAATAGTGATGTTTACATTGCCCTTATAAAATTATAAGATTTTTCCTTCTCTTTTTTTCCTCTATAATGATTGAACTAGAGGATATTTTCATGATTCGACTATATAAGATAAATAGAAATGGGGGAGGGGTCTTATAATTGAGTGGGATAAAATAGTATTTTCATACATTGTATGAAATTATTGGGTAAATTCATAGTTTTTATATATGGTTTACCAAACCATTCACCAACCATGCATATCAGACTCTCTTGAGCCACACTCCCTCACATATTTTGGCCATATGATTTAAAAAATTATGATCCAACCATAAATATCCCATTGAAAAATTTCAACACTATTGATAGTTCATCTAACATAATTCTATATAACCATGAAAAACCCATTAACCACATCCCTCATAAATATTACATCATAGAGTTTTCTCTTGACATCAAAACATTTTTCCCTAGCCATTTGATAACCATATATAGTAGGAATACCATTCCAAAAATCTACCCTTCAACCATAATCTCCCTCAATTAACTGAAGCATCTGTAAAAATTCATAAGAATCGATACATATACAAAAACATATTATAGAGACATTATATGTAATGACATCATATTCTTTTCAAGTATGTTATGTTTTGGATTTTATCCATTAATATTAGGATTTATATATATGAATTGATTAGGATATGTTATGGTAGTTTATGGTGGGATTTAGAGTGTATTAGAGGACTTTTTGGAGGTTCATAGTTTGAGTATGATTTCTCTAATCGATTCCAATCATCTAGGAAACAATGTTCTTTGAGGTAGTAGCCCAAGGGTCATTTCACAATTTTGGTGCATAGTTCAAAAAAATATGAATCTCACTAGAAAAACCATTGGACACCATCCAATAGATAATAACATAATTGGCACAACATTTGAGAAACTATGCACCCAAATCATTTAGGTTCCCAATAGAGGAATAATTACTAGAACAATTGTTTAACATTTTTCAAAATAGTGTACGCAAAACAAGAATGAGAAAATTTAATGATCCAAAAATCCCCCTTAATGTCCATTTATGAACTATTTTCATTCAATAATCTTTCAATAGGGAGAAAACTCAAATATTGAGACTCCTTCATTATTTATTAAGGATTTCCTATCCTCCAAGTCTTTATTCTCCTGGATCCAAGTGTTTTTACGGATTAGAATTCGGAATGAATGTGGTTTTCAACAGGTCAAATATATAAAATTTGATAAGATATGGATCTATCATGAATGGTAGGAAAATATATCCTAGGTTTCTCATAAATATTTTATAATTAATTTAGTATACATTCATAAATCGATAATGGGTATGGTGAATTGGAATTATAATCTTTGACGTATCTCAAAACTGTTATTTTTGATGTACTCCATGTGGAAAAATTGATTTTTGAACTAGTTTTTCAGGTTTTCAACATGGTTTGGGCATTTATCAGTTGAATAATATTGAATTAATCTATAAATGAGATTAAGGTAAGAATTTCCTTAGTATTTAGCTCCCCTGTATACTCTTATTTCCCTGATATGATTCATGTGTTAGAATATATTTTTTGACAATGATTGATAGAGATTGTACGAGTATGCATGTGTAACTCAGGATACCCACTATGTTTCTTGATGTAAAGAGTATCCATACATTGATTTTTAGCATATTAGATGCTCTTAAAATGTTTATGTATGTTGCTGTTATATTTTCACAATGTCATGATTTGTGTTTCCTTTATATGATTTTCAATGCTGTATATATTACCATATCTTTATAGTCATATTTTCTATAAATAAAATAGGCGGACCACCATGGTATGATGAACCCTCTTAGTAGGGGTGCACATGAAATATGGTGATTAAAATTTTGGAAACATGTGTATAGTAAGGGAATGATGGCCCTAGGTCCCAACCTAAGAAATAATGTTAGGTTATGATGGCCTTAAATCCTACCCTGGGGGAGTTTCTGGATATGATAGCCATGTGACATGATCTATGATAGCGACATGTTCACTCAATTCCTTTTGAATTATGAGTTTCTTGTTTACTGGCTTTGTGCCTAGTTCCTGATCTAATCTATCATACTTTTGTTTTCTTTCCAATATAGAGAAAATAAAGGTACTTCTGGGGATCCTTGGGTGTTGTTTAGAATAAAAGTGATCAGTATATGATTTTTAATGATTTATTGTGAATTTATTGTTATCAAGGCATACAACTATTATACTTGTAAACATATGTTAAGGATGAATTGGTGGTGGACCACTAGGTTTAATACTAACAACCTACTTATGAATCTTGAGGCACATGAAAAATTATTATATAAGGATCCTAATAAGGGAATGAGACATGCATGAGATAGAAAAATATGGAGTATAAATCAGGTTGTTGTACTCAGAGGGATTTCAAAGGATTTCCAATGTATTTTTTCTTTTTTATCTTCCTATATTTTATCAATCTGGTTTGCCTTACCACACTGGGATCATAGTTATTTTATTTCCTGACATTCATGCCATCAATTATTAAAATATAATTCATTATATCACCTATTTTTTACTATAATTTTTTATATTTAATTTATATTTTTATTTTAACGTTATGAAATTGAAGGTATTGTCTCCAAAATAACAACAAAAAGACCATCAATAGTAGTTGGAAGCCTCTTGAATATTAGGAGGAACATA
Source organism: Viscum album (assembly GCA_963277665.1). NCBI lineage: Eukaryota > Viridiplantae > Streptophyta > Magnoliopsida > Santalales > Viscaceae > Viscum > Viscum album. The sequence goes on from OY728152.1 coordinate 28,375,542, forward strand.
TGATGACATATGGATATACAAATTAGGTATAGTGGGTTGGGTGAGGTAATTAGAAAATGGTATGACAGATCAATTTTTTCATCTTTTATTCTCATTTCTCTAAGACTTGGTAGAAAGGGGGAAGGAAATGTGGGACTCAGGTAGAGGAGTGTCCATATGTCTAGCCATATTATGTGTAACAGACTTCTGAGTTACAATTAATTTAATTATTTTTATAGTTTGAATATATTTGGGTCCATTACTTTTTCAGGTGTGGGTACATAGGATCACCTGTCATATATATATAAGGTACTACATAAGAGTTCGTTAAATTGATTCCTTCACGTGTGTTATCATTTTGGGATTGATCTATGTCCTCTATTGATGTGATAATTTTTCATCATTAATTTTTTGAACTTGAGAATTATTTTTTGTTTTGAAAACATTATTATTGCTAATGGGCAGGTTTGGAAAACTATAGATAGTTATAGGATTTTTAGATCTCTAGAAATGGGTTACCTCCTAGTATAACCATTGTGTCATCCCATTGACATATTATGACTGGTCGTTTTGTATTTAGATATTAATAATATTTAATTTATGTTTTAGAATATTCCTACTAGAAGGTGATTGATGGGATTATCAGTTTATATGGGTAGAGTTGCTCCTTCAAGGAAAGGTTCACCAATTCCACTACCCACTCTGCCATACGGTATAATAGATATTTATTATACACCTATTATAGTTGTACATTTAGTGGCCCCAAATTAGCTTGGAGTTTATACAATTGTCCCTAACATGGTTGGAGGGGCACCATGGTCCATTATCAACTATGAAAAATACTTAAAGCAACCATATTGACTAGCATTTCAGGGCACAGGGAGACCACGAGATGCAGAGGATTGTATATTGATCATTGGGGGTGTTTCTAGACTCATTAAGACTCATAATTATAGTGTAACACCCCAAGGATTTTAAAATAAATTTAATATTTAATGCAAGAAACATTGAGTCTCTAAAAACACCACTTTGTTATAACCTATCCAATAAACATAATTTTCCCTCCTCTGTGATTTGAGAATTGAAAAACTAACATACATGGTTGTGTTCCATATGATATTTTGAGTCTGATAAGATAAACTTAAATTATTTTGAATAGTAACACACCCTTATGAATATTAATAGGAATACTAATACGAACCTTATGAATATAAAATAATATTACTATTTTATTGTCTTAAGGTTTTAAGATAATGAGATCTTTATTATTATTACAAGGTTATATAAAATGAATTATAGTTTTAAAATTGTTATTTTTCTAATAAATTATAATTTAATTTAAAAATTAAATTAATTATATTTATAAAAATTATTTTCAAAAAATATAGTTCATTTTTTAATTATACACATAAAAAAAATTGGGTGAATTTTTGCGATTTTTTTGAAATACCATAATTTTTTATGAATAGTAAAATATCGTAATTTATAGTATATATACATTATCAATAAAATTCACTATTTCATGAATCATGGCTATTTCAAGCACACTTGGTTAGAAATTACATGAAATTAATACAATTATAGGGAACATGAATTAACACTACTTGTTTTCTTCATGGAAATAATAAAATAATGAATAAGATATTAAAAAATCACCCCTCTCCTCTCCTATAACCCCCCTCACCCCTTCTCTTCAGTCATCTAAAGACCTATTTTTTGTATAAATTCGGATAAAATTTCCTACCATCATCCTCTATCATGTCTATAAGTCCATCGTCTCATAAAAATACCAAAAAAATCTCTCTTAAAGAGGCTCTCAAGGAAGATATCCTTAAGAGGTAAATTCTTCTTTTCATATCTTTTTTTTGAGTTCCTTTATTTTATTTTTATTTACTCACCGACATTAATATAAATGTTATTATAACTAAATTACATTATATGTACTGGAATTTTTTTATTATAATGGAATAATTCATCATCATATCTCCTTTCACTTTCTTTTATACTAGAAATTAAAACACTATTCAAGATGTGTTAAGTTATCAAATTCAAGGACGATGAGGTTTGAATTTCGATTACCATATTTAATTTTTCCATTGAATTTTTTTTATATATGAACTAGAATAAAATATATATATTATAACTTTTTTAAGGTTATGGAATATTTTTTTACACATGATATTAATTTATAAATCAAGGTGCGTTCATTGTGATAAAAAACTGCTAATTCACTCAAAAATCTATCATTAATGTTTTATATAATGATTCATCTTCACTCCCAAGGACTGAATTAATTTTATATCCATGAAATGTTCTAGATGTTAACAAGTAAAATAAAAAATCTATTCTGGATATCCATTCTCATTTTACATGTTTATCCTTACATTTATCTTATTAAAAAAGTCACAAATACGAAGGAAGAAAACACTCCCAAACAATAAAAGATGAGCCTCTTAAAACCTTCAAGAAGGACATAAATGATCTTAATAAGCCTATAATAAATGAATTAAATAAATAATAGTTTCCATAAATATTATTTATTGAATTTAATTTGGTTATCCATGACAGTAATATCTGATGAAGAACACCATAAAACTTAAGGTAAGGGTTTTCAACACGAACCTCCATTTCCCTTCAGGTTACTCTTATTATATAATTTACTCAATTAAATTATTATTTATTAATATTTAATACTCATACGTTATGTGTGAATGTTCTATATATGTTATCCAACCATAATCCTACCTTCATTTTTAATAGGATATTAAAAAATTCTTCCCGAAATAAAATCCCAGTTCAAGGGAATTTCTCAAATTCATACCTATTTTCAATGGTACCGTATAATATGTTTTTAGAGACAATTATATTTATATAATCAATAATTTTATTATGGAAATACTTTATTACTTCACTTATGGTTTTATACAATTATTTTTCCAAAATAACTCTTCTTTACAAAGTAAAAGAGTTGTTATCTCAAAAATTACTCTAGGATTTTGTATGAGTATATTCATATATTTTAATAATCTTGTTGATTATTATTTATTATTAGGATTTATATTTTATGATATCATATAAAATATTTAATTTAATGGTTTATTATTAGTTTAACTATGGACCATTAACCAATTTACTCAAAATTGTTAGTTTTTATGCTTAATGTTTAGGGAAAGTTATATACGTTTCGTATTTTAGTTTCAATATGAATGTATATGTGGATTATGATTATCCCTATTCATTTGAGAAAGGAATTGGAAATATAAAGTGATGGGTGGGGATCTCAATATCCCCTTGTTGCATCGGTAAGTATCATGAGACAAACTACGGTCTTGGTATGAGCCCTTGACAAAATTGTTATTTGTGGTCTTGGAACGTGGACGTGATGGTATGGTTATAATGTTTAGAATAATAAATTACCTCATTATGAAACAAGTATTGAAAGTTTGTGATGTTATTTGAAAAGTAAAATACACATGTTTATCCTTTATTATGTCATTATTTATTCATTTCTTATTCCTACCATAATGAGTTAAAGTTTATTTTAAAAATGCATGTGGTTTTAGTTATTCACCATTATTAATGTTGATGTCTATGATATCCTTCACTATATAGCTTACCATTACTGAGCATTTAAGCTCACCACTTTCTTATTTCTCATTTTACCCGGATAAGAAGAGGTATATTATGAATGACATGTAGGGATAATCTAGGGGTAATGTATGTTGTCAATGGAATTTCTATATTGTATTTCATTTTAAGTAGTAATGATAAACTTATGTATGTATCTAGTTTTTAAAAAGTACTAAAATATTCATTCCTTCAGGATAGAACATTATTATAATCATTCCAATGTAATGAATTATGGAACTATTTCTGAGAAACTGGGGTCGGGTCTTAAAAGTTGCTATCAAAAGAAGTTTAGTAGAAAACTTGGAAACTAGATTTAGAAAATGTAGATACAGGAAATATACCTTAAGATAGATATTAAGGATAAAAATGAATTTCCTGGAATTTTAGTGGGGAATAGATTATGTGGATCATTATTTCAAATAAATCCTTATCTAGATACTACAAGTGGATGTGGTTATGACAGAAAAGTACATAGGATTAACAACACCAACATAGAGTTTCTATGTTGAACTGGGTTATCCTAGTACACGAAAATGGGCCTTACTGCACAACTAGATAGAAACTCCTAGGTGATATAATTAGGATAATTCAAATTTTATTTACAATCCATTATTAATGAATTATATGTAAATTTTTCTTCAAATATACCACGTTTATAATTATTATATTAACTATGTATAGGATTTAAATTTATTCTAAGTATTTATCTACGTTGAGGTCATACATTATGATTCATACCTAATATAGTGTATACCATTATTTTGAAATGACTCCTAGTGGATTGAATGGAAACCACATGAATGTTCATGTACCACATAAGAATTTCCCTCTGATGAAAGATAATGATTTTGGCTCTAGTTCTACAACTGGTGAAGAGAATCTTATAACTATACGGGGTCAAATAATAAAAGTTATGAATAACAACCTTTCCCATTTGAGAATTAAGATCCATAATGTGGAGGAGCTTTGTTAGACATCTTTATGTGAAAACGACCTCCATCATTTAATGGGAATACAACCCAATTCATAGAGGAGCAGTGGATGAGTTCATTAATGAAGATATTTATCTCTTTGGGATGTGACAAAAGAGAGAAGTTTGTCATGGATGTTTATCATCTATCTGGAGAAGAAAATCATTAGTGTTATTTAATTCAAAACACAAATGAGGAGGAAGAAATAGAAGAAAGGGAGTGGAAGAATTTTAAAGAAATATTCATAGAATAATACTTCCCTTTCGAACTTCAAGAAGATATGGAAAGGATGTTTCTGAATTTGAGGAAAAAGGGGATTAGAATGTTGAAAAGTATGAATCTAACTTCATATGGTTAGCAAGACATGTCGCGTACTATATACGTAATACATGGAGAAATATTGATCGATTCTTTGATGGTTTAAAACCATTTTTTCGAAGGGCTCTAATCTCCTAAAGTTTCTCATCATATGAAGATATAGTCTCATGTGATATAAAGATGTAAATGGAATTCTATATGTATTATGATTTTAATGGAATGAAAGAGAAAAAGAGTGTTGCTAAAAACTCTAAAAAAGGAAATAAAAAATGTAAATAAAGGGAAGAGTTGACCATACACCCTATGATAAATGTGTGAAGAGACACCCCAATACTTTCCTGAAGGGTATGAATGCTTGTTATATATGTGGAGAAAAAGGACACCTATAATTGGATTTTGAGGGGAATAAATAAGCTACCAATTTTCAATGCTAAAATTAAAAGGATAAGGGACATTATACAAATGATTGTCCTAGTCATCAAGGAAACCTTCCCCAAAGAAGGCTAAAGGAGTAAGGCCATGTTTATGCGATCACAACTGCTGATATTGAAGTTCCTAATGATTTGGTTGGAGGTACATCAATTGGATTCTAAAAGTTATCCAATGCTTTATTTTATTTTTGAACATCAAATTTTTCTATATATTCCTAGTTTCCCAAGAAAAATAGATATTTACAATTTGATTTAAAAATGGATTTTCCAGTCAAAACACCTAAGGGAAGAATCATTGTAACAAAGATTTGCAAGGCAGTCCCCATTATAAAATATAATGGAACTTTATCTACTGATTTTACTACCATATCCATGATTGACTTGAATATAATATTCATTATGATTTGGATTTCAAATCATGATGTGAAAATCTATTGCAAGATGGAGGAAGTTACATTTTTTGAGAATGATGTATAATACCTTATATTTAGTGGAGAAATGTCACCATATGGTTATTATCTAGATCCACCCCTAGTGGTTATACTGAATGAAATTATTAGTGAGGATTAGATCTCAATATATATGAGTGTGTAAAGGAATATTAAAATTGAGTATGTACCTATTGTGAAAGAATATATCGATGTTTTTCTAGAGGATTTAAATGGACATCCTCGAGAGAGGGATATTGAGTTCTCTATTGTGTTAGTTCCTAATTCAAGGCCAATATAAAAGAATCCTTATAGAATAGCCACTGTGGAATTAGTAGAACTGGAGAAACAACTAATGGAATTGAGTGAAAACGGATTTATTTTCCCTAGTGTCCCTCCACGGGGAACCCAACTTCTTTTAATTAAGAATAATAATTGATCTATGAGGTTTTTCATTGACTACAGGGTGATCAATGCTATACCAATAAAGATAAGACATCTGATACCTCATATTGATAATTTATTTGATCAACTTCATAGAGCCCAATATTTTTTCAAGATTGAACATCAATATGGAAATCATCTATTGAAAGTGAGGAATGAAGATATTACAAAGACATCATTTCGAACCAGGTAAGGGAATTATGCGTTTACAGAAATTCCTTTTGGAATAACTAATGCACCCTCAGTTTTCATGGATCCAATGAATAGAGTTTTCAATTAATATCCTGAGGACATTGTGGCGGTATATATAAATGATATCTTGGTATACTCTAAAATCTATGAAGAACATGAAAATCATTTGAGAACTATTCTAAAGACTCTTAGAAGAAATGAATTATATATGAAGTTTTGAAAGTGTGAATCTTGGATTCAATAATTTTCTTTTATTGTCCATATTTTCTCTAAGGATAGAATATCCATTGATCCTATTAATAAAATGGCAATTCCAGAATGGACTACACCAACGAAAATAACTAGGGTACATTTTTTTATTGGTTTATTATGTTATTATTAGAATTTTGTTCAGAACTTCACCTATTTAGAGAACACATTAACCATGATTACTTGTATGGGGGTTATGTTCATATGGAAAAAAGAATGTGAGGAATGTTTCGAAGAATTGAATAGGATATTAGTGAATGCTCCGATCCTGAACCTACCACTGGGGAATAGTGGATTTGTGATCTATAGTGATTCATCATAGAAAAGACTTGCTTGTGTCTTTATGCAGAATGATAGGGTTATTCCCTATTCATAAGGAATTTAACAATTAATGAATAGAACTATCCAAATCATGATCTTTATTTTTCAACTGTAATATTTTCTCTGAAGATTTGGAGACACTATCTCTATGGATAAAGGTGTGAGATATATAAAGATCAAAAGAGCTTAAAATATGTCTTCTCATAGAAATAACTCAACATGAGTCAAAGGAGATGAATAAAACTACTCAAGGAATATGATTTTTCAATTTAATAACATCTGAAAAACACAAATAAGGTGGAAGATACATTAAACTGAAAGGATCATGGATCCCTAAAAAAATGAAGATTGAAAGGGATCATATAATTATGGATATTGTAAATATAGATTTGGGAATTATGAAAGAAGAGGAAACATAATTACTTTTTTAGTTGGTTTCCCAACTATCTTTATTAGAGAGGATTAAATAATCTCAACCTGATGATGAGAACCTTCAAAAAAAATTGTTTCTATTAAATATGGGAAGTTGGCTGACTTTGTGTGTGAATATGGAATTATGAAATTTGGGAAGAGGATATGTGTTCTCTCTATACCCAAGTTGAAACAATATTAATTGGATGATTAATAGAGCCCTAATTTCTCTATACTCACCAGTAGTACTAAAATGTATTGGGATTTTATGGGACATTTGTGGTGGGACAACATGAAGTGAGAAATTGATGATTATGTAATAAGATGTTCAGTCAATCACCAAGTGAATTCTGAACGAAAACATCCTAGAGGATTCATGTAACCTATATCTATTACTATATGTAAATGGGATGTCATCACCACATATTTAGTCACTTAATTTCCCAAAAATTCATGAATGAATTATGCAATATGGGTAATTTTGGATCGAATTATGAAATCAACACATTTCCTTTCTATAATAGAGGATTTTACACTGAAGTGACTTGAAAAACTCTATATCAATAATGTTTTAAGAATTCATGGAGCACTTATTTCAATAGTGTCTCATTGCGATCCTTAGTTTATAACAAATTATGGAAAAACCTCCAGAAATCCCAAGATATTGATCTTCGATTGAGTACTTCTTTTCACCCTCAGACTAAAAGGAAATTAGAATGGATGATCAAAAGTTTAGAATACATGTTGGGATCATGATTAATTTATCTTCAAAGTATTTGAGATTAGTATTTACCTTTGGTGGAGTTTTACTACAATAAAAATTTCTATTTAAGCATAGAAATGGAACCATATGAAGCATTGTATGGAAAGTGATTTTTTACACTATCATGTTGGGATGAAGTCAGGGAAAGGAAGAATGTGGGTCCAGAGCTTGTGAGGGAAACAAAAGTGTAGGTAAAGACTATTCAAACCTATATCAAAGAAGCTCAATGGACACAAAAGATCTATACTGATAATCGAAGGAAGGATTTGGAATTTCAAGTGGTATATCATGTTTTCTTAAAAGTACCTCCATGGAAGGGTGTTATAAGATTTTGGAAGAAAGGGAAATTGAGCCCTCTTGAAATAATAGTTATAGTTGGAGATGTGGATTATTGTTTGGGAATGCTGCTCTGCTTGTCTAAAGTACACAATGTGTTCCCTATCTCAATGTTGAAAAAGTACATTCCAGACCCACCACATGTCCTCACATATTAAGGTATATATTTAGAACATTACTTCTATTACCATGGAGACCATATCCAAATTCTAGACACTATAGAACATGTATTGAGGAAGTAGAAGACACAACTGGTAAAAGTATTTTGAAAAAATCATATAATTGAAGAAGAAACATAGAAGCATGAGGATATTATGATGAATAACTACCCAAACCATAATATGTGGTAACATTCTGGTAATTTTGACGGTGAAATTTTTTAAGGGGAGAGAATGTAACACCCCAAGTAATTATAAATAAATTTAATATTGAATGCATGAAACAATGAGTCTCTAAAAGACACAACTTTGTTATAACTTAGATAGTAAACATAATTTTTCCACCTATGTGATTTGAATATTGAAAAAAAACATACACAACTGTGTTCAGTAGGATATTTAGAGTCTAATAAAAAAACCTAATTTTTTTGAATAGTAGAATACCCTTATGAAAAGTAATATGAATAGTAATATGACAGTTACAAATAGTAAATCATATTATTTTTTTTATGGTTCTAAGGTTATAAGATAATGAAATTTTGTTAAAATTTTCAAGGTAATATAAAATGAATTATAGTTTTAAAATTTTCATTTTTGAATAAATTATGATTTTATTTTAAAATTAAATTAATCATATTCTCAAAATTATTTTCAAAAAATAGAGTTCATTTTTGAATTGTACACTTAATCTATGGTCTTGAAACCATTATGATAGTTGAAAAAGACTATATTATATGTATTATTACTTATTTAAGGTTCTTTGAATATTTTTTTAAACATGATATAAATTTATAATTCAAAATGAGTTCGTTGTGATAAAAAACATCCAATTAACTGAAAAAATTTTCATTAATGTTTTAAATAGTGATTCATCTTCAGTAACAATAACCAAATAAATTATATAACAATGTAATATTCTGGATGTTAACAAAAATATACGACTTCTTTTCTGGACAACCATTCACATCTTACATGTTTATCCTTAAATGTATACATGTAAACCGGTCATGAAGACCCAGGAAGAAAAGGGTGATGACGAATGAAAACTGAACCTATTAAGCTCATAAAGAAGGAAATGAATGAACATAATATGGATATAATAAATAAATTACATAAAAAAGAGGTTATGGAAATATTAATTAATGAATTTAATTTAGTTATCCAAGACACTAAGATTAAGTGAAGAACACTATCAGACTTAAGGTTAGGGTTTTTTACCTGAACCTCAATTTTCATTTGGGTTACTATTATTCATTAAATACCTCAATTAAATTATTATTTATTAATATGTAGTCTTCATAAGTTTTTTTAATGGTATATATATGTTTACAAACCATAATCGAAATTTCATTTATGGGGAGTTATATGTTTTAAAAGGATATTTTAAAAATTCATTCCAAAATACAAGTTTGATTCAATGGACTTTCTCAAATTCTTACCTATTTTAAGGGAACTCTATAATTTGTTTTTAGTAACCATTATCTTTCTAAAATCACAAATTTCTTTATGAATATACCATCTTACTTCACTTCTTGTTTTATATAAGGTTTTTTCCAAAAGAACTATTCTTTTCAAAGTAAAGGAGTATTTATCTCAAGAAGTACATGATGACTTTATAAGTGTATCTTCATATATTTCAACACTATAGTTGATTATTTTGTACTATTAAGATTAATATTTTATGATATCATCTACCATATTTAATTGAATGGTTTATGATTAGTTTGACTATGGATCATTCCCTAATTTACTCTGAATGGTTAGTGTTGATGCTTAATGTTTAGGTAAAGTTATTTACATTTGATATGTTAGTTTCTATATGAATGTATATGTTGTTTATGTTTATCTACATTCATATAAGGAATGCATTGGAAATTGCAAGTGATGGGTGGGGCCCGCTTTATCCCCTCGATGCGTCGGTACGGTTCATGAGGCAAACGAAGGTCTTGGCACAAGGACTCGACAAAATTGTTATTTATTGTCTTAGCATGAGGCCTTGACGGTATGGTTATGGTGTCTAGAATTATACATTCACTCATTATGAATCCATAAATTGAAATTTCATGAGGTTATTTAACAAGTAGAATAATCATGATTATTCTTTGTTATGGATTTATTTATTGAGCTCTTATTCCGGCCATAATGTGTACAAGTTTATTTTTAAAAGGCATGTGTTTTTAGTAATTCACCATGACTAATGTTTATGTTTATGATATCATCCATTGTATTTATTCCCCTTACTATAAATTTGAGCTCACCCATTTCTTATGTTTCATTTTTCCCAGGAAATGAATAGTTATGTTGTGAATGAAAGGTAGGGATAATCTAGGGGTTATGGATGTTGTCGAAGTAAATTCCATGTTGTATTTATTTTCAAGTTGGAATTTTAAACTTATGTATTTATTTTTCTTTCCAAAAATACTAATCTATTCATTCTTTCAGGATATGAAAATCTTGTAATCATTCTAATGTAATTAATTAACTCATAGGCTCCTGGAAAATTGGGTTGGGTCATTATAGATAGAATGGAAAATATGGAAGAATTATTGATATAGAGACCAAAAATGAGATGGGGGGAGTAATAAGACATGCTGGAAGACATGATGGTCACACCTAAAATGTCTTCACTATCATCTTTTATGGGTAATTATTTCTAGACACGCTAATGATGGATTGATCATAAGAGATCATGAAGCTAAAAAATTGGTCCATGATGGTATTCACACACTATATTTGTTTAACATAAGTACTTAATTTACTCCTCTCCTAGAGGAAAGAGATGCACAAAAGGATAGGATATTTGAGATAGTTTATAATCATAACATCATGGGACATGTTAAGAGTATAAAACTAATGATATTTTAGGAATATTTTTCACAATTCCTTGACTATTGAGAGGGTATGGTAGGGGGATAGTGTATTTGTTCATCTTCCACCCTTTAGTACCAAGGTAGGTGGACTCCCAACTGTTGTGATGAGTATGTATTCTGGTTGAAAGATGGTGAAATATGAGGTTGTGTAGTGGGTTAGTGGTAATAAGGTTTATAATAATATGGATTCTTCATCCCCATTATAATAAGATTCGTAGTTCTTTAAATAAATGATGTAACAACCCCGAAACCAGTAGCCCAGTATCGATGGTCATTTTATTACATTGGAATAGATATAAGAGATAACATCACCATTGATAGATCAAGTTAGTATGAGTTTTGTACATATATAACGTTGTCCCCTACGGTGGAATACAATGTGCTTCACATACCGAATGAATTTTAAATCTCATCTACCATTACTCCTATGGTAGTGCTTCTCCAGTATTGTTTACAACTCTAGTGACTTTCAATCTTGGATCATCCTCTTCTAGCGTTGGTCTATCCTAGACCTTGGTGTCCCCCAGATATCATCCCTGGCACAATGTCCCTATTATCTCCTTCAAGAAAACTCTGTGTGGGCCGCTGTACTTCCTCCAACAACCCTACTTCCCAGAAGCTTCTTTGGTGGCTCCGTGGTTGTTGAGGGTAGGTTATAACCTATCCTTGGTGGTTCTTATGGTGGATTTAAACAAGGATATTTCTAGTATTAAATGGACGCTCATGGACCTCTTTGGATCCTAAAATCCTCTCATCCAGACCTTTAAGAGGTTTGTGGAGTCCTGGGGGATGCAGGCACCAGATCACATCTCTGCTGTTCACCGCCTCTCCTACTGCATGGTCCTTCTCTCAGAATCATAATTTTTCCTCACTTGGTGCTGGGACCCTTATTATGTTGTTCTATGGTTCTTCAAAATATCTCTATGGTCGATGAATGTGAAGAATGGGATGGAAAGACCCAAGGTGGCATTGTGGATCCACCTCCCACGTATCCCTCTTCCCTTCCAAAATGTGTCTTTTCTCAAGGTTATCGGGGATGTCCTTGGTGGATTCCTATGTGTGGAATACTATTCTATTAGCGGTGGGTATATGGATTTGGCATGAATCTATGTCGAACTCAACCTATCATATCTTTCCTATATAGTCTCCTCTTGAAGGTAAAGGTCTTGGTCGAATGGTCCCCAGATATTGTATATCTCATGTTCCCTGGGGTTTTCCCCTCATACCACCTCCAGGGGGACACCTTACAGGTTTTTAGGAACTGAAATCACGGTGTTCGTCACCAAGATTTTAGAGGTTCCCTAAGAAGTGATGTTCATCCCCTCGAGGGTGGAGGTGAGGCGTATTCATTGGTGGTGGTTTCCAAAGAAAACCCCTCTTCTTTTTGTTTCCCAAGCTTGGATACCCCTAATTCTAGTGTTGAATCTGTTAACCTAGTGCTGGTGGTGGTTCCAAGTGGATCGTGGGTCTCCCCCCCATGACTATCATACTTCTTCACCCGAGCCCTTAGCCCCAACCAGATCTTGTCTAAAGGAGCCCTATTGGAGCACTTCCTAAGGTTCTAATGAATGGACCCCTTGGCTCTATCCTTCCCCAGGGTAAATAATTTTCCCAATAATGATGAACCAACTATGGGTGGAAGATAGGGGGCTCATCCTTCCCCCAAACATAAAGAGGGCTCTGCCAAGGCATGTGAGGAGGCTTCCCAGAGTGGTGATCCTAATCCTTCCTCATCCTGGGCATTTGGACAGCCTTCTAAATTCGTGTCTCATCTTGTTTCATTATTAAACAAAGCACTATTCCCTCCCATTACCATATAAATGTATAAATATAATTGAAATCATGAATGAGATAAGAAAATTTTACTCGGTTCAGGCTCACTAGGCTATGTTAAAGGTGCATACAATAGAGACGTTACGATTTACCAAGTACACTAAAGATCACTGAAAAATTAAAATGATCAGGAAAGATCACTTCTATGCCCAGATGCACTGCCTTTAGAATGTTTATGGCTAGATCACTGTTTTTTGAAGGGTCATCCCTATGTCTCTTTATATGGATAAATTTCGGTGGAAAGGATCATCATCTTATTTTTCCTTTTTTCAATTCTCTAGAAGCGATCCACACATAGTTTTTGGACCTATAGGTCCTCTATTTTTAGGAATTCACACTTCTTATGTTGTAGATAGATGCTCTATTGAAGTCCCATTGTCAACTATAGATAAAATCCAATTTTCGAAATATTGTTAGTTTTTAGAAATTAAATTAATGAACTATGTTTTATTTCATAGTGTGGGTTCTTTTCAGAACACATCTCCATCCATGGACTACCTCTTCATCAATAGAACACCTCTTCTTCCACAGACTGCCCCTTCTTCGTAGAAACTTTTTTGTTTAATATACTGCATATTCTATGTGGTATCTTTTCCTGTGAGGGATATAGATCCCCAAAAAAACATTTAGAATTATTCCCATGAACTACTTCACCCTTCACAAAATCATCCCCCATAAACCACTTCAAAATTTACAGAATTCTTCCCATAGTGATGATCTTTTCTTATGAATTTCACTCTACATAATGTTGTAATTAGTGTTTATTATAGAATAAAATAGATCCTAAAAACGTAATAACCCAAGTTACTCTAAATTTGGATGTCGCGTCACCATTACCATGTACTTATATGAGGTCCACATACCATAGATTTACTTTTTGGTGGATGATGTCTCTCATGAATGAAAACCCTTTACGGATTTTCAAATAACCACCTCCTTAAATAAACAAAAATCCTCCCACAAACTCCAAGCCTATCAGAAACTTCTGACCTCCTTTGAACTGCAAGCCTTCCCATGAACTGACTTTTCTATTCTATATCTGTACCTTGCTTCACAGTTTGTATAGTGCGACTATGCTGAAATATTCCATTTTAAATTTCCATAGCCATTCAACATATCTCCTTTTGTAGTCCATAAACTATGCATCACTATCTAAAAACCATGACCGAGTTTGTGAAAAATCATCCTTTTCCAAAAAGACTCCATATTTTGAGGCCAAAAAGTTTTGTGAACACTGGGATACTCTACCACCTTATAAACCTTATTGGTAAACACCAACCATTTTTTCACTGTATTATGCCATTTCCAACAAACCAAAACAACCCCAAATCACTAATATAATGATTTTAGGAATTTTATCCCCAAAAGTCTAAAAAATAAAAAAATTGGATTACTACTAAAAACTTCTTGATTAAAATATATATGTGATTGAAAATAGTTAAAATTCTAAAATTCAGAATTTTTTTATTTTTAACATAAAAACAACCCTAAATTACAAGGCACAATGCAATTAAACTCAAATTGTTAATTATTTTTGGTTATCTTATTGAAATACATATAAAAAATAGTGGAAATATTATCTATATCAATTCCCACACATTTAGAACTTGGAAATGTTTGACAAGTGAGTATCAAAATCAAATCAATGAAAATTCAAAACACATACCAATGAGGTCTACCAATTCATCACCAATAAACAAAAGATATAATTCCTCATCAAAAGAATAATAATTCAAGTTCTCTCTTCAGATAAATAAAACCATATACACTTATTTTATCCTCCCATGCACTCAATAAACTCACCTCACATTACTTTTCACTCAATACACAAATATGGATATTCAACATGGTGTTTCTCATCCCAGACACATGTATGAATCACTATAGGATTGATAAATTTATATTTCTAAATCCTATATGAGATAATAAAATGTAATTATCATGAGATATTTTTTGGTTTGATTTGTGGATTTCGGTTTTTAGGCATTGAATGTTTAAAATTATGATTGAGGATAAGGAGGTTTTATCTTTTTTTGAAAAAAAATTCATGATTCTAATTATCACACAAGTATGGTCTTGTACTAATTACTATTATAGGAAAATAATATATAACCTTGAAAAAACCATTTCCATCCAAATTAATCAAAATTTTAACCTGAAAAAATACTATTTTTCTTCACATTGTTTCTTAGAAGTTCCAAATAGGAAAAAAATTCCACCATTTAGTGCTCCAGACAAGTAAAACTCTAATTTCCTTTAAGGATACAAAACTGATCAACATTCTGCATAAATGAATCATTTTTAGTAGAGAAAAATCTCATCAAATTTTTATTTTCCAACCGAAGAAGTAACGAATGACTTATCACACCACAACTCATCTCCCCTAACACTTAAGTTCAAGTAGGTAAGGAATTTTCACTTCTAGAGTAGGTTAGAAAGGGAAAATCACTTGTAATTTGGCCAACATAATAGACATTACATGTCAAATAAGGACTCAAAATGATCAAGTGTTTATGGAAGGAAAAATAAAAAAGATTCACTTTAAAATGGGGATTCAAAATCTAAATAAATGAAATAATAATTTAAATGAGAAGTACATAAAACCTCATGTTTTGAAAGAAATAAATAATATTTTGGATGAAGGAAATACTAATTTTTCTTTCAATAAATAAATTTAATATGAAGGAGATGTCAAAAAGGGTTAAAAAAACCTAACATGGTGGAAATTTCTAGGATAAAGATACAGAAATGTGTCTAGATATTCAAAAATCAGAGGACTTTTCAAGACATTTATGATTTTTTAAACTTGAAACAAAGTCATTTTCAACATTCATTTATGGTTAGTTTTAGGGGACAAATTGGTTCACTCATTGATATGGGTTCAAAATATTAAATAGATAATCATTTGAGAAAATATGTTTAAAAAAAACACAAAATAGAAAAAATGAAAGAAAATAAAATAAAATAAAAGAAACACACCAAAAAACGAATGAAAGATTGATAATAAAACACTTGAAAAGAAATAACACAAAATAATAATATACCATAATGGTTCCTCCCCCAAAACGTTTTCTTTGAAATTTATACATTTTAAAACAAAATTTTGTGAGAAGTTGAAATTTAAGAAATTAATGACACAATAATAATAAGTAATAATGAAATACACCACCTGGATTCAACTGCATTCAGCTTCCCGAGGATGAATGTACTCTATGAAAGGCTCTTGAAAATTATCTCTAAACTAGTTCAACCTTTTCCTGTTGACTATGAATTGTGTCTCTTTTTCGAGTTCTTTTATCTAGATTTCCCCAAAAGGAAAAATGTAAGTAACACTGAAAGGGCCAAACCATTTCGAAGGATATTTACCTGGGAACAACATAATCTGAAATCAAATAGTAACCATTTTCTACATTCCTTGATGGTTTTGTTTAGAATCACCCCATCATGAAATTAGTTTTCTCATTCCTTGTACAATCTGAACATTTTATATTTTTTATTTATCATCTCCTCCAACTCCTACAAACAAAATTTTCTTTCTTTTCCAGTATATAATAGATTCATGTAACATGTTTTAGAAGCCCAAAAAAATTATATTCTAACTCATTTTTTAGTGAAATTTATTTCCATATATTAATAAAAATTGTGAAATTATAATTGGTGTTTTTAATGTTGACCCATAGACTAAGAGTGAACCATCTATTATCACACACCAATCCTTTATATTTGGGTTCATTGTTTTCCCTTTTATGTTTTCTCATTTATATATTTGAAAATTCCTCTATTATATTTTTTTGAGGATGATAGGGTGAAGATATATTTTGATGACCTCAATATTTCTTTAGAAGGGAGTAAAAGTTCATCTTAAAAAATATGGTCCTTGATCAATAATTTGAAACTTTGGCTTTCCAAATCTAAAAAATATATTTCCATTCACAAGCATCGATGTAGTTTTTGAATATCCATCTCTCATAGGTATATCTTATACAAACATTTTCACATAATAAATAAAAATAATGATATAAATATATTAGAAATAATTGATAAAGGGTCTCATGAAATCCATACCACACACATAAAATACATTAGAAAACAAAATAGGTTGTTGTGGCATCACATTCCTTTTGTAAATGGTACCTTAAAATTGGAAAATTTTATAGGTTTTTAAACATCCAAAATTGTATCTAAAAAGTTTGGGTTAAAAAAACCCAGAATGAAACACTTTTCTTATAATTCGTTTGGTCCCAAAGTGTCCAACATAACTAAAATTGTATAAAAATATAGGATATATTGATATTTCTAATTTTTTACGCATCTCCTAATCATTTGATCACTACCAACATTCCATAGGTAAGGATCATCCAATGTATAATTCTTGAAATCCCTCACATGTTTCAAAAAACATTCTTGAAAGAATAGTGTGGAACTTCATTATCATCCAAATAATTCCCAATATCAACAAACCATAGAATTTCACCACTATAAGATTAAAATTCAACATTTGGAAATGTTTATTTAATTGGTAAACATATCAGATGTTTTCCATTAAAAAAGATGGTTTCTAACTCAAATGATCATAAACATGTTTCTAACATACTTTATTACCCAATATTTTAAAATAAAACACTTATAATACCAAGATAAATCTTAAAATTAGAGTTTTGACATCATGTATCGTCTTAAAACATATGATTATAGAACGTTCTGTGAGAAAAATAACATTGGTGCCCAATAAATAACCCCTAAATTTTTATAAAAAATACCAATTCTAGAAGTTCTTTCTCATATGTTTTTTAGTTTTATTTAGCCTCATCTAATGTTTTATATGAATAATAAATCACATGAGATTTATTTTCTAGCATTTAACATAAAATTTACACAAGAGAAAATATGATACATCATTCATGATTTCAATGGGAAAGTTTAATTTGGGTGGTTGAACAATTTGAGGGGATATCATTTTTTTTCATCTCACAAAAGGCCTATTTAAAACACTCATCAATGACACATGTGGTGTTTTTGGGGGAAATATTGATAATGTAAGGGAAAAATTACTAAAATACGTCCTTAATATGCTATAAAAACTTGCATAACCAAGGAAGGATCTCACATATCCCGCAATTTTTGGGTATTGGAGTGAATAAATGTCATCAAATTTGGATTTATCAACTTGAATTCCATCAAGAGAAACAACATGACAAATAATGATCCCCTTATATACAATTAAATTTAATTTTTCATAATATTGGAAAATATTTTTATCAATGCAATTTTCAATCAAGTAAAACAAAAATTTTAACCTACATTCAAATGATGATCCATAAATAGTGAAGTAATCCATAAAAAAATAAATGAATTTTTCTATAAATTCCTATTAAATCTTCATCATAAACCATTGAAAAATTAGAGAAGCATTGCACAACTCAGAGGCCGTACTCCTATAAGAAAAGGATCCAAAGGGGATTGTGAAAGTGCTTTTTACTTGATCCTGTAGTGCAATATAAATTTGGATATAACCAAATAATTCATCAATAAAACAATAAAGGGGTTTTTTAGATATTCTTTCATGTAATTTATCATGAAATGAATATGTGAAGCGACCTCTCCACGACACAGGATTGAGTATTTTATAATCAATACATATTCTCTATTTATTTGGAATCCTAAGAGGGATAATCTCACCAAATACATTACTTGAGAATGTAAATCCTCCTTTTTTCTTAACAACATGGATAAGACTCACTAATTGACTATCAAATATGGGATAAATAATTATATCTTCCAAAAATATGGTTACTTCCTTTTTAAAAACCTCTAAAAGGGATGGGTTGAATATCATTTTAAATTGTATAATTTGTTTATCATTTTCCTCCAAAAAAATCAATGTATGAACACCAAGGGACTGATTCCAGTTAAAAGAAATTGTGTCCATCCTATAGCTTTCTTATGGGTTTTTAGGTCTCCTAATAGTTGGTTCTCTTGGTCCCTTGAAGAACCTTTTGAATTGATGACATGGAATTGTTCATTATCACTTAAGTAATAATTTTTGCAGGTATGAGGAAATGGTTTAAACAATAACATAGGTGGGGTATTTCTCTTGATCGAAATAGGTTCATGTGACACAATGACAACAATTTCACCTCCATGTTCACTTTCAAAACATGAATATTTTAGATCAGAGTGAAGATAATAAAGTTATTCCCTATACTTCTACAAAGTATTATTATTTAGGAAAATTGTAGATTAATAAGGAAATTCATATCCTAAATCATGTTGGTCACTTTATCAATTCTCAAGATATGTTTCATATGAAATTTATTTATTTTCTATGTTGGAAATTATTTTTTGAAGACTATCTTCTAGATTATCAACTAACGTTTCAATATCTGTTTTATAATTTCAAAAACTAGATGGATAACACATATCAATTCTAGTAGAGTAACAATCGATCATATACACCATAAGGGATGAATGTTACTCAATTTGGTATTTCATGGACTAAAAAATAATGAAGTGAACAACATCCCATTCAAATTCAAGTGGAAGGGTTACTTTGTGGACATCAGTGATTTATTTTCCGATTTTCAAGAAGTAAATCCATTTAATGAGAGGTTCATGGGAACTAAATATATCATATTCCACATCCAAGACATATAAATCCACTGGAAAAATCATGTCTCTCAGTTGAATAAAATAATCCTCTATAACTGAAGCAGGATTGGTAGAACATTAGTTAGAATGTTTAATGATAATTACAGAGTGGTTCAGTTCAACAACTTGAAGAGATGAGTAAACAGAATGTGGCATACCATTTTATGAATCTCCAAAATCATGAATCACATCCTTTAATTCACATTTCCCAATGGTGAATATAATTTTAAAGGATTCTATCTATTCACATTTGATAGGATTATCATGTCGGATCAGGTATGAAAAATTCCTCCCTAACATGAATTTTTCTCCTCCTATTAATTTCCTCTTGTGGGTAAACATCTCTTTGAAAAACATGGAATATCTTATAATTTGTTTCACATCATAGATGAAAGATATATTGACATTAAATTTCATAAATGTATCCAATAATTCATTATCCAAATTATTTTCATCACATTACTTCCCCTATGGTTCACACATAGGATATGGAAGTGGTGTTTTGAATGTTTATTAACTATTTTGAACAATTATTTGGGAAATATATTGACCGAAAATTCTACTGAAATCCATCTCGGTTCATTCAATCATAATTTCCACTATTTAATTTGTTTTTTATTTCAATGATAATTCAAAATTCCAATCATTTCCATATGTGTTGGAATTTTTATAAATAGTGTCAATGGTTGGTTTTAGTTTCTCATTTTAGTGGGTTTTCAAGCTTTTTCCACTGCTATGTTTGATATCACTCAAATTACCATTCCCTTTATCTCTAGGATTCAGTTAGGGTTGTAAAGGTAAAAATCTACTAATTTGATTTCTTATGATACTAATATCAGTGGAAAGTTGACCAATTTTATTCATTAATGTTTTTATAATGTTTTGTTGTTAATTTGGGGTTTTGGTTGTTGTCAGATTTGTTTTTATTCTTTTCTCATTGACACTTATTGTATATACATTTCTTCATATTGGTCATTCTATAAATTTTTATTTAGAGAAGTAGGATGAATTTTTCTTCCAAAAATAGAATTTTATAGCTCATTGAAATAACTTGGTTGAAAATTAATTTATTAACCTTGGAATAAGCTTCTTGGTTGTTTAGGCTGTCGAAATATTTAATCAGAGTGGTTGTTCCAACCGTGATTGATTTTTTTTCATTTTAAAAGACATTTATTGGTTTGAATGAAATCATTTTATTAAAATATCATGGTAATTCTAAAATTTCTCTTGAATTTAGGGTAATTGTTAACTAAAAATTTCATTTGAAGAGATAATTTCAGAGTGTGATTTCATTTGAAAAGTCTCTTTATGTTAGGGTGGGGTAGGTTGGTTGTAAGAAAATATACTAGAACTCATCATTGTGTTATGATCATAAAGTTTATTCATAATCATGTTAGTTTTATAACTAGCAGTGGGGAATTCTTGGGAAGATTTTACACGAATACACCTCTTATTCCAAATTTTTGATCATTTTGGGAAACATTTGTAATCCATTTTCTTGTAATAGCTGGGGTTTTTCAATCAAGGCCCCTATTATAGCAATGTCAATCATGATTCATTCTGTGAATCAAAATCCTGTATATAAATATTAAATAAATATTTGGTTACTGATTTGATGATGGAGGAAACTAAAATAGATTCCTTAGAATAATTCCTAGTAGTTATATAATGATTCACCTTAAGTTTTCCAATCCCAAAAATCTCTTTTGAGGTGGGAGTAGGGAAAAAATATAAAGAAAATTATTCTCTAATTCATTCTGATATTGAATAAAAAATGAATGTGCATAGAAAACCCATTATTTGGAAACTCCTTCTAAATAAAAGAGAAATGACCTAAATTTCATTTGATTTTAATCAACACCTTGGGGTTTCATATTAACAATAAGGTATTAGAATTCTTGAAGGTTTTTATGGAAATATTCACCATGAAACCCATTAAATTATGGAATTTGGTAAATGAAGAAACATTTAATTTCAAACCTAGTGTCTATTTGGGATATTATAAATAGTTATATTGATTATCATCATGTGATGATGCCAATTCTTTCAAATTTCTATAGTCATCCATATGAATTTATGGTTTAAACCCTCTCCTTCTATGTTTGGAAGTAATATTCAGAACTAGGGACAATGGAATTTTTAACAATGCTTACCCTAGAGTGATATGTTTATTAATTTTAGAATAGAATGGTAGTAAGTTCAGGTCATGAAAAAAACATTAAAAATGAACTCCGATAACCTCCCCAGCAATGAAAACACTTGATGCAGTTGCTTTCTTCATGAAAACCCAAATTAAGAAAATTATCACCGAGAGAGATGAAATGTTGAAATCCCTGGTTTGTCTCTTGAGGAGGTTACAATTTGAGTTGTAAAACTAGCACTTTTTTTAAGAAGAAATACTCTAGTATTTGATTAAAATGTCTAGTAAAAAAATAAATATGAGATAATATAATATAAAATTCATGAGAGAGAAATAAAATTAATAAGAAATTAAAGGGGTTTGAAATCAAAATTAATATTTTAGTTGTGGAAAAGTGTAAACCTCCCACACATTACCATAATCCTTATTAAAAATTGTTTATCAATGGTATTTATCAATTCCCCGCTAAATATATCAAGAAGAAATCTTTATTTTATAGGTTTATCACATCAAGACCTCAATATTATTGATTCCCCTCCTATAGAATTGATTAAATTACTTGAATTACTCCATGAAATAAAACATAATTAAATTCACTATGCTCAATGGAAAGACCTCAAAAAAGAAATTTAAATAGCGAATTTAGTTATTTTACAACATAGATTGGGAAACTATTTAAAACAAACTAGTTTAAAATATATTCATGAATGAAAATGACTACTAAAATTCAATAAATATAAGTTCAAGAGATATTCAAAAGAGATTAAACATGAATATTAAAACATGGAAGAGAGTGTTTATTAATTGCTTCCATCAAAAACCACTCATTTCTCAGAATCACATCATTTGAGTGTCCCCCATCATCTTCATTATAGCAAGAATGCATAGAATCAGAATCATCCTTTTTATCTCATCATTCTTCTCCCCATCTTCAGCCAACAACCTTGAAATTATGATAAAATGGGAATATAAAGAGGAGAAGGTCTGGAAATCTAATGTCCAGTTTCTATCCACCCTAAGTATTCATGAATTTTTCCTTTTCCCTGATAGATATCCAATCATTATATTATATAGATTTATTGAATATAAATTATATTTTGACCATCTGAATTTGAATTATGTTTTAAACTTAATGTAAATGATATGAGTTAAATAATAAAAGTAATTTTTTTCTAGTTGAAGTTAACCTTCATATACCTCCACTTCGACTAGTGCATAAAATATATTAATAAAAGTCTTTTTCTAGGTAAATTTACCTAAATTCACATCATGAAGTATTATATCTTATCTAAATGGAAGAAACATGTTTGGAGGCCTTTATCTGGATTTATTTTTCATTTAATGAGGTGGGATTATCTATGTCATCCAATTTTTTTTTCACGTTGATTCATTTATTTGTGCCTTAATAAGTTTGATTCAACACTTGGAAAAATTTAAGAAGTTTTAATTGGAGACTATAACAATCATAAAAAATAATTACTCAACTTGGATTTCTATTGAAAACTTTATAATCAAAATACAATAGTTATTTAAGAGTCAAAATTCCATAATTGAGTAATTTTTAATTTTACCATGAAAATTTACCTAAGTTCCAAAAAATGAAATTTAGCTCAAATTATTAAATTGGTGGGGTTTAAATCATTAAAATTCATATTAAAAATAGTGTACGTTTTAGCTATATCACATTCCATATAAGATACGTTGCATGAATGAATAACATTTATTTTGTGTGCCTTGTGATATATAATTATTATCGACTAACATTTTCGAAAGAGATTGTGGAACATATTTTTTACTTAAAGTAACTATCATATACTAAATTTTTTATTCTTCCATATTCTACAATATAAATATTAGGAATTTGAGTATGGAACATTGAACAATGGATTACTGTTCCCATGGGCCAGAAAGTGTTGTGGTTGGGATTAAATTCATGCCACATATCAATTTATAAGGTGTATGAGACCTCTTAAATTGGAAATGGTAATCAATATAAATCATCCATTTAAAGAAAATTGTAATATAAATATGAATATATATGATTTTAAATTATAAAATAGAAAGGTCATTGTGAAATATTGTTTCCAATTGCAACTGATAGTCCATATACTGGGACCAATGCTGTAAAATAGAGAGCATAAACTAAACCTGACACTATAGAAGGCATTTGGAATTGTTTCTATTGTAATTTGTGATATTTTTTTTTACATATTCCTAGATTTAGGTGCAGATAGAGGGGTGTGTCTTTGTTATGGGATGGCTTGTACTAGTCCTATGATTATACATGTTATCAAGTTGTCATTATATCTTTTAAGAGGCACTAGTTTTGAATCTTTCAATAAATTATATGATGATTTCAACAATTCGTCCTACAAGCAGGTGGAAATGAACATGCATTATAAGTGTTGGGAAGTAGGTCACTAGTAGAACCTTTAGTAGTTTGACTTATGGCATCAAACCTTTTCCCTAATATGGGTTTTGATTCTCAATTCAAAGAGGGTTTCCATAAATTTATGAAGACTATTCAGGGAGTCTTGTGTCTTACCATAACTATGGACTAGATGATTCATGTGTCCCAACAATTAAATCCTTCATCTTTTTTAGTGGATGATGGTCAATAGGCTAGATAGCTATGTCTTGAGACTATCTTATTGATCTTTGAGCACTTGTAGACTCGTCGAGAGGGTAGATTCATGATATGGATGTATATGTTTCGGGGAGCAGTTGAGAAATGGTAGGATGTTGTTAACCAAGATAATAGGCTTTAAGATTTGGTTTATAGGTATTTACAGTCTATATTTTATGACTACTTATTTATTGATACTTTGAGAGCTTAACGAGATAGTGAGTTTATGCATATGGTTCTGGATGAAATTTCCATTGTGGTGTATTCATCTCTCTTTATAGAGATTCAATGTATTTCCCATATGTATATTTATAATGAGTCATCTAGAAGGATAAGTTTTGAGGAAGGTATCAATAATGTTGTTCAATCATAGGTGAATGTGTTTTGGTTGACTACAAAAAGAGAGATAGTAAATCTAACTCTTATTACTTAGCATAACCTACGGGATTCTGAGTGAAAAGAGAAGAGTAGTGTAGATTATATACATAGTGGTTTAGTGATAACTGTAAGGAAGCAATGTTTTTAAAATTATTGTGAAGAAAATACCAGCCAGTGTGTGACTGATGGTATTTTTGTATTATATCATCAGAATGGAAGGAAAGCACAATTGAGGAACTAGAGTGATAGAGATCAATTTGAGTGTTGATGTTGTGGAAGAATGGTCCATATTTAGAAATCCTAAATAAAGTTCAATTTGGAAGGCAGTGAGAGAGGGTCAAAACCAACTCTTGTTTTTGGAATCAGATTCAAAAATCCTTGTTTGCAGGGTCTTTGGAATACTACTAGCTATTTAGGCCAAGTTGGTGGTCGTGGCCGGGGGGGGGGGGGTAACAGACACAAGTTTCACCTCAAAAATAGAGTTGGACTACCTAGGGTAGTTAATCTATTTCTCATAGTAGTATTCTAGGCTAGATATATTCAATATAGCCAATACATAAGGATCAGAGCACCAGACCATATACAAAGAGTGGTATGATCTTTGTTGTTTATACTCTAATATAATCCCTTTTCGAAACTAATTCTTCATATTCATTCATAAAAATACATGTTGTGGGGATCCTTTGGCTTGATGTTTAGTTTTATAAATGAATTATGAAACTCAATAAATTATTAGAGATTAGATCATAAAATATATTCCAGTGTAAGGAATGACCCTTTAGATAAGTGGGAATCACTTATTACGAAATATATTTACTCTCTAGATGATGGGATTTTATATCACACCTGAAATGGATTGGTTGGATCCTTATCATGCCCAAGTTTATTTCTATCACTATAGGGTATCCTTTAAATCACTAGAGAGAAGTAGGAATATCCTTATGGGTGATTTGGATTTCCATGTAGGCAAAGCAATACCTGAGCATTGTGATCCATGTGGTGTACTTCCTAGATTACTATCCTTTATCTGGACATTCAGTGAATGTGAGAGGATGAATTACTTTTAGTGTAGATCATTATAGGGATTTATTCTGTGATTAATTTTGTAGTTTTCCCCTTGATCAAGAGGTGGTGTTCTCTATTGAGATAGTTTCAGGAGTTTCACTAGTATCCATTCCACTATTTAAGATGACCAATACAGCATAGAAGAAGCTCAATAAATAGCTATAAAACTTATAAGAAAAGGGGTTTATATTAACTAGTACTTCTCTAGGGTGTTTTTTAGTCAATTATACAAGAAATAATACTACTATATTAGACTATTTCTAGATTAAAGAAAATTAAACTAGTTGATGGTTGAGAATCAGTATCACTTACATCATAATTATGACCTTTTTGACTATCTCTGAGCAGATCAGAGTTTATAAAAAATTGAATAAGGATAGGTTATAATCTGGTACATGTCATGACAATAGATATACCTTATACAATGTTTAGTAATATATATGGAATTTTTGAGTATTTGAATAAGCCATTTGATCTCATGACAACGCCAAAAACTTTCCATGATTTTATGAATCAGTTTTCCACTTGTATTTGGATTCTTTCAAGATAGATTTTATAGATGACATATTTGTGTTTCTTTGACTCTAAATGATCATTAAAAACACATCGAAATTGTTCTGGATACACTAAGAGAGAATATGATACATTCCAGGCTTGAAAAATGTCAGTTACTGATAGATAAGTTTCACTTATTAATCCATATTATATTATAGATAGGAGTATTTTTAGACCCAAATAAGGGGATTACTTTGTTTTATTGCGACAAACATTATATTGGCTTTGAAATGAAGAGTTTCATGGGTTTTTATAGTTATCATATTTTCTTCCTCTATGAATTTTCATGTCTAGATATGCTTCTTATAGACATGACCATGAAGGGGGTTGAATTTGTATGATCTGAGGTGTGGGAATATCTTTTTAGGATCATAAGGGAAGGTTGAATTCATGTTCAATCCTAATTATGCAAGCTCCTTGATCAAGTAATATGATTTAAGATGATGCATCAGACAACAAGCTTGGAGCTTTCCTAATGTAGGGGTCTGTAGTCCTGCTGTAAGGGTCTTGCTAGTTGAGACCTCCAGAGCAGAATTACCCAATTCATGATCTGGAGTTGGCATCCATGGTTCACTCCTTATATTTTTGGATGCACGATTTCGTGGGACTTCTTATTTGGTGTACATAGATCACAAAATTCTCCGATATATATTTATGAAGCATTACTTGAATCTTCTATAGAGAAGATGGATAGATTATCTTCAGTCGTTCAATTTTGATCAAGCGAATAGGCCTGGTAAAGTCCATATAGTAGCTGATTATCTAAGATGGAAAACTCAAACTCAAGTGGATTAGGATGCCAACAGTGAATGAAAGTTTATGGACTTGTTTTTTTAAATTCACATGGAGGTGTAGGATAATCAAAACTAGGCCATTCTCTCATACTTGGTGGTGAATTCCTCTCTTCTAGATAGGATGAGGATTATATAGATGTCAGATTATAAGAGATTAGTCCTAAGGGAGTGTGTGGTAGGTGAATACCAACCTCTTTGTTAGAACATTGGGGAGGATGAAATTATTTATATGTCTGGGTGTCTCTAGGTTGTAGTTGACATATGAGAGGACCTGGTATGACAATTTCATGCTTCAGATTTTTCAATACATAACAGAACAACCAAAATGTGTCATGACTTGTGTTTTAAATAATAGTGTCTTGGGATGTAATGGGAATTAACATGCTTCGCTACTAGGTGCTCCACCTGTCAAAATTTGAAGGAGGAACACTTGTGACTAACTGGACTAATAAAATAGTTTTCTATTCCTGAGTGGAAATGGGATGATGTTGTGGTGGATTTCATGATGGAGTTTCTTTGGTCACCCTAAGGTACTGATGATATATCTGTTGTTTTGCAAAGGATCACTAAGGTCACCCATTTCTATCCTATCAAGGTGACATTGTTAGAATATGTACTTGGGAGGCTTCATATCTATGAGATTTTGTGACTTCCGAGGATCCTCATACCATTTTATTAGATAGGGACTCCCGATTTACATCTCATTTTTAGAATGGTTTATTGAGTGAGTTTTGTAACTGAGTGATTTTGAGTATGGAATACCACCATTTGACCAACGGCCAGTCAGAGCACACAATGCATGTTCTAGAAGAGATGCATAGAGCATGGGTCCTCAATTTGGAGGGCTCTTGGGAGAGGCATATACCCTTGGATGATTTCATATAAAATAATATCTATTAGAAGAATATAAAAAAGAAACCTTATGAGGATTTGTATGGTAGTACATGTAGATCACCTTTATGCGGGATATAGTTATGTGAGGTAACACTACTAATACCAAATATGGTTCAGGAGACTTTAGAGTAGGTGTGGATGATTTGGAAAATGAGTTATACAACAAAGTATATATAAAAATATCCTAATGATAACCATAGGTTACATATAGAGTTCTTGATCAGGGATCAAGTCATTTTATAAGTCTCACTAAGGTCGGGGAATATATAGATTCAAAGATAGGGTAAGCTATCGTTGTGATATGTCATTCCATTTGAGATTCTATAGAGAGTCGTGTTAGTAGCCTATCATTTTTAGTAACCTTAGATTTACCAAGCCATGCACAGAGTCTTCCATATGTCTTAGATATAACATTATCACTCTGACATGTCTCATACTCTTCAACTCAATGATGTTGAGTTATAGGTGTATGTGCGAGGAGAATCATATACATATCATTGATTATAGAAGATAATCTCTCATAGGTAGGCCAGATCCTTTCGTTTCGGTGATATGGAAGGATGATCATATTCAGAATATGTCATAGGAGAGAGAGGAATATGTACATTCTCAGTGGATTGAGCTAATTTTAGATTATTTTTCACCCTTAGAAGAGCTACATGGGTATGAGTTTTTTTAATAAGGGGAGATTGTGAGATTCTAGGTTTTTCTGTTAGGATCAAATATTTTTAATTATAGATTATTTCTTTTTTCCAATAATAAGATTTCTTTATGAGGTCACATGATTTTAGGATGTGTCTAGGGAATGTTAAGAGATGAAAGCCTGAGTTTTTTGTAAAAGGCAGCTAGTTCATATAGTTAATATAAATCTTGTATCCCATGTCACATATTTTTATTTAACCACACGAGGTGGTATAGTCCACAGGAAGGGGCTTCAAGGATTTTGGAAACTAATAAATTGAGGCCTCAATACCATATCATATTGATGTAGTTTTTGTAAGTGGAAAATACATGGTTTGGATAATATTTTAGTGACTATGTGAGTGAATGGTATGAGGGAGGTATTGAGGTAGAGAAGTGTGCATGGTTAGCCCACAGTTTGGCCAACCTTGTTTTCAAACTATGCAACCTTGTTTTTAAATTGGAATAAACATTTTTAGACATCTTATATAAAAATTTAAGCCCCCATTTCCTATTTCTTTTCTCTAGTGGATCTCATCCTCCCGGGTGGGTTTCTAAATCCTAACCTATACTTTGGTGATGATTATCTCTCTAACCTTAGAATCAAGATCCAGTTGTTCTCTCTAGATGCATCTCCACAATTGCTTAAATATTTAGTGACATTTCATTATTCTTCTTCTTATCAATTACACTATTTTGGTGAAATCTAATATTTCATATTTCCATATTATTCATATGTTCTTCTGTTCTCTTACAATCCATGTCAAATTAGTATCCAAAACAAGATGAGTGCTATACCATGTGTCTAAGGTCAGTGGTCTTTAAATTTTCCCTTATGTCTAGTTTTTTTCAAGTTGATTCCGTTGTGCCACATTCTAGACCATTAAACATTTCTCTTAAATTATTTAAATGCATTGATTAAATTATTGGATCCTTGTAAGGTTTACTACTTAGAAAAATGAGATTGTTGGTGGTCTTGAACTTCAAACCAGACCACATGTGAGCTGTGCATATGTATAATTCCCATGGTATACAACCCTTTTTCAGTTTTGTGAGATTTCCTTTGTTAGAGAGATAAATTTTAATTAAAATTATATATTAGGAGAGGGATATTTCCTCCTTTTACATGTTATGAAATTCTTTAAAATGGGTAAATGTATCAAATAGAAAATGTGTATTGATTTGGATGGAATCATGGATTGTATACGATTATGAAATGGGTTAAATGAAATGGTTATGATGAAATTGTATTCCATGGAGATTTATAGTCCATGGATCTAGATTACATTATATGCCTAGTACTTTTATACTCCTTGTATCTGGCCCATGAGGGTCTAACTTTTCATTACATTGGATTCCATGTACATTTCTAATATATGTATGATGATTACTTTAGATTCCATGGAAATATATACTCCTGAGATCCAATATTCTTGGACCATTGTAGAAATTATATATGGAAATTATCCTTTGGATAATCCCATGTATTTAATGAGTTTTCTATAGAGATGAATCATAGAGTCAGTGAGGATTCCTTGGTTATTTTATACCAAAGATCTGGTCCATGTAGTCCCAAAACTAAATTACTCAACATTAACCACACTATATGTTTTACCATTCATTATAAGTGGTCCCTGTTTATTTTTCCTTTTTTAAATTGATCCTTTATAAGATACAAAGTACCACACTTACATGTATCACATTATTAATGTTATATATTGCACACCACTTCATCTTATTTACATAGAATGGACATGAAATAGACATTATTGGTGGTGGCCTACTGAGTTCTTTCTCACACCATGATTGGGCCTCCATTGTGTATTTGTATAGACTACATGGATATAAGTTGGTACTAGGGTATGTTTCGGATTTATGATGTTTCATTGATTATAATTAGGATCAGGACAACACATGACTAAGAAATGATCGTGATACTACCTGTAGATAGTTCTTTTTTTGAATTTTTTACTTTTCCTATATGTATTATACTGGATATTTGTTTCTATGTATTTTTTCTCCTTTTGAATAGACTTATTACACATTAATCATTTTGTGTATGATATTTCCCTAGTAATTATTATTACTATTTTCATTTTGATATTTATCTTCTATTAGTGATTTAAATTATGCTTCTGCATTTTTTATCTATTCCACTACTGTTACACTCTAATTACGAAGGAACAATCTCCCTAATGTACCACATTATACATTATCTTCTATTTGGTAGCCTCCAGCATAAAGGGAGGATCACTTCAGGCCATTTGAATGACTAAATCATGGCACAGTACAGTGGCTCCTGAGTAAGGATGTTATGACAACGTTAGCTATGTGAAGCTATACCATATGATATGAGTCATTATTCAGGGTTTTGGTCATGAGTTTTTGAGATTTTATCATATCTACAGGTCATATTTTCATTGATGTAATTTCTTATACTCTTTATTTGGAAAATGTAGGTCCATTCAAGGACAGTGTTTTTGGTGACCTATTAAACCAATGAACAGTGATATCATTATTTCTTGTTGAGATATTCCAAAAAAAATTGATTATTTTTTGATATCCATATAATGTAGACTCACAAATTGAGAAAATATATACTTTATAATCCCACATATTTATGGGTTTTGAATTTCTGAGGGAATTTTAATTTTTTTCTAATGTAAGGGGAAATTTATATAATTGGTATATAGATTATAATTATTTGATTTGGATCCTTTCTAAACTATTTTGTTAGATAAATAATGAGGCCTCATAGGTTTTTCATGTGATCATATGGACTTTGGGACTTTATTATTAAATGTAGGATTTTTAAAAGGGTTTTTACTCTCTAGATGGTTACCACACAATTATGGAAGACTTTGTGGTGGTATAGATCTAACAATATGAGGTGGTATTTCATGAGGTGTACAGTTTATGACTTGTTATCTATTTAAGAGAACCATATGATGAAAATTACATTTAGTTATGAAATTATTTAGAGGTATATTCATGTATGGAGAATAGTTTTATAAACTATGATTCCAATCCATGTGATGGGTTTAGAATACGTTGAGTGAGATGCATGATTTTGTTAACTATATGACCATATGCAATGGATTCGAAGAATGTTATAAAAAGTTAAAAAACTATACTTTACCCTTCCCTATTTTAGGCCCCTCCCCCTCTTCCTTTCATCTTGGAAATCCAAAAATGGGTCGCTACACCAATCCTTCTCTTTTACCCCTATGTTTTGTGTGAGATTCTGATTGTGTTATAAAATTTTTAAGAGGTAATTTCTTCATCATTATCCTTTAAAACATCATCTCCTTTATTAAAAATTGATTTCATTATTTATATTTTAGGGTTTAATTAATGATTCAACTACATCATGATGGAATCATCCTATAACAACGGGGCTTTTTAGGGATTAGAGAGAGGATTTCCCATATTGATGAACACACACTGCTTTTCACTATTTTATTTAAGGTACATAACCATATTAATTCATCTAGTGTTTTTATTAAATTTTTTTAAATGGATTATTTATCTCGTTCTAGTTGATGT
Organism: Viscum album; assembly: GCA_963277665.1. Classification (NCBI taxonomy): domain Eukaryota; kingdom Viridiplantae; phylum Streptophyta; class Magnoliopsida; order Santalales; family Viscaceae; genus Viscum; species Viscum album. The sequence goes on from OY728152.1 coordinate 28,408,203, forward strand.
GTTTTTTTCATGAGATAGTGTCTAGAGTATGCCATATGCCTTCTAAGTATAGTTGGTAACAATTTTGATGGGATGATATAACACAATGAGTTGTTAGATGATTATACCCATTTGAATTAAAATTTTACTATTAAATATAATTATTATAATTAACTAGGTTTGACATAATGTCTTGGGATTTGGACCTCGAGAGTGTACATGAGCTTGGATGAGGCTTGGAAGAGCTTGGGTGAGAGTCTCCAAATTTCAATTAAATGAAATAACAAATATATTAGATAGTTGTTGTATTCAACTCTCAATATGGTTTATACATTGTGTTATGTGCTTGTGACATATAGTATTTCCACCTAAGAGTGACTAAATTTATATTTACATTGAATAATTTTTTTATTTACATCACATAGATGGGTAAAGTTCCAAGGGTCATGATGGACCCTTCTTCTATAGTTTGATTCCTTGACCCTTGATGGTTGATGGATTGATTATAAACATTTACTACGAGATACATAGAACCTAGAGGGGTATAAGTTAAATTAAATGAATTTAATGTATGAGATTGATGGATGGATGAATCACCCCCAATGATATTTTTAAATGATATGGATGGTAGGGATTCACAACAACTTGATAATAAATAAATTTAATAAATGAGATAGAATTTAGGGTTTAATTTACCTCAATGTGATATATAGTTGAGATGGATGGGATGGAGACACATCACCCAGAATAATAAATTAATATAATAGATGATATGGATTGGAGGGATTCACTCCCCCCAATATGATATGTATATGAGATAGATGAGAGGGATGCACTACCCATAAATATATAACAAGTATATGTGTTGAATAATAGGAAAACTAATCCTAATTATATATATACATATAAAAATCATATGATTCGGGAGGTATGTTCTACCCCTATAGTGATCATGTATACTTGGGATGTATATATGAGATAATATAGATCTAACCCCCAGTAATCATATTTACATATGATGATATTGATGCGTGAAGACGCCTCGGAGCGGCTTCTTCTTTCTCTCCCGCGGCACCTAGGGTTTCACCTCCGACATCTGCTCCTCCCCTCTCTGGCCATTTCACCCAAGCTCTCTTCTTCTCTTCGAGGAGGTCGACGGGTCTGGAGTAGTCGGGGGAGGGGGGTCTCGTTTCCTATTTTCCTTTCTTTGTTTTTCAGCGGCGATCGTTCTCTCTTTGAGGTTCCCGGTTGAAGATGGCGTGATGATCTTTCCGTCGCCTCCCTGTGGTGGAACCCTTCGGATGTCTTTGGTATTCTACGCGGCGATCATGGGACCCATCCTCCTTTCTATGGCGGATCGTTGCGCGCTTCTACGTCGCTTTTGATCTGATCCGCGGGCGTAAGACCGGTTTGTTCAACGGCATACTCTACGGAGCGTTCAGGGTTTGATCGGTATGCGTTGTTGGCCTACGGCGGTCGCCCAGCTTGTGGCGTTTTCCCCTGATTCGTGGTGGAAGAGTTCTCTGAGGATCTGCGGGGGTCTTTCGTCGGTGGTTGTGGCGGCTGAAGTGGGGTTTGTTCGTTTATTTTCTTTGTGATGTTTGCCTTTTGTTGTGAAATGGTGTTTTCGTCCGTTTTCTGGGCGTGTGGGTTGCGGCTCTCATCGTTGATGAAGGAGGTGATGATGGTGTTTGTTCGACGACGTCGGATGTGGTTTTGCGAATGGATTAATGTCTGTGGGGTGGTGATTCTGAAGCTGATGCCGAGGGGGAGTATGCTGGGCTTTCCGTCTCGAAGACGTTGGAATGGTGAAGGTGGCGTTTTCTGGTGAAGTCGATGATGTCTTTTGGATCCGCCGGTGATGGTGCTCCGGCGACGACAGTGTGCTCTGGTGACGATGACAGCGGTGGTTGTTTCGAGGCACATGGTGATAATGGGGACTGGTAGTTGACTGGATGATGTTTTCGACGTCGGCAGTCTCGAGGTGGCTTCGGAAATGATGATGGGTGATTCGCGGATCTGGAAAGCGGTCTAAGTTCGGGTTTTTGAATTTGAAATGCTTTGTGGTGATGGCGGGATGTGGTATTGAAACTTGTGGTGTTCAGTTCCCACTTTTCCTTAAAAGTGGTATTAGAAAATATCAAAAAAAAGGATTTGGCCAAAAAAAAAACATATGATGATATTATTTCTGGGAATTGACATGAACCTTAGAATGTTTATAAAAAAAGTTCAAAGACAATAGGAACTATACAAAAGAGGTATGATCATTTTTTGTGTCACCTTAGAATATGAGTAAGAATATTTATAATTTTTTAAAACATACAATTATAGTTTTATTTTTATAGGTATATCACACATGTATAGAAAATATGAATAGTTTTGTTATGGATTCCATTGGTGATGATAGTTTTTTACTCAAGCCCTACTTTAGTGACCTTGAAACTTTGCTATATGAGCATACCTATTTGTTTATATGTTGGAATATAGTCTCTATCTGGTGTTTCATGTTTGGGTGGGAGTGACATGAAAGGTATTTAGAGTTTGTTATTGGGTATTGACCTGAGGATGGATATAGACACACTTTTGAATCTTTTACCTTTATTTATTTTCATGGGTGATCATCCCGTTGGTTGAGAAGTGATTATGTGTGTATATTTCCAATATTTTATTTTATTTTAGCATGGACATTTTTATGTTATTCTTCATAATATGATTATTAATATGGATTCAATTTATTTATTATTCTACTAATGTTATTCTCATACAATGGTATAATCACACCATGGTAACACCCTAGATCATCCTTACTAGTTTGTAGCCTTGGTTATATGAGGGTATGTGTATGAGATCACATAAATCCTCCTTTTAGGATATTGGAGAGTGGTACAGGGTGAGGGAATTTGAATGTTGTATCATCGATTTTTTATATTTATCTTGATATTTTAAGATTTGGTAAACAAGTAGTTGGGATTTATCAAAGCTTATAATAGAAATATAATTGGTCCATTACAAAAATATTTTTATATAGAAAGTTAAGGTTACTAGGGATATGGGATTGATGTTATTTCATTTTTTTATTATGATTGAGATTTTCAGTCCAGTATTATGTATATATTTAAGATTAATATTTTCTGGATTTTGGCTCCTAGATCATTCAATAAATGAATATGTGTATGCATAATTCTTGGAATTTATGATTCACATGAAATAAACATAATTTTGTGTGATTTATGCTTATATCCATGGAGTTTTTCACTAATTAAGGATTCAAAAATAACTTATATATAATTTTACCATATAATATTTTTTCTGGAATTATACTCATCTAGACCAATGCATTTGTTATGATGATAGGTCATGTGGATAATATTGAGATATGTTCACTGGTTATTACTTTATATTCCCTCAATTCGATGGATATATGGAAAACCATGATGGGTCTATATATCCATTTAATTCCTTGATGATGAGTCCCTTGTAGGTGATAATGATGTGGAAGTTAGTTGCTTAATTTTTCAATAATAACATATACGGTATTCCCCCAAACTGTTTCATGGAGGAATTATAATTAATCAAACCATATTATTATGGTTTATGTCAATAATCATATGGCGGTACCAATTTTTATTTTTAGATTTGATCTAGTCCTCTATGGGTTAGTATGGTATGGACATTCAGAGTGATTATCAATTTCCTTGAGTTTTTATATTGGGACAATATTTTCCTTGAGATTTTGTAAAAGAGAGAAAAGGTTCCTAACTATGAGAAGTTTATTATTAGAGATATTGTTTATGGGACAACTTGGAGAGCCTAGTGCCTTTGATATGTGACTCTGGTTGTTGGAGAGTTGGGTGTTATGTATGAATAGCAAGAAAAATTTCTAATTATTAAATATAGTTTACATATATTCAGAAAACCTCAGAGAGATGTTATAATAAGCTTGAGAGTACCTAACAGATGATAGGTGTGGGTATATGCTTTGGGTTATGAGATTTATGCACATAATGATATGTCAAATTTGTGGTATAGGCATATAGAAACCGCATTTATCATGGATTTAGATCCTCGATGATTGGATCTAGGATCTATATGGAATGGTTAGATGCTTTTGATTTTAGATAAACATCGTATATGGGAGGTGATCATATAGTTTTCATTAACATGACTTTGATTGTATAAATATTAGAATAGTGCATTGAGGATTCTTATTTTCTGATGAGATTGACGATAATGGGGTTTGTGGTTATATTTTTATATATGTGGGTCTTGTTTTGATGATGTGTGACTCATGAGAGCATTAGTCGGGTTGAGAAATTGGTGGTACTGGAGAGTACACCCACTAGGGTTAGATGAGAATGAGTTAGATAATGGCTAAGAGAATACAAACTATTTCCTAGAGAATCACTCTACCTTAGTTCATGAGAGTCGGTGTTGGAATGGATTTTGGTTGAAAGCCATGATACATAACTGAAGCTCTGTTTGGGGTATACACTGTACATTTTTATTTATTTATTAGTGAGAGGCCATTTTTATATAAAGAACTGATGATTTGATGAAATTATTGTGAATATTAAGGACCTATGTTTTTTACGAGAATGGGAAATTTCCCTCCCTAAAAATAAGATACAATATAAATGGTTGAAAGTTTTGTGGCATAGTCGATAGGGTCTTGATCCTTGTTAGGTATTTCCTTGGATGGGTGTTCATGACTTGAGAGGAGAGACAGATGTTTGATATTTGAACCATTTTTGGATATTTTTTATAAGTGGGATAAGAGATTCCATATAGTTAGGAGCATAACATTGGTCATTAGAGGGTGTGAACCTCATTATATTTGATATTTCTATGGATGTTGAGGATGGAGTTCTTAGTTAATTGGGAATAAGAACTGGTTGAAATTTTGGGTTTGAGTATGGATATGAGAAGTATTGTCGCTTCGAGTGACGACATTTTGAAATGGATGGAGAGTTTTCTATAGAGTTGAACATTGTGGTTTAGAAGAGCATATGATAAGGATACTCTTATTATGGAGAGAATATTATTGGTCATGGATACATAGAGAAAATCTGTGCATGGTTGAGATTGCATTCAGATGTTAGTGTGCAGTGGTTCTAATTTTATTAGGGTCTACAGTGAATAAAAAAATTGAGTTTAGATGTGTCATTAGATTATTGTATCAATATTATTGTGAGGACTACTATATATTTGGCATGATCTGAGTGTTATTCATATTGGATGTGTTTCAGTCCTTAGGGAGAGATCAATACACATGGTAAGTTGGACGAGGATCTAACCATTATATTACATTTAGTGTTTGGTTTATACTTTGGTGTACATGTTTATATGAAATCATGATGGTTTCAGGATTTAACTTATTGAGATTAAAATATGTGATAACATGTTGATGTGTGATCTTGAGTGTTTTGGAAAAATTTATCTGGTGGAAGAATGACGATGGTTTCTTTGAGATTGGGTATATTGAGATTGAAACATCACAAAGTGCTTTGTTGGACCATATGAAGTGTTTTTTAGTGAGAAATTAATATTGTTATTAGAACCATGGATTGAGATTAGTCATTATAAGATTATTCTTATTGTTGGGAACACCATATGATATTCTATAGATCAGTTGATTACACTTTTGTGTCTTGAAGTTTATGTGAGTGATTGAGAACCATCTATTTATTAGTGGAGGAAGTTAGAGGGAATCTATGCTTTTGGTGAATAGTACACCTCTATGTTTGGAGTTTCATGAAAGTGGATTGTTTGGAACTTGTAGATAAAATTCAATTGTTTGGTTATAATTTCATGAACTATGTTTTTTATATCAATAGTGAAAGTCCATAGAGACTTATTAAGGATGATAAGTGATATGGTAAATTTATTTTAAAACCATATATTTATATGTGTTTATAAATTTAGAGAGAATTTTATTTTTTGGTCTTAGAGTAAGAAAAGATTATAGAATCATGATTTCTCTTTGAATTATGAGAGATAGATCCTCTCTTAGAGATGTTATTATACTAAACAATGGCTTAAAGTTGTTTTTTATAATTGAGTGAATTTAGGGACCATCAGTTTAGTGGTATGATTTTTGGATGGGTTGTACCTCTTTTCACTATTATCGTGTGATTAGAATGAAGTGTATAGACATCAAAAAAACCATCAAATGTGATTTTTCACGATTGGTGTTGTTCATGGGTTTCATATGGATTCAAAGAACCATGAAAGAAAAAATTATGAAGTGTTGAATTTTTTTGATGTATTTAGAGATTTGGAAAATGGGTTGGTAAACCTGGTGGGGAAACCATATAATTATATTTTAAAAAATTTGTAGGTTTGTTTCATCCTGCTTGATCTTAATTCACCCTACCTATTTTTTTATCTTATGTGTCAGAACCATGGGTCTCTCCCCCTCCCATTATTATCTTTTATCACATTAGTTAGGGGTTATTTCTTGATTGTGTTCCATATTGGACTATAGGTGTGTCCTTATTCATTCTATATCCATTATGATTAGACTTTATGGGATAATGATTTCATTGTTTTCATCTTAGGGTTTCCTTTGTCATTCTAATGGATAGTAATGTAATCATCCTATAGGGATGTGGCTTTTACCATCTAGGATGGTGGACATCTCATGATTATAACATTGAATGTATTTTTGGGTTTCATGGGTGGTACCTAACCCTATGGGATTTTCAAGTGTTGTTGGCTAAATTTGATTAAATAACATATTGACCACATTCCATTTGATAGGTATTTGTCTGTGCATGATGTATGGAGTAAACCATTGACCTTTCAAGAGAGTTTGGACCTAGTTTTGATTCTTTTATATGACCCATTGAATTTTTATGGGATTATTCTAATTTGAATTAAAATTAAATAATTAATTATAATTTTTTATAATAAATTATGTAGTATTTAATGGACTGAGATAACATCTTAAGAGTTGATATGATCTTGTATAAGGCTTGGATGATTTTTTGTTATATTGACCAAGCATAGATAGAAATGAATAACTTTGTGTGGGGTATTTGGTCATAAACAATATATATAAGTTTAATACATTGTTTTATGTGTGAGTGATAGGTGGTTTCTCTACATGAGAATGATTTAACATCCGTTTAAAATGAAGGAACCTATTTATTTACAACCTAGAGATGGAAAAAGGTCAAAGGTCCATGATGGAACCTTTTTCACTAGATTGATTACTCGCCCCGTGATTACTGAGGGATTTTTAATAAAACATTTATATGAGACATATGGATCCAATTGGTGTATAAGTCAAATTAATGGAATGTAATAAATAAGATAGATTGGATGGATACACTGTCCTCAATGGGTTATATAAATGACATGGATGGGATGAATGCACTCTCCCTGATAATAAATGAATGCAATAAATAAGATGGATGAGAGGGAATCACTACCACCGATGTGATACATATATATATATAGATGGTATGAGAGAGATGTAAATAACCTTATAAGAATGAGTTTAATAAAGGAGAATGAGGAGAGGGTCACACTCGTCCCTTAAATATGTTATAACTTTGATATATATGAGATGGATGAAATTCCCCTGATGTGATATGCATTTTAAATCGATGAGAGGGATGAAATTCCAACTGATAATAAATAAATAAGATAAATTAGATTGAAAGTAGGGATTCAAAAACCCCAATGAGATGTATATTTGAGATAATTTAGGTGATGTGCTTCACCTATAAGAAATCATATGTATTTGGTATATATAAATTATATAATCTATGTGCAAAAGTATTCCTCCAATTTATCATACATACTTATGATGATTTTATAGGGGAGTGTTTACCCAAAACATCACATGGTTATAACACATGCATTGAGACATCCAACATGGTCCAATGTTGGTGCCATAAATCATAGGTCTTGAATTAGAAAATGTGGATTTATGGTGGTTGCTTTACTATTATTCAACAATATTTGAGTTTTTGTAGCACATAACATGTGAATATACTATAGTCATAGTTATACTAGTTATGTTTTTGGTTGTGTACTATAGATTTTTACACACACCCTACGCAAGAATCCCTGACAATTTGGTACTTAAGTGTACCTCATTCTTCCTAGGTTTATATAAGACACATCCCCAGTGGAGTATGATTGGGATGGAGTACATCAACATGTTATTGGAGGTTTGGAAAGTGGTATGTCTAGAGTATAGTAGTATATCCTCTTGTATATTTTATTTCTTTGTTAATTTATATGTGTGATTGACTCAGTGGGAGGATATATTGATGTATATCTTTAATACTATTAGATTTATTTAGTTTTGTTTTAGAATGGTTATATTTATATATTATATGTAATATAATTATTGTTATAGATTATTTTTCATTTTTTTCCAATATTTTTACTCTGATATGAGGATTTAGGCCCTCCACAGAAACATTATAGTGAATTTTACTTGTCAATATACCTTAGAATTAATAGATGTGTACTTGAGATGAAATTAAAACTCTAGTGTATGATATGGGGAGTTGTTCGGGGTGGGTTAATTATAAAAAACATGAGTCCAGACTATAAAACATCCCTTTATTTTTAAAAATGGCGATGTTTACATTGCCCTTATAATTTTAAATGATTTTTCCTTCTCTTATTTTCCTCTATAATAATTGAAATAGAGGATATTTTCATGATTCTAGAATATAAGATAAATGGAAATGGGGGAGGGGTCTTATAATTGAGTGGGAAAAAAAATAAGATTTTCATACATTATATGAAAAGTTTGGGTAACTTCTTAGTTTTTATATATGGTTTACCAAACCATTCACCAACCTTGCATATCACACAATCTTGATCCATAATCGCACACATATTCTAGCCATATGTTTTTAAAAATTATTATCCCACCATGAATCCACCTTTGAAAAATTTCAACACTTTTCATATTTCATCTCACATGATTCTCTACAACCATGAAAAAACCATGAACGACATCCCTCGTAAAAATTACATCATAGAGTTTTCTCTTAACATCAAAGATTTTTTCCCTAGATATTTGATAACCATATATAGAGGTAATACCACTCCTAAAATCAAACCTTCAACCCCAATCTCCCTAAAATAACTCAAGCATCGGAAAAACTTAGTAAGAATTGATCCATATACAAAAAAATATTCTTGGGAGGATCTATGTAATGAAATCATATTTTTTAGGTAAGTTATGTTTTGGGTTTTATCCTTTAAAATTTTGTTTTTTATATATTAATTGATTAGGCTATGTTCTGGTAGATTACAGTGGGTTTTAGAGTGTTTTAGGGGCCTTTTTGGAGGTTTACGGGTTGAGTATGATTTCGCTAATCGATGCCGATTATCCAGGAAACAATCTTCTTTGAGGTAGTAGCCCAAGGGGTGCGTCATAATTTTGGCACATAGTTTGAAAAACTATGAATCTATCTATAAAAACCATGCAACACTGTCCATTGGACAATAACATAATTGGCACACCATTTGACAAACTATGCACCCTAATCATTTAGATTCCCAATAGAGTAATAATTACTAGAGCTATTGTTTAACATTTTTCCAAATAGTGTACCCAAAACAAGAATGAGAAAATTTAATGATCCAAAAATCCGCTTTAATTTCCATTTATGATATATTTTCATTAAATCATCTTTCCATAGATAGAACACTCAAATATTGAGACTCCGTTATTTATTAATGATTTCCTATCCTCCAAGGCTTTATTCTCCTGGATCCAAGTGATTTTATGATCCAGAATTGGGAACAAATGTGGTTTTGAACAGGTCAAATATATACCATTTGATAAGATATGGATCAATCATGAATGGTAGGAAAATATTAACCTAGGTTTCTCATAAATATTTTATAATTAATTTAATATACATTCATAAATCGATAATGGGTATGGTGAATTGGCATTATAATCTTTGACGTATCTCAAAACAGTTATTTTTTAAGTACTCCATGTGGAGAAATTGAGCTGTGAACTTGTTTTTCAGGTTTTCAACATCATTTGGGCATTGATTCAGTAAAGAATACGGAAGTACTCTATAAATGAGATTAAGGTAGGAATTTCCTTAGTATTTAGCTACCCTGAAAACTCTAATTTCTATGATATGATTCATGTGTTAGAATATATTTTTTTGACATTTATTGATAGTGATTTCATGAGTATGAATGTGTAAATCAGGATACCCACTATGTTTCTTTATTAAAAGTGTATCCAAACATAGATTTTTACCATATTAAATGCTCATAAAATGTTTATGTATGTTTCTATTATATTTTCACGATGTCATGATTTGTGTTTCGTTTATATGATCTTCCATGTTGTATGTATTACCATATATTTATAGTAATATTATCTATACATAAAATAGGAGGACCACCATGGTATGAGGAACCCTCTTAGTAGGGTTTCACATGAAATATGATGATGAAAATTATGGAAACATGGGCATAGTATGGGAATGATGGCCCTAGGTCTCAACCCGAGAAATAGTGTTAGGTTATGATGGCCTTATATCCTAGCCTGGGGAGTTTCTGGATATGATATCCCTATGAAGTGATCTATGATAGTGACATGTTAACTCAATTCATTTTGAATTATGAGTTTCTTATTTACTAGCTTTGTGCCTAATTCATGATTTAATCTATCATTCTTTTGTTTTCTTTCCAATATAGAGATAATATAGGTACGTCTTGGGATCTTGGGGAGTTTTTAGTATAAAAGTGATCGGTATATGATTTTTATTGATTTATTCTGAATTTATTATCATAAAGGCATACAACTATTATACATGTAAACATATGTTAAGGATGAGTTGGTGGTGGCCCACTGGGTTTAATACTAACAACCTACCTATGAATCTTGACACACAAGATCAATTATTGTATAAGGATCCTGGTAAGGGAATGAGACATGCATGAGATAGAAAAATGTGGAGTATATAGAGGGTAGGTGTACTTGGAGGGGTTTCAAAGGATTTCCATAGTATTTTTTCTTATTTATCTTCTTACATTTTATTAATCTGGTTTGCCTTACCACACAGAGATCATTGTTATTTTATTTTATGAAATTTATGACATAAATTATTAAAAAATAATTATTTATATCCCCCATTCATTACTATAATTGTTTATATTTAATTTAAATTTTTATTATACTGTTATGACACTTAGGGTATATTCTCCAAAATAACAACAAAAGACCCTCACTACTAGTTGGAAGCCTCTTAAATATTAGGAGGCACACATGATGACATATGGATATATAAATTAGGTATAGTGGGTTGGGTTAGGTCTTTAGATAATTGAATGAGAGATCAATTTTTTCATCTTTTATTCTCATTTCTCTAAGACTTGGTAGAAAAGGGGATGGAAATGTGGGACTCAGGTAGAGGAGTTTCCATATGTCTAGCCATATCATGTGTAACTGAATTCCGAGTTATAATTAATGTAATTATTGTTATAGTTTGAATGTATTTGGGTGCATTAATTTTTTAGGTGTGGATAAATAGGATCACATGTCATATATATAGGGTTCTACATAGGAGTTTATTAAATTAATTCCTTCTTGTCTTTTACCATTTTGGGATAGATCTATGTCCTCTATTGATGGGATAATTTTTCATCCTTAATTTTTTGAACATGAGAATTATTTTATGTTTTGAAAACATTATTGTTTCTAATCTGTTGGTTTGGAAAACTATAGATAGTAATAGGATTTTTAGTCTTCTAGAAATGGGTTGCCTCCTAGTATAACCATTGTGTCATACCGTTGACATATTATGACTGGTCCTTTTGTATATAGATGTTAAAAACATTTCTTTTATGTTTTAGAATATTTATACAAGAAGGTTACTGATGGGATTATTAGTTTATTTGGGTAGAGTTTCTCCTTCAAGGAACGGATCCCCTATTCCACTACCCACTCTTCCATATGGTATAGTAGATAATTATCCTACACCTATTCTAGTTGTACATAGAGTGTTCCCAACTAAGCTTGGAGTTCGTACACTTGTCCCTACCTTGGGTGGAGGGGAATCTAGGTCCATTATCTTCTATGAAAAATACATAAAGCTACAGTATTGACCATCAATTTAGGGTACTGGGAGACCACGAGATGTAGAGGATTGTATATAGATCATTGAGGGTGTTTTGGACTCATTGAGACTCACGATTATAGTGTAACACACTAGGGATTTACAAAGAAATTTAATATTTAATGCAAGAAAAATTGAGTCTCTAAAAAACACCACTTTGTTATAACCTATCTAATAAACATAAATTTTTCCTCCTTTGTGATTTGAGAATTGAAAAACTAACATAAACAGTTGCGTTCCATATGATATTTAGAGTCTAATAAGACAAACTTAATTTATTTTGAATAGTAACATACCCTTATGAATGTTAATATGAATAGTAATATTAACCTTATGAATGTAGAAAAATATTACTATATTATTGCTTTGTGGTTTTAATATAATGAGATCTTGATTATTTTTACCAGGTTCTATAAGACGAATTATAGTTTTAAAATTGATATTTTTCGAATAAATTATAATTTAATATAAAAATTAAATTAATCATATTTATAATTTTTTTTAAAAAATAGAGTTCATTTTTGAATTATACACATCAAAAAAAATTGGGTGAATTTTTGGGATTTTTATGAAATACCAGATTTTTTTATGAACAGTAAAATACAGTGATTTACAGTATATTTACATTATCAGTTAAATTCACTATTACTAGAATCATGGATATTGTATGAACACTTGGTTAGAACTTACATGAAATTAATACAATTATTGGGAACATGAATCGAAACTACTTGTTTTCTTGGGGGAAATAATATAATAATGAAAAAGATATTAAAAAATCACCCCTATCCTCCCCTATAACCCCCCCACCCCCTTCTCTTAACTCTTCTAAAGACCTATTTTTTTGTAAATTCTGATAAAATCTCATACCATTCTCATCCATCAAGTCTATAAGTCCATAATCTATTAAAAATGCCAAAAAAACTCTCTCTTAAAGAGGCTCTGAAGGAAGATAACATTAAAAGGTAAATTCTTCTTTTCATATCTTTTTTTTGAGTTCCTTTATTTTCTTTTTATTTAATCACCTACTTTAATCCAAATGTTATTATAACTAAATTTACTTACATGTACTGGAATGTTGTTACTATAATGGAAAAATTCATCATCATCTCTCTTTTCCCCTTCATTTATACTTGAAATTAAAACCCTATTCAAGATGTGTTAATTTATCATATTCAAGGACAAGGAGTTTTCAATTTCAATTACCATATTCAATTATGTCCTTGAAAAGATTTTTATGTTTGAAAAAGACTAAAATATATGTATTATAACTTATTTAACATTCTAGAATCTTTTTTTACAAATGATATTAATTTATAAATCAAAGTGAGTTCATTCTGATCAGAAACCGCCAATTCACTCAAACAATTATCATTAATGTTTTACATAATGATTCATATTCACTCCCAATGACCCAATGAATTTTATAAACATGTAATATTACATAAGTAAACAAGTAAAATAAAAAACCTATTATGGAAATCCATTCTCAACTTACATGTTTATCCTTACATGTATCTTATTAAACAAGTCATGAATACGAAGGAAGAAAACACTCCCAAACAATAAAATTTGAGCCTCTTAAAACCTTCAAGAAGGACACAAATGATATTAATAAGGTTATATTAAATGAATTAAATAAATAATAGTTTCTATAAATTTTATCTAATGAATTTAATTCTTTTATCCATGACAATAATATTTGATGAAGAACACCATCAAACTTAAGGTTAGGGTTTTCAACGCGAACCTCCATTTTCTTTCGTGTTACTCTTATTCTCCAATTTACTCAATTAAATTATTATTTATTAATATTTAATACTCGTAAATTATTTGTGAATGTTCTATATATGTTATCCAACCATAATCCTACTTTCAATTATGGGGATTTATATTTTTAAAGGGATCTTAAAAAAATTCTTCCCGAAATAAAAGCACGATTCAAGGGAATTTCTCCAATTCTTACCTATTTTCCAGGGTACTCTATAATATGTTTTAGAAACAATTATATTTATATAATCACTAATTTCATTATGAAGATATTTTCTTACTTTACTTATGGTTTTATACAATTATTTTCACATAATAACTCTTCTTTAGTAAGTAAAATAGTAGTAATCTCAAGAATTACTCTATGATTTTATAAGAGTATCTTCATCTATTTAAATAATGTTGTTGATTATTATGTATTATTAGGATTGATATTTTATTATATCATCTACAATATTTAATTTAATGGTTTATTATTAGTTTAACTATGGACCATTAACCAATTTACTCAAAATCGTTAGTTTTTATGCTTAATGTTCAGGGAATGTTATATACATTTTGAATTTTAGTTTCAATATGAATGTGTTTGTTGTTTATGATTATCCCCATTCATTTGATTAATTCATTGGAAATTGAAAGCGATGGGTGGGGCTCTCTATAGCCCCTCGATGCATAGGTAGGTATCATGAGACAAACTACGGTCTTGGTATGAGCCCTTGAAAAAATTTTTATTTATGGTCTTGGATGTAATGCCCCGACCCCATAAGCCCAGAGTCAGTGCATTATTACATAACATTAACATGATCACAAAATATCAATTCTCAAAATACCGATTATTTTAGTATCCTTGGATTTACTAGATACATTCATAAGTTTTACACTACATTATAAAATTAAAAACTACAACAAAATTTCTTCCATAGACCACACTCATATCCCCATAGTCTATCCCTACAGGTTAGTCATAAAATACTTTTTCGCATCCTGGGAAAAATAAAACATACAGAGGGGTGAGCTCAGATGATCAGTAAGGTTAACAATATAGTGGGAACTTTCATAAATAAGCACAAACATTTTAGTCAATGTATAAGACTAAAATAAAATCCTTTTAAACTTGAACTTCATTATAATATGGCAAAGATAAAATCAAATAATTCCATTTACATACTCACATGCATATTCTACTAGTCAAATAATCTCTTCCAATTTCTATATCCACTATCATAATGATGGAATGCATAATGCCAGACTTTTATAACCACATAGTCAAGGCCTTGTGCCAAGAATAAAATATAAGATTTTTCCAAGGCATTGTGCCAAGAAACTAGTTTGTCCCATGAGACCTACCGATGCATCGAGGAGCTATAGTGGTCTCCACCCGTCATAAACTAAGTCTAATGCATTCCTCATTTGAACAGGTTTAATCATAACATAAAGATTCGTATTAAAACTAGTATACTAAATGTCAATAATTTATCCATAAACCATGAATGGTATAAAAATTAACACATACAAAGTCAAAAATATCACAAATCCTTCAATACAATATGTATGTTTTTTATCATAATAAATTAACTTCAAATAATCATAAAATCCATCAAAGGACGTTGACATAGATGAAATCAAAACCTTTTTTAGAGAAATATCTCTTTCTATTTTGAAATCCTTTAAGAGTCACATAATTATAAATAAAACATTTATTTTTAAAATATTCTTATAAGATTTTATGGGAAGCTTAGACTATGTTATAACGGTGGAAAATATCCTCACCCTCCAGATTAGTTTTAAAAAACATTCTTACCTTCATTTTGTCAAAAGGTTAAAAGTACCTTGTTTATAAAATGATGGAAAGATTCCTTTCAGAACATATAAGGTCAAATAAGGGTATAAATGACTTTCCCCCATTGTCTAGAAAATAGTAAAAATGTTTTGGAATACATTTTTATGAAACATGGATGTGGATTATAAAGAGATCCCAGTAGATAATTTCATATATACAACCTCGGATAATGAAGAGATTTTGAAATTAACCCTTACCTTGTAATTTTCCTTGGTTGAGGGTAGGTTAACATCCAATATAATGGTGAAATAATTGATATTAAATTATACAATAATCATATACATTAATATGATATTATATATTATCTTTTAATATTTCTTTGTTATTAATATCATAGTATTATCGTCGTTTCAGGTGTTAACTGGTTCATTTTCCGTTATACGTATTATTACATAAGTAATGTTTGTTATGGATAGGATGTAGATTATTCATGTTCATAATGATATTTAGTCTTTAAACATTATTTTTATTCATCTAATGAAAATTAGTCTTGAATGGATATGATGAGGAATACATCTTATCGCGTTCATGGAGACGGTAATCCTTACGTACGCACAAGCAACAATATCATTCTTTTTATATTAAAATAATATATAATTTGATGGTATATCATATATAAATAATCATTAAAATGTTATACTTATTATTTACATCAATTACACATCATTATTATACCTATCCAAATAATAATGTACTGAATAACAATTACACCACGACGTGGAGACGGTAAGCCGTACGTACGCACGTACGGTGACATGTCATTCAAAGGATGGATAGTATAATGAATTCTGTTATACCATATTTATAATAACATCACAGTATATAGAAGATATTGAATTAATTATTTTAGAATGGAAACAATAAATAAAGATGAAGTGGAAGAAGAACGTAACTTGAAAGAGGTGGTTATATATTTACCTCTTCTTTGGGTTCTTTCATTTGATTTGATCCAACGAGATCCTTAGGTTGGATTTCTGATGAAATGAATGCCTCTAGGATGAAGGGAGGACAGTTGAGGAGGTATTTGGTCAGGGTTTGGCCAAGCCAAATGGCTTTGAAGGTGTTAATATGAGGGAAGGGGAAGTGCCCTTTTATAAGAAGGGTGAGGGGAAACATAAGAAAAAGATATAAATATTATTTAATAATAAAATAATTTTTGGTTTCTAATGGATAAAAAGTGAATTATTTAAATTATAAGGTGGGGATGGGTCTTGACCACTCAACCAATAGGTTTTAGACCAATTTGGGTCACTATATAAACTTTACCTTTTTGATTTTACTAATAGTTAAATAGTTTGACATTTACTATGTCTCTTTGTATTTTAATAATATATTATTAATAAACATACTGTATACTTACAAGAGAACCAAAAGTGGTTCATTAATGATACAAATATCATTTTATATTTCTTTTGTCCAATCCATAGATTTTTAGGAATAGAATATCAATTAATAATATTATATTTCTTTAAAAAACTCTTTTATGTCCATTTTGACACTATTTGGTATTTTGTTTTTACGAAATTAATAACAAAATTATTACTTGAAAAAAAACTCATCTAACGAACCCTAACATGTCATATTAACCAATAAAACTAGTGTAATTCATAAAAAGTCTCAAATTACACTTACTTGAGTATTTATAATATCAATTATTTTAATATTTCATTACAAAGGTAATTACTGCATCATCATTGTGTCACAAATAAATTAAATTATTTAATGCCAAAAAATTATAACTAAAATAACATTATTTATCAAATATTTTATATTTCTAATGAAAATTTGTAGTAGAATTTGTCTTATGTGTATCCTTATATTTAAAATGATTTAGTTATTAAAATTTGATTTTAACTCTTTTAACTCTTCTTTAAATAAAATAATAATAAATGTACTTATCTAATTCATGTGAACCTAAAGGATAATATATTATTCCTAAGGTTGTTTTTGGTCTAATTAAACTTATACAATAGAATTGTGGCCTGATTTATGTTAAAAATAATATCATTTTTACCCTTAATTACCCTATTTATTTTTAACCGTGGTAAATAAAAGTTAAAAGTTACTATTAACCACAAATTATTTTCATCTTATTGAACAAAATTTTACTTAGTTATATCAGTATTGTCTCTTGGAGTTTTTAAATTCAACTCATATAATCGGTAAAATTAAGTTTTATGTAAATTTGCAAATGCTCCAAGGAGGTGGGTAAGAGACGGTAAAAAGTTCATTAAAATTTTTTATATATCTAAAAATATTATAAACTAACTCCAATGAATTAAACTGAACTTATATAGGTATTATGTATCTATTTTGACCTAAAATAAATTTTAAAAAAATAAAAATTATATAAAAAAAAGACAGTTTTAAACTATAACGAAGTGTTTTTCACTATTCATCAAAAATTGAAAGTTTTCAGAAAAATAACAAACATTCACCGTAAGCTAATTTCAATATTCCAAAACCAAAAATTAAGTCCATTTGGAAAGATAAAATTTATAAAATTTCAAAAGGTGGGTATTACTATTCATAATAGCTAGTTTGATTGGTTGGGGGTGTGTTAGAACTTAAAGTTGCGTACAACAAACGCTACTGTATTATTCAAATAGAAGCATAACATGGAATTTTGGGGTGTTACAATCTACCACCCTTAAAATAATATGTTCCGTGAAATTTATAGTGTGTTACTGTATAAAAATACTTGGGTGGTTCTTTATCATAATTTCCTCGGGTTCCCACATTGCATGTTCCATCTTATGGTTTCTCTATAGAACTTTTACCAGACTAGTCATGTGGTTTCTCTACAATTGTTCTCTTGTATCAAGAATATTGACAGGCTCTTCGCAATAAGGTAGATCGGGTTCCTATTCTAATTCCTCACAGGTGAGTACATGCATTGGGTCTGGCATGTATTTTCTCAACAGTGATACGTGGAATACATCATGGACGTTGGAGAGACTTGGAGGAATTTTGAAATGGTAAGCTACAACCCCAATTCTTTCTAGAATTTCAAAAGGTCCAATGTACCTGGGACTCAATTTACCCTTCTAACCAAAACTTATAACACCCTTCCAGGGAGATACCTTCAAGAAAACATGATCTCCTACCTAAAATTCCAAATCATTCTTTCAGTTATCAGCAAAACTCTTCTGTCTACTTTGAGCTACCTTGATGTGGTTTTGGATTACCTTCACCTTTTCCATAGTTTCCTCCACAAGTTCTAGGACTATGAGTTTTCTTCCACCAACTTCATCCCAACAGCTTGGTGTGCAACATCTCTTTCTGTATAACACTTCATATGGTGCCATCTGAATACATGAATGGAATCTATTGTTATAGGAAAATTCTACCAGAGGTAAATATTGATCCCACATTCCATGAAATTCAAGTGATAATGATCTCAAAATGACTTCTAAGGTTTTAATAGTCTGTTCTGATTGTCCATCAGTTTGGGGGTGGTAGGCAGTGCTCAAACGAAGCACAATATCCTGAGATTTTTGAATATTTTTTCAGAATATTGATGTAAAACATGGATCACGATCAGAAAAAATCGATAATGGAACTCCATGAAGTCTCACAACTGTGTTAATATATAATCCTTCTTGATGTTCAGGTGGTAAATCTTCTCTTATAGTAAGAAAATGTGCTGACTTAGTAAGATGATCAAGAATGGCCCATATTGCATCATTCCTTCTAGGAGTATTTAGTAGTCCCCTGATAAATTCTTTCATAATATTATCCCATTTCCACAACAGTATGGTAAAAGGTTTCATGACTTCTCCATGTTGTTTCCTTCTAGCTTTCACTTGTTGAAAACCATACATCTTGACACAAAATCTACAATCTCCCTCTTAATGTTGTCCCACCAAAAATATTCCTTGAAATCTCTATACATCATAGTGCTACCTTGTAGAGACCCGAAGCCTGACGTACATGGACATTACATTACATTTGCGGAATACTTAGTACATAACAAAAACACACACACAAGGATCGTAATAGTTTAGTGTCTTTGGAAACTCGGAACATAATCTTCTAATCCTGGTGAAAGATCTTCAATATCTCCCATAAAGATCTTCCATTTTTTTTACCTAAAACCTTTCTTTATATCCTGGGGAAAAGAAAACATAAAAGGGTGAGCTCAAATGCTCAGTAAGGGTATACAAAAGAAATAAAAATCATATCATATCTTTTTGAAAATCATAACCTGCAAAAGAGATCATAATATCTTAACATGGAACAAATCATAGAAGTGAAAATGAGATCACCATAATCATAACATGAAACTTGAAACTTTGTGGCATGCACACATAATCATGGAAAATAATTTTTTGTTAGTCATGACTCATTGCCAAGACTATCTTAGTGGACAAAGTCCCTTTCTGAATCGAGTAACCCTCGTTTCAGTCCTGTTTCACTGAACCGATATAACCTACCATTCCAGCCATGTCTATCTCATGAGATATAAAATCTTTACCCAATGCATTGGAGGGAGATATAGGTCCCACCCATCTCATAATGAATCCTTTCTTATGTGTGCCACATAATCATAAATCATACATCATCGCATAACACATGTAACCAAAATGGGATTCTTGAAACATCATGACATCATAAATCAATTCATATAAGATAAAGTAATTCATAAAAATATTTCAATCACAACATAATCAAACCAATGTAATAATAGGGATAAAAACAGAACCCTTTTATTATCTTAGATGGAAAATAATTTTGATAAAATACTTGAACTTCATTCTTGAGGAAAATATCCTTTCTGCTTCAAAAATACTTTTCCTTTCTTAACATGTCGTACAATTATAAACTAAAAGAAGTTGATTAAAAATAAACTTAAAAACTTGTAAAGGAAACTTCTTGGAAATAATGTTTTAAAAATCCATTCATGCCGTATAAGTTAAAAAAAAACATTCTTCGTACTTTTGTCGAAAAAGTCAAAAAGTACCTCGTACGAAAAACGACAAAAGATTCCTTTCATACATATTACTAAAAACTCACCGAAGGGTAAAAATGGATTTAAACAATTGTAGGTGTATGGAAATAATATTACATATTGATGAAACATGGATTTGGATGATAAAATACACCCCAGTAAATACTTACGAATAAACAATCTCGGATAAAAATGAGATTGTGATATTTCCCTTACCTTAGGTCCGATTTGCTTTGTACGTGTCCGAATCTCCTGTATAATGGTTTAAATCATGTTATTGACATATTCCAGAATCATATTCATTGTTATTATATCATAAATGGTCCAGTTATGACTTTATATTACCCGTTCTTTTGTAAATTCATGTTAAAGAAGCGTTTTGGGTAAAATCATTTCATTTATCGTAGGTGTTTTGACTTGTTGTTCTTGACATCATTATTACTTATATAATGATTTACTCACTTCCAGAATATAAAATATGATTTATATATCATATATATTCAGTATATATATATATATAATAGGTAGATAAATAAAATGAAAAACACCGTTCATGGAGACGGTAGTCCGTACGTACGCATGAACGATGTTTTCCTTTCCTTATTGTATTGAAATGGAAGTAAGTAGATGAAATACATATGTATATATATACATAAATCCAGTAGCTTTATAATGTCATATATTTCATTATTATTTCTTATATATACTTTAGAATCATTCTTAAATGGTTAACATGGAGAATGAATCTCATCGCGTCGTGGAGACGGTAGTCCGTACGTACGCACGAGCGATGATATCATTTCTATAAATATTGAATTGAATTGGAGTGGATTATACAATATATCAGAATCAATATGATGTTGTAATAACTATGTATAGTTATTCTTTACACCATTATACCAATCCATGTAAGGTGGTGGTGGAAAATAGATTACACCACGGCGTGGAGACGGTATTCCGTACGTACGCACGCGCGGTGATTTCTTTTTCCGTAGGATGGATAGATGGTGAAATAGGGTTTTTTCATACTTATAATAACATATCAGTATATGAGTGATACTGATGTTATTACTTCATAATGAAACAACCTAATAAGAAGAAGTGGAAGAAGAAATAAAGATGAAAGAATTGGTAACGATAATTACCTCTTCTTTTAAGTGCCTCTTTGAGACCTCCTCTTAGGGCACTAACATTGGTCTTTGATGAAGACCAGAACCTCTAGGATGTTTCTAGGGATGTGGAGAAGAGATTTTGGCAGGGGTTGGCCGAGCTTGAGTGCTCAAATTGGTGTGAGGAGGAGGGGGAGGAGGTGTCCTTTTATAAGGGAGGAGAGGAGCAGCTTAGGAATATCTCAAAATATTATTTTATATTAAAGTCAAAATCGGTTTATAATGGTTCCAAAGGGTATTATTTCGAAGCTAAGGTGGGGATGGGTCGAAATACTATCAACCAATAGAATTTAGACAAGTTTAGGATATTATTTTAACCTTATCAATTAGATTTAACTTCAAGATAAATAATTTAACTTTTACCGTGTCTTTTGTTTTCTTTCACTATATGGTTAATACACTTACTATAACATGCCAAACGAACCCCAAATTGTTTATTATTAATATATATATCCTTATCTAAGTCATTTGGCAGAACCTTAGATTTTTTGGAATAAAATAACAATTAATAATATAATATTTGATTTAAAAACTATTTTGTGTCAATTTTGACACTATTTGATATATGATTTTTGTAAAAGTCATAACAGAATTAAATGTTCGAAAAAAGTTAATTAAATCAACATTAATATATCATAGTAACCTTGAAAATTAGTGGAATTCATAAAAAGACTCAAATTATATTTATTTTGGTGTTTATAACATCAATTATGTCAATATTTCATTAATAAGATAATTACTGCATCATCATTGTGTCATAAATAAATTAAATTATTTAAAGTCTAAAAATTACAAATAAAATACCATTATGTAGGAAATCGTTTTATCTTTCTAATGAATATTTATAATCTAAAATCCAACATATATTACCCTATGTAAAAATTGTTTTTCTAAAAGATATATGCTTGTGTCAATTTTGTATTCATTTTAACTTAATTAAAATAAAGTGTCATTATCACTTACAAGTGGATCAATGGGGTCCCAAAATCGACCCAAAGATGCCCATGGTCGACCATGTATCAACCAATGGGGTTAGGACACGTTTTAGGGTAATTTAATATTATTATAATATTAATTTTTAACCCTTATTTACCGGATTTACCCTTAACCATGATAAATAAAATATTTACCGCAGTAATTATTCAAAATGTCTAAAAATAAAAGTTATCTATTTACACAATTTGAACATCCTGATTCCAAATATGGAATCCATTTTTCTAAATTCAAAACACAGAAGTGGCAGAAATTAATTTAAAATTAATTCCCGCTGTCAAAACAAAAAGCGTGTTTTTAAGAGATAATAACTATCAAAAGATTGACACTTGTTTATGTTCGGTTTAATTGTAAAATTGTGTCCAATGACCAACATTATATTAAGTGGTAAAAATATATTCTAAATATACTTTAAAACCATTCAATATTATAATTTAACCACATAATATATTACGATGAAAAAATTTGTTTTTAATTAAAATATAGCGTGTTTTTACTATTCATTAAAATATGAAAGTTGTCGGAAAAATATCAAAACTTTATCTAATGTAAATTTTTACATCCTGATTCAAAAGAAGAATATTATTTTGTCAAATTGAACATATAAACATGTCAAAAACAATATTTAAAGTGGGTGCGCCATCAAGAGGCGGTAAAACTGCATTTTTTGAAAAATATTTATTTTACCCGAAAAATTTATTT
This sequence comes from Viscum album, assembly GCA_963277665.1. Taxonomy (NCBI): domain Eukaryota; kingdom Viridiplantae; phylum Streptophyta; class Magnoliopsida; order Santalales; family Viscaceae; genus Viscum; species Viscum album. The sequence goes on from OY728152.1 coordinate 28,431,726, forward strand.
TGTTCTTATACCATGTTCTAGAAATGTGTAAGATGAATAATAATGTTATAAAATTCAAAATTTAGTTAATACTATTCATAACGGCTAGTTCATGACAATATTATAATAATATAACATTGTTTATTAAAACCCGGTATTGCGTACAACACACGCTATCGAGGAAGGTCGCGATTGCGTGTAATGCAAGCCAAGTCAGGGTTGCGTGTTGTGAAAGAATCCTTCATTGTTTCGTATAACAGAATCCAACCATATTTCATTTATATATTTAATATATATATATATATACTCAATGTTGCGTAGAATAACTATTATCAAAATTGTGTGTAACACGGTCCAAGAATAGTGTCGCGTATACTGCAAGCTAATACGGTGTTGCGTATAGCGCAAGGTAATCTTGGTGTAAAATACAACACAAGACATTAATGAAATTAAAAGAATATTTTTCATAAAATCTCGGGGTTTTACATACCTGGGTGTATAAAGAAATTAAAACTATGAGAATTATCCATCAATTCCCTTTTTAGATCTGGTATATCAGGAACACAAATTATCATTCCAAATTTTAAAATTCTACCTTTATACACAAAGTCACTCAATCTCCCATCATTCACAGCTTTAATCTTCTCATGAAACTCTTCATCACTATCCTAATAGTTCTTTATCCTTTATATTTAAGATGGTTTGGAAACCATTTAAAAGTATTGATGTTTCACCTTCCATGGTGATTCTCAAATCCATTTTTACTAGATCCATGAAAATAGGATCCCTTTCAACTCTCATCTTGTTCAAAATTCAATGATCTTTTTTGCTCAAAGAATCTCCCACCTTATTTTCCATCCCCGAGTGGTAGTTTATAGTGCAATCATAATCCTTGATTAGTTCAAGCCATCTCCTTGGCCTCATGTTGAGTTCTTCCTATGAGAAAATATACACTAAAATCGTGTGGTCGGTATATATATCACATTTTTCACTATAGTGATAGTGTCTCCAAATATTCAAAGTAAATATTACAGCTGGTAACTCAAGATCATGAGTAGGATAGTTTTTGCTCATGAATTTTTAGTTGTCATGATGAATATGCAATAAACCTGTCATTCTGTATAAGGACACAACCAAGTCCTTTCTTTGAAGCATCACTATAAATAACAAACCCATAATTCTGTGATGGTAGAGTCAATATAAGAGAATTGACTAATCTTCTCTTCAGTTATTCAAATAATTCTTCACACTCTTTTTCCGAAACAAATTTTACCCCTTTGCGTGTGAGCTTTGTTAATGGGTTAGCCAACTGGAAAAAATTCTGGTTGAAATGTCGATAATAACCTCTTAAACCTATAAAACTACGTACCTCAATTATACTCATTGGTGCTCTCCATTATTGGATTTACTTGGTTGTAGAAATATCATTAAATATTCCATCATTAGAGATAATATGGACAAGAAAAGTTATCTCCTGAAGCCATAATTCACACTTTCTAAACATCCCATATAATTCATGTCTTCTAAGAGTCTTTAGGATAATGCGCAAGTGATTTTCATGATATTTTTAGCTTATGGAATATACCAAGATATTATCAATAAATACCACTAAAAAGTCATCATGATATTCTTTGAAAAGTCTATTCATTGGATCCATGAAGACAGAGGGTGCATTAGTCAATCCAAAAGGCATTACTGTAAACTCGTAATGCCCATACCTGGTTCGAAATGCTGTTTTCAGAATGTCTACCTTCTTCACACACAACTAATGATATCTATATCGAAGGTCAATATTTGAAAAGTATTGAGCTCCATGATTTTGGTCAAAAAATCATCAATGCGAGGTAGGGGATACATGTTCTTTATTGTTAAAGTAGTGATCTCCCTATAGTTAATGCACAACCTCATAGATCCATCTTTCTTCTTAACAAAACGGAAAGGGGCTCCCCATAGAGAAACACTATGGAGAATAAATCACTTATTACTCAATTAATCTCGTTTTTTCTTTAGTTCCACGAATTCCATGGTGGCCATTCTATAAGGGGTCTTCAATATGGGGCTTGAACCATGAATTTAGTCAATGGGAAACTCAATTTCTCATTCTGGAGGATGTCCATGTAAATCTTATAAAAACACATCAACATATTATTGAACAATAGGTACATCCTCTATTTGAACATTCTTTTTCTCACCCACATTTATTTCATTCTCTTCCTCCCCAACAATTGAATTTAGTTGAGCTACTGGGTGTGGATCTAGATAAGAACTAGGTGGTGATGATTCTGCTCTAAAGATAAGGTGTTCTTTACCATCATCATAAAAAATTATAACCTCCTTCTTCTTACAATAAATTGTCAAATCATGGTCTGAAAGACAATCCATACCGAGGATTATATCAAATTCAATCATGGATATGACGATGAGATCATCAGATAAAGAACATTTATATGCCCTGATGGGGACTGATTCACAAAACATTATTGCAATGATACTTCTCTTAGGAGTTTTTACTGACAACTCCCTTGTTAAATCAAATTGGGAATATCTAATTTTCTTAGAAAACTGGGAAGATATGAAACAATGCGATGATCCAGAATCAAATAAATCATTTACTAAACTTGAGGAAACCATTAAATTACCTGCCACTATGTCTTTCAGAGCTTCAACCTCAGCAGTAGTGATAGCATAATCTCTACCTTGATCATTTGGAGTTTTCTAAGGAAAGTTACCCTAATGCTTAGGAAATTCATTAGCGTAATTCCCCCTCTCTCTACAATTTTTAGTATTAATCATATACAACCTCTTTCATCCCCTTGCAATCAAGAGGTTGGTGGCCTTTTTCTCCACAGTTGTAATAGACTCCCATTCCATTCAAGAAAGTACTGGGGTGTTTCATCCCACATTTACTGTAGGATGGATATTCAACTTTTCTCTTCTTCTGCTTATTTCTATTTCTAGAGTGTTCAGTAGATGTCTTCTTCTCTTGCTTTGCTTTAACGTCTTAAGACTTAGAGAATTCTTTTTCTGTCTTGATAGCACATGAGAAAATATCTTCGTATGACGAGAAGAATTATGAGACTAATGCTCGATTAAGAAATGGTTTTAACCCAACAAAGAAACGATCAATCTTACTTCTTGGGGTTCATATATAATCTACAGCATGCCTCGCTAACTTTGTAATGTTAGCTTCATACTTTGTGACATGCTCATTCTCTTTTTGCATCAGACTCAGAAATAGTCTTTCCATATCTACTCGATGGTCATGAGGAAAGTATTTTTATATCAAAATTTCATTAAAATCTCTCCATTCCATATTTTATACTTCATCATCTTCCTTTGTGTTTTGAATCAATGACCACCATTGATCAGTATCTCCAGTGAGGCTGTAAACTACAATGAAATTTTTTTCCCTTTCGCTACTCCCCAAGGCATGGAATATTTTTTCTAAAGAATTTATCCATTTCTCAGCTACTAGTGGATTTTCCCCCCATTCAATATTGGTGGTTGTTTCCTTATGAAGCGATCTAACATTGATCCTCCACACTATGGATCAGGATGTTCTATATGGGTAAGGTTATTATTCATAACCTGAGTGAGTTGTACCAGTATGGTGGTTAGCTAATCAGCACCATTTTCATCGACAACTCCACTATAATTATCTTGAGTAGGAGAAAAATACATAAATGGAGTGCGTGCATTGATACAGTTTCCATTCCTTCCACTAGGCTCCATTTATAAACAATGGCATAAACTAGATTAGTTTATGAATCACAATACATAAATCTAAACTTGTAAAACACTTAACATAAATTGAAAAATATATATATATAATCCATAATCATAAAAATGTTTTATTTAAGGAAGTATATACTCATAAACCATTCATAATAGTTTTTAAAGAAAATGAGAATTATCCTAAGCATATCCCCTGGGAGTGTCGCAACCAAGAGTGACGCAAGGACCGTTTTCATGCACCAATTCCCGTTTGAGTCTAACTCAAAGTAGTGTTTTCAGGATTTACCCCTAGGTACATCTATGCCTGAGCCGCCTCTACCTGATCGTATCTAGACATAGATGTATTTGTTGGAAAACTCACAAGATCTCTACAATACGAAAATTCTCGAATGTTCTTCTTTACTAATCCTCAAAGTCTATCTTAGGGCTATGTGCTCTAATTAGAGTTTATCTAAATCTTATTTCTAAGGTTTGTACTAAATGTCCTCTGATACCAACTGTAACGCCCCGATCCAGAATCTCAGAGTCGGTGCATTATTTCATAACATTGGAATGATCACAAAAGATCAAGTCTCGAAATATTGATTAGTTTAGTAGCATTGGAAGTACTAGATACATTCATAAGTTTTACAAAACATTATAAAATTAAAAACTAAAACAACATTGATTCCATAGACCACACTCATATCCCCTCAGACTATCCCTGAAGGTCCTTCATAAAATACTTCTTTGCATCCTAGAAAAAATAAAACATAGAAAGGGGTGAGCTCAGATGCACTATAAGGATAAAAATATGGTAGAAACATTCATAAATTATTTTAAACATTTAAGGAAATGTATAAGACTAAAAAAAAGCCTTTTAAACATGAACTTAAACATAATATGGAAAAGATAAAAACAAATAATGTCATTTACTTACTCACATGGATATTCTACTAGTTTAATAATCACACGAAATATAAATATCCACTTTCATAATGATGGAATGCATAATACTAGACTTTCATAACCACATACTCAAGGCCTTATGCCATGACTACAATATAAGATTTTGTCAAGGCCTTTTTCTGAGACACTAGTTTGTCTCATGAGACCTACCGATGCATCGAGGAGCTACAGGGGTCTCCACCCATCACATACTAAGTCTAATGCATTTTTCATTTGAAAAGGGTTAAACATAACCTAAACATTCGTATTACAACTAGCATATGAAATGTAAATACTTTATCCATAAACCATGAATGGTATAAAACATTAACACATATACAATAAAACATATCACAAAAACTTCAATACAATGTGGAAGTTTTATATCATAATAAATCAACTTCAAATAAACTTAAAATCCATCAGAGGATGTTGACATAGATAAAATCAAAACCTTTTTTAGAGAGATAACTCTTTCTATTTTAAGATCATTTAAGAGTAACATAATTATAAAGAAAACATTTATTTTGAAAATATTCTTATAAGCTTGTAAGGGACTCTTTGAAGATGTTTTAATGGCAGAAAATAGCCGCACCCACCGTATAAGTTAAAAAAAGACATTCTTACCGTAATTTTGTTGAAAAGGTTAAAAGTACCTTGTTTGGAAAATGATGGAAAGATTCCTTTCAGAACATATAAGTTCAAATAAGGGTATCAATTACTTTAACCCATTTTCTAGTAAATATTAAAAATGTTATGGAATTCATTTTTATGAAACAAGCATGTGGATGAAAATGAGATCCCAGTAGATAATAACATATAAATAAACTCGGATAATGAAGAGATTATGAAATTAACCCTTACCTTGTGCTTTTCCTTGGTCTAGGGTAGGTTAAACTCTTGTGTAATGTTGAAATAATTTTTATTAAATCATACAAGAATCATATACATTAATATGATATCATATGTTATGTTTTAACATTGCTTTGTTAATAATATCTTAGTATTGTCGTCGTTTCGAGTGTTAACTGATTCGTTTTCCTTTATATGATTTGTTACATAAGTAATGTTCGTTATGGGTAGGATGTATCTTATTCATATTCCGAATGATATTAAGTCTTTAAACATTATATTTATTCATCTAATGAAAATTAGTCTTGAATGGATAATATGGGGAATGAATCTCATCACGTTCGCGGAGACGGTAATCCGTACGTACATACAAGCAACAATATCATTCCTTTAATGTTAAAATAATAAATAATTTGTTGGTAAATAATATATATAGAATCATTATAATGTTATATTTATTATTTAAATCAATTACACATCATTATTATACCTATCCAAATAATAATGTATTGAATAACAATTACACCACGACGTGGAGACGATAAGCCGTACGTACGCACGTATGGTGACGTGCCATTCAATGGATGGATAGAATAATGAATTTGGTAGTAAAATATTTATAATAAAATCACAACATATAGAAGATATTGGATTTATTATTTTATAATGTAAACAACAAAGAAAGAGGAAGTGGACGAAGAAAGGAACTTGAAAGAGTTGGTGAGATATTTACCTCTTATTCGGATTCTTCCTTTTGATTTGATCAAAAGGGATACATAGGTTGGATTTATGACTAAAGGAAGGCATATAAAATGAATGGAGGACATTTTATAGGGTATTTGGGCTTGGTTTGGCCAGTAAAAATGGCTTTGAAGGTGTGAATTTAAGGGAAGGGGGGAGTTCCCTTTTATAAGAGGGGTGAGGGGCACCTTATGAAAAGCTAGAAATATTATTTTATAATAAAATTATTTTCGGTTTATAATGGCTAAAAATGAATTATTAAAAGTATAAGGTGGTTATCGGATGAAAACCACTCAACCAATAGGTTTTAGATAGGTTTGGGTCACTATATTAACTTTATCTTTTCGATTTAACTCTTAGTTAAATAGTTTGACATTTACCATGTCTCTTGGTATTTTTATAAAATATGGTTAATAAAATTACTACATACTTCCAAGATAACCCCAAGTGGTTAATTAGTGATAAAAATATCATTATGTAACTATTTTTTCAGAACCTTATATTTTTAGGAGTAGAATATCAATTAATAATATAATATATTTTTTTAAAAACTTTATTTTGTCAATTTAGACACTATTTGGTATTTTGTTTTTTCTAAATTCATAACAGCATTATTACATTGAACAAAATTTATCAAACCAACCCTAACATGTCATATTAACCTATAAAATTAGTGTAATTTATAAAAAGACTCAAATTAAATTTATTTGGATATTTGTAATATCAATTATTTTAATATTGCATTACTTAGGTAATTACTACATCATCATTTTGTCATAAATGAATTAAATTATTTAATGTTTCTAAATTATAAATAAAATAAAATTATGTATGAAATCATTTTATCTTTTGTAATGAATATGTGTAGTCGAATTGTTCTTATGTGTAAGCCTATATTAAAAATGATTTATTTATTAAACATTGATTTTAACTCTTTTAGTTATTCTTTAAATAAAAAAATAATAAATGTCGTCATATAATCCAAGTGGACCTCAAGGATAAAATATCATTACTATTGTTGTTTTTGGTCGAACTAAACTTATCCAATATAATTAGGACATGTTTTTGGGTAATAATAATATCTTTTTTAACCTTAATTACCCTATTTTTTTAACCGTGGTAAATAAAAGAAAAAAGTTACTATTCACCGAAAATTATTTTCATATTATTGAACAAAATTTTACTTAATGATATCAACCATGTCTCTAATATTTTTTAAATTAAACTCACAAAAGTGAAAAAATTAAGTTTTATGTAAAATTTCAAATGCTCCTAGGAGGTGGGTAAAAGACTGTAAAAAGTTCATTAAAATTTTGTATATATCTAAATTTTTTATAGACTAATTCCAATGAATTAAAATTAAATTTTATAGGTATTATGTATCTATTTTTACATAAAATAAAATTAAATAAAATAAATAAATATTTAAATAAAAATTTAGTTTTAAACTATAACTCAATGTTTTTCACTATTCATCAAAAATTGAAGGTTATCAGAAAAATACCAAAAAATCACCGTAAGATAATATTGATATTCCGAATCGAAAAATGAAGTACATTTTGAAAGTTGAAATTTATTAAATTTTAAAAAGTGAGTATTACTATTCATAATTGCTAGTTTCATTGGTTGTGGTGTGTTAGAACTCGAAGTTGCGTACAACACACACTACTGTATTATTCAAAGAGAAGCATACCATGGATTTTGGGGGTGTTAAATTGGAACATGGACTTGAAGGTATAGTAATAATGTGTGTAATTATGCATTCCCTCATTATGTAACACGTATTGAAAGTTTGTGAGGTTATTTGACAAGTAAAATACCCATGTTTATGCTTTATTATGTCATTATTTATTCATCTCTTATTCTTACCATAATGAGTTAAAGTTTATTTTTAAAAGGCATGTGGTTTTAGTTATTCAGCATGCTTAATGTTTATGTCTATGATATCCTTCGCTATATTGTTTACCCTTACTGGGCATTTAAGCTCGCTACTTTCTTATTTTTCATTTTACAAGGACAAGAAGAGGTATGTTATGGATGACATGCAGGGATAATCTAGGGGTTACAGATGTCATCAATGGTATTTAAGTATTGTATTTAAATTCAAGTAGTAATTTTTAACTTATGTATGTATCTAGTTTTCCAAAACTACTAAACTATTCATTCCTTAGGGATACAAAAATATTATAATCATTCCAATATAATGAATTATGGAACTAACTGTAAAACCCCGACCCAAGTTACCCAGAGTTGGTGCATTATTACGTAACATTGGCATGATCACAAAAGATCCAGTCTCAAAATACTAAATAGTTTAGTAACCTTGGAAACACTAGATACATTTGTATGTCTTACGTTACATCATAAAGTAAAACAAAACTACAACAATATCTTGTCTTCATATCCCCTCATACTAGCCCTGATGGTCATTCATAATATACATCTTCACATCCTGGAAAAATTAAAACATTGGAAGGGGTGAGCTCAGATGCTCCATAAGGATAACAATATAGCGGAAGCTTTTATAAATATACATTAACATTTAAGGCAATGTATAACTAAAACAAAAGCCTTTTAAACATGAAATTCAGCATAATATTGAAAAAATAAAATGAAATAATTCCATTTACTTATTCACATGGATATTCTACTAGTCGAATAATCACATGCAAGATCAATAACCACTTTCATAATGATGGAATGCATAGTGCCAAACTATCATAACCACATAGCCAAGGCCTAGTGCCAAGACTACAAATAATATTTTGTCAAGGCCTCGTGCCAAGACACTAGTTTGTCTCATGAGACCTACTGATGCATCGAGGAGCTATAGTGGGCTCCACCCGTCACTTATTAAGTCCAACACATTCCTCATTTGAACAGGTTTAAACATATCATAAACCATAACATAATCATATCGCATAAAACATGCATAAAGGAAACATTAAATTTCCACATTTCAATCACAAGATATTAATACAACATATTTATATAATAAGAAAATTATCAAAACCATTTTCAATACCAAAATAAAAGAAAATTAAAACTTGGTATTTATTTTTTATTAAAAAAAAGTTATGGCTTATAGTGGAAGCCAAAACTCAAATAATGGACACGGCGGTGGAGAATTCGTTGTCACCGTATACGTAAGACAAAAAATTCCTTTTTTCGTTTAGAAAAAATGCTTCGTATAAAAAGATTAATTTTTAATAAAAGTAAAATTCAAAGAGGTTTATACACCGTATAGAAGAAATTTGTGTATAAAACAAAATATGCCTCAATGAATGGAGATTGAGACAAAGTCTCATACAATGATCATTTTTTAAATAAAATAGATCTATATGTGTATTCACTATAAGTACACATAAAGAAAGTACAAATTCAATATATGACATAATAATATCATGATATAATTTGAAAGTAGGAGATTAACCCAAAGAATAGTAATTGGGTTTAGAAGTTCCCTTACCTTGTGTGCGACTTGACTAGACCGTTCTTTAACCTCCTGAATAATAAAATAGATTTAATTTATAATTTCTTAAGAACCTTTTTGAATTGTATTATTCCTTTTATATCACTTATTACCATGTTATGAACATTATGTAATTATTTATGTTAATAACGGTCGTTTTGTCGATCATTGGTACTTGAGTAAAAAATAAACTCTTTATAATTACAAGTTGTTCATGTGGTAAAATATCTATTTTATCCAGAATTATATTCATGGTGTAGGTATCATATATAACATATAAATACAGTATATACATTCATTCATAATATTACATAACATTTTGAGGTAAGAAATGAAAGACATCGTTCATGGAGACGGTAAGCCGTACGTACGCATGAATGCTAATTTCTTTTCTATTTCATATTTAATGGAATGAAATCATAAATATATAAAGGTGTATTATAATTCTATTATAATATCATATATAATATCATTTACAACATCCTTTATACGTCCCACATATGGCGTTAATGATTCAAATCACTTTGAGGGGGCGGTAGTCCGCACTTCCTAAAATGAAATTATCGTGTTTACCCATAATGAAAATCATAAAGGTATTCCATAAATGAGAAATAAAGAATCATAATGAAAACATAAACATAGTATATATATCATATATGAAAATAGTGTCATTATAATGGCCACCATGAGAGGTGTTAAAAGAAGATTGAACAATCATCGTTTCGTGAGGCAGTAATTCACCACCCACAGAAATAGTATGTTCTTTAACCATTAGACCAATTATGTGTAAGTGAAAATAAAATAATTCTCATGAAAAAATCCTAGTATATTTTAGATACACTTGTTGTTACAAAAGAAAGGAATAAAAAGAGTTTAACGGGTTGGAGAAGCAAAATAAAACAAAAGAACATAAGAGAAGACATTACCTTAAAATCAGGTAACTCTTTTTGATTTGAGCCAAAGGCATCCTTGGGAATACTTCTGCCCAATGTGAGGCTTCTAGGAGTAAGAGGGGGATATTTAGAGAGTATTTGGGTAGAGTTTGGACGATACAAATTTCTTTGATGATGTTAATAAGGTGGTAGAGAAGGGGGCCTTTTATTAGAGGAGAGGAGGGGCACTCTTGGAAAGTCATGAAATGTTACATTATTATGAAATGCTTTTCGGATTTTAAAGGTCCCAAAATGATATTTTTCGAGTATAAGGTCATAAGGGTTTGAAATATACTCATAAAATAGGTTTTTGACATGTGTATGTCTTATATTGTACATATTCATTTCATGTTATTTAAATCGTTAATTAATGAGGTAATCGCTGCATCATCATGGTGTCATAAATATTTTAATTTATTTAATGTCTAAAAATCATATAAAAAATATCATGATGTAGTAAATATTTTTATCTTTCCAAAAAATATTTATAGTCGGAATGTTCACTTATATAACCCCATGTAATAATTGTTTTATTAAAACAACACATGTTTGTGACAATTTTTTTTACTTTAAATAAAACGTTATCAATGTCATTTTCTTACCCATGTGGCTCCATGGGGTCCCCAAGATGACCCATGGATTGTATGGGTCATCCATGACTCATCCAATAAGGGTATTCCAAGTGTCAGGATATTTTCATATTTTTAAAATATCATGTTTACCTTAAATTTCACTAATTACCTTTAATCGCGATTAATAAAACTTAAAAGTTACTATTCACCAAAAAATTATTTTAATACCATTAAACCAAATTTTACTTCCTAATGACAACCATGTATGTCATATTTTTTCAAATCAAATCACATAAGTGGTAATGTTTTATTTACATGTGAAAAATTAGTTTCTAAACTACCACTTAGTGGTTTCACTATTCATCAAAAATTGAAGTTTTTCAGAAAAATACCAAAAATTCACCCTAAGATATAATTGATATTCTGAAATGAAAAATAGTGTCTATTTTTCAAAATTCAAAACATATAAGTTGAATTAATTAATTTTATAATTAATTCCCGTTGTCAAAACAAATAGAGTGTTTTTAAGAAACACTATCAATCAAAAGATTGACTATTGTTTATGTCCAATTTCAAAGTGAAATTAATTATAACGACAACCATTGGATAAAATGGTAAAAATATATTCTAATTATACTTTAAAACCAATCAATAGTATAATTTATCAATATAATTTTTTTCGATTAAAAAATTTGTTTTTATGTATTTTTTTCTATTCATCGAAAATTGGATGCTCTCAGAAAATTACAAAAATATCAACTTAGGATAATTTCGATATTACGAATAAAAAAATGAATTCCATTTTGAAATATAAAATTTATATAATCTCAAAAGGTGGGTATTACTCTTCATAATAGCTGCTATTTTTGGTCGCGGTTTGTTAGAACTCAAGGTTGCGTACAACACACACTGCCCTATTATTCAAAGAGAAGCATACCATGGAAGCTTGGGGTGTTACATTCTCCCCTCCTTCAATAAATTGTGTCCTCACAATTTTAAATTTTTCTTTTAAAATAGGAAACACCTTTGTGGAAAATGCACATCGAAAATAAGGTTAATAAAAATATACCTTTAAAAGAAAGAAAGAGAAGTACAAAGGTCACCCGAGATAGCCCATACTAGGATTCAATGAAAATATGGATATGGAGGAGAAACAAACCATAAAGGTCTGATATAGAGTTGTAGAAAACAGGATTAGGAGAAAGTTAACTACAAGAAAATCACAAACTTGTGATTGGTTAAATGATCATTGATTCCCCTGTAGGAAAAGTTAATTGACAATGATTTTGTTTTAAGTTACCTTTTATAAATTTGAGGAATTTATTTTGGAGATGTACTAAGAACGTAAGGAAATATACATACTTGTCATGTAGACATTCATTCTTTAATAAATTTTTTACCACAAACCCATATTTCACTCAAAAAGTTAGTAGAACTCAAGAATATTAAATTTATGCTAATCATACAAGGTTTCAAATCTTAACACATAACATTTAGATTAGTAGCACTATTTTGTAATAACCAGGGACATCCTGTAGGCTAGAGGTAGGTAATAAAGGCCTATCGCACTATGGGTGTGGGTTCGATTCTTACACCTTTGTCTGACGCGACGGGTTATCCCCCAACCTGCAGGTTGTCCTTTTCCTAAAACTATAGTATTATAATATTCCAAAAATAATATTCATAAATGTTTTAATCTTAAAAAATACTATCCAAAGTTCAACTTAATCCATTCCAACCTTTATAGTTATCCAAAATACCTCTTTCCAGAATTTCTCTAAAAGGTCTCTAAATTCCGACATCAATTGTAACATCAGATTCCCCAAATATTGTAAAGTTCCTCTTATTGTCATATACTAAAAATATGATTACCTTAATCGTATTAAATCCTTAATGAAAACAACAAGTACTTCAATACAATCCTTTTATATATCACATTATTCTTATAACCAGAATATAATCCTTGAGTCCAAAAGCACCAATACATTAATTATTCCACTTCAACTGTAGTAGCAACTTAAGATTGGCCTTGATCCCTGGGCCTTTTCTAAGGTAATTTTCCCGGACTCTTATGACATTAATTTGCATAATTACCCATTTCTCTACAATTGTGGCATTCAACATTGATATCCTCTTTCTTTCCCTTACAACCATGAGCCTGGTGACCTTTTTCTCCACATTTATAACAAACTCCCATTTCTTTTAGGCAAAAACCGGGGTGATTCTTCCCACAATTATTACATAATGGAAAATCCTTATTTCCCTCTTTCCCTTTATCTGTCTCTTGATCCACCAGTCTCTTCTTCTATTTCTTTATTGTCATAAGACATAGAGAATTCCTTTTCTATCTTGATAGCACATGAGACAATGTCTTCATACGACGAGAAAGATTATGACACTAATGATCGATGAAGAAACGGTTTTAACCCATCAAAGAAATGATAAATCATACTTCTTGGGTTATGTATATAATCTGCATCATGCCTCGCTAACCTTGTAAAGTTGGCCTCATACTTTGCGACATTCTCATCCTCCTATTGTCTCAGACTCAGAAATTGTCTTTCCATATCTTCCCGATGGTCACGAGGATAGTATTTTTCTAATAAAATCTCTTTGAAATACCTCCATTAGATATTTGATACTTCATCATCTTCCTTTGTGTTTGAATCAATTCCCACCATTGATCGGCATCTCTAGTGAGGCGGTAAACTGCCATGACAACCTTCTCCCTTTCGCTACTCCCCAAGGTTTGGAATATTTTCTCTAAGGAGTTTATCCATTGCTCAGCTACTAATGGATTTGTACCCCCATTAAATTTGGGCGGTTTTTTCCTCATGAAGTGGTCTAAAATTGATCCTCCACATTGCGGATCAGGGTAATTCATACGAGTAAGGTTATTATTCATAACCTGAGTGAGTTGTCCCAGTATGGTGATAAGTTGATCAGCACCAGTTGTATCTCTAACTCCACTATAATTATCTTGAGTAGGAGGGAAATCCCTAGATGGAGTGTGTGCATTGATATGGTTTCCATTCCTCCCTCAAGGCACCATTTCTAAACAATGGAATAAACTAGATTAGTTTATGAATCAAAATACATAATTCCATACTTGTAAAATAGTTAACATAAATTGAACTATAATCATATAGATGTTTTCTTTGAGTAAGTATATACTCATAAACCCTTCATAATGGTTTGTAAAGAAAATGAGAATTATCCTAAGCATATACCCCGGGAGTGTTGTGACCAAGAGTGTAGTAAGGCCCATTATCGTGCACCAGTTCCCGTTCGAGTCTAGCTCAAAGTGGTGTTTTCAGGTTTTACCCCTAGGTACATCTGTGCCAGAGCTGCCCCGACCTTCTTGTATCCAGGCAGGGATGTATTGTTTGGAAAACTCACAAAACCTCTATAATACCAAAATTCTAGGAAGTTATACTGTACTAATCATTAATTTCTATCTTTGGGCTATGTGCTCTAATCAGAATTTATCTAAATCTAGCTTCCAAGGTTAGTACAAAGCTGCCTCTGATACCAACTATAACACCCCGACCCTAGTTACCCGGAGTCGGTACATTATTACGTAACATGGGAATGATCACAAAAGATCATGTCTTGAAATACCAATTAGTTTAGTAGATTTGGAAACACTAGATAAATTCATAAGTCTTACATTACATCATAAAGTAAAAAAAAACTACAACAAAATATTGTCTTCTTATCCCCTCATACTATCCCTGCAGGTCATTCATAATATACGCCTTCACATCCTGGAAAAATTAAAGCATTGGAAGGGGTGAGCTCAGATACTCAGTAAGGATAACAATATAGCAGAAGCTTTCGTAAATAAACATTAACATTTAAGGCAATTTATAACTAAAACAAAATCCTTTTAAACTTAGACTTCAGCATGATATGGAAAAAATAAAATGAAGTAATGCCATTTACTTATTTACATGGATATTCTACTAGTCAAATAATCACATTCAATATCAATAACCACTTTCATAATAATGGAATGCATAATGCCAGACTATCATAACCACGTAGCCAAGGCCTCATGCCAAGACTACAAATAAGATTTTATCAAGGCCTCGTGCCAAGACACTAGTTTGTCTCATGAGACCTACCGATGAATCGAGGAGCTATAGCGGGCTCCACCCATCACTTATTAAGTCTAATGCATTCCTCATTTGAACAGGTTTAACCATATCATCAACCATAACATAATCGTATCACATAAAACATGCATAATGGAAACATAACATTTCCAAATTTCAATCACATGATATTAATACAACATATTTAAATAATAAAAACATTATCAAAACCATTTTCAATACCAAAATAAAAGAAAATTAAAACTTGGTATTTATTTTTCATTTAAAAAAAGTTATGGCTTGTAGAGGAAGACAAAACTCAAATAATGGTCACAGCGGTGGATAAGTCATTGTTGCCGCATACGTAAGACCAAAAATTCCTTTTTTCATTTAGTAAAAACACTTCGTATAAAAATATTCATTTTTTTAAAATAAAATTCAAAGGGGTTTATACACCGTATAGAATAAATTTGTGTATAAAACAAAATATACCTCAATTAATAGATATTGAGACGAAGTCCCTTACAAAGATCATTTTTTAAATAAAATAGATCTATATGTGTATTCACTATAAGTACACATAATGAAAGTACAAATGCAAGATAGGACATAATAATATCAGGACATAATTTGAAAGTAGGAGATTAACCCAAAGAACGGAAATTGGGTTAAGAATTTCCCTTACCTCGTGTCTGAGTTGACTCGACCGTTATTCAACCTCCTCAATAATAAACTAGAGTTAATTTATAAATTCTTAAGAACCTTTTTCAATTTTATTATTCCTTTTATATCACTTATTACCATGTTATGAACATTATGTAATTATTTATGTTAATAACGGTCGTTTTGTCAATCTTGGTAATTGAGTCAAAAATTATCTTCTTATAATTACATGTTGTTCATGTGGTAAAATATCCATTATATCCAGAATTATATTCATGATTTATATATCATATATATCATATATATCCAGTATATACATTCATTCATAATATTATGTAACATTTAGAGGTAAGAAATGAAAGACACCATTCATGGAGACGGTAAGCCATACGTACGCATGAACTCTACTTTCCTTTCTATTTCGTATTTAATGTAATGAAATCATAATGATATAAAGGTGTATTATAATTCCAGTATAATATCATACATAATATCATTTACTCCATCCTTTATACGTCCCACATATGGCATTAACGATTCAAATCAATTTGAGGCGGCGATAGTCCGCACTTCCTAAAAAGAAATTATCGCGTTTACCCGTAATGGAAATCATAAAGGCATGACATAAATGAAAAATACAGAAGAATAAGGAAACAATAAACATAATATATATATATTATATATGAAAATAGTGTCATCATAATGCCCACCATGAGAGGTGTTAAAATAAGATTGAACAATCATCATTTCGTGAGGCAATAATTCTCCACCCACAGAAATAGTATGTTCTTTAACCATTAGACGAAGGGATGTTTAAGTGTAAATAAAATCATTCTCATGAAAAAATACTAGTATATTTTATATACTGGTGTTGTTACAAAGTAAATGAATAAAAAGTGTTTAAGGGGTCGGAGAAGAAAAATAATACAAAAGAACAAAAGAGAAGACATTACCTTAAAATCAGGTAACTCTTTTTGATTTGAGCCAAAGGCTTCCTTGGGATGACTTCTGCCCAAAGTGAGGCTTCTAGGAGTAAGAGATGGAAGTTGAGAGAGTATTTGGGTAGAGTTTGGCCGAGCCAAATGGATTTGATGGTGTTAATAAGGTGGTAGATTTGGGGGCCTTTTATAAGAGGAGAGGAGGGGCACTGTTGGAATGTCATGAAATGTTACATTATTATGAAATTCTTTTCGGATTTTAAAGGTCCCAAAATGATATATTTCGAGTATAAGATGATATGGGTTCTAAATATACTCATCCAATAGGTTTTTGACATGTGTATGTCTTAGATGTTACATTATATTTCATTTTATTTAAATCGTCAACTAATGAGGTAATCTCTACATCGTCATGGTGTGATACATTTTTTTATTAATTTAATGTATAAAAATTATATAAAAAATATCATGATGTAGGAAATCATTTTATCTTTCCAATGAATATTTGTAGTAGAATATGTAACTTATATAACCCCATGTAATAATTGTTTTAGTAAAACAACACATGTTTGGGGCAATTTTATTTTTACTTTAAATAAAATATTATTAATGTCATTTTCTTACCCAAGTGGCTCCATGGGGTCCCCAAGTTGACCCATTGATTTTATTGGTCTCCCATGACTCATCCAATAAGGGTAGGACAAGTGTGAATATATTTTCATATTTTTAAAATATCATTTTTACCTTAAATTTCACGAATCACCTTTAATCACGATTAATAAAACTTAAAAGTTACTATTCACCAAAAAATTATTTTAATCCCATTGAACCAAATTTTACTTCATTTTATGAAAACCATGTATGTCAGATTTTTTAAAATAAAATCACAGAAGTGGTAATGTTTCATTTACAAGAAAAAATTAGTTTTTAAACAACCACTTAGTGGTTTCACTATTCATCAAAAATTGAAGTTTTTTCAGAAAAATAAAAAAAATTCACCCTAAGATATAATTGATATTCTAAATTCAAAAATTCTGTATATTTTAAAAAATTCCAAATATATAAGTTTCATTAATTAATTTTATAATTAATTCACATTGTCAAAACAAATAGAGTGTTTTTAAGAAACAATATCAATCAAAAGATTGACAATTGTTTATGTCCAATTTCAAAGTGAAATTAATTCTAATTACCAACATTGGATACAATGGTAAAAATATATTCTAATTATACTCTAAAACCACTCAATAGTATAATTTATCAATATAAATTATTTTGATTAAAAATGTTGTTTTTATGTATTTTTTTTCTATTCATAGAAAATTAGAAGATCTCAAAAAATTAAAAAAATATCAACTTTGGATAATTTGGATATTCCAAATCCAAAAATGAAGTCAATTTTGAAATATAAATTTATATAATTTCAAAAAGTGGGTATTAATATTCATAAAGGCTACTTTTATTGGTCGCAGTGTGTTAGAACTCAAGGTTGCGTACAACACACACTGCTCTATTATTCAAAGAGAACCGTACCACGGAAGCTTGGGGTGTTACACTAGCTTTGAGAAACTGGGGTAGGGTCTTTAAAGTTGTCATAAAAGGAAGTTTAGTAGAAAAATTAGAAACTGGATTTAGAAAATGTAGATTAGGGAACAATACCCTATGATAGACTTTGAGGATAAAAATAGAAGAATTTCATGAAATTTTGGTAAGGAATAAATTCTGTGGATTGTTATAGCAAATAAATCCTTATCTGGATACTACAAGTGGATGTGGTTCTAACACAGAAGTACATAGGATTAACAACTCTAACATGGAGTTTCAGTGTTGAACTGGATTTTACTAGTATACAACAATGGGCCTTACTACACTCCTAGTTAGACACTCCTAGGTGATATACTTAGGATAATTCAAATTTTATTTACAATCCATTAAGAAGGAATTAAATGTAAATTTTTCTTCAAATATACCATGTTTATAATTATGATATTAGCTATGTATGGGATTTCAATTTATTCTAATTATTTTTCTACGTTGAGATCATACATTATGATTCATACCTAATATAGTGTATGGCATTATTTATAAATGAAGCCTATTTGAATGAATGGAAACCACATGAATGTACATGTACCTTGTAGGGATTTCCCTCTGATGGAAGATAATGATGTTCGCTCTGGTACTACAACTAGAGAAGAGAATCTTATAACTATACGGGGTCAACTAATAAAAGTTATGAATAATATACTTACCCATATAGAGAATTTAGATCCATAATGTGGAGGATCTATGTTAGACTACTTTATGTGACAACAACCTCCATCATTTAATGGGACTACAACCCAATTCATAGAGGAGCAGTGAATAAGTTCATTAATGAATATATTTATCTCTTAGGGATGTAAAAAAAGAGAAAAGTTTTTCATGAATGTTTATCATCTGTCGGGAGATGGAGAACAATGGTGGTCTTAAATTCAAAACACAAAAGAGGTGGAAGAAATAGAAGAAAGGGAATGGAAGAATTTTAAGGAAATATTCATAGAATAATAGTTACCACATGATCTCTGAGCAGATATAAAAAGGATATTTCTGAATTTAAGGAAAAAAGAGGATAAGAATGTTGCAAAGTATGAATCTAACATCTCATAGTTAGAAAGACATGTCGTGTACTACATATGTAATCCAAGGAGAAAGATTGATCTATTCTTTTATGGTTTAAAACCATTGTTTTGAAGGGATCTAGTTTCCCAATGTTTTTATTATATAAAGATATAGTCTCATGTGATATCAAGATAAAAATGGAATTCTCTATGTCTTACGATTTTAAGGGATAGAAAGGGAAGAAGGGTGTTGCTACAAACTCTAAAAAAGGAAATAAAAAAATGTAAAACAAGGGAAGAGTTGACCATACACCCTATGATAATTTTGGGAAGATACACCCTGATAGTTTCTTGGAAGGTACAAGTGTTTGTTATATGTGTGGAGAAAAAGGACACCTATCATGGGATTGTGATGGGAATAAAGAAGCATCCAATGTTCAATGTAACAATTAAAAGGATAGGGGAAATTATACAAATGATTTTACTAGGCGTCAAGGAAACCTTCTCAAAATAAGGGTAATGGAGTAAGGCCAAGTTTATGAAATCAAAACTATTGATATTGAAGTTTCTAATGATGTGGTTGAAGGTACGTTAATTGGTTTCTAAAACTTATCCAATGATTTATTTGATTTTTGAACATCAAATTCTTTTATATCTTCCTAGTTTCCCAAGAAAATAGATATTTACAATTTGATTTACAAAGAGAGTTGTTAGTCAAAACTCCAAAGGGAAGCATCATTGTAACAAAGATGTGTCAGGCAGTCCCCATTATAGAATATAGAGGCACATTATCTACTGATTTTATTATCATATCCCTAATTTACTTGAATATAATCTTCATTATGGTTTGGATTTCAAATCATGATGTGAAAATTTATTACAACAAGAAGGAGGTTACATTTTTTGAGAATGATGTATAATCCCTTATCTTTAGTGAAGAAACGTCACCATCTGATTCTTATCTTGATCCAACACTAGTGGCTCTACTGAATGAAATTATTAGGGAGGATTAGAAATCAATATATACGAGTGAGGAAAGGAATACTAAAATTGAGTATGTACATCTTGTGAAATAATATATTGATGTTTTTTTGGAGGATATACATGGACATCCTCGAGAGAGGGATGTTGAGTTCTATATTGAGTTAATTCCTAATTCAAGGACATTATAAAATAATCTTTATAGAATGGCCACTGTGGAATTAGTAGAATTGAAGAAAAAAATATAGGAATTGAGTGATAAATTATTTATTTTCCCTAGTTTCCCTACATGGGGAACCAATCTTCTTTTAATTAAAGAAGATTAATTGATATATGAGGTTTTTTATTGACTACAGGGAGATCAATGCTATACCAATAAAGATAAAAAATCCCCTCCCTCATTTTGATGATTTATTTGGTAAAATTTATAGAGCCCAATACATTTTGAATGTTGAAATTTGATATGGAAATCATCATTTGTGAGTGAGGAATGAAGATATTACGAAGACTACATTTTGAGCTAGGTAAGGGAATTATGCGTTTACAGAAATTTCTTTTTGGACAGAATAATGTACCCTCTATTTTCACGGATCCAATGAATAGAGTTTTTAAGGAATATATTGATAAATTTGTGGTGGTATTTATTAATGATATCTTGGTATACTCTAAAATCTATAAAGACCAAGAAAATAGTTTGAGCACTATTCTAATGACTCTTAGATGAAATGAATTATATAGGATGTTTTGAAAGTGTGAATTTTGAATTCAATAATTTTCTTTTATTGTTCATATTGTCTCTAAGGATGGAATATCCATTGATCCTATGAAGAAAAAGGATATTCAGGAATGGACTAAACCAGTGAACATAACAGCGGTACATAGTTTTATTGGTTTATTAGGTTTTTATCAGTGCTTTCCTCATAACTTCACCTATATAGACAACTCATTAAACAAGCTTACTTTTATAGGGGTTAAGTTCATATAGAAAAAAGAATGCGAGGAATGTTTCGAAGAATTGAATATGATATTAGTTAATGCTCCGATCCGGAACCTACCATTAGGGAATAGTAGATTTGTGATCTATAGTGATTCATCAGAGTAAGGACTTGGTTGTTTCCTTATGAAGAATGATAGAGTTATTCTCTATGCATTAAGGAATTTAACAATTAATGAAAAGAACTATCCACCTCATGATATTGAGTTTTCAACTGTAATATTTGATCTGATGATTTGGAGACACTATCTCTATGGAGAAATGTGTGAGATATACAAGGATTAAAAGAGTTTAAAATATATCTTCTCATTGAAATAACTCAACATGAGGCAATGGAGATGAACCTAACTACTCATGGATTATGATTTTTTAATACACTAACACTTGGAAAAAACAAATTAGGTGGAAGATGCATTAAACTGAAAGGTTCATGGATCCCTAAACAAAATGAGGATTGAAAGGGATCTTATGTTTATGGATATAGTAAATATAGATTTGGGAATTGTAAAACAAGGGGAACCATCATTACTTTTTCAGTTAGTTTCCAAACCATCTTTATTAGAAAGGATTAAAAACTCTCAACCTGATGATGAGAACCTTCAAAAGAAAATTATTGCTATGAATGATGGGAAGTTGGCTGACTTCTTGTGTGAATATGGAATTATGAAATTTGGGAAGAGGATATGTGTTCTCTCTATACAAAAGATGAAAAAAGATTTATTGAATGATTCCAATAGCTTGAATTTATCTATAAAACCAAGTAGTATTAAAATGTATTGAGATTTGAAGGGACATATGGGGTGGGAAAACGTGAAGTGAGAAATTTTTGATTATGTAATAAGGTGTTCAGTCAATCAAAAAGTGAATACCGAAAAAAAACATCCTAGAGGAGTCATGTAACCTATATCTATTACTAAATGTAAATTGTATGTCATCACCACAAATTTAGTCACTCAATTTCCCAAAAATCCATGAAAGAATTATTCAATATAGGTAATTATGGATTGAACTACAAAATATACACATTTCCTCACAATAATGGAGGATTTTACACTAGAGTTCCTTGAAAAACTCTATATCAATAAAGTTGTAAGAATTCTTGGAGCGCTTTTTTTAACAGTGTCTCATCACGATCCTTAGTTTACAACAAATTCTGGAAAATCCTTCAGAAATCCATGGATACTGAGCTTCGATTGAGTACTACTTATCACCCTCAGACTAAAATGAAATCAGAAAGAACGATCCAAACTTTAGAAGACATGTTGGGGTCATGGTCACTTAATTTTCATGGTATGTGAGATCAGTATTTACCTTTCATAGAGTTTTCCTATAATAAAATTTTTTTATTTAAGAATTGAAATGGAACCTTATGAAGCATTGTATGGAATGTAATTTCATACACTATCATGTTAGGATGAAGTCAGGGAAAGGAATCATGTGGGTCCAAATCTTTTTAAGGAATCAAAATTGTAGTTAAAGACTATTCAAAACTATATCAAAGAAGCTCAAAGCACACAAATGATATATGCTGATAATCGAAGGAAGGATTTGGAATTTAAAGTGGTATATCTAGTTTTCATAAAAGTACCTCTATGGAAGGGTTTTATATGATTTATGAAGAAAGGGAAACTGATCCCTAGGTACATTTCCCCTCTTGAAATTATAGAGATAGTTGGAGGTGTGGCTTATTGTTTTGGAATTCCACCTAGCATGTCTAAAGTACAAAATGTGTTCCGTGTCTCAATGTTGAGAAAGTATATTCCAAACCCACCACATGTCCTCACATCTGAATGTATAGAATTGGAACATGACTTCTCTTATTTTGATGACCCTATCCAAATTCTAGACACTATGGAACATGTGTTGAGGAATTAGATGCCACGAATGGTAAATGTACTTTAAAAAAAATCATATAATTGAAGAAGAAACATAGAAGCCTAAGGATAATATGATGAAGAACTACCCAAAAAATTTTATGAGGTAACATTCTGGTAATTTCCAGGATGAAATTTTGGTAAGGGGAGAGAGTGTAACACCCCATGTAATTACAAATAAATTTAATATTGAATGCATGAAACACTGAGACTCTAAAAAACACCACTTTGGTATAACTTAGACAGTAAACATAATTTTTCCACCAATGTGATTTGAATTTAAAAAAAACATACACACCTGTGTTCAGTTGGATATTTAGAGTCTAATAATAAAAACCTAATTTTTGGTGAATAGTATCATACCCTTATGAATAGTAATATGAATAGTAATATGACAGTTACGAATAGTATATCATATTATTTTTTTATGGTTCTAAGGTTATAAGATAATGAAATACTGGTAAATTTTTGAAGGTAATATAATATGAATTATAGTTTTAAAATTTTCATTTTTGAATAAATTATGATTTTATTTTAAAATTAAATTAATCATATTTTGTAAATTATTTTCAAAAAATGGAGTTCATTTTTGAATTGTACACTTAAACTATGGTCTTGAAACCATTATGACAGTTGAAAAAGACTCTATTATATTTATTATTACTTATTTAAGGTTCTTGAATCTTTTTTTAAACATGATATAAATTTATAATTCAAAATGAGTTCGTTGTGATAAAAAACATCCAATTAACCGAAAAAATTATCGTTAATGTTTTAAATAGTGATTAATATTCACTAAAAATAACCAAATGAATTTTATAACAATGTAATATGCTGGATGTTAACAAAAAAAATACAAATTATATTTGGAAAACCATTCTCATCTTACATGTTTATCCTTAAATGTATACAAGTAAACCCGTCATGAAGACCCAGACAGAAAAGGGTGCTGACGAATAAAAATTGAACCTATTAAGCTCATCACGAAGGAAATGAATGAACATAATATGGATATAATAAATAAATTACATAAAAAAGAGGTTATGGAAATATTAATTAATGAATTTAATTTAGTTATCCAGGACACTAAGATCAAGTGAAGAACACCATCAGACTTAAGGTTAGGGTTTTTTACCTGAACCTCAATTTTCATTTGGGTTACTCTTATTCACTACATACCTCAATTATATTATTATTTATTAATATGTAATCTTCATAAGTTTTGTTTTAATGGTATATATATGTTTACAAACCAGAATCGAAATTTAATTTATGGGGAGTTATATGTTTTAAAAGGATCTTTAAAAAATATTTCCAAAATACAATTTTGATTCAATGGAATTTCTCAAATTATTACCTATTTTAAGGGAACTCTATAATTTGTTTTTAGTAACCATTATCTTTCTAAAATAAAAAATTTCTTTATGAATATACCATCTTACTTCAATTCTGGTTTTATATAAGGTTTTTTCCAAAGGAACACTTCTTTTCAAAGTAAAAGAGTATTTATCTCAAGAATTACATGATGAATTTATAAGTGTATCTTCATATATTTAAACACACTTGTTTATTATTATGTATTAGTGGGATTAATATTTTATGATATAATCTACCATATTTAATTTAATGGTTTATGGTTAGTTTGACTATGGACCATTCTCCAATTTACTCGGAATGGTTAGTGCTCATGCTTAATATTTAGGGAAAGATATTTAAATTTCATATGATAGTTTCTATATGAATCTATATGTTGTATATGTTTATCCAAATTCATATGAGGAATAAATTGGACATTGTAAGTGATGGGTGGGTCCCGCTTTATCCCCTCGATGCATCGATAGGGTTCATGAGGAAAATGACTATCTTGGCACGAGGCCTCGACAAAATGGTTATTTATAGTCTTAGTACAAGGCCTTGACGGTATGGTTATGGTGTCTATAATTCTACATTAACTCATTATGAAACTAGAAATTGAAAGTTCATGAGGTTATTCAACAATTAGAATAATCATGAACTTCCCAATGATAATAACTAAATAGGATAAATTAGATTGAAAGGAGGGATTCAAAAACCCCAATGAGATGTATATTTGATATAATTTAGGTGATGTGATTCACCTCTAAGTAATACTATGTATTCGGAATATATAAACTAGATAATATATGTGGGAAAATATTCCCCCAATTTTTCATTTTTACTTATGATGATTTTATAGGGGCGTGTTTACCCAAAACATCACATCGTTATACCACATGCATTGAGACATCCTACATGGGCCAATGTTGGTGCGAACAATCTTAGGTCTTGAATTAGAAACAATAGATTTATGTTGATTATTTAACTATGCTTATAATATATTTTAGTCTTTGTAGAACATAACATGTGAATAAACTATAGTCCAAGTTATAACAGTGATATTTTTGGTTGTGTACTGTAGATTTTTACACACTCCCTATGCAAGAATCCCAACCACTTTGGTACTTGAGTAGACTTAATTCTTCCAAGGATTAGATAGTACACATCACTAGTGGAGTATGATTGGGATGGAGTACATCAACATGAAATTAGAGGATTGGATAGTGGTATGTCTAGAGTATACTAGTATATCCTCTGGTGTATTTTATTTCTTTGTTAATTTATATGTGTGATTGACTCAGTGGGAGATCTATAGTGATGTATATCTTCAATATGATTGAATCATTTAGTTTTGTTTTAGAATGGTTGTATTTATATATTATATGTACAATAATTATTGTTATAGATTATTTTTAATTATTTTTCCATTATTTTTACTCTCATATGAGGATTTAGGCTCTCTATAAAAACAACATAGAGAATTTTACTTGTCAATGTTCTTTAGAATAAAGAGAGGTGTACTTGAGGTAAAATAAATACTATGGTCTAGGACATGGGGAGTTGTTCGGGGTGGGGGAATTATAAACAACATGAGGCAAGACTATAAAACTTCCGTTTATTTTTAAAAATAGTGAAGTTTAAATTGCCCTTATAAAATTATAAGAGTTTTCCTTCTCTTATTTTCCTCTATAATGATTTAACTAGAAGAAATTTTCATGATTCGAATGTATAAGATAAATAGAAATGGGGGAGGGGTCTTATAATTTAGTGGGCTAAAATATAATTTTCATACATTATATGAAATTATTGGGTAAATTCTTAGTTTTTATATATGGTTTACCAAACCATTCACCAACCATGCATATCAGACTCTCTTGAGCCACACTCCCTCACATATTTTGGACATATGATTTCAAAAATTATGATCCAACCATGAATATACCGTTGAAAAATTTCAACACTATTCATAGTTCATCTCACATAATTCTATATAACCCTGAAAAATCCATTAACCACATCCCTCATAAATATTACATCATAGAGTTTTCTCTTGACATCAAAACATTTTTCCCTAGCCATTTGATAACCATATATAGTAGGAATACCATTTCAAAAATCTACCCTTCAACCCTAATCTCCCTTAATTTACTCAAGCATCTTTAAAACTTCCTAAGAATCTATACATATACAAAAACATATTATAGAGACATTCTATGTAATTACATCATATTCTTTTCAAGTATGTTATGTTTTGGGTTTTATCCATTAATCTTTGGATTTCTATATATGAATTGATTAGGCTATGTTATGGTAGTTTATGGTGGGATTTAGAGTGTATTAGAGGAATTTTTGGAGGTTCATAGTTTGAGTATGATTTCGCTAATCGATGCCAATTATCTAGGAAACAATGTTCTTTGAGATAGTATCCCAAGGGGCATTTCACAGTTTTGGCGCATAGTTTGAAAAAATATGAATCTCACTAGAAAAACCATTGGACACCATCCAATGGATAATAACATAATTGGAACAACATTTGAGAAACTACGCACCCAAATCATTTAGGTTCCCAATAGAGGAATAATTACTAGAACAATTGTTTAAAATTTTTCAAAATAGTGTACGCAAAACAAGAATGAGAAAATTTAATGATCCAAAAATCCCCCTTAATGTCCATTTATGAACTATTTTCATTAAATAATCTTTCAATAGTGAGAACACTCAAATATTGAGACTCCTTCATTATTTATTAATGATTTATTATCCTCCAAGGCTTTATTATCCTGGATCCAAGTGATTTTATAGATTAGAATTAAGAATGATTGTGGTTTTCAACAGGTCAAATATATACTATTTGATAAGATATGGATCTATCATGAATGGTAGAAAAATATATCACAGGTTTCTCATAAATATTGTATAATTAATTTAGTATACATTCATAAATCGATAATGGTTATGGTGAATTGGAATTATAATCTTTGACGTATCTCAAAACTGTTATTTTTGATGTACTCCATGGGGAAAATTTGATTTTTGAACTAGTTTTTCAGGTTTTCAACATGGTTTGGGCATTGATCAGTTGAATAATGTTGAAGTAATCTATAAATGAGATTAAGGTAGGAATTTCCTCAGTATTTAGCTCCCCTGTATACTCTTATTTCCATGATATGATTCATGTGTTAGAATATATATTTTGACAATGATTGATAGAGATTGTATGAGTATACATGTGTAACTCAGGATACCCACTATGTTCCTTGATGTAAAGAGTATCCATACATTGATTTTTAGCATAATAGATGCTCTTAAAATGTTTATGTATGTTGTTGTTATATTTTCAAAATTTCATTATTTGTGTTTCCTTTATATGATCTTCAATGTTGTGTATATTACCATATCTTTATAGTCATATTTTCTATACATAAAATAGGCGGACCACCATGGTATGATGAACCCTCTTAGTAGGGGTGCACATGAAATATGATGATTAAAATTTTGGAAACATGTGCATAGTAAGAGAATGATGGCCCTAAGTCCCAATATAAGAAATAATGTTAGGTTTTGATGGCCTTATATCCTACCCTGGGGGAGTTTCTGGATATGATAGCCCTGTGACATGATCTATGATAGTGACATGTTCACTCAATTCCTTTTGAATTATGAGTCTCTTATTTACTAGCTTTGTTCCTAGTTCATGATCTAATCTATCATACTTTTGTTTTCTTTCCAATATAGTGAAAATAAAGGTACTTCTGGGGATCTCTGGGTGTTTTTTAGAATAAAAGTGATCGGTATATGATTTTTAATGATTTATTGTGAATTTATTGTTATCAAGGCATACAACTATTATACTTGTAAAAATATGTTAAGGATGAATTGGTGGTGGACCACTAGGTTTAATACTAACAACCTACTTATGAATCTTGAGGCACATGAAAAATTATTGTATAAGGATCCTAATAAGGGAATGAGACATGCATGAGATAGAAAAATATGGAGTATAAATCAGGTTGTTGTACTCAGAGGGATTTCAAAGGATTTCCAATGTATTTTTTCTTATTTATCTTCCTATATTTTATTAATCTGGTTTTCCATACCACACTGGGATCATAGTTATTTTATTTCATGACATTCATTCCATCAATTATTAAAATATAATTCATTATATCACATATTTATTACTATAATTTTTTATATTTAATTTATATTTTTATTTTAACGTTATGTAACTGGAGGTATAATCTCCAAAATAACAATAAAAAGACCATCAATAATAGTTGTAAGCCTCTTGAATATTAGAAGGCACATATGATGACATATGGATATACAAATTAGGTATAGTGGGTTGGGTGAGGTCATTAGAAAATTGTATGAGAGATCACCGTTTTCTTCTTTTATTCTCATTTCTCTAAGACTTGGTAGAAAGGGGGAAGGAAATGTGGGACTCAGGTAGAGGACTGTCCATATGTCTAGCCATATTATGTGTAACAAACTTCTGAGTTACAATTAATTTAATTATTTTTATATTTTGAATATATTTGGGTCCATTACTTTTTCAGGTGTGGGTACATAGGATCACATTTCATATATACATAGGGTAATACATAAGAGTTCATTAAATTAATTCCTTCACGTGTGTTATAATTTTGGGATTGATCTATGTCCTCTATTGATGTGATAATTTTTCATCATTAATTTTTTGAACTAGAGAATTATTTTTTGTTTTGAAAACATTATTATTGCTAATTGGCAGGTTTGGAAAACTATAGATAGTTACAGGATTTGTAGATCTCTAGAAATGGGTTACCTCCTAGTATAACCATTGTCTCATCCCATTGACATATTATGACTGGTCTTTTTGTATTTAGATATTAAAAATATTTCTTTTATGTTTTAGAATATTCCTACTAGAAGGAGTTTGATGGGATTATCAGTTTATATGGGTAGAGTTTCTCCTTCAAGGAAGGGTTCACCAATTCCACTACCCACTCTGCCATATGGTATAGTAGATAATTATCCTACACCTATTATAGTTGTACATTGAGTGGGCCCAACTTAGCTTGGAGTTCGTACAATTGTCCCTAACATGGGTGGAGGGGAACCATGGTCCTTTATCGACTATGAAAAATACTTAAAGAAACCATATTGACCATCATTTCAGGGCACAGGGAGACCACAAGATGCAGAGGATTTTATATTGATCATTGGGGGTGTTTTTGGACTCATTAAGACTCATAATTATAGTGTAACACCCCAATAATTTTAAAATAAATTTAATATTTAATGCAAGAAACATTGAGTCTCTAAAAAACACCACTTTGTTATAAGCTATCCAATAAACATAGTTTTCCCTCCTCTGTGATTTGGGAATTGAAAAACTAACATACACGGTTGCGTTCCATATGATATTTTGAGTCTGATAAGATAAAATTAATTTATTTTGAATAGTAACACACCCTTATAAATATTAATTTGAATACTAATATGACCCTTATGAATATAAAATTATATTACTATTTTATTGTCTTAAGGTTTTAAGATAATGAGATCTTGATTATTATTACAAGGTGATATAAAACGAATTATAGTTTTAAAATTGTTATTTTTCTAATAAATTATGATTTAATTTAAAAATTAAATTAATTATATTTATAAAAATTATTTTCAAAAAATATAGTTCATTTTTTAATTATACACATCAAAAAATATTTGGGTTAATTTTTGCGATTTTTTTGAAATACCATAATTTTTTATGAACAGTAAAATATGGTAATTTATAGTATATATACATTATCAATAAAATTCACTATTTCATGAATCATGGCTATTGAAAGAACACTTTTTTATAACTTACATGAAATTAATACATTTATAGGGCACATGAATTGACACTACTTGTTTTCTTCATGGAAATAATAAAATAATGAATAAGATATTAAAAAATCACCCCTCTCCTCTCCTATAACCCCCCTCACCCCTTCTCTTCAGTCATCTCAAGACCTATTTATTGTATAAATTCAGATAAAATTTCATACCATTATCCCCTATAATGTCTATAAGTCCATAATCTCATAAAAATACCAAAAAAATCTCTCTTAAAGAGGCACTCAAGGAAGATATCATTAAGAGGTAAATTCTTCTTTTCATATCTTTTTTTCGAGTTCCTTTATTTTATTTTTTTACTCACCTACATTAATATAAATGTTATTATAACTAAATGACATTACATGTACAAAACTTTTGTTATTATAATGGAATAATTCATCATCATATCTCTTTTCCCTTTCTTTTATACTAGAAATTAAAACACTATTCAAGATGTGTTAATTTATCAAATTCAAGGATGATGAGGTTTCAATTTCTATTACCATATTTAATTTTGCCCTTGAATTTTTTTTATATATGAACTAGAATAAAATATATATATTATAACTTATTTAAGGTTATGGAATATTTTTTTACGCATGATATTAATTTATAAATCAAGGTGCGTTCATTGTGATAAAAAACTGCCAATTCACTCAAAAATCTATCATTAATGTTTTACATAATGATTCATCTTCACTCCCAAGGACCGAATTAATTTTATATCCATGAAATGTTCTAGATGTTAACAAGTAAAATAAAACATCTATTCTGGACATCCATTCTCATTTTACATGTTTATCCTTACATGTATCTTATTAAAAAAGTCACGAATACGAAGGAAGAAAACACACCCAAACAATAAAAGTTGAGCCTCTTAAAACCTTCAAGATGGACATGAATGATCTTAACAAGACTATAATAAATGAATTAAATAAATAATAGTTTCTATAAATATTATTTATTTAATTTAATTTGGTTATCCAAGACAGTAATATCTGATGAAGAACACCATAAATCTTAAGGTAAGGGTTTTCAACATGAACCTCCATTTCCCTTAGGGTTTCTCTTATTCTATAATTTACTCTACTAAATTATTTTTTATTAATAACTAATACTCATAATTTATGTTTGAATGTTCTATATATTTTATCCAACCATAATCCTACCTTCATTTAAGGGGAGTTATATTTTTGAAAGGATATTAAAAAATTCTCCCCGAAATAAAAGCCCAGTTCAAGGGAATTTCTCAAATTCATACCTATTTTCAATGGTACTGTATAATATGTTTTTAGAGACCATTATATTTATATAATAAATAATTTTATTATGGAAATACTGTCTTACTTCACTTATGGTTTTATCCAATTATTTTTCAAAAATAACTCTTCTTTATAAAGTAAAAGAGTAGTTATCTCAAAAATTACTCTAGGATTTTGTATGAGTATATTCATCTCTTTTAATAATCTTGTTGATTATTATGTATTATTAGGATTTATATTTTATGATATCATATAAAATATTTAATTTAATGGTTTATTATTAGTATAACTATGGACCATTAACCTATTTACTCAAAATTGGTAGTTTTTATGCTTAATGTTTAGGGAAAGTTATATACATTTTGTATTTTAGTTTCAATATGAATGTATATGTGGTTTATGATTATCCCTATTCATTTGATAAAGGAATTGGAAATATAAAGTTATGGGTGGGGCTCTCTATATCCCCTTGATGCATCGGTAAGTATCATGAGACAAACTACGGTCTTGGTATAACCCCTTGACAAAATTGTTATTTGTGGTCTTGGAACGTGGACTTGATGGTATGGTTATAATGTTTAGAATTATAAATTCCCTCATTATGAAACAAGTATTGAAAGTTTGTGATGTTATTTGAAAATTAAAATACAAATGTTTATCCTTTATTATGTCATTATTTATTCATTTCTTATTCCTACCATAATGAGTTAAAGTTTATTTTTAAAAGGCATGTGGTTTTAGTTATTCCCCATGCTTAATGTTGATGTCTATGATATCCTTCACTATATATCTTACCCTTACTGAGCTTTTAAGCTCACCACTTTCTTATTTCTCATTTTACCCGGATAAGAAGAGGTATATTATGAATGACATGTAGGGATAATTTAGGGGTAATGGATGTTGTCAATGGAATTTCTATATTGTATTTCATTTTAAGTAGTAATGATGAACTTATGTATGTATCTAGTTTTCCAAAAATACTAAAATATTCATTCCTTCAGGATAGAACATTATTATAATCATTCCAATGTAATGAATTATGGAACTATTTTTGAGAAACTGGGGTCGGGTCTTAAAAGTTAGTATCAAAAGAAGTTTAATAGAAAACTTGGAAGCTAGATTTAGAAAATGTAGATACAGGAAAAATACCCTAAGATAGATATTAAGGATAAAAAATGAATTTCCAGGAATTTTAGTGGGGAATAGATTATGTGGATCATTATTTCAAATAAATCCTTATCTAGATACTACAAGTGGATGTGGTTATGACAGAAAAGTACATAGGATTAACAACACCAACATAGAGTTTCTATGTTGAACTGAGTTATCCTAGTACATGACAATGGGCCTTACTGCACAACTAGTTAGAAACTCCTAGGTGATATAATTAGGATAATTCAATTTTTTTTACAATCCATTATCAATGAATTATATGTAATTTTTTCTTCAAATATACCATGTTTATAATTATTATATTAACTATGTATAGGATTTAAATTTATTCTAAGGATTTATCTACGTTGAGGTCATACATTATGATTCATACCTAATATAGTGTATACAATTATTTAGAAATGACTCCTAGTGGATTGAATGGAAACCACATGAATGTTCATGTACCACATAGGAATTTCCCTCTGATGAAAGATAATGATTTTGACTCTGGTTCTACAACTGGTGAAGAGAATATTATAACTATACGAGGTCAAATAATAAAAGTTATGAATAACAACCTTACCCATTTGAGAATTCAGATCCATAATGTGGAGGAGCTTTGTTAGACATCTTTATGTGAAAACGACCTCCATCATTTAATGGGAATACAACCCAATTCATAGAGGAGAAGTGGATTAGTTCATTAATGAAGATATTTATCTCTTTGGGATGTGAAAAAAGAGATAAGTTTGTCATGGATGTTTATCATCTATCTGGAGAAGCAAATCATTGGTGTTCTTTAATTCAAAACACAAAGGAGGAGGAAGAAATAGAAGAAAGGGAGTGGAATAATTTTAAAGAAATATTCATATAATAATACTTCCCTTACGAACTTCAAGAAGATATGGAAACAATGTTTCTGAATTTGAGGAAAAAGAGGATTAGAATGTTGAAAAGTATGAATCTAACTTCGTATGGTTAGCAAGACATGTCGCGTACTACATACGTAATACAAGGAGAAATATTGATCGATTCTTTGATGGTTTAAAACCATTTTTTCGAAGGGCTCTATTCTCCTAAAGTTTCTCATCATATGAAGATATAGTCTCATGTGATATCAAGATGTAAATGGAATTCTCTATGTATTATGATTTT
This sequence comes from Viscum album, assembly GCA_963277665.1. Lineage (NCBI taxonomy): Eukaryota > Viridiplantae > Streptophyta > Magnoliopsida > Santalales > Viscaceae > Viscum > Viscum album. The sequence continues at coordinate 28,465,876 of OY728152.1, forward strand.
AATGGAATGAAAGAGAAAAAGAGTGTTGCTGAAAACTCTAAAAAAAGAAATAAAAAAATGTAAATCAAGGGAAGAGTTGACCATACACCCTATGATAAATGTGGGAAGAGACACCCCAATACTTTCCTGAAGGGTACGGATGTTTGTTATATGTGTGGAGAAAAAGGACACCTATAATTGGATTGTAAAGGGATGAAATAAGCTACCAATTTTCAATGCTAAAATTAAAAGGAGAGGGGACATTATACAAATGATTGTCCTAGTCATCAAGGAAACCTTCCCCAAAGAAGGCTAAAGGAGTAAGGCCAAGTTTATGCGATCACAACTACAGATATTGAAGTTCCTAATGATTTAGTTGAAGGTACTTTAATTGGTTTCTAAAATTTATCCAATTCTTTATTATATTTTTGAACATCAAATTTTTCTATATATTCCTAGTTTCCTAAGAAAAATAGATATTTACAATTTGATTTAAAAAGGGATTTTCCAGTCAAAACTCTTAAGGGAAGCATCATTTTAACAAAGATATGCAAGGCAGTCCCCATTATAAAATATAAAGGAACTTTATCTACTGATTTTACTATCATATCCATGATTGACTTGAATATAATATTCATTATGATTTAGATTTGAAATCATGATATGAAAATCTATTGCAAGATTGAGGAAGTTACATTTTTTGAGAATAATGTATAATACATTATATTTAGTGAATAAATGTCACCATCTGATTATTATCTAGATCCACCCCTAGTGGTTCTACTGAATGAAATTATTAGTGAGGATTAGATCTCAATATATATGAGTGAGTAAAGGAATATTAAAATTGAGTATGTACCTATTTTGAAAGAATATATTGATGTTTTTCTGTAGGATTTACATGGACATCCTCGAGAGAGGGATATTTAGTTCTCTATTGTGTTAGTTCCTAATTCCAGGAAAATATAAAATCATCCTTATAGAATAACCACTGTGGAATTAGTAGAATTGGAGAAACAACTAATGGAATTGAGTGAAAAAGGATTTATTTTCCCTAGTGTCCCTCTACAGGGAACCCAACTTCTTTTAATTAAGAATAATAATTGATCTATGAGGGTTTTCATTGACTACAGGGTGATCAATGCTATACCATTAAAGATAATACATCTGATACCTCATATTGATAATTTATTTGATCAACTTCATAGAGCCCAATATTTTTTCAAGATTGAACATCAATATGGAAATCATCTATTGGGAGTGAGGAATGAAGATATTACAAAGACATCATTTCGAACCAAGTAATGGCATTATGCATTTACAGAAATGCCTTTTGGAATAACTAATGAACCCTCAGTTTTCATGGATCCAATGAATAGAGTTTTCAATTAATATACTGAGGACTTTGTGGTAGTATATATAAATGATATCTTGGTATACTCTAAAATCTATGAAGAACAGGAAATCATTTAAGAACTATTCTAAATACTCTTAGAAGAAATGAATTATATATGAATTTTTGAAAGTGTGAATTTTGGATTCAATCATTTTCTTTTATTGTCCATATTTTCTCTAAGGATAGAATATCCATTGATCCTATGAATAAAAAGGCTATTCCAGAATGGACTACACCAACAAAAATAACTGGGGTACATAGTTTTATTGGTTTATTATGTTATTATTAGCATTTCGTTCAGAACATCACCTATTTAGACCACACATTAACAGGGATTACTTGTATAGGGGTTATGTTCATATGGAAAAAAGAATGTGAGGAATGTTTCGAAGAATTTAATAGGATATTAGTGAATGCTCCGATCCTGAACCTACCATTGGGGAATAGTGGATTTGTGATCTATAGTGATTCACCATAGAAAGGAATTTCTTGTGTCTTTATGCAGAATGATAGGGTTATTCCCTATGAATTAAAGAATTTAACAATTAATGACTAGAACTATCCAACTCATGAAATTGAGTTTCCAACTGTAATATTTTCTTTGAAGATTTGGAGACACTATCTCTATGGATAAAGGTGTGAGATATATAAAGATAAAAAGAGCTTAAAATATATCTTCTCATAGAAATAACTCAATATGAGTCAAAGAAGATGAATCAAACTACTCAAGGAATATGATTTTTCAATGTAATAACATCTGAAAAACACAAATAAGGTGGAAGATACATTAAACTGAAAGGATCATGGATCCCTAAAAAAATGAAGATTGAAAGGGATCATATGATTATGGATATAGTAAATATAGATTTGGGAATAATGAAAGAAGGGGAAACATCATTACTTTTTTAGTTGGTTTCCCAACCATCTTTATTAGAGAGGATTAAATAATCTCAACCTGATGATGAGAACCTTCAAAAGAAAACTATTGCTATTAAATATGGGAAGTTGGCTGACGTCGTGTGCGAATCTGGAATTATGAAATCTGTGAAGAGGATATGTGTTCTCTCTATACCCAAGATGAATCAAGATTTATTGGATGATTCATAGAGCCCTAATTTCTCTATACACACCAGTAGTACTAAAATGTATTGGGATTTGATGGGACATTTGTGGTGAGACAACATGAAGTGAGAAATTGATGATTATGTAACAAGATGTTCAGTCAATCACCAAGTTAATGCTGAACGAAAACAACCTAGAGGATTCATTTAACCTTTATCTATTACTATATGTAAATGGTATGTCATCACCACATATTTAGTCACTTAATTTCGGAAAAATTCATGAATGAATTATGCAATATGGGTAATTTTGGATCGAATTATGAAATCTACACATTTCCTTGCTATAATAGAGGACTTTACACTAGAGTGACTTGAAAAACTCTATATCAATAATGTTTTAAGAATTAATGGAGCACTTATTTCAATATTGTCTCATTGCGATCCTTAGTTTACAACAAATTATGGAAAAGCCTTCAGAAATCCCTGGAAATTGATCTTTGATTGAGTACTTCTTATCACCCTCAGACTAAAAGGAAATTAGAAAGGATGATCCAAAGTTTAGAATACATGTTGGGATCATGATAACTTGATTTTCAAGGTATGTGAGATTAGTATTTACCTTTGGTGGAGTTTTACTACAATAACAATTTCTATTTAAGCATTGAAAAGGAACCATATGAAGCATTGTATGGAAAGTGATTTTTTACAATATCATGTTGGGATGAAGTCAGGGAAAGGAAGAATGTGGGTCCAGAGATTGTGAGGGAAACAAAAGTGTAGGTAAAGACTATTCAAACCTATATCAATGAAGCTCAAAGGACACAAAATATCTATACTGATAATCGAAGGAAGGATTTGGAATTTCAAGTGGTATATCATGTTTTATTAAAAGTACCTCCATGGAAGGGTGTTATAAGATTTTGGAAGAAAGGGAAACTGATCCCTAGGTACATAGGACCTCTTGAAATAATAGTTATAGTTGGAGCTGTGGCTTATTGTTTGGGAATGCTGCCTTGCTTGTCTAAAGTACACAATGTGTTCCCTATCTCAATGTTGAGAAAGTACATTCCAAACCCACCACATGTCCTCACATATGAAGGTATATATTTAAAACATTACTTCTATTACAATGGAGACCATATCCAAATTCTAGACACTATAGAACATGTATTGAGGAAGTAGAAGACACAACTGGTACAAGTATTTTGAAAAAAATCATATAATTGAATAAGAAACATAGAAGAATGAGGATATTATGATGAAGAACAACCCAAACCATTTTATGTGGTAACATTCTGGTAATTTTGAGGGTGAAATTTTTTTAAGGGGAGAGAATGTAACACCCCATGTAATTATAAATAAATTTAATATTGAATGCATGAAACAACGAGTCTCTAAAAAACACCACTTTATTATAACTTAGACAGTAAACATAATTTTTCCACCTATGTGATTTGAATATTGAAAAAAAACATACACAACTGTGTTCAGTAGTATATTTATAGTCTATTAAAAAAAACCTAATTTTTGTTGAATAGTAGAATACCCTTATGAATAGTAATATGAATAGTAATATGTCAGTTACAAATAGTAAGTCATATTATTTTTTTATGGTTCTAAGGTTATAAGATAATGAAATATTGTTAAATTTTTCAAGGTAATATAAAATGAATTATAGTTTTAAAATTTTCATTTTTGAATAAATTATGATTTTATTTTAAAATTAAATTAATCATATTTTCAAAATTATTTTCAAAAAATAGAGTTCATTTTTGAATTGTACACTTAAACTATGGTCTTGAAACCATTATGATAGTTGAAAAAGACTATATTATATGTATTATAACTTATTTAAGGTTCTTGAATATTTTTTTAAACATGATATAAATTTATAATTCAAAATGAGTTCGTTGTGATAAAAAACATCCAATTAACCGAAAAAATTATCATTAATGTTTTAAATAGTGATTCATCTTCACTAAAAATAACCAAATGAGTTTTATAACAATGTGTTATTCTGGATGTTAACAAAAAAAATACGACTTCTATTCTGGACAACCATTCACATCTTACTTGTTTATCCTTAAATGTATACAAGTAAACCGGTCATGAAGACCCAGGAAGAAAAGGGTGCTGAAGAATAAAAATTGAACCTATTAAGCTCATCAAGAAGGAAATTAATGAACATAATATGGATATAATAAATAAATTACATAAAAAAGAGGTTTTGGAAATATTAATTAGTGAATTTAAGTTAGTTATCCAAGACACTAAGATTAAGTGAAGAACACCATCAGACTTAAGGTTAGGTTTTTTTACCTGAACCTCAATTTTCATTTGGGTTACTCTTATTCTTTAAATACCTCAATTAAATTATTATTTATTAATATGTAATCATAATAAGTTTTTTTAATGGTATATATATGTTTACAAACTAGAATTGAAATTTCATTTATGGGGAGTTATATGTTTTAAAAGGATATTTAAAAAATTCTTTCCAAAATACAAGTTTGATTCAATGGACTTTCTCAAATTCTTACCTATTTTAAGGGAACTCTATAATTTGTTTATAGTAACCATTATCTTTCTAAAATCACAAATTTATTTATTAATATACCATCTTACTTCACATCTAGTTTTATATATGGTTTTTTCCAAAAGAACTCTTCTTTTCAAAGTAAAAGAGTATTTATCTCAAGAAGTACATGATGACTTTATAAGTGTATCTTCATATATTTCAACACTATAGTTGATTATTTTGTATTATTAAGATTTATATTTTATGAAATCATCTACCATATTTAATTTAATGGTTTATGATTAGTTTGACTATGGATCATTCCCCAATTTTCTCTGAATGGTTAGTGTTGATGCTTAATGTTTAGGTAAAGTTATTTACATTTGATATGTTAGTTTCTATATCAATGTATATGTTGTTTATGTTTATCCACATTCATATGAGGAATGCATTGGAAATTTTAAGTGATGGGTGGGGCCCACTTTATCCCCTCGATGCATCGGTACGGTTCATGAGGCAAACGAAGGTCTTGGCACGAGGCCTCGACAAAATGGTTATTTTTAGTCTTAGCCTGAGGCCTTGACGGTATGGTTATGGTGTCTAGAATTATACATTCACTCATTATGAAACCATAAATTGAAATTTCATGAGGTTATTCAACAAGTATAATACTCATTATTATTCTTTGTTATGGATTTATTTATTTAGCTCTTATTCTGGCCCTAATGTGTAAAAGTTTATTTTTAAAAGGCATGTGTTTTTAGTTATTCACCATGACTAATGTTTATGTTTATGATATAATCCATTGTATTTATTCCCCTTACTATAAATTTGAGCTCACCCATTTCTTATGTTTCATTTTTCCCAGGAAATGAATAGTTATGTTGTGAATGAAAGGTAGGGATAATCTTGGGGTTATGGATGTTGTCGATGTAAATTCCATGTTGTATTTATTTTCAAGTTGTAATTTTAAACTTATGTATTTATTTTGTTTTACAAAAATACTAATCTATTCATTATTTCAGGATATGAAAATCTTGTAATAATTCTAATGTAATTAATTAACTCATAGGCTCCTGGCAATTTGGGTTGGGTCATTATAGATATAATGGAAAATATGGAATAATTCTTGATATAGAGACCCAAAATGAGATGGGGGGAGTAATAAGACATGTTGGAAGACATGATGGTCACACCTAAAATGTCTTCACTATCATCTTTTATGTGTAATTATTTCTAGACACGCTAAAGAAGGATTGATCATAAGAGATCATGGAGCTAAAAAATTGGTCCATGATGTTATTCACACACTCTATTTGTTTAACATAAGTACTTAATTTACTCCTCTCCTAGAGGAAAGAGATGCACAAAAGGCTAGGATATTTGAGGTAGGTTATACTCATAACATCATGGGACATGTTAAGAGTATCAACCTAATGATATTTTAGGAGTATTTTTCACAATTCCTTGACTATTGAGAGGGTATGGTAGGGGGATAGTGTATTTGTTCATCTTCCACCCTTTAGAACCAAGGTAGGTGGACTCCCAACTATTGTGATGAGTATGTATTCTGGTTGAAAGATGAGGAAATATGAGGTTGTGTAGTGGGGTAGTTGTAATAAGGAGTATAATAATATGGATTCTTTATCCCCATTATAATAAGATTCATATTTCTTTAAATAAATGATGTAACAACCCCGAAACCAGTAGCCCGGTAACGATGGTCATTTTATTACATTGGAATAGATACAAGAGATAACATCACTATTGATAGATCAATTTAGTATGAGTGTTTTACATATATAACGATGTCCCCTACGGTGGAATACAATGTGCTGCACATGCCGAATGAATTTTAAATCTCATCGACCATTACTCCTACGGTAGTGCTTCTCCAGTATTGTTTACAACTCCAGTGACTTTCAATCTTGGATCATCCTCTTCTAGCTTTGGTCTATCCTAGACCTTTGTGTCCCCCAGATATCATCCCTGGCACAATGTCCCTATTATCTCCTTCAAGAAAACTCTGTGTGGCCCTGTACTTCCTCCAACAACCCTGCTTCCCAGCGGCTTCTTTGGTGGCTCTGTGGTTGTTGAGGGTAGGTTATAACCTATCCTTGGTGGTTCTAATTGTGGATTTCAACAAGGATATTTCTAGTATAAAGTGGACCCTCATGGACCTCTTTGGATCCTAAAATCCTCTCATCCAGACCTTTACGAGGTTTGTGGAGTCCTGGGGGATGCAGGCACCGGATCACATCTCTGTTGTTCACCGCCTCTCCTACTGCATGGTCCTTCTCTCAGAATCATAATTCGTCCTCACTTGGTGCTGGGACCCTTATTCATTTGGTATATGGTTCTTCAAACTATCTCTATGGTCGATGAATGTGAAGAATGGGATGGAAAGACCCAAGGTGTCATTGTGGATCCACCTCCCACATATCCCTCTTCCCTTCTAGAATGTGTCTTTTCTAAAGGTTATTGGGGATGTCCTTGGTGGATTCCTATGTGTGGAATACTGTTCTATTAGCAGTGGGTATATGGATGTGGCATGAATCTATGTCGAACTCAACCTATCATATCTTTCCTATATAGTCTCCTCTTGAAGGTAAAGGTATTGGTCGAATGGTCCCCAGATATTGTATATCTCATGTTCCCTGGGGTTTTCCCCTCATTCCACCTCCAGGGGGACACCTTATAGGTTTTTAGGAACTGAAATCATGGTGTTCTTCACCAAGATTTTAGAGGTTCCCTAAGAAGTGATGTTCCTCCCCTCGAGGGTGGAGGTGAGGCGTATTCAGTGGTGGTGGTGGTTTCCAAAGAAGACCCCTCTTCTTTTTGTTTCACAAGCTTGGATACCCCTAATTCCAGTGTTGAATCTGTTAACCTAGCACTAGTGGTGGTTCCAAGTGGATCATGGGTCTCCCCACCATGACTATCATACTTCTTCTCCCGAGCCCTTAGCCCCAAATAGATCTTGTCTAAAGGAGCCATATTGGAGCTCTTCCTAAGGTTCTAATGAATGGACCCCTTGGATATATTCTTCCCCAGGGTAAATAATTTTCCCAATAATGATGAACCAACTCTGGGTGGAAGATAGGGGGCTAATCCTTCCCCAAAACATAAAGAAGGCTCTGCCAAGGCATGTGAGGAGGCTTCCTAGAGTGGTGATCCTAATCCTTCCTCAGCCTGGGCGTTTGGTCAGCCTTCTAAATTCGTGTCTCATCTTAGTGGAACCTATGGAAAACTAATATTAGTTCATTATAGACTATCATCGCATAATTATGATCCCATTAACTTGTGCTCTGGAATATGCACTTGTTCAAAGTTGAAGAAAAAGTTACGTTGGAATTGGGGGTGTTCTACCTCCCTCAAGAAGGGGACTGAGGAGCTTGGGGCCAAATCTGGGATATATCTGGAATAATTTTACCTATTATCATATGGAACTCTTGTGGGCTCATATCTCATTTTAAGATATACTTCATAGTATTATAAATCTAGATTTATAAGGCCTATATTACTACTATCCCAAAAGATAATAATGTCCATGCTAAACTAAATCAATTCCCTCATACAATAAGGATTCATGCATCCATGCATGTTAACCGAGACCACTGACATATCCAGATCTTCAAGAGAAGGGATTTCATGGTGGAAATTATCTAAGTGGGTGACCAATTCATCTTCACATGGGTGAATATGAGTACAAATACCATATATGTGACATTTTATGTGGGAGCTACGATAGCCAAAGGAGGGAATCGTTGTTGAAGGGGAATAGTGCATTCGACCTATGAGAGGTGCCATGGATAATAGGTGGTGACATCAATATTGTGGATGAAGCATAGGTGAAGAAAGGTAGAGGCATGGTCCCATAAAGGCCTACCATGGATTTTAAAAATATTATGGAAAGAAAAGGATTGGTGGATCTTTGGTACTTGGGGGATTGCTTCACCTGATATAATAACCAAAAGGGGAACACATGTTGCTGAAGCCGACTCAATTTCTTCTTAGAAAACATCTACACAGTCACTAAATTTTCAAATGAAAAGGTTAATCATCTGTTGCTTGGAATTTCAGACCACTCTCCGTTATTGGTCCATTTTTCTTCCAGGAAGAGGGCGTATTAAAGATTCAGGTTCCATGGCCCCTAGGATGGAAACCCAGACTATATTGAACTAGTTCACTTTTAATTGAGGGAACTGGTATGGGGGCACACCTGGATGGATATTCATAAAAATATTATGAGATTTAATTAGGGGATTGAGACATGGGAAAAAGATATTCCTCCTATCGACCAGAATCTAGATGCCCTCTAGTAGGATATAGAGTGAATATAAGGCAGCTTAGAGGACCTTTGGAATGGGATGGTGTTCAATGATCTTGCATACAAAAAGAACATGCTAGCATAAATGATCCTCAGATAGGAACGAATGTATAGGGATATCCCTTGGGTAAAATGGATTAATGAGGGGGATAAGAACATGAGTTACTTCCACATTTTTATTAAAGGGAAAATATTTCCCATAATACGCAATACCATACGAGAGGATGGATCCTACATGGATAATTGAGAGGAAGTTTTAGTTATGGAATTATCATTAGTTAAAGATCTTCTAGCTGGAATGAATGTGAGGATTCCCACAGGGTACCCTTGTGGGAGTGCAGAACCTTGGGAAGTGATCCCCCTGTGTATCCTCAGAGAATAATGATATCCTGGGGGTGATCCCCAATGAAGAGGAGATTCATCTAGAGATGATTAACCTTAATGCAGAAAACTCACTAGGTCCTGACTTCTTACCTAGTTCATTCTATAGAGGTCTGTGGGAGAAAGTTAAGGGTGACATCGTTTGAGCTATCCAGGACTTCTTTCACGGGGGTTACCTACTGTGAGTGGCGAGTTCCATGAACCTCATGATCATTCCAAAGGATATGGACCCCTTATCTCTTTCTCATTATAGACAAGTCTCCATGAGAAATTTCCCCTATAAGATCATTTCATGTACCATTAACATGAGGTTATCCATATGTCTACCCCAATGTATATCTATCGAGTAGCATAACTTTGTGAGGGGCAGTCCATCCACAGAGAGATTGCACTGGCACAGAAAAAGCTGAGAGATATCAACTGTAAGACCCATGGTTACAATATGGACATGAGAGTCAACATGAATAAGGGTATGATAGGGTTGAATGGAGGTTCATTAACAGGGTCTTGACCAGCATGTGCATATCTCCCAATGCATTGGATATTTTCTCCAAATTCTTTAGATCTCTATGGATGAATTTCACCTTCATGGGGAGAACACATGACTTATTCCAGGCGGTACATAGCATGCATTCCATCTCACACATGATGTTTACAGATGAAATTATAATTTTATGAAATGTTTGAAAGAGATATACACCTGTCATGAAGAGGATTCATGAGGAGTATTGCTTCTATAGTGGACCACTGATCAGCAACCAGAAGAGCAACCTATATATTTCAAACAAGTGTGCTCCAATCTAGGCTATCCAATTGTGCAGTAGACTGGACATCCAACAGGGTACTTTTCCCATTGAATACCTCAACACCACCATATCTTAGGGTCTCATGTGTATAGAATATTTCATTCATGCGGTGAGTAAGATCACAAGGCGGGTCCTCAACTTGAAGAATCACATCCTATCCTTTGGGGGGAGCATAACATTGGTGAATAGTGCATTTTCTACATTTCCAGTGCACACGTTGGGTATGACCCCAGTTTCGTAATGGGTGATCAAGGATATTGAAAAGATGTTTTCTAGATTTATTTGGGATGCACTATCTGAAGGTAAGAGGAATTTGGTATCATGGGAGAAGATGGCCCATCCCATTCCTAATGGTGGGATTAACGAATGATGCTTGGGGAGAACTATTATTTGCATGCATAGGAAACTTGCATAGGAAGTGATTGAGAAATGTAATTTATGTGGGAGGGAAATGGCCCATAAATATATATGAAATACATAGGAAGTTAGGACATAGTGCTCCCCCTTATGGTCTAGGATTTCCCCCCCTCATTCAAACTCTTCAATAGTATACTCGATGGATTATGGGAGAAGGTAAAATTCACTTCTAGTTTCAAATATGGTCAGGCACTCAGATCAGTTATCTGGGGTGTCTCGCCTCTTCAATCTCCTTCAAGGAGGAGATCTTGCATCAGTCCTTCATCAGGGATGTGATGGACAAGAACCAACAAGACATTTTTTATACGATCACCATCAATCAAGAACTGGATATATATATATATGTTCACGCTTCTAATTTTAGGAACATCACACTGAAGGATTTTAATAGGATATACTCACCTTAGGATCCCCATGAGGGATAGGATGAGTTTTGTGGTGAAAAAGGATTCCAATAAAATATAATTTCCTTGTCTAGACGATTTGGAATTAGAAAGTACCAACTGATGAAAAAATTAAAAAAGTTGGGATCATCCTCACCTCTTGCTATCAATACTATAAGGACAAGCTGGAAGAAGGTGTCGAATATGTATTCTTCAAAGGAGAACGAGCCAAATATGTGTAGAGTTTATTTGGTTCCTTCAACGCTATCTAATCCACATCCCATCATGCAACTTTAATCTGGGATAATTGGTTCGATGGCTCCCCTAGCTAACGACCTCAAGTTGAATATTTATGGATACAATATTTTTGGTGACATGCATGGAGGAGGGGAGGTATATGACACTGGGGGATGTTTAGTCATCGCTTTCAAAACACATTATGGAAGTGGCACCTCACTTCAGGCGGAGGCGAATGAAGCTCTTACCAACCTCACTCTTTGTAACCAGATGAATATGGTACTTATTAAAGTGGAAACTGACTATATGATTCTATATAACTCCCTTCATAGAAGAGGATCCATTCCATTGTCGGTTTCATATATCATTGGAAATATTAAGGCCCTCCTCAACAGAAGTGTCATGATTACTTACACATGGCGGGAGGGAAACAAGGTTGCAGACCACCTGGCTTCACTGACAGAACATGGGTCCGATGTCAACTATCTCCCTAACTTCACTTTCCACAAACCATAACGGGCCAATTTGATCCAAGCATATTCTCTAGGTATTGAATACTTTAGGCCTCCCTAGGGAGGGGTGTGTTTTTCCCTTTATTTCCCTTGTTTTCCTCTTACTTCCATGTACTAGTCCTTGAATAAATTTAATGATGATGATGATGATAATAGATCAGTTTAGTAGTATTGAAGAAATAAATAAATACATGGTTCCCTTATTAAATTGTTAATTAAACATTGAACAAACCAATGTAAAATAAAATCCTTCCTTGAAACTTATTCAAATATTACATCTTCATAACAAGGGGAAGGAAAACAAATGAAGGGGTTCACTCAAATATTCAGCAAGGGTTAAATGAATCAATAAAATGTGTAGAAATGTAAATAAGGTATTGTCATCATGGAATGATAAATAAATGAAAAATAAATTCCATTAATAAAACCATAATGAAAGTGCATCCTTAGATTTTTTTTATAGTAAAAATATTATGGAAAGCAATAAATGAATACTGAATGAGGAAAATTATTAGTTATTGGATGTCAATTATATAGAACCTGAACCACTATACTATGAAACGATTTTATTATGTGTAAAAAACCCATTTTATTCTTCTTGGAAACAAACATGAAGGGTCTTTCACTAACTATTTTGTCCCATATGACCATTCGATGCATCAAGTGGTATATAATATAGGGCCCCACCAATCACTACATGTATAAATCAATATTAATACATAGATTCAGTTCAATAACAACATTATGAGAAAAAAATGTATTTAAAAATGTTATACTGTTAATTCCATAATGATATCCATGTTACATTAAGTATGGATATTTAACGAAGAATTCAATGAATGATGATCATAAATAAAATGGTAGTATACATACACTACAGACATGGAATTAGTGTCGAATAAGGTGTAACCAAATCAATATCATAATTATGTCTAAAAAAATTTAGTTAAATAATAATCGGGAATTCATATGGTGTAAAATTCATGGATCATGATAAATGATGTCCAAATAAAGTGAAAACCTTTAAAAACAGAGTTTAAGAATCTTTAGAAATGAGCAACTTTGGGGTAATTTAAGGAAAAATTTGAAAGAGTACTTAAAAAGGAAAAATGAATAATTATTTTTCGAAATCTAGAAATTAACATTGATCGTTTTTCATTTCAAAAAATGGATTTTAGAAAAATAATGATTTTAGTATATATTAAAGAGTGTACTTGAAAATGGGTATAAAATTGGGGGGTTCCCTTAAATTGTGCTTCCTTATCGGGAGGAATTGAAAAGGAACCCTTAAAAATATGTATTTCACCATCAATGAAATAATAATTGAGACAGGTAAATATTTTTTGAACATAAATTTAGAATTTATTATGGGTATATAAAAACAATTAGTAATTATATTGGGGTAAAGAGATAGAACTCGTAACTCGAATGAAAAAACAGAGACTGAGGGAGAATTTCTTACCTTATGTCCAAATGCAGTTAAAACATGTACTTAAAATCATGTATAATGAAATTAAATTCATTTATAAAGTAATTAAAATCCTATTAAACATGTACTTTATTTATTTTAAATTTTTAAGTTCATTTATGGACTTTTTGATGAGTTATAAGACTTGGTGTCATTGTTTGAGAGTGTTCATTTCTATAGTTTTCTTGATTGGTTCACTTGTATACATGTATGATAGATAATGTAAAATTGGAATTGTTTTCAAGACTCTAAATTATATGTTATTAGTGAACATAAAGAAGAGTAAATGGTCTTATATACCATTTTTTCATATATAAGTATGATTCATTTTATAAAATTTTAATGATACTTATTTATATTATTTTGGTGTTTTTCAATAGTCACACATTAGTTTTGTTTTAATAATTAATATTATGTATATATACAAGTTCCAGGAAACTAAATAAGTTTTAATATAAATTTTAAAATCTTTATTAACTATTATAATGGCTTTATGACCTACCTCAAATGTGGTAATGAAAAAACATCATCCACGATTGTAGTAAATCAATACATCACAGAAGATGTTTTATTTTTTTGAATAAAAGATATAGGAGAATGTTTTTGATGATTAATGTGGCTCTATTTTTACATAGTTTTAACGCATTTTTTATTTAATTTTTATCAATTAAATTAATTATTTTTACACTTTTTAAAAAATAAGGGCACTTTGGTATTTTCATCATTAAATCTATTAATCAATCAATTTCTCTAATTAAATATGTGTTTTTAGTGATTTTATTTAGTCATTATAATTATTTTAATTATATTAAATTACTTTTTTTTAATAATCTTAATTTGATTTATATTTTAATAATTTTAATAGTTTATTAACTAAATTAACTATTCATTGTTAATTGAAATAATGTAGATTAGTTTATATTTTAGAATTTTACTTTTTAAAATATAATTATTAAAAGAAATTAACTTTATTTATTTACTAGTTTAGTTACATTGTTTAATAAATAAATTTACAATTTAAGTTAATGTTTAATAAAATAATGTGTTTTTAATTTTATGTTTACATTTCATCATATAACTAATTAAATTTGTCATTTAATATCATTAGTTAATTTTATTTATTTCAAATTTTATGTTAGTAGTTAATTATTTTTAATGGTATCTCATTTATTTTGACATATATTTTATTAATCTTAAATTTTTTTAATAATTAAGTCACCTTTATTTTTAGTTTCTTAAATTATTTAGTTATTTTTTTAGTTGCATGTAATTATTTAATCTTAATGAATTTATATAATTTCCATTTTGTGTTAATTAATTAAGTTTTGTTCATTTTATTATTTGTTTGAAATTAAATTTTTTTGTTAAAGTTTTAATTTGCGCTATCGGTGAGTGACGCATCGATGCTACGTCACACCGATTCTTTGACTCACTGATCGCAACTCACCGATTTTTTTGTCACACAGAACTTTTTTATAACTATCGTTGAGTCATCACTAATCGATCATTTTGGAAAATCTTTGGTCTCTTTTGTGTATCCGTTTTGGTCTCACTTTTCATCGGTGAGTCATTGACTCACCGATATCCCAAATCATCATCAGTTCCACATCATGCCGATTATTTATTATTATTTTAACTATCAGTGAGTCATTATTTTCTTCTATCTGTGTGTCACACAATGATACTTTTTATTTCAATTTTCTGTTTATTATTTTGACTCCTCATTTTTTTTACCACTCCCCGATAGTTCATTTCATTTATTTAGCCTCCTTACGACACACCAATACACATATTTCCATCCTCTATGAGTCATCGATCCTATGCTCTTCCTTCCACGGATCCACTTCTTACTATCCGTCTCTCTACCTTGCACATCCCAAATCACCCACCAACGCTGTTCTTCTTATCTTTCTGCATCCATTCTGCAACACGCCATCATCACCCCTGTGTTGTCACGATTTTCATAGAATAGATCCTCAATGACTCAAAATCCGAGAATCAAAGTAGCTCAGAATATAAACTCAAACCAGAAATATTGATTTCTTGATTCAAATCAACACACTAAATTTTCCCCAAACTCAGTTTTTCATATAGTTATACTATGCTGTGTGTGAATTCTTGTGGAGGAATCCTCATGAGCCATTGTTTTGAAACGAGAGCCACTGTTTTTTCACTATTGAAGGTTGGAATCAAGCTGATCAGGTCAGGAATCTATACTCATTCCGCTACCATCGAGCCATCCTGCTTTACCATGCAGCTGTAGTTAGAAGAAAAAGGTTTCTCCGACCCGCCGCTTGATGGTGAGCTGAGGTCTACCATACTGACACTGAAATCTTTCCAGAGGAAGAGTTGAGCTGGGAGTCTATTTTACCATTGGGTTGATGAGTAGGTGTTGCGCGGTCCAACTCTGAAGAAGAACCCAAGAATCCACTGCCCCTTGTCGTCAGTGATGGGAGCTCAAGTTGCTAGAGATGCCGCGTCACCGGGGAAGCAGAAGAGGAGCCTGCTGCAACCTTAAGGAGGAAGAAGATCCCCTTCTCCTAGGGTTTCATCAAAATAAGGGGGAGAGGAGAAGAATAAGATTAAAAACAGTAAATTAAAATAAAAACTAAAAGAAATTATAACTAAATTAGAATATTAAACATTAATATTTGAAATTAAATAATTAACATAAGTTATTTAATAGAACATAATTATTAAACTTAAATAAAATTTTATTAAATTAAAAATAAATTAATAGTATTTTTTTTAAAATTGAATTAAAATAGATTATTAAAAAGATTTTTAATTATAAATTAATATTATGTATTAAAAATTATTTACTAAAAATATTTTAAATAAAAGTAAATAATAATAAAAATTTATAAATCAAAATATCAATAAACTAAACTAGTTAATTTAGAATGGTAATGATGTTAATTTTTAAAGTAATAATAAACATAAAATTTATAATTTATGTTAATAATGATAATGAATAAAAAATAATAACTTATAAACAATTTATCATGGAAATTAATAATTAATAATTTTTTTTAATAATAACAATAAACCATTTAAAAACAAATTCGATCAACTTATAATACGTAATTTTTTATAATTTATCTTTTATAATTAAATTATAACTAGTTTAATAATAATATATATTATAATTAATTAAAATACAATTATTAGTTTATAATAATATTAGTAAAATAATAAATAACATTATTTAAACATATATTAATTCATTTAAATTACTTTTAAATAAACTATTTTCTTAAATTAAAAATATTTATTTCCTTCGACTTTAAATTTTGTTGATTGTTTTTCTTGCACAGGTCC
The DNA here is from genome assembly GCA_963277665.1 of Viscum album. Taxonomy (NCBI): domain Eukaryota; kingdom Viridiplantae; phylum Streptophyta; class Magnoliopsida; order Santalales; family Viscaceae; genus Viscum; species Viscum album. The sequence continues at coordinate 28,482,685 of OY728152.1, forward strand.
ATTCAAGAGATGCATATACATCCGAGTGAACTCAACTAACTCATCCGGAGTTAGTTACGTGAGAAAAAACTAGCGTGGCGTGTTAGTCGTGAAAACACACACATGTTCGGTGTGGTAGTAAAAAGGAAAATTTGAGTCAGTGAAAAGTGGGGGTGACGAGCAGCAGATGATAGTGGGGTTTTAAAGGAAAAGTAGTAGCAGATAGAAAATTGGCATTCATTCCATGATCACATCCATCTGAGAGCAGATCTGAAGACACTCATTCACTAGAGTGAACACACCAGATTCGAGAGCAGACTCCCAGAAGCAGCGCGGGAGATGAGGAGGAGGCCAAAGATCCCAAGAGAAGATCAGTTTTTGGGGAGCTCTTCTTCCCTTTTTCATTAATTTTTGTACTATGTTCTTGGATTTTTTACACTTCTGTAATCAATATGATCATAGTTTAACATTATCTTATCTTGGGAATTTAATTCTGCTGGTTTGTCTTTAAAACTTCTTCAATTACGATACATTTTTCAGAATCATATTCAATCAGTGAGATTGGATTTTGATTATCTATTAAATTGATTCACCTCTAAATTGATTTCAAAATTAATAATTCAATATCGACTGATGAGGTTGTTTTTGAATGCATCTATCAAAATGTAAATGTCAATAACATTGGAAATTCACAGAGAGTTTATTTCCAAATATTATTTTCTCAAACTTCTTAGCCGTCTGGTTAAGTTTTTGTGGGGTGAAATCCAAGACTTAATCCTCTACCTGTTGAATTTCAAGGCATGGTAAATTTATTAGTTTTTCATTGATGTGTGTTTCCACAAAATGTTTTGATGAAGAAAAGTATTTCAACCAGTAGATTAGATTTTCCGTGTGAATTTTGTTGGTCTGAGCTCATTTTCCATTACTTTCTTAATATTAGTTTTCTATATTTCTTTAGTTTATCAGTACATAGTATAAATTTTATTTTCTTTGTTAAAAATATTATCTCCTAACCCTGTTACTTTTTCAAAAAAATTAAAACGTAAAAAAGATGTCCACTCCCTCCACTGCTGACAATAGTGGAGTTTAATTTGTTTAAAACCTTAGGAAACTCACCGGACTCCTCTATGGTTCGACCCTGCACCACCGTGCAAGTGTATATTAACAAATGTAATTTTTAGTGTCCTGTCAACCTCCAGCCTTTTCAAAATTTGGCTCTATTACTGTGGAATTCATGGGATCAGTATTTTATGTTTTAGAAAATTTTTAAAAAAAAATTAAAAAAATTTAAAAAATAATATAAAAAAAACAAATTAAAAAAATGATTTGAATTGTATCTGCTTCTTGGGCTATTTCTGAAAAATCTACTCAACTATGAAACTATGTGTTTTTAATCTCATTTGTTTTTAGTTTTAAAAAAATGGAACCTCAATAGAACTGGAATCTACTAGGGCCTCATTGTGTTTGCAATGGCAGTTTTGGGCACACTTCCTAGAAGTGTGTCTATAACTAACCACAACAGATTGATTATATAAGGCCCCAGCCTTAAACCATACTTAATCTTGAGTTATTACAAGATTACACATTGAGGATCTTTTCAGGTTTAGAGTTTTAGAGAACTAGAACATAAAACTTGCATTACATTCCACATATAAACAAAGTGGTTACATAAAGATAGTATTCATTTTTCCCATCAATGGAAACATATTTAAAATAAAACATGGATTTTTCTTGACACTTCCTTGACACTATCATCATATCATGTACCATTCCCTTGATCTGTGAAAAACATTTCAAAAAAACATGGGATGAGCATAAAAAGCTCAGTATGGGTTATAAAAATATGGAAACGAAACATGAGTTCATATATACATAAGAATAAAATCCTACTTTACCCATAAAACATAAGCACATTAACATACCTCATCAAATCACGAATAAATCCTAGAAATCATAAGACATAAAGGTAACTTGAGGCATTCATAACATTCTTACGTAGGGAGTAACCCTCTTGGTTATATTTGGAATACCCATCACAATATATTCCCTAAATCTCTTCCGAGAAACCTTAATGTTTCACTCCTTCGCGTTACCCATTGCATTGGAGAGCTATATCGGGCTCACCCGCCCTTAGTTTATCACCGAACCACCCGTCTTCATAATAATGCCCAAGAACCTCAACATAATCGTATCACATAAAACATGCATAAAGGAAACATAACATTTCCACCTTTTAATCACAAGATATCAATACAACACATTGATATAAAAACATTATGAAAACCATTTTCAATACCAAAATAAAAGAAAAGTAAAACAAGGTATTTATATTTCTTTTAATAAGAAGGTATGGCTTGTAGAGGAAGCCGAAACTCAAATAATGGTCACGGTGGTGGAGAAGTCGTTGTCGCCACATACGTACGACAAAACATTCCCTTTTGTCTTTTAGAAAAACGCTTCGTATAAAAAATATTCCTTTTGGATAAACGTAAAAGTCAAAGGGGTTTATACACAATATAAAATAAGGTTTAGTATAAAACAAAATATGCCTCAATGAAAGGAGATTGAGACGAAGTCCCATACCTCGGGTCCGCCATGGCTCGGTCGTTCTATAATCTCCTGAATAATAAACTTGAGTTAATTTCTACTTGTTTAATAACATTTTTTAAGTTCATTATTCCTTTTATATCACTTATTTTCATGTCATGAACACTATGTAATTATTTAAGTTAATAACGGTCGTTTTAACGATCATTGGTACTTGAGTAAAAAATAAGCCCTTTACAATTACAAGTTGTTCATGTATCCATTATATCCAGAATGGTATTCATGATTTAGATATCATATATGTCATATATATCCAGTACATGCTTTCATTTATAATATTACATAATCATTTAGAGGTATGAAATGAAATGCACCGCTCATGGAGACGGTAAGCCGTACATACGCATGGACGCTACTTTCATTTATATTTCATATTTTATAGAATGTAATCATAATGATATAAAAGTGTATTATAATTATAGTGTAATATCATATATAATATGATAACTTCATCCTTTATACGTCCCACATATGGTATTTAACGAATCAAATCACTTTGAGGGGGCGGTAGTCCGCACTTCCTTAAATGAAGATTTCACGTTTACCCATAATGGGAACCATAAAGGGATGCCCAAAATGAAAAATACATAAGCTTAAGGAAAACATAAACATATTATATATCATATATAAATATAGTTTCATCTTAATGGCCACCTTTGAAGGTGTTAAAAGAATGTTGAACAATCATCGTTTCGGGAGGCAGAAATTCGCCATCCACGAAAACAATATGTTCTTTAACCATTAGATGTAGGTGTGTGTAAGTGTAGCTCGAATAATTATTATAAAAACATACTAGTATATTGAATATACTGGAGTTGTTACAAAAGAAATTAATAAAAAGAGTTTAGGGGGTTGGAGAAGCAAAATAAAACAAAAGGACTCAAGTGAAGACATTACCTTAAAATCGGGTAACTTCCTTTAGTTTGAGCTCAAAGGCTTCCTTGGGAAGACTTCTGCCCAAATTGAGGCTTAAAGGAGTTAGAGAGGGAAGTTGAGAGACAAAATGGGAAGGTGTTGGCCGATCCAAAGGCTTTGGAAGTGTGGGTAAAGAGGTAGAGGTGGGGGCCTTTTATAAGAGGAGAGGAGGGGCACTCTTGGAAAGTAAAGAAACGTTACATTATTTTAAAATGAGTTTCGGATTCAAAAGGTCCCACATGGATATAATTCTAGGTTAACGGGATAAGGGTTCTAAATCCACCCATCCAATAGGTTTTGGACATGGGTAGTTCATAGATTTTACATTATCATTTCATTTTATTTTAATCCTTTATTAATGAGGTAATCACTGCATCATCATGATGTCATAAATAAATTAACATATTTAATGTCTAATTTTTTTTAAAAAAATTTCATGATGTAGGAAATCGTTTTATCTTTCTAAAGAATATTTATAGTAAAAAATCTGACTTGTATAACCCCATGTAAAAATTGTTTTAGTAAAACATCTCATGTTTGTGTCATTTTTACTTTAACATTTAATAAAAAGTTATTTATGTCATTTCCCAAACAAAGTGGCTCCATGGGGTCCCCCAGTTGACCCATGGCTTTTATTGGTCGGTCATGACACATCCAATGAGGGTAGGACATGTTTCTAGGTCATTTCATATTATTAAAACATTAATTTTACCTTAAACTACACTAATTACCACTAATCGCGATTAAGAACTTAAAAGTTACTATTCACCAAAAAATTATTTTAATCTCATTGAACCACATTTTACTTCTTAATTACAACCATGTATGTATGATTTTTGAAAATCAAATCACAGAAGTGACAAAGTTTCATTTAAATGAAAAATCAGTTTCTTTAACTACCACTTAGTGGTTTCACTATTCATCAAAAATTGAAGTTTTTCAGAAAAATACCAAAAGTTCACCCTAAGGTATATTTGATATTCTGAATTCAAAAATGATGTCTATTTTACAAAATTCAAATCATATAAGTCACATTAATTAATTTAATAATTAATTCCCGTTTTCATGACAAATAGCGTGTTTTATGAATCATTAAGTATCAAAAGAATGACACTAGTTTAAGTCCAATTTCAATGTGAAATTGATTCCACTGACTACCATTGTATTAAATGGTAAAAATATATTCTAATTTCAATTTAAAACAAATTCAAAAGATAATATAATCATATAAATAAATTATATTAAAAAGATGTTTTGAATTCAAATACAACATTTTTCACTATTCCTTAAAAAATGAACGTTATCGGAAAAATACCAAAAATTCACACAATGTAAATTTTGATGTCCCAATCATAAAGAATAAGTTTATTTTGACAAACATATCTTATAAAATTGTCAAAATATTGATTTAAAAATGGTTTTCCATCAAAAGGCAGTAAAACAATCTTTTAAAAATATTAGTGTATTTCATGCTTAAGATTGGATTTATTTTCATTTTAAGCCTCTAAAACCCTATCTAATTCATTAATAGGCATAGATAAAAATATCTATTATTCATTACTTACTTGGTATGTTACATCCTTCCCCCCTTTAGAAAATTGCATCCCTGCAATTTATTTACATATCAAATAAATGGGGGAACTTATCCCTCATTGCATTTTGAGATTCCAATGTTGCCTCTTCCATCATGTGGTTTTTCCACAAAACCATTACCTGATGAATCACCTTATTCCATAACACTTGCTCCCTATGGTCAAGAATCTGGACCGGTTGTTCCTCATATGATAGGTTCTCTTCCAGCTGAACTACCTCTGGACTCAAAACATGAGATGGATCTGGCATGTACTTTATCAACATCAAAACATGAAAAACATTGTGTACCTGAGATAAACTCGGAGGTAAATCCACTCAGTATGCAACTGATCCAACTCTCTCCAGAATTTCATATGGTCCAATGAACCTTGGACTCCGCTTTCCTTTCTTACCAAATTGCATCACACTTTTCCATGATGATACTTTGATAAAAACATGATCACCTACCTCAAAAGATAGATCCTTCCTCTTGTTGTCCGCATAACTCTTCTGCCTGCTCTGAGATTGTAGACGCCGGAAAAGTCCGTTGCTCCCAAACGAAGCTCCGGATGCGGAAAGCGAGGTCATATTTGGAGTCGGAAGGATGTTTCGGAGGGCCCGGAGGCCTTGCGCGGAATTTCAGAGGCACGCGCGCAAAGGGGATGTTCCGCGCGCAAACCCCCCGGGATGCGCGCAATGCTCCGGTCCGGCGCGCAATTCTGCGCGCCGCGGGTCCGCGCGACTCCCTTACGCGCCGCGCCCGATTCCGCGCCCGCGAGAAGAATTTCGCGCTCGCACCCTGGATTCCGCGCCCGGGGTTGCCTATAAATACAAGGCGACCCCCAACGTTTCAAAGGTTGCTGGAAGTCGAAACGTCTCCCGTGCGCGCAATTCAACCCCTTCCGCGCGCAATGACGAACTTCAGGTAACCTCCTTTCTTTCGCGCAAGAAAGCCTCGGGGTCCGCCTTCGCGCGCAATCCCCGCTGGCTCCTTTCATTTGAATAAAAACTCACCCTAAGGCCTTTGCGCGCAACAGAACCCGCTTGCGCGCAATTGCCCCCGGGGTGCGCGCAATCCGGCCTGATTGCGCGCACCCCCCCTTCTTTCAAGTGGCCATTCGTTAAAGAATGAGCCGTTGCCCCCGCGCGCTATCCGAAGCCCGGTGTGAGCAATCTCAAGCATCCGCGCGCAAGGCGCTGGCCCAATTGCGCGCCAGCCGCCCCGATTGCGCGCCGGCCCGCAGTATTGCGCGCAAAGCTTCCTTTTTGCGCGCAATCTGCCAGGGTCGTCCCCGTTGACCTCCTAAGGTTACCCGCCTGTGTGGCACCCGATGATTCTCATCCCGGGTGCCCGCACCGTGCGTTGTCTTCCCGTGCGGCCCTCCAGGCTTGCGCGAAGTGACACGCACCTATGTCCAGCATGACGTTAAACTGCATACTCGTCCAGCATGACGTTAAACTGCATATACGTCCTGCACGACGTTAAACTGTACATCGTCCGTGCTGCAAGACGTTAAACTGCCAAGTGCCTCGTCCTCAACACATGACGTTAAACTGTACTTCGTCTGGCAAGACGCTAAACCGTCCGCAACCTGATCCCGTGCTCCGCACGCAGGGTCTCCCCCGGTTTGGACGTGGCCCCCACCCGCTCGTCTCTGCAGGGATGTCGGGATTGTCCCCCTTTTGGGACGATTTAATGGGAGTGGCTTTTCCCTACGGGGGCAGGGTATTACAAACCCCTAGTTTCTCGTGGGAGGCTGCACATGTGTATCTCCATTGCACCTCCCCACTGCCGAAGCCAGTAGAGGGTCTGACTGGGATCGAGGTGTCTTTTGCTTTCGGTCCAAGTCCCTTCCAACTGAGTTTTGCAGTATCCGGGCTGCCCCAAGTGCGTAAGTCCTGACAGATTGAACTACGTGGACTTTGATCCCTGTCTTCTATACAGGGTACGTAGGAAGCCTCCCTGAGGCCCAAGCCCACCACCTGGTCGTTCCGGTCGTATTTACGTCCGTTCGTCCATCAGTGGACCCCTCCAGGGTTCACGCTTGCGTTGATTCACCTATGAATCCGCCCCTGTGGAAGACTGCCCGTGTGTATCTCCACGGTGCCTCCCCACAGCCCCCCTTTTCCATTTCCCCTTTTATCGTCCAGCATGACGTGAAACTGTGATCCACCCGGCCGTTCCATCCCCCCTCCGTGCGAGGTGGTTCGGTTCAATCCTCCGCCCGGCGGCCTCGACCTCTTCGTGAGTCGGCTTGCCGACGTCCAGCATGACGTTAAACTGTATGCCCGAACTACGTTGACTTTGATCCGTGTTAACGCGCGGTACGTAGGAAGCCCCTCTGGGGTCCAAGCTCTTTACTCCATCATCCACCCTGATCCTTACCCGGGCCGCCACATCCCGGTGGGGTCATGCCACTTCACTTCACTCCACGTTACTTGGGAAGCCGCCCATGTGCTGGCCCCAGCGTCGGAGGTTCCCCGCAAGGGGTTCTGTCATCTGATCCACTTTTCGTGTTGATCGGTCCGATGCCGTCCCCGCTGGACGTTAAACTCGCGGCATACCCCGTGTTAAACACGGGAAGCTGAGGAAAACCTCAGGTGACACAGTTCCCCGCACCTAGTACGGGATGCCTCAGGCCATCGTGCCTTCGAGAAGCCCTATTAGGGACGGAAGACAGACGTGCAGAGCCGCAGTGTTACGACACGCCCCCAGCACCCAGAGCCACCCGGCCTTCTCACCGCAGGTTGCTGCCCCGCCCAGACTCCTTGGAACGTCCGGGCGGAAGCAGCGTAATTAACCGGTGTCCATGAAGATATGGCGCCGGGAACGAGATTCACGAACATTCTTAAGTCTATGAGGGAGACCCGGATTAGGCGACAAGTTCCGAGGAGACGTCCAAGGAAGGAGAAGCCGACATCCCATCATCCCGGTTTCGATCAAGGAGCAGACGCCCCTGAATAAGGGACGGATGCCGCCCGCCCTTGGAAAGCGGGACTGCGGGACCACAAGCCGCGCTCCCATCCCCTCGGGTTGACGGGTGCACGCGCGAACGCGTCCTGGCGGAACAGCGTAACCCGACGCACATCCGCACCGAAACAGAAAAATGGTGAACCCGACGTGAATCTCTTCTCCTCGATACAAAGACCGATGGCTTTCAGAGGTGTTGGAAGACCGGCGTGTTGCCCGGCCAAGCATTCAGTCTTACCCGCCAGGGGCTGGGGAAGGGACATCGGGCACTCCGTCTCGCAACGTCGAGGGCCTGGGTTCCCCCCACGGAAGGCGTCGTGGCGCTAATGGTTGGTTGTCGATTCCTTTTTCCTGTCAGTATTAATGGGTCATTCTCCCTGCTTTCAGAAATCAGGTCGCCCGATCTAGTGCCCGAACGCCACCCGCCCACTGGCGCAGGGACAGGGGAAACACCGACGCGGCTACTCCGCGCGGTCCCGCCCGTTCCACAGCCGTCCCAGCAGCCGCAATTGCGGGACGACCACGCCCTCTCTCCCCCTCGGAGGTCATCCAGAGAAGGGTGATCAACACCCTGGTGCGGAGATACGAGGAAGAGGGAGTCATCCCCACTAGGGAAATGGCTCGCCTAGACCTTGAGGAGGCTGCGCCTCGCCACCACCGCCGCCCCCGAGGGCCGCGCAGGGAGGCACCGCCGCCTACCTCAACGTCCAACCGCTTCGGGAGCTTATCCCCGGAGCGCTCTGACAGTTCCCTTCCCTATGCGGATGAAGTGGAAGATGCCCAGGATCACCCTATCCGAGGTCCGCTCCAGGGATCCACGATAAGGGCTCCCGCCAGGCCACGGCGACATCGCCGCCAGGCCCCTCAAGTCGAGGAACAGGCTCTCCACCTGCCCGCGCCGCTCATCCCGGCTCGTCTGTCTCGATGCCAACGTCGGGCACGAGCGGAAGAGGATGCCCACCTTGGGGCTCTAGCAACAGCGGCCGCATTGGCCCAAGCCACTGCTGGCTCCAGTCGCCAGGCCTCTGCGCATCCTGAGCGGGGGAACTCCTATGCCCGACCCGGATCGAGGCCCCGACCGCCCCAAAGGCAGGTTGGGTTGACTCTCCCGGTTGCTGGCACTGGCAGTAGCCACCGCGGACCACCTCGCGGTAGCGCTATTCACCGGCAGGATCTACTCTGTGTGGCCGATCCAGGAGGCATGGGTCATCCCACCTCCCGATCCCGGCCCGGAGTCCTGCCCGGGATCATCTCTCCCCGCGTCCCCTTTGATATCTGTCCCGGTGCCCCTCGCACCTTGGTTCCCAGTCCTCTCGGCCCCAGCACCAGTGCGGCCGGAGGACGCCAGGACAGAGATCAGCCCTGCCCCGAAGAACCACCCAGGGGCAGGAAGGCAAGGCGTCGACGCCGAGGGAAGAATGTTGCGGAGTTCCGGACAGAGATCCGACCGGTTTGCTTCTCTGACTCAGAGGCAGAGTACGATTCGGCGACAGAGCCCCTTCCCCAATCCCGCCAGTCAAGGGCAGGGGTAGGAATGCGGCACGTCAGCCTCGTGCTCCCCGAGAGCGAGATCGATGTGATCCCCGCGTCTCTCCGAAGGTATATCCGGAGTAACGAGGGCCTGGTAGACCCCCAAGGATCAAACTTGCGGTTGGTACCGGCCCCTCCGGAAGTGCCTTCCGTCTCGATCAGAGAAGCCGGAGACTTTTTCTGGGGACCGACGGTCGAACCACGATCTGGTGCGCCCTCGGCGAGCACCGATGCTACGGCAGGATGTTCGCTCGCCGGCCCGTCCTATCGTGATGTGGTAGCTGGGGCACCGCCACCCTCAGGGGGAGGCCCGGGATATGGAGGCCAATCGGCCTGCTCGCCGTATTCACCGCCGGCCAGCCCGTCGGCCCGACGGCCCGCCTCGGCACCACTACCAGTTCCTCGTCCGTTCCCAGCCATGGAAGAGGACCGAGGAGATCTGGGTCCCGAGTTTGAGTCGTGGAGCTTCTGGACCGTCCTTGCAGAGGGCCACTTCCCTGAGAAGTTTTGGCCAGTCGCAGGACCGGGCTTTGATGCACCCGAATCGCTCACCCCGGATGAGTTCGAGTGCTTCCGCCGAACTCTCCGGGAGACTCACTCCCGTCTTCACTGCCTACAAATGCCATACCCCGGGAGTCAACTACACCTGGAGGATATTGGTGAGCAGTGCCGTCAAATTGACCTGGCCATGCTCCCCGCGGTTCGGCACCCCGGGTCATTTGGGCACTACGAGGCCCTCCAACAACGATGCGTTGAGTGCTTTCAAGTACTCCGCAAAGTTATCGAGGAAGCCACTCCCCACGTGTATATCCGTGGATGGGGGCAGTACGCTGCCCTACGCTTCAGTGTGATTCGCCGACAGCCCGATTCGTTGGGTGGCCCTGAGGGTATATCCCCAGGGACAGGAACAGTCAATATGGCTGACCTGTCGGGAGAGGGGAACGACTTGGAACTTCTCGACGGGGGCTTCCCCCCCGAAGACAAGCCGTCGTCAGACCCATCAGTGAGAGTTACTCGTCATCAGAGGAACCTCCTGGGGCTCCCCGCACCCACTGAAGCACTGACGTTGAGCCGAAACGTCAGCAAAGGAAAAGAGCACAGCGAGGCTATAAGGCCCGCCGACCCATCTGCCTCCATGCGGAAGGCAGAGGAGGATCCCGAGAAGGCTACGCTACGTCAGCAGCTCGCCGAACAGAAGAGGCTGGTTGACCAGCTCCTCGCCGAGCGCGCTGCAGAACGGCGGCCTGACTACGGTGATCCCAGGCCAGGGCAGCAGGGACCGGAACAACCACCCCTCGATGAGACTCTCCCGGGCAACCGTGATTACGCCGTGTTCGCCGACAGGAGAGAGGCCATTGCCTACGGCAAGAGGGCGCGGTATGTTTCGCCACACCCTCCCGAGCAGCGCGACTACCCGAGAGATCCCGCTCGGATTCCTCCCGCTGCCCCAAGGGCCGCTCCGCCAGCCATCCCACGAGCTGCCGAGTTCGACGATCCGGTCGACGACCCGATTGAAGGGCCATGCAATGCGCTCATGGTTAGAGATCCTCGCCAGGACTGGAACCCATGTCCGGACGATCCGATGGCGGCACTCATTGCCCGCTTGGAAGCCTTGGAGACTCGGCAGGTGGCGATCCCACCGGACGGCAAGCCATACCCAGCATGGGTGGATGACATGCCGGCGCCTCCGGGATTCGGGAATCCCACTTTCGCCCCCTTCAACGGGACCGGAGATCCGCCACAACATTTGGCCCATTTCAACTCGAGGTGCGGGCCTATGTTGGGGACTCCGGCGCAGCAAGAGGCCGCTAAGCTTCGCTGCTTTGTCCAGACACTGGAAGGGCCAGCATTTGTCTGGTACAGCCAGCTCCCCGTCGGGTCGGTAACCAGCTGGGAGGACCTCCGTAGACAGTTCCTCTACCAGTTCAGTTCCACGACCCGGAAGACGAGTATCGCAGACCTCTTCAAGTGCAAGCAGAGGCCTGATGAGCGAGTCGCGGACTTCGTCGCCCGATGGAAGGGTCTCACGTATTCCCTTGACATGCCATTGACTCAGGAGCAGTTGCTGACAATGTGCGTCGGGAACGTCAAGACCGAGCTGGTCCCTTCCCTGATTACTCAGAATTACCCCGGAGGGTTCAAGGACTTCTCAGACAAAGCTCAACGTCTTGAGGAAGCCCTGCAACAGGCCAGCCAGGCACACCCGCTGCCTCCTATGATTCCTGCAAGGAGAGCCAGCAGGGCTGAGCCCGCTGCTGTGGCCCAGATAGAGGCTCCCAGGCCGTTGGAGCTGCTGCCGGTGAGGCCAGCTCCGCAGCCTCACAGGAATCCGCCTCCACGGGCTCAGTTCCCGGCCCAGCAACGGCAGCCTCAGAACCGGCCGGCCCCTCCGCGTAATGTACCGCCGCAACCCCGGCGAGATAATCAGGGTCCACCTCCTCGGCAGGCCCCTCCGGCCCCTCGTCAAGACCGCGCTCCCAGGGGCCCGCGACACCTGACGTACTCATTCCATGAGGATCAGGTCCCCGGTTATTTCCGGAGCGCCCTGGAGCAGAGGATTGTGCGATTGCCTGAGTGCTGGAGGCCAGAGGAGGCACATCTCACGGATAACCCCCGCTACTGCCCCTACCATCGGGCCCTGGGGCACACCATCCAGCGGTGCTATGTGTTCAAGGACTGGCTCCAAGACCAGATTAACAACAATGTAATCAGGTTGGGCCCAGCTCCAGCACAGGTAGCGGGCGTGTTCGTGGGATCAGATGACGATAGTGGCAACGAGGACGAATGGCAGCTGGTCTCCGACCGCGGGTCCCAGAAGTATAATAACTGGATGGCCCGCAAGACGACCATTCGCGCCCAGGGAATCATCCGTGCGCGCTTGAATCAGCCTGAGCCCCCAGAACCTGCGGGTGCTGCTTCGGCATCGTCGTCCCAGTCTGCCTCCTCCAAGAGGAGCAAACGGCGGCAGCGCAAGAAGGAAGAGCGCGCCCCGCCAGTTCCGCCACTATCCCGTACTCTCGGCGATTTCATGCCCCCGGAGATGGGGGTCCCTCCTCGGATCCGCCCGGTGATGGATGATTCGTCCGATGACGGTATTGGGTACGCTTCGGTTAACACCGTCGAGCTGGTAAATCCCTTTTCGGTTCCCGACGTTGAAGAACACCAGGTGGACCTCCCTAGCGTCCCCGGTCGTCGCCACCGTCGGAAGAACCGCAGCAGCAGGAGTCGCCGGGGCACAGCCGTCGGTACCTCCGGCCAGGCCGTGCACGCCACTGAGACTAGGCGGCAGGCTCAAGATCGAGCTCAACGTACGCAGGCTCCCCATCCGGGGATGACGGATTCGCCTCCGCCACTGTTTGTGGTATGGGACCGGGCAGAACCGCCTCAGCCGCGTCGCGACCAGCTCCGCCCTGCCACAAGTCCATCCCGGCCTCCTGACTCCAGTACGGTGACCATTTCCCGGACTGCGACCAGTGAACAGCGAGATGCGCCAAGTACCAGTCGGCCGCCGATCCAACCGGTAAGGCCCGTCATGCCACCAACCGCAGAGCAATCTCCTGCAACCAGGAGCTCGCGCTTGGCCAAAAAGTATGATGTCCTGAAGCACTTGGCCGACATCCCAGCAAGGCTCTCCATCCTTGAGGCTCTGCGCATGTCATCTGAGATGCGCGAGGCACTCGCTGAAGCCCTGAAGAGCCCCCTCCAGTTCGAGACAGAGGTTGCGGCTGCAGAGGCCTTCCACGCCGAAACGATCGAGGACGCCGAATGTCAGGCAATTATCTCGTTCTCTGGTAAGGATGAGGACCCTCCTATACAGGGACACATCCGTCCGCTGTATGTCACTGGCCAGTTCAATGGCCTTGAAGTCCGGCGTTGTCTTGTCGACACGGGGTCCGGGATTAATCTGATTCCAACTCGGACGCTCCGGAGATTGGGGTTGTCTGAGGATGACTTGATTCCCTCCGACCTCAGGATCCAGGGGTACGACCGCACCGAGCAAACCCCGGTCGGCAAGATACGTTTGAAGACCCAGTTCGGTGACTTGGTTGCCAACACCGAATTCATGGTAGTCTCTCAGGACACTGCGTATAACGCATTGATGGGCAGGCCATGGCTTCACCTTCATGCGGCGGTTCCCTCGTCATACCACCAATGCCTCAAATACTCCCTTAATGGTCGAGTAGGCGTGCTTCAAGGAGATGCCTCTCCTTTTGCCTCATGTGAAGCCCGCTATCTGGACGCGGACTATTACAAGAGCAAGGATAAGCAGATCCTGGCAGGTGAGGTTGAGCCTGTCGCTGTTGCAAGCGATCCCTGGGCAAGTCTGGATGACGCTTACGTCCTCCCGATTCACCGGTTGGACGTCGCCATGGTCTTGACGGTCCGCGAGTCTCCTGATGAGACGGCCGCGACCGCCCGCGCCAGCACCAGTGGCCCAGCAGGATCTGGTAGCCCCAATGCAGTTTCCAACGCAGTCTCTCCCGTGGATGATCCCTCCCCGAGTGGAGAGGGTATGGAAGACGCACCCCCAGCCTTTGAGGAGGGCGTCCCCGCCACGGTCGATGAGTTAATACAGGTGAACCTTGGAACCGAGGCAGATCCAAGACCCACATTGGTTAGTGCCGCCATGCCCTCTGAGGAGCGGCAGCAGTACGTGGACTTTCTCAGGCAGCACCGTGATGTGTTCGCTTGGGGCTATGACGAGATGCCGGGGCTAGATCCTCAGGTAGCCGTCCACCGCCTAGGTCTCCCGGCGAACCATCGCGGGTTCAAGCAGCCTCCCAGGAAAATGCACCCATCCCATGGTGCCATGGTTGAGGCCGAAGTTGACAAGCTTATCAAAGCCAACTTCGTGAGGGAAGTTCAGTACCCCAAATGGCTGGCCAACATTGTGCCGGTCAGGAAGAAGAACGGGCAGATTAGAGTCTGCATCGACTTCCGCGATCTCAACCGCCACTGTCCGAAGGATGATTTTCCCCTTCCAGTGACAGAGCTGTTGATTGATGCCACGGCAGGGTTCCAAGCCCTCTCCTTCATGGATGGATACTCCGGATACAACCAAATTCGGATGGCCCCTGAGGATGAGGAGTTCACTGCCTTCAGGGCCCCCCAAGGTACCTTTTGCTACCGGGTCATGCCCTTCGGCCTGAAGAATGCAGGTGCCACCTACCAACGGGCGATGCACCGCATATTCAAGCCAATCCTCGGCACACTGGTGGAATGCTACGTCGACGACTTGGTTGTCAAATCGCGCCAGCGTCAGGACCATCTCAAAGATCTTGAGAAAGTGTTCAGCTTCCTCCGGTCTCGCTGCCTGAAGATGAACCCGTTGAAGTGTGCCTTTGGGGTCACCTCCGGAAAGTTCCTTGGATTTGTGGTAAGATACCGGGGTATTGAGATCGACCCAGAGAAAATCAGGGCGATTAGCCAGATGCCTCCCCCGGGTACCGTCCGGGAACTGCAAGGGTTCCAAGGCCACTTAGCCTATATACGCCGATTCATCGCGAATCTGGCCGGCAAGTGTAAGCCCTTTTCTCGGCTTATGAAGAAGGGTGTCACCTATGTATGGGATAAAGAGTGTCAGACCGCTTTCGAGGAAATCAAGCAGTACCTGCTTCAACCTCCGGTCCTGATGCCGCCCGTATCCGGAAAGCCGCTGGTCCTTTATGTGACCGCCCTGGAACGGTCCCTGGGTGCCCTTCTCGCCCAGAAGAACAACGAGGGAACAGAGAATAGCCTCTATTACCTCAGTCGCATGCTCCTCGATGCGGAGGTTAGGTATTCCCCCATCGAGAAGAGCTGCCTGGCGCTCGTATTTGCCGTACAGAAATTACGGCACTACTTGCAGCACCATGAGGTACAGTTGGTTTCTCGGGTAGACCCGTTGAAATATATCCTGAGCCGACCTATGTTGACTGGCCGTCTAGCGCGGTGGGCTGTGATTCTCCAGCAGTTCGACATCAGGTATGTGTCTCAGAAGGCCATCAAAGGGCAAGCGTTGGCAGACTTTCTGGCCGCTCACCCGACCTCCGCGGATCAGCCGCTGGATCTAGGCTTTCCTGATGAGACCATTCTCTCGGTTGATCGAGCCGATCCATGCTGGCAGATGCACTTTGACGGTGCCTCCCGGAGCCCCACCGGTAGGAGACTCGATAATCCTAAGCTCAACAGAGTGGGCTTGGGTATCGTCTTCATTACCCCGGAGCGAGCCGTGCTGCCATACTCTTTCCTGTTGTCAGAGGGCTGTACCAACAATGAGGCGGAATACCATGCCCTCATCACCGGCCTCGAGTTAGCTCTCGAGATCGACGTGCCCCATCTGTGTGTGAAAGGGGACTCCGAGCTGGTCATTAAGCAGATCAATGGCGACTATGTTGTCAGGAAGCCGGAACTTGTGCCATTGTTGGAGTGCACCCTCCTTCTGATGGCCCGGTTCCCTTCTCGGCCAGAAATTGTCCATATTCCCCGGTCGCAGAACGGTCGAGCAGATGCTTTGGCCAGCCTGGCTGCGTCACTTGCGGAACCTGAACAGGACAACCTGATCGTCCGCGTGACGCGCCGCAGGCTCATCGCTCCCGTTATCCCGGAAGAAGATCGCGGCCCGTTGGTAAGTAATCTCACCACGGTTGCCCCTATGCCCGGAGCCCCGAGTACCCCAGATATAGCAGTCGGATCAGCCCCTGATTGGAGGACGCCTTTGGTTGAGTACCTCCAACATGGCATTCTTCCGTCAGATCGGGCCGAGCGCGAGCGAGTTCGACGCCGCGCATCGCAGTTCGTCCTCCAGAGCAGTCCCGGCCTGGAGCAGATCCTCTACAAACGCGGATTTGATGGTGTTCTCCTCCGTTGCCTTCAGGGAGTTGAGATCCCACGAGTCATGCAAGAGGTTCATGCTGGTTCATGCGGCGCCCACCAAACTGGGCCGAAGCTGTCCCACCAGATTCGGAGGTTGGGATACTTCTGGCCCTCTATGATCCATGACTGCATCGAGTACGCCAGGAGGTGCCATGCGTGCCAGGTTCACGCGAACTTTGTGCATCGGCCGCCGGAGCCTCTCCATACCACAAGGTATTCCTGGCCCTTTGCAGTCTGGGGACTGGACGTTGTGGGACCTTACCCGCCGGCGACAGCTCGCCAGTGCCGGTTCATTCTGACCGCCACGGACTTCTTCTCCAAATGGGCAGAAGCGATTCCGCTCAGAGAGGTCAAATCCTGTTCGATCGCTGACTTCGTGACCTCCAACATCATCTATCGATTTGGAGTGCCTCACGCTATCCTCACGGATAACGGAACCAATTTCCGAGCAGCCGAGTTGAAGAAGTTGTACGCCAAGTATAACATCCGCTCGAACCATACATCTCGCTATCATGCGCAGGCGAATGGACAGATCGAGGCGTTTAACAAAACCCTCTCTAACATTCTGAAAAAGATGGTTGGTCAGAACAAGAAGAGTTGACCGGACAAGCTCCCCAACGCCCTCTGGGCTTATCGGACGACGACTCGCAATTCCACCCAGACGACCCCTTATTCCCTGGTGTATGGAGCTGAGGCCGTCCTGCCCATCGAGATCCAGTTACCGTCCTTGCGCACTGTGGTCTACGACCAGCAAGCGCCGGACAGAGTTGCTGAAGCCCGTCTAGTCGAGTTGGAAGCACTGGATGAGAATAGACTTCGCGCTTTGCACAACTTGGAGAGGCATCAAAGCAGGATGGCTCGAGCTTTCAATAAGAAGGTTCGCCTCCGCTCCTTCCTACAGGGTGATCTAGTGCTAGCCCTAAGAGCACCGATGATCCCCGGCAGGAAGCCGCCCAAGTTGGAGCCCAAGTGGGAGGGACCTTTTGTTGTCCACAAGGTCTATCCCAATGGCGCGTACTCCCTAGCGACTATGGATGGTGAGCGTGTCACTCCTCCCACCAACGCTAGGTTCCTCAAGCAATACTTTTCCTGAGTGTCACCACGTCCTGCACGACGTTAAACTGCATTCGTCCAGGCTACAAGACATTAAACTGTTCAGCATTCGTCCGCGCTGCAAGACGTTAAACTGCCAAGTGCTTCGTCCCGCATGACGCTAAACTGCACTACGTCCGAGCTACAAGACGTTAAACTGTTCAGCATTCGTCCTGCATGACGTTAAACTGCCTCTCCAGAACTACGTATGGCTTGATTCCCATCCTTATGGGATACGTAGGACCGCCTGAACCCTCGTGTTTCAGGCCCAGCCCCATCCTTCGGGAATTTCCATCCCATCTCGGGCCCTTGGCCCAGTTGCCCCGGGGTGTGCGGCGTATGGTGTGAGTGCGGGGCTATGCCCTCATTCACGTCGGTTTGTTCGTCACGCTGTACGCCCCCCTCCACGTTTGGGGATGCCTTCTGCTCCCCCCTTCTTTTTTTCCTCATCGTCCTGCATGACGTTAAACTGCACTTCAAGAACTACGTATGGCTTGATTCCCATCCTTATGGGATACGTAGGACCGCCTGGACATCATGTTTCAGGCCCAGCCCCATTTCCCGGGAATCCCTATCCCGCGTTGGGCCTCTGGCCCCAGTTCCCCTCCTTTTTGTGCGAGGCGTATCGCGTGAGCGGGGGATTATGTCCTCATTCGCGTCGGTCTACTGGCCACGCCGTACGCCTCCCCCGTGTGTGGGACTACCTCACACCCCTCATCGTCCTGCATGACGTTAAACTGCCTTTCCAGAACTACGTATGGCTTGATTCCCATCCTTATGGGATACGTAGGACCGCCTGGACGCTTGTGTCTCAGGTCCAGCCCCGTCTCTTGGTTGATCACGGGGACCTGCCCCCCTTCGGTTGCTCTCAGGGTGAGTCCTCCGACCCTTTCCGGAGATCTGTTAACATGTTTTGGGGTGCTTCGGTCTATGACTCGTAGTGTCAGATTCAATCCCGACAAGTCCTGTGTTGCTTGTCAGGCCTCGCGCTTCCTCTTGTTCGAGCCTTCACTCAAAGGGATCCTCGTTAGCGGTTTGGGTACGATGCCTCAGTGCTCTCCCACCGCTCCGGGTCGATTTACCGGCGGGTCTTGGGCCGCAAATCGATATGAATCCTGCGATTGAGCGGTTGATGCTCGTTTGCTTGCCCCGTCTTAGGCTGACGCGATCGGATGTTGTGTTGCGAATGCGTCAGCAACGTCCTTGATCGCCATGTCAGCTCTCTCGGGCTCTGAACATTGGTTGCGCAGTCCTCATCACACTCCGCCTTTGTGCGTTGTAGTGGGATCTTGACACTCTCTTCATACCGACCTCCGGTACGCCTCTACACGTTAGGCAGACCAACCAGGGTAATGATGTCGTTCGAGGCTCCCATGATCTGAGCACCAAGGATATATGCAGATATCCTCCCTAAGGGCCATGCGTAGCTGGACCCTCGTCCCCATAAGGAGGAGGGAGTCGCCCGAACAATTGCGTTCTGGGCCCAGTATATCTGGAGGCTAGCATCTCTGCCCCTCGGGTGATGGACATACGCAGACCCCCATCCCAAGACTCTTCTCCTGGAATCGTGCGTGACCGCAGGGCTGGGTATGCTCCCACCTCCGCCGTGTCCGCCGTACCGCGGTAAGCGGATTCCTCCATGGTCCGAACCACACGACCTTAAACTGTGTTGTCTGGTCCTACCACACGACCGTAAACTGTGATCGTCTTGGCCGCCCGACGAGAAACGGCACTGCATCGTGATGTCCTCCTCAGGGGACACTCATGTTGGGCGCTGGTTAATGACCACGCCATTCATCAATGCCTTCCATGGCTTGATTATTGTGGCGACGCCAGAGATTTCTCAATCACGGGCATGTCGCCGCACAAAGAAAAACCATTCATCTTTAAGGACAAACAAGAAATATCAAATGCCGCTCCTTTTGTGTGCGAGGGTCAGACCCGCACTCTTCCCCGCGCTGGTGCCCGATTGTGTTGCACCGCGCTTCAAGAACTACGTGCGGCTTGATTCCCATCCTTATGGGATACGTAGGAACGCCCGGATGTTTGAAACTTCGGGTCCAGCCCCCCACCTCTTAGAGATTCCCCCTTCTCTGGGGAATCCGCCGCCTTCAGGTCACCCTCAAGGCGTGTTCCCCGACCCCTTGCCGTGGTCCACCGGTGTCAAGAGTACTCTGGTTTATTGCCAGGAGGGTCAGGATCCGCTTGGTCAGGTTTCCTCCACTTTTCAGGCTTCGTGCTCCCTTTCATTCGGACCCATCGTCTACGCCCTGGGTGGAGCCCCCGTGAACGGTTCGGACACAATGCCTCAGTGCTCTCCCACCGACTCGGGCCGGTACCCCCAATGGCCTCGGGCAGCAAATCGATATAAATCCTGCGATTGAGCGGTCGATGCTCGTTTGCTGCCTCATTCCACCAACGGTTGGTGCGATGTTGATGCTGCTTTTCCGCCACGGTCGGCAGTATTCTCATATCGTCACGCCGGTGCTCCCGGTCCTCGAGTGAATGGCCGCATGATTCACATTTTCCACCTCCCATTCTGACCAGGCGAAACCTCGACACTCTTGACACTATCCCTCAGTGCATCTTCGCATATCCAGGGGATATGACCACGATGTGGCGTGCTTTGAGCCCTTATGGTCCGAGCTCTAAGACCTTAAACTAAGATCTCTCCTTATGGTCCGAGCTCTAAGACCTTAAACTAAGATCTCTCCTTATGGTCCGAGCTCTAAGACCTTAAACTAAGATCTCCCCTTATGGTCCGAGCTCTAAGACCTTAAACTAAGATCCCCCCTTTATGGTCCGAGCTCTAAGACCTTAAACTAAGATCTCCCCTTCTGGTCCGAGCTCTAAGACCTTAAACTAAGATCTAGCCCTTATGGTCCGAGCTCTAAGACCTTAAACTAAGATCCTCTAGCCCTTATGGTCCGAGCTCTAAGACCTTAAACTAAGATCCTCCACCTTTATGGTCCGAGCTCTAAGACCTTAAACTAAGATCCAGCCCTTATGGTCCGAGCTCTAAGACCCTAAACTAAGATCTACCCCAAATGGGGTCCTACGTCCTGCATGACGTTAAACTGCACTCACAGAACTACGTGTGGCTTGATCTCCAGCCTGATGGAGTACGTAGGAACGCCCGGACATTTCGACTCGGGTCCAGCCTCAGGGATCGATAAGTCCCGCCCCTCCTCGTCGCCGGCCGTCTGGCCTGACTTCGGGTAGAGTGGTGCAGTTGTGATATTCTCCCCGATTCAGCTCGGGATGCCCCATCGCAATGATGGGAAGCGACAGTTTCCTCGTCAGAGAGGTGCTGTCTGAGAATTGAGGTGACTCACGGCCAGATTAGTGCATCCGCCCAATACGCTTTCCCCACGGTGGCGCAATTTTGAGAGCGTTGGATTCTGTCCGAACAAATCGTCACTTCGCCCCACGCTTCGCATGCCCTGTTGATCTGGATTTTCCACCCTTGTGTCTGAAGGAACCCCAAAGCGGTATTCATGATGACATGTGGTCCGCCTCCTGCAATATGAATGATGGCCTTTTTCGGTCCGTCTATTGCAGTTGTTATGGTCGATCCACTGTCCGCCTACCGTCTTGGGCATTTCCTGGAAGGCCGATCGTTGTGGATGTCTGGATTCGGGACACGCGATTCACCCTTTCTCATTTCCCTATGTTCGGATAAAATCTCAACGCCCCTAGCGTTGTCCCGCTCGTGTGTTGGAACAAGTTGGGGGACGATACATTGGTTAGGTCTGAGGTCTCCTTTCCCAGGAATGACCTCCCTCTTTTCTCCAGAAACCCAGGCCCAATTATGGATGCCTGATGCTTGGTTAACACTCCCGCAAGACAACGAATTGTGGTTGAGCATGTTAAACCAAAAGACGCAGATAAATATGGCGATTCATACAAGTGGATCAAAATATTAAGTAGCGGAAGCAAATGTTCTGGGAATGGCAAAAAACAGCCCTTAGGGATTAGCGTGCTGAATGAGTCTTTCTAATGCCGCTACCCTTTGGCTGGCGGCCTCCAGGGCTGCTTCTCGTTCTCTGCGTGCCCTCTCCTCGTCGGCGGTCGCAGCACGCAGTTCGTCAATCCTGGCCTGTGCACGCTCCCGCTCGACTTGGAGTGTGACCATCTGTTGGCCCGCCTCCGTCAGCTGTACCTGAGCGTCGATCAGTTGTGCCGATAGTTGCTCCACAAGCTCGGTACATGCTGCGACGAAGGCCTCCTTCTCTGCCGCCTGCCCTTCGAGGCGCCGGACTTCCTGCTCTGCCGCGATGAGCGCCTGCGTGCTCTCCGACATGTCCCGACTTTGTGCGACGTCGGCACGCCGGCGGCTCTCGCGCATCTTCTCGGCCATGAAATCACGGACCGTCAGATGGAGGCGTTGAGCATCAGCTCCCCCGGCACACAGGAAGCGCAGCCAGGTCTGAAGTGATCCCATGCGCCCCAGCCATTCCGATGGGTCTCGCTTGAGGAAGCGCTGGATGCACTTCCACCCCCTGCGTCGCGTTACCCGGCTATCCTCGACCGCCTCCGCGTCCGAGTCATCCATCTCCTCTGGGTCGGCAGGCCGGTAGGCAGGGAAGGCAGCCAGCAGGTCTGCTGCAGGGTCCGCCCCTGGGAGGTCCTCACGAGGGATAGGTTCCCCAACATCCGGGCAACCTTCTTCTCTCTCCCCAGCGGCGCTGACACCCTCGTCAGCCCCCAACCTCTCTCCGGTGGCAGCACCGCCGACGCCCGCAGCCCCTTGATCAGCAGTTGGTGGGGCCGGCTCGGTTTGGGAAGCCTGTTCCGGAGCAAGCGGCATGTCCACCACTGGTCCACTCGTAGATGGCCCGGGTTCGGCAACCCGACGAGCCTCCGATGTTGAGATCACTGCGCAGGGCATGCCATGGTTAGTCACGGATCGTCAATGGCAAGCACCAGCAGTAAAGTAGGGAGACTTACGGGAGTTCGGAGCATCATCTTCCGCTACCCCGGTCGCCGCAGGAACAGTTGCAGCAGGGGACCCCTTAGCGCTTGTCAATTCGATAATGGGTGCCTGGCCCCCGCCTTGTCCTGCTGGCGCCTCTCCTACTCCTGTTGAGGACGCCTGACCGACGTCCGTGTGCTCCTGAGAAGGATGGAGAAACGGGTTAGAAGCTGCATAAGAGAATGGATGAAGCAAGTTGAGTAGGGATAGAAGCGGACCTCGAGGAGCTCAGTGACATCAACGTTGTCAGAGCCGGCCACCTCGCCGCTCTCCCGTGGGCTCCCCCGATGGGACCTTCCCTCGGAGCCTTCATCCTCCCCCGTCTCCTCCTCCTCCTCGGAGTCGTTACTGTCATCTTCTTCCGGCGGCATCTGTTCCGGAGCGGGCTCGAGACCGAGCATCACCTTCACCAGAAGGGATGGCTCCGCACGCTGACCACGTTGGCGCGCGTACTCGTCCATGGCCGTCAGATATGCATATTGCCGGTTGAAGTCCACCCTGTCGGTGATCTGGAGGCGCCCGACCTCTGGCAGATAGATTCCTTCTCTGAGTATCTTTCGCCAGATGACGTCGGTCCCCAGTGACTGCCGCAGGGTCATCCAGGCCGACCACAGCGTCGGGAAGACTGAATCGTGGGAGGGTTCGAGCAGACGTCTCACCTGCTTCCCGGGCCGCTCCTCGACCGCCGCATGTGCCCCCTCTCTGGGCGCCGAGGTCGTGGCGGCAGCCTGCGATGCGCCCGCCGCCGAAGTCCCTGCCCGCGCCGGCTCCGCTGCTTGGCGCGCCTCCGTTCTCCCCCGTGTGGCGGCGCCTCGCCTCCTTCCTTGACGCCCGGTCTCCGCACGGGTAGCCTCGAGCCGCCGAACTAGCTTCCGCAAGAGCCCCTCAGGGTACGCGATGGCCCAGTGTTCGGCGTACTCGGTTGCCAAGCCTGCGTTAACTCCGGTAGGAGGGAGGGTGATGACGTCGCCAGAGCCGAAGGCGACGAACATCAGCCACATCTGGCGAAGGACGCCGGGGTTCGTCTCCTCCCGGACAGCAGTGAATACCCTCTTCGGCATCCGCTGAAGGCACCCGAACTGCCTGGCGAACCGGGTCGGCACGTAAGGCTCGCAGATCACCTTCCCGTCGATCCGAGCCACGAGCACCCCGCCCCGCATGTTCAGGAAGTATTCATGCTGCTCCAGCGGGCCCTGTCCGTTGTCGATCATCTGGCCGACGGGAGTGGGGAACGGGCTGAAGTTGAGATTGGCATGATTGCCAATCCGAACCCTCACGCCCTCCTCACTGAGGGTCATCGGAGCGACCCCCGCAATGTTCAGCAGGGAGGGTCGCAGGCCGTTGCCCGGAGGACTGATGGCATTTGGGAACGTATACCCACCAAGGTGAGCAGCCACCCAGCCGTGGAAGAACTGAAAGGGCCCACATATCCTTCGTGGCGACCCCCCTCGTGAGATGCGTCCCAGAATGGCATACAGCCTCGCCAGTACTGGGACCCCGAGGTTGTACCTCTTATTGGCAGCCATGGCGCCCGCCATCGCCAGCGTCGCCGGACGGACGCCCATCCTCGCATCCCGCACTGGCAGGAGCCACCCGCTCAGAAAGGCGGCCAGGAACGCCGCGTACCGGACGTTCGGGTCCCGGGCCTCGATGACGCGGTACCCCCATGAGCGGTAATCGCCCGTCTCCAGGACCCGCCAGTACGACCCGTTCCGGCTCCTCTGAGCTGCGGTCGGGCACCGCTTCCCCCTGCCTGGCATCTTGACCGCCGGGTCATGCTCCAGGAACTGGCCGAACCAATCCTTGTAGGCTATGTCCTTCTGGAAGTCTTGGATCCCGAGCCGCTGCGTAGCCAGGTCAAGAAGATGCCAGGTCAGAATGGGAGTCCGTGACCTGTCCTCCCAGATGTTCTTCGGTGGCAGGAACTCATCGTACTGGTAGCCCTCCAGCGGGATACCTCCGATGCAGTGGATGTCCCAGAGACCGATGCCGACCTCCCCATGGTGAAGATGGAAGGTGTTGGTATCCGGGGACCAGCGAGTGAACAGCTCCGGCCCGAGCTCAGACTGCTGGTAGAAGTGGAACTGCGACGTCCACACCGCCTCGAACAGGCCGATGTACCGCAGCTCCTCTGCGAAGTGATCGCAAGTGTGGCATACCCAGAACGCCCAGGCCCATTCACTGGTAAAGTTGCCCCCGGATCGCAAGTCCCAGTCCTTCAGCCAGCCCTTGGTGTCGTCAGTGACACTCTGACGGTATGTGCTCGAGTAGAGGGCTGGAGAATTCTCCGCTGTAGGCTCACCCCCATCAATGGTTCGCGTCCTCGGGTTCAGGACGTAGACATCCAAGTGTCTGGTTTCCCTGGCAGGATGCCCATTGTTGGTGATGTTATAGCGGTGAAGCTCGTCCTCCCGAGTCACCCAGGTTCGCGGCGCATCAACCTCGAATCCTGGCACCGGAACCTCATCGAGGATGCCGAAGTTCCAGAGCGGCAGGTTGTCCGACAGTGGATATGTCTTCTGGCCCGGCGTTAGTAAGTCGAACAAGGATTGATTGTTGGAAACAATCTCCT
Source organism: Viscum album (assembly GCA_963277665.1). NCBI lineage: Eukaryota > Viridiplantae > Streptophyta > Magnoliopsida > Santalales > Viscaceae > Viscum > Viscum album. The sequence continues at coordinate 28,507,753 of OY728152.1, forward strand.
TGGCTCCGTAAACCTCCTCGTTCGTCGCCATCTCAGCTCTGCGAGTGGCGGCATCCCCCTCATTTCCTCTGTGCGCGGCCATCTCAGAAGTTTCGGGAGTCGTGCGGGTTAAGGGATGAAGCGTGCGGGATCGGACGAGGCTGGTGGAAAAGTTTGAAGGTTGGCGCGCAATCCAAGTGGACGGCGCGCAATTGGGAAGACTGTCGCGCAAAGTTCCGGGGTTTCGCGCAAAAACAGGCGAAATCCGGACGGGTTTGCGCGCCGATCGGGCGAATTTCGCGACCGGAAGAGGCAATTTCGCGCACGAGAGCTTTGGAGCTTATCGCGCGGAAGGCCAGAGTACGGAACGCGGGACCCAGCGCCCCTATTTATAGGCGAGGCCGGGCCCGCGCTGCGCGGAAAGCGCTTTGCGCGACCGCAGCGGCGAATTTCGCGACCGGTGCCCCTTTTTTGCGCGCCTAAGTCCCGCGCCGCCCAGGACTTCGGCATTCCGGCGTCTCCCTCGGAACCCGATCGTTGCGACCTCTCGCCGATCAGATTCCGAGGGGGGGCTTTTGTAGACGCCGGAAAAGTCCGTTGCTCCCAAACGAAGCTCCGGATGCGGAAAGCGAGGTCATATTTGGAGTCGGAAGGATGTTTCGGAGGGCCCGGAGGCCTTGCGCGGAATTTCAGAGGCACGCGCGCAAAGGGGATGTTCCGCGCGCAAACCCCCCGGGATGCGCGCAATGCGCCGGTCCGGCGCGCAATTCTGCGCGCCGCGGGTCCGCGCGACTCCCTTACGCGCCGCGCCCGATTCCGCGCCCGCGAGAAGAATTTCGCGCTCGCACCCTGGATTCCGCGCCCGGGGTTGCCTATAAATACAAGGCGACCCCCAACGTTTCAAAGGTTGCTGGAAGTCGAAACGTCTCTCGTGCGCGCAATTCAACCCCTTCCGCGCGCAATGACGAACTTCAGGTAACCTCCTTTCTTTCGCGCAAGAAAGCCTCGGGGTCCGCCTTCGCGCGCAATCCCCGCTGGCTCCTTTCATTTGAATAAAAACTCACCCTAAGGCCTTTGCGCGCAACAGAACCCGCTTGCGCGCAATTGCCCCCGGGGTGCGCGCAATCCGGCCTGATTGCGCGCACCCCCCCTTCTTTCAAGTGGCCATTCGTTAAAGAATGAGCCGTTGCCCCCGCGCGCTATCCGAAGCCCGGTGTGAGCAATCTCAAGCATCCGCGCGCAAGGCGCTGGCCCAATTGCGCGCCAGCCGCCCCGATTGCGCGCCGGCCCGCAGTATTGCGCGCAAAGCTTCCTTTTTGTGCGCAATCTGCCAGGGTCGTCCCCGTTGACCTCCTAAGGTTACCCGCCTGTGTGGCACCCGATGATTCTCATCCCGGGTGCCCGCACCGTGCGTTGTCTTCCCGTGCGGCCCTCCAGGCTTGCGCGAAGTGACACGCACCTATGTCCAGCATGACGTTAAACTGCATACTCGTCCAGCATGACGTTAAACTGCATATACGTCTTGCACGACGTTAAACTGTACATCGTCCGTGCTGCAAGACGTTAAACTGCCAAGTGCCTCGTCCTCAACACATGACGTTAAACTGTACTTCGTCTGGCAAGACGCTAAACCGTCCGCAACCTGATCCCGTGCTCCGCACGCAGGGTCTCCCCCGGTTTGGACGTGGCCCCCACCCGCTCGTCTCTGCAGGGATGTCGGGATTGTCCCCCTTTTGGGACGATTTAATGGGAGTGGCTTTTCCCTACGGGGGCAGGGTATTACAAACCCCTAGTTTCTCGTGGGAGGCTGCACATGTGTATCTCCATTGCACCTCCCCACTGCCGAAGCCAGTAGAGGGTCTGACTGGGATCGAGGTGTCTTTTGCTTTCGGTCCAAGTCCCTTCCAACTGAGTTTTGCAGTATCCGGGCTGCCCCAAGTGCGTAAGTCCTGACAGATTGAACTACGTGGACTTTGATCCCTGTCTTCTATACAGGGTACGTAGGAAGCCTCCCTGAGGCCCAAGCCCACCACCTGGTCGTTCCGGTCGTATTTACGTCCGTTCGTCCATCAGTGGACCCCTCCAGGGTTCACGCTTGCGTTGATTCACCTATGAATCCGCCCCTGTGGAAGACTGCCCGTGTGTATCTCCACGGTGCCTCCCCACAGCCCCCCTTTTCCATTTCCCCTTTTATCGTCCAGCATGACGTGAAACTGTGATCCACCCGGCCGTTCCATCCCCCCTCCGTGCGAGGTGGTTCGGTTCAATCCTCCGCCCGGCGGCCTCGACCTCTTCGTGAGTCGGCTTGCTGACGTCCAGCATGACGTTAAACTGTATGCCCGAACTACGTTGACTTTGATCCGTGTTAACGCGCGGTACGTAGGAAGCCCCTCTGGGGTCCAAGCTCTTTACTCCATCATCCACCCTGATCCTTACCCGGGCCGCCACATCCCGGTGGGGTCATGCCACTTCACTTCACTCCACGTTACTTGGGAAGCCGCCCATGTGCTGGCCCCAGCGTCGGAGGTTCCCCGCAAGGGGTTCTGTCATCTGATCCACTTTTCGTGTTGATCGGTCCGATGCCGTCCCCGCTGGACGTTAAACTCGCGGCATACCCCGTGTTAAACACGGGAAGCTGAGGAAAACCTCAGGTGACACAGTTCCCCGCACCTAGTACGGGATGCCTCAGGCCATCGTGCCTTCGAGAAGCCCTATTAGGGACGGAAGACAGACGTGCAGAGCCGCAGTGTTACGACACGCCCCCAGCACCCAGAGCCACCCGGCCTTCTCACCGCAGGTTGCTGCCCCGCCCAGACTCCTTGGAACGTCCGGGCGGAAGCAGCGTAATTAACCGGTGTCCATGAAGATATGGCGCCGGGAACGAGATTCACGAACATTCTTAAGTCTATGAGGGAGACCCGGATTAGGAGACAAGTTCCGAGGAGACGTCCAAGGAAGGAGAAGCCGACATCCCATCATCCCGGTTTCGATCAAGGAGCAGACGCCCCTGAATAAGGGACGGATGCCGCCCGCCCTTGGAAAGCGGGACTGCGGGACCACAAGCCGCACGCCCATCCCCTCGGGTTGACGGGTGCACGCGCGAACGCGTCCTGGCGGAACAGCGTAACCCGACGCACATCCGCACCGAAACAGAGATGTTCTCATGTGTTTCTGTATCAGCTGAACTTTTTCTTCCATCTCCTCTACCAATTCTTTTTCCATCAACTTCCTTTCACCCACTTCGTCCCAGAAATCTGGATTTCGACACCGCTTCCCATATAATGCCTGAAATGGTGCCATCTGTATACTAGAATGAAAACTGTTATTATATGAAAATTCAACCAAAGAAAGATGTTGGTCCCAACTTCCCTGATAATCCATCGATAAAGCTCGTAGCATGTCTTCCAAGGTCTGAATTTTTCATTCTGACTGCCCATCTGATTGAGGTTGAAAAGCTGTACTAAAATTTAATTCAGTACCCAACGACTTCTGAATGCCTTTCCAAAAGTTATAAGTGAACCTGGGATCACGATCAGATACAATGGAGAGAGGAACTCCTTGTAACCTAACTATCTCTTTAAGATACAAACGGGAAAGTTTATCTAGGGAAAAATTATCTCGTATAGCAAGAAAATGAGCAGATTTGGTAAAGCGATCAACAATAACCCAGATTGCATTATTACCTCGAGATGTCTTCGGTAATCTCACAACAAAGTCCATGGATAAATTCTCCCATTTCCACTCTAGCACGGGTAGATGCTGAAGCATCCCTTTCGGTAACTGCCACTCTGCTTTAACCTGCTGAGAACTCAAACACTTCATAGTAAAATCAGCAATATCTCTTTTCATTCCATCCCACCAGTAATACTTCCGCAGATCTCTGTACATCTTAGTACTACCAGGATGAATTGAAAACGGAAAACTATGAGCTTCACATAACAACTCTCTCTTCATCTATGAATCAGAAGGCACACACAATCTCTTCCCAAATCTCAAAACACAATCACTATCAATGTTGAATTCAGGAAACTTACATTTATGAACTAGCTCTACCTTTTTCTGCAACTCACTGTCTTGCTTCTGTGCTTGCTTGATTCTGTCTGATAAAGAAGATTTCACTGATACCTGAAACAAAACAGAAGAACATCCTGCGCCAACAACTTCTATTCCAAAGTCCATAAAATCCTTAACCAAAGGATCACGTTCCAAACACAACATTGTCAATGAAGAATTACTTTTTTGACTCAAAGCATCAACCACTTTATTTTGTTTTCTCGGATGGTAATGAATTGTACAATCATAATCCTTGATTAATTCTAGCCATCTCCTTTGTATCATGTCCAATTATTTTTGAGTGAATATATACTTTAAACTTTTTTGATCAGTATATATTTCACACTTTACTCCATACAAATGATGCCTCCAAATTTTTGAAGCGAAAACAACAGCAGCTAATTCCAAATCATGTGTAGGGTAATTTACCTCATGAGTTTTCAACTGTCGTGAGGCATAAGCAATTACCAGATCATTCTGCATTAGGACGCAACCAAGTCCTTTCAATGAAGTATCACTGTATATAAAAAACTCACCATTCCTGAAAGGTAGTGCCAAAACTGGAGCATTCACTAACCTTATTTTCAATTCCTGAAAACAATCATCACATTCTTTTGTCCAGATAAACTTAACACCCTTCCGAGTTAGCTTAGTTATTGGACTAGATAACCGTGAAAAATTTCTAACAAACCTTCGGTAATAGCCTGCCAAACCAAGGAAACTATGAATCTCTGTCACACTTGTGGGTCATGGCCATTCTTCAAAAACCTTTGTTTTTGCAGGATCAACAGTTATCCCATCTTTAGAAACAATGTGACTAAGGAATTAAATTTGTTGCAACCAATACTTGCACTTGCTGAATTTTCCATACAGTTTCTTTTCTTTTAAGGTTTGCAAGATAACCCTTAAATGTATTTCATGCTCCTCTTTACTTTTAGAAAACACCAAAATATCATCAATGAAAACCACCACAAACTTATCCAAGAACTCATGGAAAATTCTATTCATTAAGTCCATGAATATAGCTGGTGCATTGGTTAGCCCAAAAGGCATTACTAAAAATTCATAATGGCCATATCTTCTACGAAACGCAGTCTTCGGAACATCTGCTTCCTTTACCTTCAGCTGATGGTACCCCGATCTCAGGTTAATCTTTGAAAAATACTGAGCTCCCTGGAGCTGATCAAACAAATCATCAATATGAGGCAAAGGGTATTTTTTCTTAACAGTGATGTTATTCAAGGCTCTATTATCAATGCAAAGTCTCATAGATCCATCTTTCTTTTTAACAAATAAAATAAGAGCACCCCATGGTGATGTGCTAGGTCGAATGAAACCTTTCTCTAATAAATCTTGCAATTCCTCCTTCAACTCTAAAAGTTCAATTTTAGCCATTCGATAAGGGGGTTTTGAAATTGGCTTAGCATCAGGAACTAAGTCAACAGTAAATTCAACTTCCCGATCTGGTATTATTCCAGGAAACTCATCAGGAAAAACATCAGGATACTCATTTACCACTGGCACATCATTAATCTAAACAGTTCCTTTATTTTCAACGATTTGTGCAAGGTATCATTCATTTCCATATTTTACAAGTTTCTCGGCCTCTTGATATGTTATCAAAAGTAAGGGTTCATTCTTGTAAACAAACTAAAAGTCTATCTAAAAAGAAACTTCTTTAACTCTATAGTCAATCTTAGCATGGTAGATAGAGATCCAATCCAATCCTAGGATAACATCAAACTCTACTAGAGGTATAACAATAAGGTTTGCAAGTAGGTTCTTTCCATAGATAAGGATAGGAAGATTCTTATAAATTATTTTTGCCTCAACATTTCCCCCAGGTGTCTTTACCACAAGTTCATGAGTCATTTCTTGAGATGGTATTCCCATTTTACTAGAAAAGTTTTCAGAGATGAAAGAATGTGTAGACCCCGAATCAAACAACACACTGGCAAAATCGGAAATAACAAACAAAGTACATGATACAACGTCATTTGACGGCCCGACATCTGCTGAAGTAGTTGAAAAGGATTTCACCACCCCTTTCTGCTTGTAGTCTAACTGCTTCCTATCACTCAAGCTCTTTGTCAGACACTCGTTTGCATAGTGTCCAATCTCATTGCACTTATACCATTTCACTAACTGTAAATCAAATTTGGTCTTACCATCACCCTGATCTTTTTCAGTGCAATCACTAGCCTTATGTCCCATATTACCACATCGGTAGCACTTTCCAGAATTAAGAAGACATTCCCCAGCATGCCTTTTGCCACATTTATCACAAACTGGAAACTTAGATTTATTAACATGAGACTTTTTTGAAGAATTCTTACCTTTCTCCTGCCACCTCGGTCTCTTCTTCTGTTGGCTGTTATAGAACACTTGGTCATCGACAAACTCCATTTCCACCTTCTCAGCACATCGGACAAGATTTTCATAACTTTTAAACTAACGAGAAGCTAATTCCCTTCGATATTTTGGCTTTAATCGTGAGTAAAAACGATTGATTTTACTATCAATGTCTCAAATAAAATTTGGAGCATACCTCTCCAATCGAGAGAACCTTTCTTCATAGGCGGCCACTGAGTCTTCCTCTTGCCTCAATTCCAAGAATTGCCTTTCCATCCTAAGTCAAACAGCCTTAGGAAAATTCTTCTCAAGAAACATACCATTGAATTCATCCCAGTCAAGAGAATCAATCTCATCGGCATCCCTGATATTTTTAACCATAGACCACCACTGATCTTCCTCGCCCTCCAAACAGTAAATATAAAGACTAACATTTTAATTTTCTGAACACACCATGACATCGAAAATCTTCTCTAGTGCTTTAATCCACCCTTCAGCTAGCACAAGGTCAGATGATCCTCTGAATGATGGGGGATGTTGCCTCATGAAATGTTCCACCACTGACATGTTCCTCTATGGTTGATCTGGTTGATCTCGGGCATGGATACCACCACCATTTATCGCTTGAGTCAATTGTTCCATTACTGCAACAAACTGTTCAGTTCCAATTCTGACCATCTCTGGATGCTGATTCGGATGGTTATTTCCTTCTGTATTCCTTCCTAGCACTGCTTCCCTGTTTCCTCTACAGAAAACTATTCTGAACAAACATGTCTTAGATGAAGCAACATGGTAATCTTCAAATGCTATATCATATAAAAAAATATTTTTGGATAATCATTTAATAGAATACAAACTCCTAAAGTTATCTAAACCGATATTTAATACCAACTATAAGGCCTGAGCCTTAAACCTTACTTAATCTTGAGTTATTACAAGATTACACATTGAGGATCTTTTCAGATTTAGAGTTTTAGAGAATTAGAACATAAAACTTGCGTAACATTCCACATATAAACAAAGTGGTTACAAAAAGATAGTATTCATTTTTCCCATCAATGGAAACACAGATTCATTCTTGACACTTCCTTGACACTATCATCATATAATGTACTATTCCCATGACCTGTGAAAAACATTTCAAAAAAACTTGGGATGAGCATAAAAAGCTCACTATGGGTTATAAAAATATGGAAAGGAAACATGACTTCATATATAATAAGAATGAAATCATACTTTACCCATAAATCATAATCACATTAACATACCTCATCAAATCATGAATAAATCATAGAAATCATAAGACATAAAGGTAACTTGAGGAATTCATAACATTCTTACGTAGGGAGTAACCATCTTGGTTACGTTTGGAATACCCATCATAGTATATTTCCTAAATTTCTTCGGTGAAACCTTAATGTTTCACTCCTTCGCGTTACCCAATGCATTGGAGAGCTATATCGGGCTCACCCACCCTTAGTTTATCATGGAACCACTCGTCTTTATAATAATGCCCAAGAACCTCAACATAATTGTATCACATAAAACATGCATAAAGGAAACATAACATTTCCACCTTTCAATCACAAGATATTAATACAACACATTGATATAAAAACATTATGAAAACCATTTTCAATACCAAAATAAAAGAAAAGTAAAACATGGTATTTATTTTTCTTTTAATAAGAAGGTATGGCTTGTAGAGGAAGACGAAACTCAAATAATGGTCACAGCGGCGGAGAAGTCATTGTCGCCGCATACGTACGACAAAACATTACCTTTTGTCATTTAGTAAAACGATTCATATAAAAAATATTCCTTTTGGATAAACGTAAAAGTCAAAGGGGTTTATACACCATATAAAAGAAGGTTGAGTATAAAACAAAATATGCCTCAATGAAAGGAGATTGAGACGAAGTCCTATACCATGGGTCCGACATGGCTCGCTCGTTCTTTAATCTCCAGAATAATAAACTTGAGTTAATTTCTACTTGTTTAAGAACATTTTTCAAGTTCATTATTCCTTTTATATCACTTATAGTCATGTCATGAACACTATGTAATTATTTAATTTAATAACAGTCATTTTAACGATCATTGGTACTTGAGTAAAAAATAAGACCTTTATAATTACAAGTTGTTAATGTATCCATTATATCCAGAATGGTATTCATGATGTAGATATAATATATGTAATATATATCCAGTATATGGTTGCATTTATTATATTACATAATCATTTAGAGGTAAGAAATGAAATGCACCGCTCATGGAGACGGTAAGCCGTACATACACATGAACGCTACTTTCATTTCTATTTCGTATTTTATAGAATGGAATCAAAATGATATAAAGGTATATTATAATTCCAGTGTAATATCATATATAATATCATAGATTCATCCTTTATTCATCCCACATATGGTATTTAACGAATCAAATCACTTTAAGGGGGCGGTAGTCCGCACTTCCTTAAATGAAGATATCGTGTTTACCCATAATGGGAACCATAAAGGTATGACCAAAATGAAAAATACAGAAGCTTAAGGAAAACATAAAAATATTATATATCATATATAAATATAGTGTCATCTTAATGGCCACCTTTTAAGGTGTTAAAAGAATGTTGAACAATCATCGTTTCGGGAGGAAGAAATTCGCCATCCACGGAAATAGTATGTTCTTTAACCATTAGATGTAGGCGTGTGTAAGTGTAGCTCGAATCCTTCTTATAACAACATCCTAGTATATTGAAGATACTGGAGTTGTTACAAAAGAAATGAATAAAAATATTTTAGGGGGTTGGAGAAGCAAAATAAAACAAAAGGACTCAAGTGAAGACATTACATTAAAATCGGGTAACTCCCTTTGGTTTGAGCTCAATGGCTTCCTTGGGAAGACTTCTGCCCAAAGCGAGGCTTCAAGGAGTAAGAGAGGGAAGTGGAGAGACAAAATGGGCAGGGGTTGGCCGAGCCAAAGTATTTGGTAGTGTGGGTAAGGAGGTAGAGGTGGGGGCCTTTTATAAGAGGATAGGAGGGGAACTCTTGGAAAGTAATGAAAATATACTTTATTTTAAAATGAGTTTCGGATTAAAAAGGACCCACATGGATATAATTCAAGGGTAAGCTGACAAGGGTAAGAAATCCACCCATACAATAGGTTTTGGACATGTTTAGGTCATAGATTTTACATTATCTTTTCATTTTATTTAAATCCTTTATTAATGAGGTAATCGCTGCATCATCATGATGTCATAAATAAATTAAAATATTTAAAGTATAAAAATTATAAAACAAATATCATGATGTAGGAAATCTTTTTATCTTTCTAATGAAAATTTATAGTCAAAAATATGACTTGTATAACCCCATGTAAAAATTGTTTTAGTAAAACATCTCATGTTTGTGTCATTATTACTTTAACATTTAATAAAAAGTTATTTATGTCATTTCCCAACCAAAGTGGTTTCACTATTCATCAAAAATTGAAGTTTTTCAAAAATATACCAATACATCACCCTAAGCTATATTTGTTATTCTGAATTCAAAAATGACGTCTATTTTACAAAATTCAAATCATATAAGTCACATTAATTAATTTAATAATTAATTCTCACTGTCATGACAAATAGCGTGTTTTTATGAAACAATAAGTATCAAAAGATTGACAATAGTTTAAGTCCAATTTCAAACTGAAATTGATTCCACTGACCACCATTGGATTAAATGGTAAAAATATATTCTAATTTCACTTTAAAACCAATTCAAAGGATAATATAATCATATAAATAAATTAGATTAAAAAGAGGTTTTGAATTAAAATACAACATTTTTCACTATTGCTTAAAAAAATGAACTTTATCGGAAAAATATCAAAAATTCACACAAAGTAAATTTTGATGTCCCAATCATAAAGAATAAGTTTATTTTGACAAATATATCTTATAAAATTGTCAAATGATTGATTTAAAATTGGTTTGCCATCAAAAGGCAGTAAAACAATCTTGTAAAAATAATAGTGTATTTCATGCTTAAGATTGGATTTATTTTCATTTTATGCCTCTAAAACACTATCTAATTAATTAATAGGCATAGATAAAAAGATCTATTATTCATTACTTACTTGGGATGTTGCAGATTACATTGAAGAAAATGAACAATATGGGTCTAGTCCTAACACCCTAGCTAAAATAGACCAAATTGATTCTAAATTGGATGCTATGGTGGAACTAATTAACACATGATTAACTAAAACCCATGAAATTGAACTTAGATATTCTTAAGAGCAAGATCAATGAATTAAAATATTGGAAAACATGCTCCAGGATTTACAACAAAGTGTTAAAGAACAAAAAGAATTTGAAGGAAATGAAAAAGAAAATGGTTATAATAGATTTGAAAATCAAATTGAAGAAGAGAGTGGCTATGAAAATGGTAAAAAAACATTCATTTTGAAAAATATGATTCTGTTGAACAAAATATAGAGATAACCAGCTCACTGAATCAAGAAACTAACATTAAATATTTCAAAAATGAATTTTAATGATGTTTAGTTGGATAATTTTGATGTTTAATTCAAACAAATTTAAAAAGATTTCCCAATTATTTATATCATTCATTCTTTTGAGAAAAATAACTATTTTAGGAGTTTTGAGAATGAAGTCACTTGGGTTGAAAATATACTAGAAAATGAAAATTTTAATGTTAAAAAATCTTCACCCAACTTTTCCGTTGTTATAAAAAAACAAGTGTGAACATGATATTGGGTATTATCTTGATGAGAACATTAAACTTGATAACATGGAATATAGAATCTTTGAACTTAAACTGAACACTTCTCTTCCGTGTTTTTAACCTGTAAACCCAATAATTTCTGAAATATTGTTAGATGACGAGGATGAAGGAACGATATTTAAAGAAAGACTAACTGATGAGTTTTTATTTCCCTATTCTTATAGTAATTATAAGGCCCAAGCCTTAACCCTTACTTAATATTGAGTTATTACAAGATTACACATTGAGGATCTTTTCGGGTTTAGAGTTTTAGATAATTACATCATAAAACTTTCATTACATTCCACATATAAACAAAGTGGTTACATAAAGATAGTATTCTTCTTTCCCATCAATGGAAACATATTTAAAATAAACCATGGATTCTTTCTTGACACTTCCTTGACACTATCATCATATCATGTACCTTTTCCTTGACCCGTGAAAAACATTTCAAGAAAGACTTGGGATGAGCATAAAAAGATCAGTATGGGTTATATAAATAAAATATGGAAAGGAAACATGAGTTCATATATACATATGAATGAAATCATACATTACCCATAAAACATAAGTACTTTAACATAACTCATCAAATCATGAATAAATCATAGAAATCATAAGACATAAAGGTAACTTGAGGCATTCATAACATTCTTACATAGGGAGTAACCCTCTTGGTTACGTTTGGAATACCCATCATAGTATATTCCATAAATCTCTTTGGAGAAACCATAACGTTTCACTCCTTCACGTTACCCAATGCATTGGAGAGCTATATCGGGCTCACCCACCCTTAGTTTATCCCGAAACCACCCGTCTTCATAATAAGGCCCAAGAACCATAACATAATCGTATCACATAAAACATACATAAAGGAAACATAACATTTCCACATTTCAATCAAAAGATATAAATAAAACACATTGATATAATAAAAACATTATGAAAACCATTTTCAATACGAAAATAAAAGAAAAGTAAAACATGGTATTTATTTTTTCCTTTAAAAAGAATGTATGTCTTGTAGAGGAAGCCGAAACTCAAATAATGGTCATGGTGGCGGAGAAGTCGTTGTCGCCGTATACGTACGACAAAACATTCCCTTTATTCGTTTAGTAAAACGCTTCATATAAAAAATATTCCTTTTGGATAAATGTAAATGTAAAAGGGGTTTGTACACCATATAAAAGAAGGTTGAGTATAAAACAAAATATGCCTCAATGAAAGGAGATTGAGACGAAATCCCATACCTCGGGTCCGACTTGACTCGGTCGTTCTATAATCTCCTGAATAAGAAACTTGAGTTAATTTATACTTGTTTAAGAACCTTTTCATGTTCATTGTTCCTTTTATATCACTTAATTCCATGTCATGAACACAATGTAATTATTTGAGTTAATAACGGTCGTTTTAACGATCATTGGTACTTGAGTAAAAAATAATCCCTTTTTAATTACAAGTTGTTCATGTATACATTATATCCAGAATGGTATTCATGATGTAGATATCATATATGTCATATATATCCAATATATGCATGCATTTATAATATTACATAATCATTTAGAGGTAAGAAATGAAATGCACCGTTCATGGAGACGGTAAGCCGTACGTACGCATGAAAGCTACTTTCATTTCTATTTCGTATTTTATAGAATGGAATCATAATGATATAAAGGTATATTATAATTCCATTTTAATATAATATATAATATCATAACTCCATCCTTTATTCGTCCCACATATGGTATTTAACGAATCAAATCACATTGAGGGAGGGGTAGTCCGCACTTCCTTAAATGAAGATATCACGTTTACCCATAATGGAAACCATAAAGGTATGCCCAAAAAGAAAAATACAGAAGCTTAAGGAAAACATTAACATATTATATATCATATATAAATATAGTGTCATCTTAATGGCCACCTTTGAAGGTGTTAAAAGAATGTTGAACAATCATCGTTTCAGGAGGCAGAAATTCACCATCCACGGAAACAGTATGTTATTTAACCATTAGATGTAGGTGTGTGTAAGTGTAGCTCGAATCCTTATTATAAAAACATCCTAGTATATTTAAGATACTGGATTTGTTACAAAAGAAATGAATAAAAAGATTTTAGGGGGTTGGAGAAGCAAAATAAAACAAAAGGACTCAAGTGAATACATTACCTTAAAATCAGGTAACTCACTTTGGATTGGCTCAAAGGCTTCCTTTGGAAGACTTATTCCCAAAGTGAGGATTCAAGGAGTAAGAGAGGGAAGTTTAGAGACAAAATGGGAAGGGGTTGGCCGATCCAAAGGCTTTGGGAGTGTGGGTAATGAGGTAGAGGTGGGGGCCTTTTATAAGAGGAGAGGAGGGGAACTCTTGGAAAGTAAAGAAAAGATACTTTATTTTAAAATTAGTTTCGGACTAAAAAGGTCCCAGATGGATATAATTCAAGGGTAACGTTATAAGGGTTATTAATCCACCCATAAAATATGTTTTTGACATATTTAGGTCTTAGATTTTACATTATCTTTCCATTTTATTTAAATCGTCAAATACTGAGGTCATCGCTGCATCATTATGATGTCATACATAATTTAATTTATTTAATGTCTAAAAATTATAAAACAAATACTATGATGTAGGAATTCTTTTTAGCTTTCCAAGGACTATTTATAATCAAAAATCTGAATTGTATAACCCCAAGTAAAAATTGTTTTAGTAAAATAACTTATGTTTGTGTCATTTTTACTTTAACATTAAATAAAAAGGTATTTATGTCATTTTCCAACCAAAGTGGCTCCATGGGGTCCCCAAGTTGACCCATGGATTTTCTTGGTCGTCCATGACACATCCAATTAGGGTAGGACATGTTTCTAGGTCATTTCATTTTATTAAAACATTATTCTTACCATAAACTACACTAATTACCTCTAATCGCGATTAAAAACATAATAAGTTACTATTCACCAAAAAATTATTCTAATCCCACTGAACCACATTTTACTTCTTAATGACAACAATGTATGTCGGATTTTTGAAATTCAAAACACAATGATGGAAAATTTTCATTTAAACGGAAAATCAGTTTTTATATGTACCACTTAGTGGTTTCACTATTCATCAAAAAATTGAAGTTTTTCAGAAAATTACCAAAATTTCACCCTAAGCTATATTTGATATTCTGAATTAAAAAATGATTTCTATTTTACAAAATTCAAAACATATAAGTTTCATTAATTAATTTAATAATTAATTCCCCCTGTCAAAACAAATAGCGTGTTTTTATGAAACAAAATGTATTAAAAGATTGACACTAGTTTAAGTCCAATTTCAAAGTGAAATTAATTCCAACAACCACCGTTGGATTAAATGGTAAAAATAAATTCTAATTTCACTTTAAAACCAATTCAAAAGATAATCAAATCATATAAATAAAGTAGATTAAAAAGCAGTTTTGATGTAAAATGCAGTATTTTTTACTATTCATTAAAAAATGAACATTGTCAGAAAAATACAAAAAATTAACACAAAGTAAATTTTGATGTCCCAATAAAAAAGAATAAGTTTATTTTGACAAACATAGCTTATTAAATTGTCAAAAGATTGATTTAAAAAGGGTTTTCCATCAAAAGGTAGTAAAACAATCTTTTAAGAATATTAGTGTATTCCATGCTTAAGATTGGATTTATTTTCATTTTAACCCTCTAAAACACTATCTAATTCATTAATAGACATAAGTAAAAATATATATTATTCATTACTTACTTGGGATGTTACATCCTTCCCCCCTTTAGAAAATTGCATCCCCGCAATTTATTTACTTATCAAATAAATGAGGGTATTTATCCCTCATTGCATTTTCAGATTCCCATGTTGCCTCTTCCATCATGTGGTTTTTCACAAAAACCTTTACCAGATTAATCACCTTATTCCGTAACACTTGCTCCCTGTGGTCAAGAATCTAGACCGGTTGTTCCTCATAAGATAGGTTCTCTTGCAGCTGAACTATCTCTAGACTCAAAACATGAGATGGATCTGGCATGTACTTTCTCAGCATCGAAACATGAAAAACATTGTGTACCTGAGATAAAATCGGAGGTAAAGCCACCCGGTATGCAACTGATCCAACTCTCTCCAGAATTTCATATGGTCCAATGAACCTTGGACTCATCTTTCCTTTCTTACCAAATCACATCGCACTTTTCCATGGTGAGAATTTGAGAAAAACATGATCACCTACCTCAAAAGATAGATCCTTCCTCCTGTTGTCCGCATAACTCTTCTTCTTACTCTGAGTTGTTCTAATGTGTTTCTATATTAGCTAAACTATTTCTGCTAACTCTTCTACCAATTCTGGTCCCATCAAATTCCTTTCACCCACATCATCCCAGAAAGCTGCAGTTCGACACCGCTTCCCATATAATGCCTGAAATGGTGCCATCTGTATACTAGAATGAAAACTGTTATTATATGAAAAATCAACCAAAGAAAGATGTTGGTCCCAACTTCCCTGATAATCCATCGAACAAGCTCGTAGCATATCCTCCATGGTCTGAATTGTTCGTTCTGACTGCCCATCTGATTGAGGATGAAAAGCTATACTAAAATTTGATTCAGTACCCAATGACTTCTGAAGGCCTTTCCAAAAGTTAGAAGTGAACATGGGATCACAGTCAGATACAATGGAGAGAGGAACTCCATTTAACCTAACTATCTCTTTAAGATACAAACGGGAAAGCTGATCTAGGGAAAAAGTATCTCGTATAGCAATGAAATGAGTAGATTTGGTCAAGCGATCAACAGTAACCCGGATTTCATTATTACCTCAAGATGTCTTCGGTAATCCCACAACAAAGTCCATGGATATATTCTCCCATTTCCACTCTGGCACTGGTAAAGGCTGAAGCATCCCTTTCGGTAACTGCCGCTCTACTTTAACCTGCTGACAAGTCAAACACTTCACAGTAAAATCAGCAATATCTCTTTTCAGTCTATCCCACGAGTAATACTCCCGAAGATCTCTATACATCGTAGTACCGCCTGGATGAACTGAAAACGGAGAACTATGAGCTTCACATAACAAATTTCTCTTCAACTGTGAATCACAAGGCACACACAATCTCTTCCCAAATCTCAAAACGCAATCATTATCAATGTTGAATTCATGCAAATTACCACTCTGAACCAGCTCTACCTTTTTCTGCAACTCACTATCTTGTTTCTGTTCTTGCTTGATTCTATCTGATAGAGATGATCTCACTGATACCTGAAACAAAATAGAAGAACTTCCTGCACCAAAAACTTCTATGACAAAGTTCATCAAATCATTAACCAAAGGATCACGTTCCAAACGCAACGTTGCTAATGAAGCATTACTTTTTCGACTCAAAGCAGCAACCACTTTATTTTCTTTTCATGGATGGTAATGAATTGTACAATCATAATCCTTGATTAATTCCAGCCATCTCCTCTGCCTCATGTTTAACTCCTTCTGAGTGAATATATACTTTAAACTTTTGTGATCAGTATATATTTCACACTTTACTCCATACAAATGATGCCTCCAAATTTTTAAAGTTAAAACAACAACAGCTAATTCCAAATCATGTGTAGGGTAATTTACCTCATGAGTTTTCAACTGATGTGAAGCATAAGCAATTACCTGATCATTTTGCATTAGGACACAACCAAGTCCTTTCAATGAAGCATCACTGTATATAACAAACTCACCATTCCTGGAAGGTAGTTCCAAAACTAGAGCATTCACCAATCTTCTTTTCAATTCCTGAAAACAATCATCACATTCTTTTGTCCAGAAAAACTTAACACACTTCCGAGTTAACTTAGTCATTGGACTAGATAACCATGAAAAATTTCTAACAAACCTTTGGTAATAGCCTGTCAAACCAAGGAAACTATGAATCTCTGTTACATTTGTGGGTCTTGGCCATTCTTCAACAACCTTTGTTTTTTCAGGATCAACGTTTATCCCATATCTAGAGACAATGTGACCAAGGAAAGAAATTTGTTGCAACCAAAACTCACACTTGCTGAATTTTCCATACAGTTTCTTTTTTTTAAGGTTTGCAAGATAACCCTTAAATGTCTTTCATGCTCCTCTTTACTTTTAGAAAACTCCAAAATATCATCAATGAAAACCACCACAAACTTATCCAAGAACTCATGGAAAATTCTATTCATTATGTCCATGAATACAACAGGTGCATTGGTTAGCCCAAAAGGCATTACTACAAATTTATAATGGCCATATCTTGTACGAAACGCAGTCTTCGGAACATCTGCTTCCTTTACCTTCAGCTGATGGTACCCCGATCTCAGGTCAATCTTTGAAAAATACTGAGCTCCCTAGAGCTGATCAAACAAATCATCGATATGAGGCACATGATATTTGTTCTTAACAGTGATATTATTCAAGGCCCTATAATCAATGAAAAGTCTCATTGAACCATCTTTCTTTTTAACAAATAAAATAGGAGCACCCCATGGTGATGTGCTAGGTCGAATGAAACCTTTATCTAATGACTCCTGCAATTGTTTCTTTAACTCTAAAAGTTCAACTTGAGCCATTCGATAAGGGGGTTTTGAAATTGGCTTAGCATCAGGAACTAAGTCAACAGTAAATTAAACTTCCCGATCTGGTATTATTCTAGGAAACTCATCAGGAAAAACATCAGGATACTCAACCACTAGCACATCATTAATCTGAACAGTTCCCTTGTTTTCAACAATATGTGCAAGGTAACATTCATTTCCATCTTTTACAAGTTTCTCGTCCTCTTGATAAGTTATCAACAGTAAGGGTTTATTCTTGTACACAAACTGAAAGTCTTTCTGAAAAGAAACTTCTTTATATCTACAGTAAATCTAAGCATGGTAAATAGAGAGCCAATCCATACCCAAGATAACATCAAACTCTACTAGAGGTAGAACAATAAGGTTTGAAAGTAGGTTCTTTCCACAAATAAGGATAGCAAGATTCTTATAAATTCTTTTTGCCTCAACATTTCCCCCAGGTGTTTTTACCACAAGTTCAGGAGTCATTTCTTGAGATGGTATTCCCATTTTACTATAAAAGGTTTCAGAGATGAAAGAATATGTAGACCCCGAATCATACAACACACTAGCATAATCTAAAAAAAACAAACAAAGTACCTGAAACAACTTCATTTGATGGCTCGACATCTGCTAAAGTAGTTGCAAAGGATTTCACCACCCCTTTATGCTTGTAGTCTAACTGCTTCCCATCACTCAAGCTCTTTGTCGGACACTCATTTGCATAGTGACCCATCTCATTGCACTTAAAACATTTCACTAACTGTAAATCAAATTTGGTCTTACCTTCACCTTGATCCTTTTCAATGCAATCACGAGCCTTATGTCCCATCTTACCACATCGGTAGCACTTTCTAGAATTCAGAAGACATTCCCCAGCATGCCTTTTTCCACATTTATCACAAACTAGAAACTTAGTTTTCTTACCATCAGACTTTTTTGAAGAATTATTACCTTTCTCCTTCCACCTCGGTCACTTCTTCTGTTGGTTTTTATAGAACACTTGATCATCAGAAAACTCCATTTCCACCTTCTCAGCACGTCGAACAAGCTTTTCATAACTTTTAAACTCATGAGAAGCTAATGCCCTTTGATATTTGGTCTTTAATCCTGCGTAAAAAATGATTGATTTTATTATCAAGGTCTCAGATAAAATTTGGAGCATACCTTGCCAATCGAGTGAACCTTTCTTCATAGACAGCCACTGAGTCTTCCTCTTGCCTCAATTCCAAGAATTTCTTTTCCATCCTAAGTCGAACAGCCTTAGGAAAATACTTCTCAAGAAACATACCTTTGAATTCATCCCAGTCAAGAGTATCGATCTCATTAGCATCCCTGATATTTCTAACCATCGACCACCACTGATCTGCTTCACCCCCCAAACGGTAAATAGCAAGACTATCCTTTTGACTGTCTGAACACCCCATGACATAGAAAATCTTCTCCAGCGCTTTAACCCACCCTTCAGATAAAACAGGTTCAGATGATCCTCTGAATGATGGGGGATGTTGCCTCATGAAATGTTCAACCACTGACATGTTCCTCTGCGGTTGATCTGGCTGATCTCTTGCATGGATACCACCACCATTTATCGCTAGATTCAACTACGCCATTACTGCAACAAACTGTTCAGTTCCAATTCCGACCATCTCGGGATGCCGATTCGGATGGTTATTTCCTTATGTATGCCTTCCTAGTACTGCTTCCCTATTTCCTCTCCGAAAACCATTCTGAACAAACATGTCTTAGATGAAGCAACATGGTAATCTTCAAATGCTATATCATTTCAAAAAAAAAAGGATAATCATTTAATAGAATTATAACTCCTAAAGTCATCTAAACCGACCTCTGATACCAACTATAAGGCCCCAAACTTAAACCTTACTTAATCTTGAGTTATTACAAGATTACACATTGATGATCTTTTCAGGTTAAGAGTTTTAGAGAATTAGATCATAAAACTTGCATTACATTCCACATATAAACAAAGTGGTTACATAAAGATAGTATTCTTCTTTCCCACCAATGGAAACATATTTAAAATAAAACATGGATTCTTTCTTGACACATCCTTGACACTATCATCATATCATGTACCATTCCCTTGACCTATGAAAAACATTTCAAAAAAGACTTGGGATGAGCATAAAAAGCTCAGTATGGGTTATATAAAAAAAATATGGAAAGGAAACATGAGTTCATATATACATAATAATGAAATCATACTTTACCCATAAAACATAAGTACTTTAACATACCTCATAAAATCATGAATAAATCATAGAAATCATAAGACATAAAGGTAACTTGAGGCATTCATAACATTCTTACATAGGGAGTAACCCTCTTGGTTACGTTTGGAATACCCATCACAGTATATTCCCTAAATCTCTTTGGAGAAACCTTAACGTTTCACTCCTTCGCGTTACCCAATGCATTGTAGAGCTATATCAGGCTCACCCACCCTTAGTTTATCACAGAACCACCCGTCTTCATAATAATTCCCAAGAACCATAATATAATCGTATCGCATATAACATACATAAAGGAAACATAACATTTCCACATTTCAATCACAAGATATCAATAAAACACATTGATATAATAAAAACATTATGAAAACCATTTTCAATACCAAAATAAAATAAAAGTAAAACATGGTATTTATTTTTCCTTTAAAAAGAAGGTATGGCTTGTAGAGGAAGCCGAAACTCAAATAATGGTCACGGCGGTGGAGAAGTCGTTGTTGCCGCATACTACGACAAGACATTCCCTTTTTTGTATAGTAAAATGCTTCGTATAAAAAATATTCCTTTTGGATAAACATAAAAGTCAAAGGTGTTTATACACCGTATAAAATAAGGTTGAGTATAAAACAAAATATGCCTCAATAAAAGGAGATAGAGACGAAGTCCCATACCTCGGGTCCGACTTGACTCGGTCGTTCTTTAACCTCCTGAATAATAAACTTGAGTTAATTTCTACTTGTTTAAGAACCGTTTTCAAGTTCATTTTTCCTTTTATATCACTCATTGCCATGTCATGTCCACTATGTAATTATTTGATTTAATAACTGTTGTTTTAACGATCATTGGTACTTGAGTAAAAAATAAGCCCTTTATAATTACAATTTGTTCATGTATCCATTACATCCAGAATGGTATTCATGATTTAGATATCATATATGTCATATATATCCAGTACATGCATGCATTTATAATATTACATAATCATTTAGAGGTAAGAAATGAAATGCACCGTTCATGGAGACGGTAAGCCGTACGTACGCATGAACGCTACTTTCATTTCTATTTTGAATTTCATAGAATGGAATCATAATTATATAAAGCTATATTATAATTCCAGTGTAATATCATATATAATATCATAACAACATCCTTTATACGTCCCACATATGGTATTTAACGAATCAAATCACTTTGAGGGGGCTGTAGTCCGCAATTCCTTAAATGAAGATATCACGTTTACCCATAATAGAAACCATAAAGGTATGCCCAAATTGAAAAATAAAGATGCTTAAGGAAAACATAAACATATTATATATCATATATAAATATAGTTTTATCTTAATGGCCACCTTTTAAGGTGTTAAAAGAATGTTGAACAATCATCGTTTTAGGAGGCAGAAATTCGCCATCCACGGAAACAATATGTTCTTTAACCATTAGATGTAGGTGTGTGTAAGTGTAGCTAGAATCCATATTATAACAACATCCTAGTATTTTGAAGATACTGGATTTGTTACAAAAGAAATGAATAAAAATAGTTTAGGGTGTTGGAGAAGCAAAATAACACAAAAGGACTCAAGTGAATACATTACCTTAAAATCGGGTAACTCCCTTTGGTTTGAGCTCAAAGGCTTCCTAGGGAAGACTTCTGCCTAAAGTAAGCCTTCAAGGAGTAATAGAGGGAAGCAGAGAGATAAAATGGGCAGGGGTTGGCCGAGCCAAAGGCTTTGGGAGTGTGGGTAAGGAGGTAGAGGTGGGGGCCTTTTATAAGAGGAGAGGAGGGCACTCTTGGAAAGTAAAGAAACGTTACTTTATTTTCAAATGGGTTTCGGATTTTAAAGGTACCAAATTGATATAATTAGAGGATAAGGTGATAAGGGTTCGAAATATACCCACCCAATATTTTTTGGACATGTGTAAGTCTTATATTTTACCTTATCTTTCCATTTTATTTAAATCGTCAAATAATGTGGTCATCGCTACATCATTATGATGTCATAAATAATTTACATTATTTAATGTCTAAAAATTAAAAAAAATACTATGATGTTTGAAATCTTCTTAGATTTCCAATGAATATTTAGAATCAAAAATCGGAATTTTATAACCCCATGTAAAAATTGTTTTAGTTAAATAACTTATGTTTGTGTCATTTTTACTTTAACATTAAATAAAAAGGTATTTATGTCATTTTCAACCCATAGTGGCTCCATGGGGTCCCCAAGTTGACTAATGTATTTTCATGGTCGTCCATGACTCATCCAATGAGGGTAGGACATGTTTCTAGGTCATTTCATTTTATTAAAACAATATTCTTACCTTAAACTACACTAATTACCTCTAATCGCGATTAAAAACATAATAAGTTACTATTCACCGAAAAATTATTCTAATCCTATTGACCAATATTTTAATTCTTAATGACAACCATGTATGTTGGATTTTTGAAATTCAAATCATAAAGATGGCAAATTTTCATTTAAACAGAAAATCAGTTTTTATATGTACAACTTAGTGGTTTCACTATTCATCAAAAAATTGATGTTTTTCAGAAAATTAGCAAAAATTCACCCTAAGCTATATTTGATATTCCGAATTAAAAAATGATGTATATTTTACAAAATTCAAAACATATAAGTTGCATTAATTAATTTAATAATTAATTCCTGCTGTCAAAACAAATAGCGTGTTTTTATGAAACAAAATGTATCAAAAGATTGACACTAGTTTAAGTCCGATTTCATAGTGAAATTAATTCCAATGACCACCATTGGATTAAATGGTAAAAATATATTCTAATTTAACTTTAAAAACAACTCAAAAGGTAATATAATCATATAAATAAAGTAGATTAAAAAGCAGTTTTGATGTAAAATGCAGTATTTTTCACTATTCATTAAAAAATGAACATTGTCAGAAAAATACCAAAAATTCAAAAAAAGTAAAATTTGATGTCCCAATAATAAAGAATAAGTTTATTTTGACAAACATAGCTTATAAAATTGTCAAAAGTTTTATTTAAAAAGGGTTTGCAATCAAAAGGTAGTAAAACAATCTTTTAAGATAATTAGTGTATTCCATGCTTAAGATTGGATTTATTTTCATTTTAAACCTCTAACAAACTATCTAATTCATTAATATATATAGATAAAAACACTTATTATTCATTACTTACTTGGGATGTTACAGTAATCACATTTTTGAAACATTGTGCAGTGAAATTGAAAACAGTGTTGATATACATGGGTGTAAATGTTTAAATTTGATAAATATTTATCATGAATTTATTGAAGAAGAATGGAACATTTCTCACCCTAAAATTAGAATTCTGGAACACACTACAGATCTTGTTTTGAGATATGTGCCTTTTGAACTTAAACATGAAAAATAAGGTGAGCACACACTAGATGATGGTTGTAGAATTGGTTTGTTTGAAGTAGTAATTGTTGAGTATGTGTTCACTGATGAGGAACTTTTGGAAGAGATTTAGAACATTGTTAAACCTGAATCTACTACTTGTCAAATAAAATCTCTTCCATGTCTATCACTACCATTATCAACTATTAAGGGTGTGGAGACTTGTTGTGATACTGTTAGTAGTCTATAGGGGGAATCACACTTGAGTTTCATTATACATGATTCTATTCAGATCTTTATTGAATCCCCTTTTGGGCCTACTAATCATAATTCACCCATTTTTACCCTTGAATGTGTATCTCATAGTTATGAAGTTGATAGAGATAGCCATGAGAATAAGTCAATACCATTTGAGTGCCTACATTTTTGTCCCTTCCTAACAAAGTTAAATGTGAAAAATCTAAAACAATTCTGGAAGTTGTCATCCCTATATTCATAACTGTCAAAGTGTGTTTATATGGTTTAATTCAGGATATTAGAGTTTAGTTTTAATTGTGTTAAGTCTGGATTCCCCCATAATTAAACATTCTATTAAAAACAATTGGGTCAAACATATTTGGTGGTTCCTATTAAGCAAACCACATCTGCCTAGTGACTACAGTTAGTTGCTAGGTGAGTCCGGTTGGGGACTATAAACCTAGAACTGCTTGGGAGGAAACCCTTGGTTTCTATTTTGTTATCAATAAATAATTTTAATTAAATAATGTCTAAATGAAGACATTAAATTTAGTGCTTCATTGGATTCAAATCATGATATTTATTTGTTTTTACTCTTGTTTTTTTCTTGTTTAACTTTTAATAAAGTGATTCTTTTCTGCCTTATGGTTGTTATGTATCTACTAGAAATTTTTGTCTCTTTCTGCTTTCCTTGTAATTTTTCAGATGTTACTGCTTCTGTCATCTAATGAGTGGAATTCCCATACAGAAGGAGTAATGGAGAATCAAATCAGGGAATTATCTTACTATTAATTTTTATTTCATTATTCTGCTCCTTAATGATTTATAAAATCTGCTTCATGTCTTGCAAGAAAATTATGCACTATATGTTGTTGATTTTGGGAATTCTATTTGCATTAAAAAAATTCTGCTACATGTCTTGATTTAGAAATATTTTTTTTGTATCTGACTAAAATTCTGTTTGTTTTGGAATAAAATTTTGATGTATGTAAATATGTAAATAAAACATTTTTCATGTACTTCACTGCTAAAAACAGAATTTCATTATTAATAAAATCATCCACTTCATGAATCCTAGTGTGTGTGTGGGGGTGGGGGGGTGGTACATGCGGCTGGACTTTTGAATCTTCTTTAGGTTGGGTTTTTCAGCTTGAAAATTTTCTATTGTATTGAACATCCAACTGAATTAATTCTTGTAGACTTGATTTCACCCCAATTAACAGTGCACTTATACCTCACATGTTACTTTTGAGTTATATTGAAAATTATTCACTAGACTTAAATGTTAATGTATGTACCTGCTGTTAAGTTATTTTTTGTGTCAAGCAATATTTTTGAACTTCATTGAGACCCTTTATACATGTCATCAATCTACTAAATTGAAAATCTATTTTGAACCTTAATTGATTAATTGTTCTTCCCCATCTTTAGAAGTCTACATTGGGGTCAAAGTTGAGTTTTAAGTGTGGGGGAGGGGGTCAATTTCTGACTGTGGTGAACTATGCTTAATTGGAAGCCCATCAATTCCCACTGCATTTTCAAACTTTTTGTTAAAAATTGGTTAAATGTTTTCAAAATTCATTCATAATTTTTGGTTGTTCAAAATTTTTCAAATGATTCTTTCCTATGGAAAATATTTTTTTGGTATTTAAGTTGTGCATTGAGTATGAAATTAATGAGGTTGGATGATTATTGAGTGGTCTTGCTTAGTGGTTTCATGGAAATCTGGTTTAGGAACTACTTTTGAGATTGATTTGGGTGATCTGTTTATGGAGTTAGGATCATAAACCTTCGAACTAGAAGATTGATCTTGATTCTAGGAAACTTATTGTCTTTTAATTATTAATGTAATTACCTTAATTATACATTGTAAATTATTTTTGATATAAATATTTTTGAACTGGAGTCATTTCAAAATCTTGGATCCAATAGTGAGTCTCTGAGACCCTAGATGCGGTGTGCATTTCTGTTTACTATAAGCCCAATATTCACCTTGAATAAGTGCTCATCACAATGATACATAGCTTGGGAAAAATAAAATTATATGTCTATGGTAAAAAATGAGTTCATTAAGGTGAGGTGAATGATGAACGACAAATGAAGAAGTGGACAATTGGTTTATATAGAAATAATTTAGGTTGTTTCAAAAAGGCGATTCAAGAAAAAATATTTATTTTTGGAACCTAGTTGAAAAAGAAAAGTACAAAGTTACTAAATTAAGGTCTTAATTCCATTTATATTTTACCTCTTGTCATTTTTGGATTTAGAATCTGATCCTAGATTGAAATAAATCATTTTGTAGGTTCACATATGAGGCATGACATCTTCTTTGATGGATGGTCTTTGATTTCTTAATTACCATTGAGTATTTGTCCAAGGAAAGATTGTTTTGTAGATATCTTTTCAAAAAGCCTAATTAAACTCTCTGTCCTCTTTTCTTGAGAGCCAGACATGTTACATTTTGAAAAAAATCAAAAATACTACAATATGTTTTTCAATGATAATAAAGCATGAGATTATTTTAAGACAAACAATGATTAAGTATGGGGGAATTTGATGTGGATCTATTTTTACATAGTTTTTCCACATCTTTTATTTAATTTTTATCCATTAAATTAATTATTTTTTTTACTTTTTAATAAATAATTGAACTTTTGTATTTTCATTATTAATTCTATTAATCAATCATTTTTTATAATTAAATATTCATTTTTATTCTTTTTATTTAGTCCTTCAAATTATTTCAATTATATTAATTTTTTTAAATAATCTTAATCTGGTTTATATTGTAATAATTTTAAATGTTTAATAACTAAATTAATTGTTCATTGTTAATTCCAATAATATAGTTTAGTTTATAATTTAAAACATTTGTTTTTAAAATAGAATTATTAAAAGAAATTAATATTGTTTATTTACTTTTTTAGTTACTATATTTAACAACTAAGTTAACAATTTAAGTTAAAGTTTAATAAAATAATGTGTTTTTAATTTTATGTTTTAATTTCTTCATCTAACTAATTAAATTTTTCATTTAATATCTTTTGTTAATTTTAATTATTTTAATTTTATGTTAGTAGTTAATTATTTTCAAGTGTGTCTCATTTATTTAGACATATATTTAATTAATCTTAACATTTATTTGTTAACAATTTAGTCAACTTTATTTTTATTTTGTTAAAAATTTCGTTAGTTTTTTAGTTATAGTTAATTATATAATCTGAAACTATTTATTTAATTTCCCTATTGTATTAATTAGTAAATGTTTTGTTCATATTATTATTTGGCTTAAATTAATTTTTTTGTTAACATTTTAATTTTTTCTATTGGTGAGTGACACACCTATTCTGCACCACAAAGATTCCTTGACTTGCTGATCGACACTCATCGATTTTTTTGTCACACCGAGGTTTTTTATAACTATTGGCGAGTCATCACTCACCGATCATTTTGGAACAGCTTCTGTCTCTTTTGTGCATCGGTTTCAGTCTCACATTTCATCGGTGAGTCACTGACTCACCGATATCCCAAATCATCATCAGTTCCACGCCACACCTATTATTTATTATTATTTTAACAATCAGTGAGTCGTTATTTTCTTCCATCAGCGTGTCACACACCTATACTTTTTATTTCAATTTTATTTTAATTTTTTTGACTAACCGTTTTCTTCACTACTCACCGATAGTTTATTTTTTTTATTTTGACTCCTCCAAAAACACTGATCCACATATTCCTATCCTCTATGATTCACAGATCCTATCCTCTACCATCCACCGATCCACTTAATATTAACGGTCTCTCTGCCTTGCTTATCCCAAATCACCCACCAATGCAGTTATTCTTATCTAGAAGCATCCTTTCTGAAACACGCCATCATCACCTTTGTGTTGCCACCATTATCATAGAATAGATCCTCAACAGCTCAAAATCTGAGAATCAATGTAGCTCAGAATACAGACCCGGACAAGAAATATTCTACTCTAGATTCAAATCCAAACACCAAATTTTTCGCAAACTCAGTTTTTCATATAGTTATAATGTCATGTGTGTGAATCGTCATGGAGGAGTCCTCGTGTGCCACTGTGGTGAACCGAGAGCCACTATTTTTCCAGACTCATTATGCTTCCATCAAGCTATCCTTATTTACCTCACTACTGTAGTTAGAAGAGAAAGGTTGCGCCGACCCGCCGCTTGATGCTGAGTCATGGTCTACCACACTGATGCTGAAATCTCACTAGAGGAAGAGTCGATCAGGGAGTCCATCATGCCATTGGGTTGATGGGCAGGATCCGCGTGCTTCGAATCTGAAGAAGAAGCCAAGATGTCGCTACCCTTTGTCGTCGATGATAGGAGCTCGAGCTACTGGAGATGCGGCGTCGCCGAGGAAGAAGAGGGGGAGGCCGCCACAACCTTCGGGAGGAAGAATACCCACCTTCTACTAGGGTTTCATCGAAATAAGGGGGAGGGGAGAAGAATAAGATAAAAAAACAATAAATTAAAATTAAAACTAAAACAAATTATAAATAAATTAGAATATTAAACATTACTAAATGAAATTAAATAATTAACATAATTTATTTAATAGAACAGAATTATTAAACATAAATATAATTTTATTAAATTAAAAATTAATTAATATTAATTATTTTAAAATAAAATAAGAATTAATTATTAAAATGATTATTAATTAAAAATTAGTATCATGTAATAATAATTATTTAATAAAAAATTGTAATTAAATTAAATTCTAACAATAAGTATTAAATCAAATTATAAATAAACTAAACTAGTTAATTTATAATGTTAATGATGTTAATTTTCAAAGTAATAATAATCTTAATATTTATAATTTATGTTAATAATGATAATTAATAATAAAATAATAACATATAAAAAATTTAACATAAAAAATAATAATTTATAAAACTTTTAATTTTTTAATAATAATAAGAACTCTTTTAATAACAAATTCGATCATCTTATAATATGTAAATTTACATAATTTATATTTTTTAATTAAATAATAAAGATTTTAATAATAATAATTATTATAATTTATTAAAATATAATTACTAGTTTCTAGTAATATTAATAAAATAAATAATAACATTATTTAAATGTTTATTGATTCTTTTAAAAGAATTTTTAATAAATTATTTTCTTAAATGATAATTCTTTATTTTCTTCGCTTTTAAATTGGGTTGATTATGTTTCTTGTGTAGGTTCATTCAAGAGATCGATATATGTCTAGGTGCACTCAAATAACTCACTCGGAGTTAGTTACGTGAGAAAAAGCTAGAACAACGTGTTAGTTGCGAAAACACACACATGTGGGGTGTTGACTTAAAAAAGAAAATTTATGTCGGTGAAAAGTGGTGGGGATGAGAAACAGATGACAGTGGGGGTTTAAAGGAAAATTAGCAGAAGATAGAAAAAGGCATTCATTCCATGATCACATCCATCCTAGAGCAGATTGGATACACTCATTCACTCGAGCGAACACACCAGATTCAAGAGCAGACTCCCAGAAGCAGCACTGGAGATGAACAGGAGGCTAAGGAGCCCAAGAGTAGAGCAATTTTTAGGGAGTTCTTCTTCCCTCTGTCTTTAATTTTTGAACACTTTTCTTGGATTTTTTTACTTCTTTAATCAAGTTTATCATAGGTTAACATTGTCTTAGCTTGGGAATTTAATTTTTATGGTTTATCTTTAAAACTTATTCAATTACTTTTCATTTTTCAGAATCATAAACAATTGGCGAGATTAGATTATGATTCTCTATTCAGTTGATTTATCTCTCAATTGATTTCCAAATTAATAATTCAATATCTACTGGTGAGGTTGTTTTTGAATGCATCTATTAGAACAAAAATTTCATTAACATTGGAAATTCACGGCGAGTTTATTTCCAAATATAATTTTTTCAAACTTCTTAGGAGTTCGGTTCAGTTTTTCTATGGAGAACTCCAAGACTAAAACCTATGCCTGTTGAATTTCATGGCAAGGGAAATTCATCCGTTTTGCGTTGAGGTGTTTTTTAATAAAACATT
This sequence comes from Viscum album, assembly GCA_963277665.1. NCBI lineage: Eukaryota > Viridiplantae > Streptophyta > Magnoliopsida > Santalales > Viscaceae > Viscum > Viscum album. The sequence goes on from OY728152.1 coordinate 28,537,374, forward strand.
TTCATGAAGAATACTATTTAAACCAGTAAATTAGATTTTCTGAGTGAATTTTTTTGGTCATAGATCCTTTTACTTTTCTTTATTAATGATAGTTTACGATATTTCTTTAGTTTATCAGTACTTAGTATAAATTTTAGTTTATTTGTTAAAAATATTGTCACCTAATCCTATTCCAAATTAAAATAAATTTAAAAGTAAAAAATATGTCCACTCCATTCACTGCTAACATGAGTGGAGTTTAATTTGTTTAAAACCATAGAGAACTCACCTACCTACTCTGTGGATTGACCCTGCACCACTGTGCTAGTGTCGGTTAATAAATGTAATTTTGAGGGCCGTGACGACCTCCAGCTTGTTCAATACTGAATACACTATTAACATAATTAAATACCTATATATATTTTATTTTATTTACCCTTGATTTTTTTATATAAGGTTAGCAATGTATTAGAAGAAAAATGAAATTGAAATAAAAACAAAAGAAAAAAAATAAGATTTTACCGCCTGAATTTATCTCATTTAGAACCTTTTTAATGAATATTGAAATGGATTTTAGGGTGAGACAAGAAAAAATAGAACATGAGGTAGAGGTTTGGGAGAGGGACTGGTTAGAAATTTGACAATCTTCCAAGATTTAGTGGAGTGAGGAGAAGAGGTGGTGAGGAGTGGTATTTATAGTGGAGGAGAGAGAAGTATTTTTTTGATTATTTTATTCATTAGTTCATTATTTTAGATCAAGAGTATGAATAATGTAGATTCTGGTGCCTAAATATAGTAACTAGTGTATGTAATTTTTCATCATTGGTGCGTAAATTATTAATACATCAACCATGACTCAATAGTTCCTGTATTTACATTATACCGTAAGTTCCCGAATGTCACTATTCACCAAAAAAATACTACTATATTAGAAAAATAAAAAAAATTCACCTAAACCATTTTAATAATTGTAAAATTTAATAATGGGCACCATTTTTTGTTAATAATTTCATAAATGTGGAAAATTAATTTTTTTTATTAAAATCATCATTTATTCAAAAAATACCAATTTCAAAATTATAACAGATTTTATGACACTTCATAAAATTAATTAAGGTCTCATAAAATAATTTTATAATTACAAGAAAAGCAAATATTAATTTTTGAATATATTTAATTAAAATAAAATTTACTTTAAATTATTATATTAATTATATTTTTGTAAATATACATTTACATTACACAAAAATACCAACACTTCATTTATTATTTTAAATAATTATTCTTATATATAAATATATCATATTTTCCTTAATAAGGAATCTAAATTTTATTTATAATTTCTTAGGTAAGGTTACAATTATATTGGTCGGATTATTATTTCTAATGGTCACATTACTATTCCAACAGTCAAGTTACAATTTAATTTCATATCATGGTTCATTTCAATGATGTAAACTATTTAATGAATTAAATTCATTTAAGAAGATACATACCATAAAATCTAGTTATGTTATGTTTTTCCCCCATTCATAAATCTCATCATCTAAACTATTAAGGAATATTTCCTTCTAAGAAGATATCAATGGTCCTTATTCATTACATTATAATGTTCCCACATTGCTTCTTCAATTTTATGGTTCCTTGGAGTAAATATTACCGGTCATGTCATACGATTTCTCTATAAATTATCTATTTTGTAAAGTATCATGATAGGTTATTCAAAGTAAGATCTCTCAGATTCCAATTCTATTTCCTCTTAGGTGTGTACATGCATCAGGTCAGACATGTAATTATTTTTATCAATGATATGTGGAAGACATCATGAATTTTGGAGAGATTTGGTGGAATTTTAAAAAGGTAATCTATATCTCAAATTCATTCAATAATTTTGAAAGGTCCGATGTACCTAGGGCTTAGTTTACCTTTCTTAATGATCCTTATGACACCCTTACTTAGAGATACTTTCATAAAGACATGATCTCCCACTTTAAATTACCAATTATTTATCCTGTTGACAACATACCTTTTTCCCTACATTGATATTATTTAATATGATCTTGAGTTGTCTTTACCTTTTTCATTATCTCTTCAATAAGTTAGATGCCTATAAGTTTCCACTCCCCAGATTTATCCCAACATGTTAGAGTTTTACATCTCTTTCCATATATTGATTCATATGAATCCATTTGAATACTATAAATGAAACTATTATTTTAGTAAAATTCCACAAAAGGTAAATACTGATCCCATATAACTTAAAATTCATGTGATCCGGATCATAATGGTTCTTATAACATTTGAATATGTAATTATGACTATCCATATTTTTTATGGTGATATATAATATTCAGTTGATGTTCTGTATCCAAATCCTTTTGAAGACACTTCCATAATTTTGATGTAAAATGGGGAACCTGATAAGACAAATTTGATTTTGGTTTACCATGAATTCTGGAAACATCATTGAAATAAATTATTGCTAGGAACTATAGTGAAAAATCCTCTATTGTATAATGGAAATGTAAATAATTGGTAATTCTATCAACAATTACTTATATTTCATCATATTTTCTTGATGTTTTTGGAAATCTAGGGATGAATTCTACAGTAATGTCATCCCACATCCACATAGGAATAACTATAGTTCTCATGAAACTTCTAGGATCTTAACTCTTGGCACTCACTTTTTAAAAAACTAATAATCTTGACACATACGTAGAAATTTTCTACATCTTATTATCCCACAAAAATTTTCCTTCAAAACTCTATATATCTTGGAACTACCAAGGTTTATAGAGACATTTGAGAGATTAACATCATATAATGGTTCCATTATTTCTCTTAGATATTGATGTAGAAAATAACATCTATAAAAATTTCAAAATTCGATCCCCATACATGAATTCTTCCAATATTCCATCCTTAACAAATTTAATTTTTTTTGAATATTCTCATTATCAGATTGAGAGATCATTATCATACTTATTAATGATGGTTTAACAATAATTTAATAAAGGAATCATTTTTACTCTTCCATAAAAATTCGGATACCCATCTTTACTTGATATATAAACATAGGATCTTTATAAATCATCATTTTGGTTATAATTCAGTGATCGTTCCTACTTAATTTTTTTCTGCCTTATTTTCTTTTACTCGGTGGTAGTTTATTGGGAAATAATAATATTCAAGTAACTCGAACCATTTCATTTTCCATTAGTTGAATTATTTTTCTGTAAATATTTATTTAAACTCTTTGGATCTTTATATACCACACATATCTAACCAAATATATAGTTTCTCCATACCCTTAGTGAAAATATTTCAGATTCTAACTCTAGATAATGAGTTGGTTAAACTTGACCATGAGCCATCAACATTGTTGATTCATGTGCAATTAATTTACCATTTTTCATAAGGATTCAACCAAGTCATTTCATTGATGCATCAATTTATATAAAAAATACACCCTTTAATGATAATAAATTCAAAAGTGTTGAATAGAATAATCTTATCTTTAATTATTCAAAACATTCTTCACATTTTATGTCCTTATGAACTTAACCCATTTATGTGTGATTTTGGTTAAAGAGTTAGACAATTGAGAAAACTTATGAACGAAATACCAATTGTATCCAAATAAAACCACATACCTTGGTTATATTCATTGGTGTTTTCCATTATTGGATTCCATCTATATTCACATGATCAAATGTGATTCAATCATTAGAGAAAATATGGCTAAGAAATTTTTTTCCCTAATTATATAATTCTTACTTGCTAAATTTACCATATAACTATTTCCTTTTGAGAGTCTCAAGAATAATCCGCAAGTGATTCTCAGGGCCATCATAGTTTTTATAACACAATAAAATAAAATTAATGAATAGGATAAAAAAATCATCAAGATATTCCTCGAATATTCTATTCATTATATCAATGAAAATAGAGGGTGAATTAGTCAATCCAAATGGAATTACTATGAAGTCATAATGTTAATACCTCATCTGAAAAGATATATTTGGAATGTCTTCCTCCTTTACTCCCAATTGATTATACAATTAATAATCTAAAATTCTCAATAAATATTGGGATTTTGATTTTTAGCAAACAAATATTCTGTTCTAGTTAGAGGAAAATGGATATTTGTTTTTGTAGAATTGATTTCTCAATAGTCAATACCTAAACTCAAGAATCCATCTATATTCTTGACCAAAAGAATAGGGGATCCCCATGGAGAAACATAGGGATAACTAATCCATTATTACTCAACTCACATAGTAATTTCTTCAGCAAGACCCATTCCACAGTTGTAATTATATAGAGAGGTATTGATATTGTTCGTGAATATCGGATTAAATCAATAGGAAACTCAACTTCACGTTCTGAGGATTGTCCAGGTAATTCCTCAAGAAATACATCATGAATTCCAAAAATATATCTTGGTTCTCAATTTGAAGAAGAAATTCCTAATCCCTAGATATTGTTTTCTCTTCCTCCCCAAGAATTTCATTCAGTAGAGGTACTAGGGGTGGATCAAGATAAGAATTCGATGATAAATTTTTTTATAAAAAAAGAAAGGGATCTACATCTTCCTCAGAAATTGAATTTTCTTCTACTTACCTTAAATTATTACATCATAATTTAAAATATAGTCCATAACAAGGATTATATAAAATTCAACCATAGGTATAATGATACAGTCAGCAAATAAACCACATTTACATGCCATTATAGGAACTTAATGACACATTTTGGTTGCAATGATACTTACCTTAGGTGTTTTGACTAAAAAAATCCCTTATTAAATCAAAAGGGATATATCTAATTTTCTGGGAAAATTGGTTATATAGAAAAGAGTGTGATGATCAAGAACCAAATAAAGATTTAGATAAAACATAAGATTGGATAAACATAACTTCCACCACATCATTGTGTACGTATATATCAGTTGTGGTTATCACATATGCTTGACTATCTCCCCTTGTTTTATTATATGTTAAATTATAATGAAACATGGGACATTGATTTGAATAATTTCCAATTTCATTACAGTTGAATCATTTAACGTAAATTATTTATTTTTCCCCTTTCATTAATTTTCTCAATGTCCCTTTTCTTTTTACTTATAACCAACTCCCATGCCTTTCAAGAATTTAAAAAGATAATTCATTCCCAAATTTTATAATTATGGGATTACTTTGTTCCCCTATGCTTCATTAATGTATCACCTTTTTAATGGTTATCATAAGGAACCTTCTTCTATTGATTTCCATTGATCATACAAGATCTATAAAATTCTATCTTTGTTTTTATTGAACTAAATACTATTTAATTATATTATGAAAATGTTTGAGAATCCAATTACCCTCAGAGAAATGGTTTAAGACCTTAAAGGAAATGATAAGTCTTGTCTTCCAAACAATGTATGTAATAAATTGTATACCTAGGCATTCTTATGAAGGTAACCTCATACTCTGTAAAACTCTCTTCTTTCCATTTCTTCAAGATAATGAATTTTATCCTCGTTTCCATTCATTGATCCTGAGGGAAGTATTTTTCAAATAATGCTTGATTAAAAGATCTCTATTCCATTTGTTCAATTTCATCTTCCACCAGAGTATTTTGGAAAAAATTCCACCATTAATCAGCATCTAAGTTGAGGAAATATAATTCCAATACCACATTTTCATTTTTATTGCATCCTAATGTGGGAAATATCTATTCAGTGGACTTCATCCACCCCTTGAATACCACTAGATTAGAAACCCCAAATATTTGATAGGAGATTTTTCTACAAGGAATCATTCAACATAGGTGTAGTATGATTTTTTTTATAACCTAATTAGTCATTCCTAATTTGTTAATGACATTCTTAGCTCCAACACTAATGGTTTTGACTTCCTCAGTAGGGAAATGCCTACATTTTATGTGGGAATTGATTCATGTGCATCCATTTGGGGACATTACTAAATATTGGAACACATTATGTTAGCTCATAATCATCATGAGAATTGATCGAATAAATCAACCTATTAAATTATTGTAATTATCATATTTATTTATTATCTACTTCCCACGGGTTTGACTATACTTCTTCTGATACCCACTATAAGAACCCCACCCCTTTGGCGTAGAGTCAATGGTCATTTTATCATAATGGCATAGATATAAGAGATCACATCAACAAGGATTGATCAATTTATTAGCCTTGATGAACTAGATACATAAATGGTTCTCTTATTACACGGGAAATTAAATATAGAACCTAATAAATGAAAATAAACAACTTACATGACAATTATTCAAAGATTACATATTTATAACACTAGTAAAAAAATAAAGGGGTGATCTCAAAAACTCAGTAAGGGTTACATGAATCAATATTATATGAAGAAAAATAAATAATTCATAGTCATTATGGCATGGTAAAAAACATAAAATAACATTTCATCAATAAACATACAATTAAAATGGTACCATATAATTTTTCTTATTGAAAATCTCAAGGAAAGTAATAACTGAATATTAAATGAAGAAACTGCTTATTTATTGGATATCATATATCTAGAACATTAACCATTATACCATCAAGATGTTTTTAATTATGTGGGTAAAAAGCAGTCTGATTCTAGTTGAAGACAAACACAATGGGTTTGTTAACAATTTTTTTGTATAATGACACCTATCGATGCATTGAGGTGATATATAATATAGTGCCCCACCCATAACTGTATGTCCAAATAATAATTGATACATAGATTCAATTCAATACCGAAATTAAGATGAAACAACATAAATTAAAATTTTATATAGAAGAGTCAATAATCTTATCCTTGATACAACCAATGTGGATATTTAATTAAAACTGTAATAAATGATGATTATAAACAAAATTAAGTATATATAATGCACACAAAAGTTATATGAGGTGAATAAAGCATAACAGAAGATAATATCATAATGATATCCATAAATGAATTGATCTAAATCATACATGGAAATTAATAAGGGAAAATAAGAACATATCATGATAAATTATGTCTAGAAAAAATGAAAACATGTTGAAAGTGTGTTTAAGAAACTTTAAAAATGAGACACTTTGGTGCGATTTAAAGAAAAACATAAAAGAGTATTTAAAAAGGAAGAAATGAATAATTGTTTTTGTAAAACTAAAATTTAGTAAATATATTTTTTTATTTTAAAATAATGAATTTTTTAAAAACAACAGAGGTTTAAAACAGATTATGTTATGTACCCAAAAATGGGTATAAAATTGGGAAATTCCATTAAATTGGGATTGCATATCAGGAGGAATTTAAAAGTAATCCTGTAAAACAATTATTTACCCATAAAAGAAAGAATAATTGAGCTAGGTAATTTTTTTGGAATATAAAAACACAATTTAGGAGTAGTACATAATAATAATAAAGAATTACATTGGGGTAATGGGTGAGAAAGCATAACCCGAATGAAAAACAGAGATTTGGGGATAATCCTTTAGCTTATGTCACAAATTGTTCTCCACTTGTACCTAATACCATGGATAATAAAATTGGAATAATTAATTATTTAATCCATAACGTATTCAACATTTATATTATTTATTATGATTTCATTTTGGTCATTTATTTATCTTTGGATAAGTTATATTATTCAATTTCATCCTTTAGGAGTGTTAATTTCCTTAGTTTTCATCATTGGTTCAGTTGTATACATGTGTGAAAGACCATTTAAAATGGGAATCATTAACAAGAATTGAAATTATATGTTATTGATGAACATATAGAATATTAAATGGCCTTATAGATCATTTTTTAGATATTAGGATGATTTAGTAGATAAAATATTATTGATAGTTGTTTAGATTAATTTTATGTTTTTAAATAACAACACACTAGTTTGGTTTTATTAATTAATATTATGTATATATACTGGTTTAAGATATCAAAACATGTTGTCATATATATTTTAAAATCTTCTTCAACAATTATAATTGTTTTATGACCAGTATTAATGGTTTTAAAGAAAAAACATCATCCATAATGGTGGTAATTGGACACATCACAGATGACGTTCTAATTTTTAGAATAAAAGGGAGAGGAGAAGGATTTTGATGATGAATATTCCATTATCAAAGAAAAATTATATTATATATATAATAATCTAAAGTTATCATCCATGTTTGGATATAGAAGTTATGGAAAGGATAAGAAGAGAAAATAAATTGAAAACAAATTAAATGAAAGAAAGGGGATATTACCTCTTGGATTCATATCCCTAAGAATCTTATAAATGAACATAGAAATGACCTTTTGGGAGTGACCAGAAATACCAAAATATGGGAGACAGGTTTGGGTGAGGTATTGGACAGAAATTAGACAGACTTCAAGGATTTTGTTTTTATTTGAGGAGAAGAGGTAGTGATGGTCGGTATTTATAGTGTAGGAGGGATTTTGTTTTGATTATTTTGGTCATTAGTTTATTATTTTGGATAAATACTATGAATTGTGTTGATGTTTGTGACTAAATATTGTAACAAGTGCATGTGGGTTTGAACTAATGGTTCTTACAGAATCTATATATCATTCTTGACTCAAACATCCTTTTATTTAGCTTATACTGTAAATTAATATGTTTCCTTATTCACCAACAATTCAACTATTTCAGAAAAATTCCAATAATTTACCATAACCACTTTTTGATTTTATAATTCAGAAATGGAACACATTTTTAAAAAAAAAATTCAAAATTTAAAAAACATATTTTTTAATAAATATCCACATTTATTCGAAAAATACCAATTTTAAAATTATAAATGACATTATGAAACATTGAAAATTTAATTAAGGTCTGATAAAGTTAACTTATAATAATAAGCCAATAAAAAATTAATTTATGAATATATTTTCTAAAAACCAATTTTATTTTAAATTATTATATTAGTTTTGAAATTGTAAATATATATTAACATTACAAAAAAAATACCACCACCTAATTTATCATTTTTAATACATTTTTACTTATTTTATAATATAAATATATCATATTTTGATTTATAAGATACCCAAATTTTATTTATACTTTCATAGGTAAGGTTACTATTATATTGTTAGGATTATAATTCCTAATTTCCATATTACTATTCCAATAGTTATGTTGCTTATTATTTTTATATCATAGTTTTTTTGTTCCATATAAACTATCGAATGAATTGAATTTATTTAAAAATATGCATATCGTAAAATCTGGGATTTTATATGTTTTTTGAAAATTATCAAAGGTTCTACCCAAAACCTCAGAGATAGTGTTGAAAGTATGTCAATATGGGTAATCTAGAATTGTTATTCACTAGAGATTCAATGAAAAATTTGAATATTAGTGGAGGAAAAATGTGATCTATGACATAGGGATCTAGCTGGGGTCCTTAGAAGCATTCTCAGATGATGATGAATTATGCATTTGTTTCATCTTAGGGTTAGGAACACAGAGATGTGATAGGCGAAGTGCATGAAATGGATCAGGAACTAGTAGCTGGTGGTGAGGAACTGTCTATTATTCAAGGTATGTGTTTCATCACTTTATACTTTTTACCACATTTTTATTCTATTTCTATCAATTCCTTTATTTCTTCACAAAATGTTCTCATACTTTACTTATTGGTCAGTCAGTCTAATGAAATTATATATTTAGATACATCATTAGGAAATAATGTGGATCATCTTCATCAATTCCTATAGTAGTCAATAGTCATTACGGACTATCGACATATGTGGGAATTTATAATTACTGAGATAACAATCATTGGTGTGATTCATTGTAAGAACTAGATGGCTATCTATAATGTATGTATTTATTAATATTAGAGAGGGGAATCATTTACTTCATTAATGAGAGAGAAGTTATCGATGACCAATGAGTGGGAGTAGGGAGTAGGTAGTGTGGGTTCATGAATGGGCCATGCTTTGATGATTATAGTGAAGATATCATTCCTAGATCATTTAGTAGGATTACGGGTAACTCTGTCATATTTAAAAATAGGTATGATCTCTACCAGGATATCTTCCCAAAAAACATCATATGTCTTCCCTCTCATATAGGTTTTGAGTTTGAGATAGAACTAATTCCTGTTCAAAAACTGATTTTCACCCCCCTTATCATATGGAACTAGCTGGTTAAAAAGAGATTAAAGTACATCTAATTGACATAGAGAAGCAATGTTTTATCAAGGAAAGTACCTCTCCATGGGCTGAGGATGATTAATTCACTTATTTTGTGGATAAAAGTTTTTAAAATGCACATATTACCGGAATCTGAATCATGTTACTATAATGAATAAGTTCATTTTCCCCATGATCAATGATCTCTTTGATAAGTTATGTGTATCCCTTTGGTTCTCCCTGATCGATCTCCAATCAGGTTATTTCCAATAGGAGGTTATATAGGAGGATATAATGAATGTGATGTTTAGGATTAGGTATGTCCTATTTGAGTAATTTGGGATTCCATTTGGGATAAATAATTCTCTAAGAGTGTTCATGGATCCTGTGTATAAGATCTTCCACCCATACCTTGATTTGATCACCATGGATTTGATGGATTATATCCTCACATACTCACTGAATCTGGAGAATTATTCTATACATTTTGATAATAGTCTTGAGTACACATAGAGAATATCAAATTTATTCTAAACTATTGAAGTTATGCTCTCGAATTTAGGAGGTGAATCTCTTATGAATTTTATTTTTGAGACTGTAATATCAATTGAAATAGATAAAGTAAATGTAGTAGTGTCTTGGAAATTTCCCCATAAAGTGTTTTATATTAGGAGAATTATAGGTTTAGTATGGTACTAATGATATTTTACCTTTGACTTATCTCATTTGTTAACATCCATAACTACACTAACGAAGAGGGTAAGAAGTTTAAGTATTTGGAATAGTGTGAGGATGCTTTTCTAAAGCTGAAGAGGAAGTTGAATGAAACTGTAGTTTTGATTCAACCTATGCACATTGTTTTAAATTCCATGTTATACTATGTATTAGTCTTTGTATTTGGGGAAACATTATTATAGAGGGATAATGTAGTAGAATATGGGTAACATCATTTTTGACCCCCTAAGAAAATATAACCCACCCAAGACTTCGACATTGAATCTATGGTTCACTCCATGAAATATTAATAACACAATCACATTGGTGAAAGTTTTTATGCTATAAGGGCCATCAGAACCGATGCTATAACATCACACAATGAGTTATGAATTTCATGAAAAGGATGTAGGTAGAGTACTTGTAAAATAAATATTTTAGTATTTCCAATGAACCAGGTAAAGGTAACAACATTTTATATTTTCTTAGCCATAAGAAACATGTAGCATGGGTGGTTGGTTAAGGGAATTAAAAGGAACAGTGGATCTTAATTATGTTATTTGATTATTTGAGGATATATTTTTCCATAGACCATGGATCAATGAAACATTATGCAATAGTGACAACATATTCATTAGTATACTGGATGATGGCTAGTCAAGAATCCAAACTGTATTGTATTTTGATGAAAGAATAGAAAGTAGGTGGTGATATAATTTTTGGGTTGTTTTTGGATGATAGTAATGTGATATTAGTATATGGAAGATTAATAGTCACTACTTAATCATGGAAGAGCTTATGAGTGATGTTGTTGGGAAAAAGACCTCAAAGAATAATTTCTGCATTTTTGGGGTATTTGGGTTTGTTAAAAAATCTAGACAATAGTGAAATAGTAATGTTAGACTTTCCAAATAATGAGTTTAAGGTGGCATAGTTTCCTCATGTATACTATATTTTTGGACTAGAAAATCAGTATTTTTTTGAGAAAATGATGCTTTTTTTGCAAAGGTGTTTGTTGTTTTCAAATCGTGAAGTGTTGTTTGTTGACCAAAAAAGAGGTATAAAGAATGGGGAAGGGAAATTAGAAATGGAAGTATTTCTGTATAGTAGTGCTATGTGGGAAGTGAAGCCCTCTTTAAAAACCATGTAGAGAAAATAGTCTACATAAGGATCACAATATGTGGGAGCCATACTATTTCACAGGATGCATGTCATATTCACATTGAGGTGATAATTATGGCCACTAAAAAATGTTTTTCATCTACAGAAGAAATAATCCTATACAGAGGATCAAAACACCATGGAGGCCAAAAAACAAAATATGTAGTGAATTCTGTACTAGAATAATCTTTTGTGTAATTCAGATTAGCAAGATTGGGGAATTTATTTTCCTAAATTAGAACACCTAATTAGACGATTAAGCCGATAGAATATTCAAATACAATATTATCATTGTGGGAATAATTCGGAAACATACGAAGTGGTTCATAGGAAAACAATTCCATAGAGGGGAAGAGGTTAAGGAGGGAGTATTCTGTGAAAGGAAAGAGTTCCACAAAGAGAGTTCATGGAACATGTTTTACAGGGCTCAGTAGCATGCAAAGTTAAATGGACCTTGAAGCATGGGCTGTCCATGGGGCATCAACCATCCACAAAAGACATAGAGGTGATCCAAAAAATAAGTGGAGGTAATATAAAAAAGAATAGGTGTTTAGAAGAGCAATCATTCCTTGTGGTGCAATATTTTTTTGGAAGAAGATGGAAGTTCATGGAGGATTCAAGGATGTTCACAAAGGGACTAAAACATTCTATGAATTTTTTTTCTTCAATATAATAAAACATAGAAAACTTTATTTATTCTATTGAATGAAAATGGAGCTTCATGGAATACCTATGTATGAAACTATTATGAGGGTCTTTTTCAAGGAGATACAAACCCGGAATACCCTGTGAAAAATATCGCTGTCATATATTAATTTAGAAGAAGTTGAATACTAAGGATATGCACCATTCGATCATATTTTCAGAAGCAATTTATTCACTTCTACATTAAACATTGTGAAAGGGAGGATTTAAGCTACTAAATATCTTTTCAAATAGGAGGTATTTTTGGAGTCTATAATAGAGAGAATTCTATTATATTTGACTAGAATATAGAAGTCCTGCATCCAGGTTTTCTCACAGATCTAAAAGAGTATCCATGAAAGAACAACAATATAGAATTTTCCTACAGTTGAGGTTTCATTCATTGGTGATAATTAAGGGACCTACAAGTCAATAAACTATCTGTGGATACCTTCTAGGTACGTGAGAAATGTTAGAGGAATATTGTGATCCTTTCCAAAAGCGGTGTTCTAGAGGAAGAGACATAGGGATTTACTCTTGGTAATGTAGTGATCTGACCATAAAAATTAGAAAGGAAATGATCCTATTTATAGAAAAGATATATCCTGAACCATATATTAGAAGTGAACAATGTTGGATTTGTTACATCAATACATTTCTGTTGCATTCTTCTTCGATGTAACCCAGTTAGGGTGAACCAAGTAAAAAATTTTCTATATATTTTCTCACTTTTTTTATTTACTTTTTATGCCTCATCTTTAGAAAAATATGAAAATGATAATATAATAAAGTCACTAAAGAGAAAAAAGCGATCCTTATAATAAATAGGTCAATATCTAGTGGGTATTGAATAATTTAGGAGAGAATATCCATACCTTGATTCACCACATATCAGGGAATCTAGGCTCCTGTTGGACCTAAAAATTAGTAACAGATCGTTGGTTTATTTTATCATATGTGTTTTATCTTACACGGTTCAGTTATTTTTTGAAAATTAACTTTCAATCTATACATATCTCATTGTTCCAAGATATAGGGAAGAACTACAAAGAAGAAGAAGTCATGTGGTATTCCAAAGGGTGGAAGTTTCTACAAAAAAGTGTTCATCCACTTAATAAAACCAAAAATGTTATGAAAAATGGTTTAGATAAATCGTAAATTGAAAAAATTTACTTATTCAATTTTTCTACACGAATTAGTGAAAAACATGATATTCCATGTTATTTAGGTACTACTGAGGATGAAGAAATTTTAAGGAGAAAAAATTTGGATGTTTTCCAAAAATTAAAGGAATTAGATTAGAAACTGAAAGAAGAATATAAATCTAAATATATCCAGATCCAAGTATAATAAATTGAAGTAAACATGTCAAAATGTTCGAATAACAGACATATTAAATTGGCCAAAAATCTAATGGAGAAGAATGACTCTCAAGATGAAGAATTGAAAATGGTTTCCATAGAGATAGAAAAAATCAAAGCACATTAAAATAGATAAAAACTGAATTCAGATGAAATTCAGAATCTGGGAGCCAAAAATTATGATCTTTAAACACAACTATCTAAACTAGTTTAGGATATCGGAAGGATAAAATATGAGAATTCACAATGTAATTATTATGTTTCTTGGATGAATTATATAATAATTAAGAAATCTGATATGATGGACAATCCCTCCTTGGAATTGGATGGGGATATGACTGGTGGGGATAATCACAAGAGATAACTTAATGATCAAATTGAATCAAGGGATAAGAATACTCAATAATTGGAAGAAGATATTACATCAGTGAAGAAAGAAGCAGAGAAATCTAACGCTAATGGAAATTACAAATTAAATGATGCCTTTCACTTACTATTGGATTATTCTATGAAAAAAGATAAGGAAATGAAACAAAAAATTATAATTTAGAGTAGAAACATGAATGTGTTGTCTCATTCCAATAGATGTACATTTTGGGAAAAACTAGTATTGGATATTATTATCCCTCTCCCATGGATGATATGAAGAGAGGTGCAGATTGTTCTATAAATAGGAAAAATCATGTAGGTACGAAAGACAGACATAAACAATCTTTTAAATGATGTAATGACATCATGTGCTATTTATATTGGATGTGTCATCATACTTCATGTTGTTTTTTGATGCCTTGGATTATATTTAAAATTATTGAGGTTGAAATTTTTCTAAATATGAGAATACTCATAAGCTTCTTCAAAAGTCATAAAGGAATTCCTCTCAAAATAAATAATTCAAAAATATTTTAATATAGTGGAAGACAAGGAAATTCCAATAGTATGTGTCATGGAGATAATTATTGAAGAAAAATTATAGATGTATCAACATATCAATAGAGAAATAAATACATGATGTATCTCTTTAGTGATAGATGGTTTATATGTTCAAATCATAGGAATTTTGCAAGACAATGTAGTTGGAAGAAATAATGGAAGGAATAAGAACCCCTATGGGGAACCCCAACTCCTGCAGTTTACAATGAAAATACCTACATTGGGATACAACAGGTTATTATTGAAAACATGATTTTTTACTTTAGGGAAAACATAAGGTACTAAAAAAATGTGTATCAAGAAACTCCTCCATTACACTCACAACAAATCTCTTGGAAATAATGTGATAAAACCTTTATGAAAAAGGGAGTAGTTACTCCATTTTTGAGTAAGAAGAATGTAAATTTATTGAGGGACCCACCACTTACAAGAAATAGGGTGGTGAGTTGGATAAATAAAGAAAAATGAGTAATGAATATATCAAAAAACATACATGTCATTACACATGACATGATATGAGGTTAGAAGAATGTTGTCTTTATAAGAGGAAGAATCAAGATAATATGATAAGTGTATAAATACCTACTTAGAGAAAGAATCATGAAAAATGGAATTTTGTTGGTGCATCAATGAAGGAAATTTTTTACTAGTGGGTTTAAACCCCACATTGTTAAAAGAACAAGCATGAAGAATCTATATATGAAAAGAAGATACAGAATCTGGGTAATGAATTTCTAGTTATATGATCAGAGCAGTAAAAGTTGGCTGGGAAATTGGAATAAGAGAAAAAATAGAACAGTTCCTTACAATATTGTATCAAAGTGTTGATCCACTAGGATCATTCAAAATATTTTTCTTCAGGATTATATAGGATCATGTATCCCAATGTGTAAAATTATATTAACTAATGAAGTTGTGTTTCAAGTTTTATGGGAGATATAATCCAAGGGAAGTTGCATCAAAATTTTCAAAGTGGTGATGTAATGTTTTATAGAGTGTAAACTAATTCAAATTAGTACTAGAGATGAAGGTGAAATCGATAAAAATTATATGAATTGAGTTAATGGTCTAGTAATTCTTGATATATATGGAATTATTTGAGTGCAATGGGTAATGATGGTGTTATTTTAATGATCTATTGTTTCCTATAATTGGTCCCGAATCAGTAGTCATAGTAGTTTTGTTTATGGATCCATACTAAGGGGTAAGCTCACCCACTAAAAATATTATTGAAGGCTTATGTAACTAGAATATGGTATTAAGATGAAGAATTTTCTCAAACCTACAATCACATGTGAAGAAATTATTTCAGAGTAGAAGAATTCATGTGGGTCAATAGTGGGCTTAACAATAGGAAGTGTTGCAAATCATCAGCAGAGAATTCTATCTATTAATCACATGGAAGGTCTCAATAGTACAGAAATAATGAATGTTTATGTTGTATGAATCAAGAATACCAATAGGGAGATGAGCTTCAACATTCATGTACTTCATTATTATGTACTTTTTTCTAAAAAAAATTGTATAAGAAGACTATTTTCAGGATTCCAAGAAGTTTTGAGAGAAGATCAACAATGAATTTCATGAAGTTTTCTCCCAATTCTGAAGAATAATTCAACATCTTAATTTAGATAGAAAATTATTATTAATGATTTGATTGATTCAAAACCTGGAGGTTTTCATGGAGGTGTGGTGACAATAACATGGTGTGATATATCATTATCTTATAAGAGATTCCTTTGAATAATTGAGGAAATTCATGATGCTGGAGTCTATGGAATAAAGTGAGCAACATGGAAAGCGTTTAATTTTATTAGATTAAACTAATGTTTCATACTTAATGTTCGTACTCAGTAGACTTAGAGGATATATTAATGACTATGTTTCATATGGTAGTTTCACTTGTAGAGAATATTATAATATTTTTTATTTATAATGAATTATATGACTTCAACCATGAAAAGTGATAAACGAATCAATGTTTCAAACTAATTTTGATAAATGGATTAAATGGTGAACATTCATAATATTGATATGGACTGGGGGTGTTCATATGTCAAAATGTGATTTCTCATGTACTATATATGAAGGCATACCCAATGTGGAGAATAACATTAATTTATCTAGATTTCATGATATAAAAGAATAATGTGCGTCCCTTATCATTTTTTATATTTTAAAAATTTAGATGAATGGAGAAAATTGACAAAAGTCTATTAAATTGTTAAATGAAGGCATCCAAAAATGAATTATATTAGAATAATGAAGATTTAAGTGAAGTATATGATTGGTACTCGTTTTGATAATTCATGTTTTATAAATATTAGACACAATCAAGTCCTTCCCAAAAGGGAAAAGTACATTGAAATAAAATTTCACTTCTTCCTGAAGAATTTAGTGCATGGGCGTGTGAAGTTGGAGTATGTTCCTACAAAACTATAGGCAGTGAAAATTTTTATGGGGACCATACAGAAAGAGGTGTTTGAAAAGAATCCTCTAGCCCCTGGAGTGTAGTCCATTACATACACATGAAAAACAATGATTTTAAAGCCTCTCTCCCTAAGGTGTGGTGAGTTTTATCCTAATGTGCTGGAATGTGCTCCTTACCCAAATGTAGACCTCAAAATAGTGGCCTTTGGGTTCATTGACAAAGGTGGATAAATTTCAGCTTTAAAATGGGAGAAAATGTCTCAATTAATATATTGGAGAAGCAGATAAGGGGACAAGTGACTTAGGGGGAGTTTTAAATCTGATAATGCTAAATGTGATTGATCAATGGATATATATCACGATAGATGTCGTTTTTGATGAGAGCAGCTTAGTGGTTTTGGAGGTTATAGAATGATGTTATTCAAATATTTACTCAACAGACACTCTAAAGTCACATGATCCATTATCGACATGAGAAACAATAGTATTCCTCATATTTATCCACTTCATTATTCACTGATTCTATATCTTCTCCTAATTGATGAATCTTTGTATCTATTTATTCAAGTTGATAATTCTGTTCTCTCTAGATATTGTTACCACTAATCAACTCATTTTTCAATTATTGTGTAATATTATCCACCATGTCACATTTCAACTTTTTTTTAAAAATTTTACAGAGAAACATAATCAGTATAACACACATTCTCTTATTCTATCTTTTTGTTCTATTTAACTAGTTCAGATAGCTGTGTTAAAAGATTATCATTTCCGGATTTTTGCTTCCAAATTCTATATGACCTTCATATTATTTACCTTGTCAATCAATTTAATTTTTTCTATCTTCAAAGACATCATTTATAGTTCTTCATGTTAGTAATCATTCTTCACCCTTTTATCTATGAACTCATATAGATGTATTTTATTTAATCCTTTAAAATTTTTGAAGTCAATTTCTTGAACATGGATCTAGATATGTCTTCATCATGATAGGGGATAAGATGATTGCGTGAGTGGTGATGTAGGGTTAGTTTCAAATCTGATGATGATAAAATTAATCAATCATAGGATATATATCACGACATATGAGGTTCGTGATGAATGTAGCTGAATGGTTTTGAAGGTTCTATAATGATGTTATTCATTGATGGAATTTTCATTATACTATTGTTTATCATGTTGATCATGGATCATGTGGCCTTAAAATATGTGTTGAAAAAGACTTTCATCTTTATCTTAATTGCAAGAAGCAAATGCTAGTTGATGATGTATGAAGCTTTAATGATGTATAAAATTATGAATAATTGTTAACAAACCCAAAGGGGGTTATTATTGTGCAAATATTCTTCAAATAATCATTTTAGTGTTTTTGGGGTGTTTTTTTTGAAAAAGCTAGAAAATTTTGAAACTATAATGCTGGTTTTGTCAAAGAATGTTATTAATGTGGTAGTGTTTCCCAGTATTTTCAAATTTTTGGCCCTCAAAATTCAGAGTTTTTTTCTTTTAAAGGAAGTATTTATACGAAGGATTTTATAGTTAGCATATTGCAAAATAAATTCACATAGTACTAGGGAGGTATGTAGAATGGTGAAATAAAATATGTAATGGAATGATTTATTCATAGTAGATCTATGTGGAACACACAATGATTATAGTTCAATGAAGCCTCATAGTTTATAGGAGGCTCAACAATTCGTGGGAGGCGTGTCATTTTTTTATATAAGAGATTACTATATCCATTAAAAATTGTTATTTGTTTGTGGAAGACATCGACTGACATAGAGGATCAAATCTCTATGCAGAATGCATAACGTTGTATGTGATGAAATTTATACCACATCGATGTTTTGTGTAATTCAGATTAGTAGGATTTGAGGATCTTCTTGTCTATATAAATACCAATAATCAGATGATTATAAAGTGGTAAAAAAATAAAAGATAAGATTTTCACTTCCGGAATTATTTTGTGATGCCTGAACTAGTTTGAGGGAAAACAACTCCGTGAAGGAAAAGAGGTTTGTGAGGGAGGATTCCCTAAAGGGGAAGAGTTTTGTAAAAAAATTTCATAAAAGGGGGTTTTATGGAATGATAGACCACCACGACAAATGGATAATGAAGAAGGGGATGTCCATGGGGCATCGGCCATTTGTGGAAGAAGCGGAGGTGATCCATGAAAGAAGTAGAGGCAGTCCGTGAAATAAGTGGTGGTCCTTAGAGAAATCACACCACACAGTTCAATACTATTCATAGAGGAAGAGGGAACATAATGGAGGATTAAAGGAAGTCCCGAAGGGAAAAAAATACTTCATAAAATAAATTTTATCAATATAATATCTTGATGAATAATGTATTTTATCTATCAGGTGAAAATATATCATTATGGAATGCCTATTTGTTAATCTATTCTAAGGGTCTTGAGTAATGAGATAGAAACTAGGAATGCCTAGTGAAAAATATCATTATAATATATGAATTCTAAAGAAGTTAAAGACTGAGTATCTTAACCATTCAGCTATATTTCCAGAAGGATTTTATTCACTACTACATTCGATGTAGTGAAGGGAAGACATGACATCTATTGAAGATATTTCCAAAGAGGATGCAGATGATGATTTTATAATAAAGAGAAGTCCATTCCATTTGAGTGGAAAGTGGAAGTGCAACATAAAGGTGTTTTCAAAAATGTGATGGGGAATCCAATAAATATCATTAATAGAGCATTTAACTATATTTGGGAAATAATTAATTGGTGATAATGGAGGTACCTATAACTCCATAAATTGTTTGTGGATCCCTTCCATAGCATTGACAAGATGAAAAGGATAATAATGATCCTTTTTATCAGAAGTGATCCAGATAAAGCAACATAGTGAGTGACCCTTGGGAAAGTAGTGATCTAACCCTAAACACCATAATGGTAGTGATAGTAGAAAAATAAGTGATCTGGAATGAACCATATATTAGCAGTGATCCTTAATGGATTTGTTACATCAATACATTGTCGTTTTATGTTCCTTAGATGTAGACCAGAGAGGGTGAACCAAGTAAAAATAAGTGTTTATCTGTGCTTTATTCCATGGTTTACATTATATGAATCATAATTTGTTAAATTTTGAATGGATAAGATAAATATAGACATAAAGGAGAAAACTCAGTGACCGTTATAATAAATAGGTCAAGATCTAGATGGATAGAATGAATTTCAAAAAGAATTTCCATTCCATGAATAACCCACACTTTTATGGTATTTGTGCCCCTTTAAACCAAACAGACTTAAATAAAACTAAGTGGGTGGTACATAATGGTGTTAAAATGATTTACCATGACCATAATCAGTAATCATGGGGGCTAAGAAGGAAGTGGGGCACTGCTGGATTTGTTTCCTAATGTCATACCTTTCAGGTGATAAAGGTATTGAACTAGTGTCTATGAGGTTTTCTCCAAATAATTACTATTCCCAAGTATAAGTGGGAGATATTCAGGTTGAAATTCAATAAGGGTTTACTGCAAACCACTAGGAGATAATAATTTTATTGGGTGATTTTTGATCAGCAAAAGAAAGTTTCTTATTTAATAATGATTAGTGAGATTCAATCAGTTGATGAGTTAGGAAATCTATATTCCTGTGAGATTTTTTTGCATAAATGGAATTTATTGATAATTTTATCTGATAGGGATACATGTTTTATGTAATTATTTTTTATATCTAATATAAGGTCTTATGGAATAAGCTAACATTGAGAACAACATTCCATCCTCTGACAGATAGATAGATGTAGTGGACAGTTTGTATATTGGATGATATGCTTCGAGCCTACATTTTTTATTTTTGTGTATATTTATTTTCTCATTTGGAAATTATTAATTTCAAATTCAATAATAATTAACATTCATCAATTTAGATTGTTCCTTATGAGGTACTTAATAGAAGTCCCCATTATTAACCATTTTGTTGGCATGGGGCATGTGGGGTAGTAGTTCTGGGATATAGTATGTTACATGAGACATCTTAAAAAGAGTATATAATTTAAAAATTTATGATCATAGATCAAAAAGGTATAAATTTATGAAACAAAATTGGATACCTTTGGTGTTTTCAATCTGTGAAAAACTTTCCTTATTGGTGACACCTTGGTTATAATGGCAACATTTGAGAGACCACGTAAATATCGTTTTATGATCTATTTGACTATTTGCAATCAATATGTAAATTGGACTAGTGGTGTAACGTCTAGATATTCATTTTAAATAATACTTCATGTATGATTTTTTTATATATCTCAACTTTATTGGTACTTTCCTGATCTAATGTGTGTCATCCCAAGCGAGGATGTTGTGCTAGACTTGACGCGTCATATAATGATTAGCTGATGCAAATTGTAGAATGGGTTGATAATGTGTTGTGGGGGAAAATAGTTCCACCTTTTTGAATTATATTGTAGTATGAAAAAATTATTTTTGGGAATTAGGAATGGGAGGAAGATAATTAGGTTCAGTATCCTGATTTATTCAAGTAGTAAGCATAGATATTCTTTTTGAGAATGATAATTTTTTGAGGGAGAGGTTGCAACGACATAAAATAATTTCTTTAGGTATTATATATATTTTAATATAACCTTTTGTATTATGTTTTTGATTTATGTATTTTTTTCTTTGTTCTTGGTGTTTTTGGTGGGGTTTGAATTGTTTTACAGGCCTTTTGATGGTGCATGGGTTGAGTAGGGTTTGTCTAAACTGTGATGATTTTCATAAAAATCATGTTATTTGTGGAAGTAGCCTGATGGGTGGAAAACTGATAAGGTTAACAGTTTGAAAAACTATTAAACCCTTAAAAAACCATTGAACAGCTTCCAGTATCCAACAAATTGGTTGGAACATAGTTTAAAAAATCATGCACCAAAACTACATGGGTTCCTAATGGAGGTATAATGCCTCACACAGTTGGCCCATGATTTTTAAAAAAAGTGGCTGAACCGTGCACACAAGAATTTTATGTTTCAAAAATTATTTTTAATGGAAATTTATAGTCTATTATAACTAGTTCATGTTCTATAGTAATTCCACTAAATCCATGATTATCCTCTAGAATTATTTAATGACTATATCCCCTAACAATATTGATTATAGTGTATACAAAGAGTTGATTATTAATAGTTGAGAAGTATGATGGTTTTAAATGTTTAAAAAAAACCCAGTTTAAGTAGATCATGATATATGATAGATGGTAGAATAATATAGACCTGTTCTTTTAAAATATTTTTTACAAGGATTTCACGATCCGTTCATAAATTAACAATAGATCTAGGGAATTAATGTTTTCATCTTTGACATATCTCATATATATTTCCATTAAATAATTTCATGAGGAATTATTGATGTTAAAATTATTTTTACATGGGTTGAACTCAGTTTCTGGATTTGATCCCTTGTAATATATTGGATTACATCATCAATGTTTTTTAGTTATGAATTTCCTAACAATTTTGGGCCCTTGTATATGCTTATTTCCTTGATATGATTTATTTTTTTAATATCTTATTAGACCTTTATTGACTACAATCACATATGGATGTGTGTAGCTAATGAAACCCATTATGATTCTTGATTACAGGAGTATAATTACTTATCATGTTACCTTTTTTAATATTAATCAAATGTTTGTGTATGTTTCTACTATATTCTCATTTTTAAATTATTTATGATGATTTATATTCTCCTAATTTTTGTATGTACAACCCCAACATTGGAGATAATGTAACAGTACTCAAAAATAGTGGACATTTGTGATATTATTATCCCTTATAGGGTGATCTCACATGACATGAGATGATGATGAAGAGAGACATGTACATAGGGATGGGGAATGATAGACTTCATGCCTAACCCAGGACACAATTTCAGGTTACAATGAAATTATATGCTATCTCAGGGGTGTTTCAGAATTTGGAGTCCTTATTGTCAAACCCATGATAAGGGCATGTTCACTAGACGTTTTTAGGATACCAAGTGACATGTTCAGAAAACTTTTATATAGTTCTTGATCACTTAAAACATATTTTATTTATCCTTTTGGAATGAAATCAAATGAAGTATAGTCGAGGATGATTGTGTATTTTTTAAAACATGAACTCTCATTATATAATTTTTTATGATTTCTTGTAAATTTATTTTTATCAGGGAATAAAATTGTTATACCAATGACCACTTATTAAGGATGCATTGGTTGTGTGTTTATTACTCAAGCCATTCACATGTATCTTGAAGAACATGAAAAAAAATTAATAGGGATCCTTGTCTATGTAAGGGATCCAAAACTTTTTACTGATTATGGGGGTATGGATATAGTAGAAGAACCAGGTTAGATTCTAGAGGATTTATACTTTATTTTTTATTTTTTATATGGTTTCACCTTATTACCCTAGTTCGACTTACGAAATTAGAAGCATGATTATTTATTTCTATAAAATGTGAACCATATATTAATTCATTATGATTCATTATCTTATTCATTGATTGCAAAAAAAATTATATTTTATTTATATTTTTAGTGTATGGATATGATAATAATGTATAATTTATCCACTGATGGAATACATACCCTCACTTCTAGTAGAAAACCGATTATATAGAGCGATGACCACATCATGTCATATGTATCTCATGATTGGATCTAGTAGTTTGGGCCTTGGAATTACACTCCAACATATTTAAATAAAATATTATTCCCAATTATATTATCATCCCATATTACTAGAAAAATAAATAATATTAGCTCCAAATTACACAACACATACATATGAATGGTTTAATGACACATAATTTTAAATTATATTTGTTTCCTAGTAAAGTGTGTTTTTTATTTCTAAAAAAACAATATATCAGTAATAATGAAGTGTCATTTGAAGATTATAATGGGAAATTTGACCATTAGGATTTATATTATATGATATTTGGTCAAATTTAAAAATTGTTCAATATGAACATTAGAAAATATACTCTTGGTAATAATTTTAACGTTATAGTTAGTGTTCATAAATAGAAATGGAAAAGGATAATTAATTTAGAAAGGAGAAGAGATGGCCTCAACCTATAGATTCGTGTAGTACAAATCCCACTTTTCAAAACTCGAAAGGGTGGTAGAATCATTGGGGGTTTCAATTGAACAATGACATTCCATACTTTATCATCTGATGCTAGGAAAAAAATTCAATGGGAGAAGTCTAAGTTAGTAGGGATTATAACTCGAGCACTATTAGATGTGCCGCCCCATGAATCAATCACCATTGAATTCATTACCATTAGGTCATATTTGGGGGTTATATGGGGTTATTTTTACTATACATAGTTACTTAATATGTAATTCATTTGTATAAATGAAACTTTTGTGCCACCAAATAATTTTTATGATTAGATATTCTTAAGAAAATATGTGTTTAATTTATATTAAATTTGATAAATTAACTTTTCAGTCCAAAATTTCACTTATTAGAAAAGATATAAAAAATATAATAATGTAATGTAATATTAATAATACTTATTTTAATTAAATAGTATGATAATAAATCTTTTATTTAAATATAAATGATAAAATAATTTTATTATGTCCTTAAAAATTTATGTGTTAGAAATTGTACAATTGATATTGAACCAACTATTTTTTTAATTAATATACATTTTTATGGTAAAAATTTATGATTCTCACATTAAGATGATAATTATGATAAAATAAAAAGAATTTTTGATATTATAACATTGAATTTAGTTTCTGGTGAATTTATAATAATTTTCTAGAATACATTATTTTTTGTTTGTAGTTAAAATACAGTTTGTGGTTTTTGGTATGTTTAACGACCATATAATTATTTCATAAATTTTTATTTATTACTTAAAAAAAATGAACAACCTAAAATGTGTTATTTTATAAATATCATGCATTATAATATATTTTTTATCAATTTATAAACTTATATGTTACTTTACATGGTATAAAATGGAAACTTTAACAATAACAATCTTATTTTGTGGAAACATGACATGTCCATGGGAATATAAGTAATATAAAATGTTGTTCCATTATTATATGATAAAATATCAAAAAATATGTCCGAAATGTCCATATATTAAGCAAAAAACCAGGGGAAAAGCCATAGTTTTTAATCTCCCACAACCTAGACTTCCAAAGGCTTATATTTAGAAAATATTAAATTTTTTCCAACTTATGCTATAAATACCCACCCATTTATAAATCTATATTTACTGATATTCAATTATTGAATCTCTTTTTGAATAAATATTATAATTATAATTATTACTCTATTTTATTAACCTTCTATTCAATCCCTCATTGAAAAATAATGTTTTTCTCAACTGGAGACACTTTACCCAAACTCATTACCCATTTCTAAAACCATGTTTGATACTCACTATGATCCTGTATTTAGTTCTCAAAATATCTCTCTTATCCTCAATAAATTATCTTTTATTTTCTTCTTGTTAATACTAATTCTATTATATTTTCATAGGTTATTCACATATATATAAAAATTATATATTTTATTCTAGTTTTGACATACATGAAACCCACATTCCCATTCTATGGGTTGAAAATGACACAATGATCATGTTTTTAAGAACTTTTGAAGAAACATTATTTTGATATGAATCCTATTTTTTATTCTACATAGGTTATTTATGAAATTTTGGATTATAATTTATATGGAATAACATTAAGTATGAAATATTGTGGTTTCACACAGATTGTGCTCCAATGCATTGGTTAAAAAATTTAATATCTATAGATGACATGTTTTACAATACCTTGGTGAATATACTTAGTAACATTCATTTAATACAACTTGGTGATTCACCATGGTGATATGGATATGAATTCCTAAATTAGATGTTTCAAAACCATTTATATGTTATGAATCTTTTTAGTTTTATTTCTATATGACTCTTTTTCCAATAATCCTTCTACTATGATATTCCCCATGTTATTATTGACATTCCTCATGAATATATATAAAATGTTTCTCTTACTTGTCCTTATTCTCACCCATTTTCTTTGATGTATATCCCCATGTTATTGGATGTTTTGAATTTACTTATAAATAACCTATTAAGAATCATTTCTAGTGTATTATAAGAATTAATTATATTTTCATGTTTTATGTACCTTTTTTATATGAAACTAAAATTTAAAATATCCTCTATTTGTACCATCTAAATGAAATATTTATTGAAAAAAATGAGATATTCCATTATTGGTATCAAAGGGTTGTTTTGTTTTTATGGAAATTACGATTTGAAAACACTATTAAGAACACTATTAAAATATTTAAATTTATGAAAATATACTATATTTTTTTTGAAATTTCAACTAAGTTATTTTTGAGAAATAAAATCCCTATATGGATATGAATAAGTGGATGTGGATCTATAAAAGATGTACATATGGGT
Source organism: Viscum album (assembly GCA_963277665.1). Lineage (NCBI taxonomy): Eukaryota > Viridiplantae > Streptophyta > Magnoliopsida > Santalales > Viscaceae > Viscum > Viscum album. The sequence goes on from OY728152.1 coordinate 28,564,255, forward strand.
AACACCTGCAAATAATTTTTTGATCTAGATTTAAATGGAAACCGATGCCTGAAAATGGGACTTAATGAACGTTTAGATTTACACTCCCAAGGGATATGTTTGGTTAATCATTATATTTTTAAGAACCATTTTGAAGGATTTATAAAACATTTATTTTCTTAATAGTAACATATTTAATTATGATGTTTTAAGACATAAAATTCCTTTATAATTATAATATTCTTCAAAGAAACAAGTTTCTAACTATGGTTTTCATCTTTTAGAAAATGGTGGGAAATAGGAGGAACCGTGTAAATAAAATGAAAAATAGACCATGTACTGATGGACCTACAATGGAATATGTAATGGAAACCTTTCTGCATATGTTTAATCAACTAACTAGAGTTATGGACAATAAGTTGATTCCATATGATAGACCAAATTCATCAAGAAGTAAATAAAATTCCGTTGAGACCTTTATGCATTAAAGACCATCTTCTTTTGGTGGATTTACCAAACCATTAGATTCTATACAAATTATAAGATGTATTTTAAATAAATTTTCTACAATCCAATGTTCGTAAAAATATAAATTCACCATGGATGTTTACCTCTCAAGGGGAGATGCTGATCAATGGTGGAAACTGATTAAAAACACGATTCGAAGATGGGAGTTATATGCTATGCAGTCAGAAGAGTATAGGGAAATATTATTTAAAAAATAATCCCCCTATTCAATGAGATTTAAAATGGAGAAGTAATTACTAATGTTAAAGAATAAGGAATATTAATCCAAGGGATGTTATGAGATGATATTCAAAATACATTCTCATCTCACCTATAACTTTGTTATGGATCTTAAAGTAAATTTTGATATATTATTTAGTGGATTAAAACCCCATCATCAAGGAAATATTGAATATAGAGACTAAGAAATCTATTAAGAGACAATGTGGAGTGATATTAAGGCTGAACTGTATTTCAAAGTGAAAAAGTTTTAAAATAAATTGAATGCAAATTATGGATCTTTTGAGCCAAACATAGGGAGAGACTTTGATCGTGGAAGAGGATGGAAGATGTGAAACTTACCATATGCATCAATTATGGGATGAGGAATTCAAGTAAATTCTTTCTAAGGAGTGGAAAGTGATACAACCGTGGAATATATGGATGTATTGTTCAGAACTATCATAGGTAGGGGAGGCCTCAACGTTTTAACACTTTCAAAAAAGGGAATATAGTTAGGGACCAGCTGACAGTATAATGCTATACATATGGACAGTTAGGAAACTTTTCTGATCATTTTTCAACTCCAATGATTATGGATGGATATCAACTTCAACTATACCACATTATAAGAGAGAATGTTTGGTCAATTTATATCACGATGACGGAAGTTGAAGCACCAATTGATGTAGTGGAAGATACCCTCACTATTCTCTCAATGTTTTCAAGTATTTTGTTCGATTATAGTTCTACACATTACTTTATTTTCTCAAAGTTTTAAATGAATATAGAATCAATACTTGATCTTTTATAAGTAGAGTTATCATTTAAAACTCATGGAGGAATTTTCTAGGAATCAACAGTGTACAAGAAATATGGTATTGAATTTGGGGTTAATAATATCATTGTAAATATAATAGTCATTTCTATAGTGTAACTTGAAATTATATAAGGGATGGGATGGCTTGAAAAGTATAATGCCAAGATCTACTATAGAAGAATGAAAATATTAGAACTCTTGAATATAAAACCTATAGTTTTTTTAAAATGAGATATATCATGACTCGAGATTTTTCTAGAATCACCTCTCGTAACATTCTTAGTGGGGATGATCTATAAAGAGGATGAAAAGAATTAAAGTATAAGAATAGAAATTTTTCCATCATTCAAGAATACAATTATTTACTTTTGTAAGAGTTACATGGAACTCTCATAAAAAGAGTGGTAGATATATTTAATGAACTTATATCTGGATCCATGATGAAATGAAAGACCTCTTATAGAATAGAAAATTTGGAGTTAGAGGAATTAGATAAAAAACTTCACGATCATTTGGAGAAGGTCTTTGTTCTACCGAATGTATCTATTTATGGAAATCTTGTATCTTTGTGATGAAGAATTATGTATCACAATTACTATGCATTTATTATATAGAACTTATATAGATTAGAGCGAGGAACAAGTACCATTTTCCAAGGATTGATGATTTTTTGACCAGCTTCATGGTGCTAAATTCTTTACCCAGATTGATCTTCAATCTAGTTATCATCAATTGATGGAAAAGAAATAAGACATTATAATGACCACCTTCAGATAAATATTGTCTCATTATGAGTTTATTTTATTCTATTTTTCTTGAATAATTCTCCTAATATATTTATAGATTTTTATAGTAAATTCTTTAAGGGATACCTTGATATATTTGTGGTAGTTTGTACTGATGATATTTTGATATATTCAAAAAAAAATCTGGAGCATGAGGATCATCTAAGAGAATAATTAGAAATTATGAGTATGGATAGTCTATTTTTAAAATTCATAAAATGTGAATATTTATTATAAAAAATTTCTTTCTTGGGGGACATTTTAACCAATAAAAGAATCTCTATTGAATCGTCCAAGAAAAACGTTTTGTAGGAGTAACCCCATACTATAATAGTAATTATGATTCATATATTTTTTTATAATGATATTTTAGTAGGTTTGTGAAAAAAATTCTGGGAATCTCAAATATAATAACCACGTTAACTCAAAAAGTGGTTACTTCATATGGAATATGGAGTGTCAAGAATGTTTCAAAGAAAATATAATGAAATTTCTTACAGAACCTATGTTTAATATCCCCTCTAGCTGGGATTCAATATTTTTTGTGATGCATATATGGGTGGGATTGGGTGTGTCCTCATACAATATTACAAGTTGATATATTATGCATCTTGATATTTAAAGCCACTTGAGTATAACTATATAATCCATGAGTTGAAGCTAGCTGTAGTTTTTTTCTCACTCTAAAAATCTATAGGAACTATAAATTGTATTATAAATTTGACATATACATATACCAATAATGACTTAAGTACAAATTCCCAAAACAAAATTAAACAGGGGGAAAAAAGATAGTTGGAACTTATTAAATACTATGAATGTTCAATTCATTATTACCCGGAAATAGAAAACAATGTGAGTGATGTATTAGGGGTGAAAGACCCTGTTGTTCTAGAAATGTTGAGGATTCAAAGAGATACATTGACCAAGGATATTTTAAAACTAGACATGGGAATAATATGGTATAGGACATCATAAAACATATCCAAAAAGATTTATCAACCATTATTATTAGATTTGATCAAGAAATATCAAAGAGAATATACCTTGTTACAAAAGAAGATAGAGGTTGTGATGAATGGGATTTTTTAAGAGTTCAATATTGATCAATAAGTTTCACTACAATTTCATATAAGAATATGTCTTATAAATATTCTAGAGATAAAGAAATAAGGTACTAATGAGTCTCATATCTCTACATTCTATAGACATCCTAGATGATCTAAAATGTATAGGGATGTTCATGATCATTATTTGTGGGATAATATGAAGAGGTAGATTTCCAACAACACTAAAAAAACTAGATGTTTCAAAAAATGAATGAGTATTGAAAAAATTCTATGGGGTATTAAAAAACATACCCATACCAATATGGAAGTGGGCAATGTCACTATATACTTTTACACTAGTCTCCCAAGGAAATCCCAATGAAAAAATGTGATATGAGTTATAGTGGACCAACTCACCAAGACTTCCCATTTAATTGATATTTGGGAAGATATCTATCTTGAAAAACATTCCATGGTTTATGTAGAGGAAATGGTTTTGTTCCATGGAGTTCCAGTTTCATTAATTTCTGATCCTGAAATGTGGCTCAATTTAAAATTATTGATAATTTTTCAATATGCACCGAGTATTGTATTTAATTTCAGTATGACATATCACCCCAAAAATGACAGACAATATGAAAGTAATATATAAACTCTCTAGGAAATGATGAGACAATGGGAAATGGAATTTAAATGTTGGTGGGATCAATATATCCTGTTTATTTTGTTATCATACAAATAATCTTACATTCAAGTATTCAAATAGAACCCTATGAAGCTATAAATACATAAAGATGTAGAAATCCTTCTAGTTGGGATGAAGTTGGTGAGAGAAAGTAGTTTGGTCTAGATAATGTGAAATATATGATAGAAATATTCATGGAATCCAAAACATAAAATGGTTTCTAGGATTTGGTATAGGATATTTGCTAAAAACCATCAAAGGGACATCGAGTATGATGGTGGTGAAAAATTGTTCCTTCCAATTTTACCGAGGAAGAGATCCATGTAATTTTGGAGGAAAGGGAGGCATAAAACCAAGTTTATTGGCCCCTATTAAATAATTTATCTCATAGGATTAGTTTCCTATTTACTTCTACTTACACCAAATCTATATCATGTTCATGATGTATTCCACAAATATCTCTTCATGAAGTAAATATATAAACCTTAACATGTACTGAATCTGGAGGTGGTGCAACTAGAACATGACCTCTATTATGAGGAGTAGCAGGTTGAGATCATTGACAATAAATACAAGTTTATACTCAACAAGAACACCCACTTCATCAATTTGTTTTGATGAAACCATAAATATAAATAAGTGACATGGGAACCAGAGGAGACAATGAGACAGAAGTATCCACATATTTTATCAAAAGAGAGAAAAATTTGAAATTATTGGGATATAATTTCTTAAGTGGTGAAGAATGTAATACTATATATATTTTAAATGATATTTGTTTCATGAACATGTGTGTTATTTTATTTTACACAGCAAAACCATGTATCTTAAATAATGAAGTGTTATTTATAATGTATATTGGGAAATGTGGTAATCGAGATCCAATCATTTTATGACCATTGTTAAAATATGAATATTGGTTAACATAAGAATTGTAAAATATAATCTCGGTAATTATTTTAATATTATAATTAGTTATTATAAGTCGAAATTACAAAGTATAATTAATTCATAAAGTAGAAGTGATTACCTAAGCCAATAGAGTCATGTCGTATAAATCTCATTTGTCAGAACTTGGGAAGGAGGTAGCATATTGGGGTTATCCCTTGGACAAGTGCAAGAAAATCTTGAAAAATTTATTCTTGAATTAAATCTTCAATGATAGAAGTTCAAGGTTTTGGAGATGACCACTCGGACGATGTTAGCTGAGCCACCCTAAAAATCAATCACCACTGTAGACCTTACCCTTAGGTCGTATAAGGGTGTCATAGGGGATTACATGTCCCATAATTATTTATGTAAATTGTAATTCATTTGTATAAATGAAATTTCTGTTACATCAATTCAGTTTTATAATAGTTTACGTAATAAAATATAGTTTTAATTTTGATGGAAAATGTTAAATTTAGTTTTTCAGACAAAAATTGTACTTTTTTAAAAAAAGTTAGAAATCCTATTAATAAACTACGGTATTTTTAAAAAAAATTATTTTATTTAAATAGTATAATAAAAACTCTTTTATTTAAATAAAAATTATAAAATAATTTTTTTAGGTCCTTAATTTATTTTAAGTGTTAGATATTTTACAATGCATATTCAATCCGCCAATTTTTAAAAAATAAAAATTATGAGATTAAAAAGTTAAAATTATTATATTTTGTTAATTTTCATGATAAAATAAATATTATGTTTTAAATCATCACATTGAATTTTGGTTGGGGTGGATTTGTAAGAGTTTTATAAAATACATTATTTTTACATAAATAGTAAAAATACAGTTTGAGTTTTTTGGTATGTTTAATAACTTCATAATTAAACCGAAATGAATTAATAATTAATTAAACACAATCCACGTCCTATTCTTTTATTAATATGAGGTATTTTATTATATTTTAATCAATTTTCTTGCCTATAAGTTACTTTTCGAAGTCTAAAATGGAAAATCTGTCATTAATAATCATATTTTGTTGAATCTTTACATTTCCATGAAAAAATAAGTAATATAAAATGATTTTAGGTTATTTTGGGTATAATATCATAAAATACGTCCCAAATGCCTAATTTTATGGGTGAAAAACATGGGAAATCCCATGTTTTTTCATTTTTCCCAACCTAGATTTCCAAGGACAATATTTTGAAACTATTAAACAAATCCTCTTATTTTTCTATAAATACCCACAAATTTCCCCCTTAACATTCAATACCAATATATAATCTAATAATATGTTGTTTTTTCTCCCATGAATTCCAATAATGATTTAATAAACCCCTAGGGTTTCATTCCTCATGAATGATGAGTAACTTTTCATGGTAAGGGAATTATCCTTATTTTGTCTTCAATTCACGAGCCTCATTTTCTATACATCTACTAATTATTATTATTACTATGTTTTATTAAAAATTTATTCATACCATTATAGAAAAAATATTTCATATCAATGGGATACCCTTGAACCCTCTAATTACCCTTTTTATAAAACTATATTATACCCACTCTGTTGCCGTATTTACTTCTCAAAATTTCTCTCTTCTCCTCAATATATTCTATTTTAATTTATTCTTGTGAAAACTCATGACTATTTATTTTACAAGGGTATTCACATATATTTTAAAATTATTTATTTTATTATGTGATTATCAAACATGAAACCCAGATTCCCTTTCAATGGGTTGAAAATGAAATAATGATCATGTTTTTCCACTTTTGAAACACCATGATTTTCAAATGAAACCCTATTTTTTATTATACATGGGTTATTTAGGAAAGGTTTGGTTATGATATATGTTTATCACATTAAATAATAAATATAATGGGTGCTCCTTGATTGTTCTTAAATTAATTGGGTGATGAATTTAATATCTAGTTATGACAGGTTTTACGATATCACGGTGAATAAACATGGTAATTTTCATTTACAACACCTTTGTTATATGATTATGAATTTTTGAATTAAAATATGAATAGAATTTACATGTCATATATCATGTTATTTTTATTATTATATTCAAATTTGTACCTTTATGATATACTTCATGTTCTTATTGATATTCCTCACAAATATGTGCCACAATTTCCTTTATTTGGCCCTATACTCACCCCATTAATTTGATGTATGTCCGTATGTTATGCGATATAATAAATTTACATTGGATGGACCAATTAAGAATAATTTTAAGTGAATTGGAAGAATTTATTATGTTTTTATTTATTACCTACCTTATTTCCAAGAGTCTAACTTTAAAAGATCCTCTATTTGTAACCTGTAAATAAAACAATAATGTAATAATTGGAGGGTTTCCATACAATGTTCTAAAAATACAATTGGACATCCCTGTATATGTTTATGGAAGTATCATTTTACCTATATAATTTTTTAATCAAAAAATTTATGCATAAAATAATACATATATTGTTCATATAAAGTTCATCCGTGTCTAAAAAAGGAATCATTAGACTATACAAAAGAAATAATAAAGTTCCAAGGGATTAATGGGAAGATTATATTAGATATATTAGAGTGTCATCATCAATTATTTATTTGTGAATTGATTTATGTTCTTCATAAGGTAGATAAGTGTTTGATTTAGCCATATGTGATTTTTTTTATTTTGGTGTTTTTGGATAAAAAATATAGTGCATGAGGAAGGTGATATAGATATTATAGTTCACCCACAAGTTAATTTTTTTAATTTATTATATTTTATTGTGAAAATTCGTACACATGTTAGAGTCTCTTTAATAGTGACTTTAGGGCCTCACCATATGTAAGTTCCCATTGGTATATGGGGTGATGTACCTGAGGCATTAATATAATTTGGCCATGGTTTAACTATAGGTAATCCTTCATTGGATATTACAAAATGGTATTAAAGTGAATTTGGGTTTTCTAAGAATATATAAGGGTGGATATTAGATGGTCTGGGACCTTATAAGTGACAAATAAAAAGAGTTGATCAACCTATTTAAATACAATGTTCATTCTTCCAAGGTATGTTTGAGAATGTGATATGGATAGAATCATTCCCACTTGATTATAAATATTATGGGATTTATATTGTGACTACTCGTGTTGGGAGTGTCCTTAGAACATGGGATTCAGATAATTAGAAAATTATTAAAAAAATAATAAGGGATGAAATGGGTGAGATGAATATTTCTTTATAATTGTAATATTATTGGGCGTTCATGGTGTTGGTATTACTTTTTATGGTTGATGGGGAATTTTTGGGAAAAAATCACAGGGGGTATTTATAGTTTTTAGAATAATTGTTAACAGGTCCATGGAGTTCATTTTTTTAGTCACGTTTTTATAGTTCTTGATGTTTATGGAATTGTATTTTTTTCAAATAATTTACCTATTTAGAGTTTATTAATTGGGGATTCACATTTTTAAATTTTTTAATACTTTTATTTCTTCCTTATTGGTATGTTTTAGTGTTTATGATTTTTTATTATATTAATTAGTTTATTAATATTGATATCATTTCTATGTGTTCTCTAAGGTCAAGAATTTATATTTTTTAGAAATCCAATGAGATTTATTATCATATTTATTTTTTATGATATTTAACATGTATTATCTAATATTTTAAAATAGAATGAACACACAATATTGATAATATAACCATAAAATTTGTATATTAATATTCTTTAAAACATAAATAAATAAATACGGAAAAGTATGAGAGACAAAAAATTACAAGGGTTATTTTTCTTTCTTTTTTATGCCATGATAATAAGTTATTTACAATTTTCTCTTTCTTTCAGTGCTAATTTATATAGTCGATTTATATATTGACTCTTTAGGATCCAATAATTTGTCTTATTTGTTTTAATTTTTTTTAATTTTTGATATTTTTTAAATATTATCATATTGTATTGTAGTATTCTAGTGAGTTTTCCTTAAATAAGTGGTCGAAATATTGAGATGATTTTTGAGATATGGTGGTAAGTGTCCAAGGATTATTTCAGAGAAATAATAAATTAATATAGATTATCTGAGATGGTCAAATTTGATATTGGTATATACTCATCTAGTGTTATTTAAGGTCCCATTTATGAAGTTGACATGGGGTGTTACAACTCCAATTCTCTTCAAATTTGTTTAATATATGAATATTATTTCATAGGAATTAATTTTTTTTATAATGAAAATTAGAATTTTTGGGGTTAAGGTAGTGAGTAGAAGAAGGAGCTAGATGTTATACATGATAAAATAAATTAATCGAAACCATCAAGAACCATTTAAAATGAATCATTTACTCAATCACTGAGAATTAGGGAGGGTGTTTTCCATAGTCCAACAACCAAGTGGTTGGAGGTTGGAATCATTTTCCCCAAATACATCAAGTGTCTAGTGTGTATTCGTTGATTATAAAATAAATTTAAAAAACATGATATAAAAAAATATGATTTTAATTTTTATTATAATAATATTTTAGTATTTATCATGGTCTTACCTTTCTATAAATGGTTAGGTTGGGAATTATTTCTCTTATTCTCTCCTTACATCTTGCAATATTTGTATGCTAGTTTCTTCGTAATTTTTATGGATTAATGATTTGTTTGATACCATTTTTCCTATATGAAGAGTATAACCCATTCGGTATGGATGTTTTATGAGGAATCAATATTTTCATTCTAATAATATCTAAAATATATACTTCTCTCCTTTATTTGTAATTATTCATTATAAGTACCAGTATTTTTGGGGTGAAAATCTATTTTATTAGATATATATTATACATTTAATACTTATAAAATGAACTATATGTTATCCAATTAAGGGGTAATATTTAAATGAAATATATATTAATACATTAGAATAAATACAAATGAAATATAATTTTTGAAAAATAAAAATAATATAAAACCATAAGTGAATTCAATTATAACTAGATTGAAATATTCAACATAATGGTACCCCTTAAAGATAATACCAATAGGGATAACACTAGAATAAGTAAAAAAATTGATAATAGTATAAACATATTCCGTCATGTGAATAAAAAATTGGTTTTGTAGAATCTTTTAAGTCAATATATAGTAATTCATAATGGAAATGTGACCATTGTATGTTCAATGGAAATATATAGTCATTTGGAAAATATTTTTGTTAAGAATATACTGAAGAAATGAATTTATAGTAATTGAATATAATAGTGATTATTGAGATAATTTATATTATCATATAGATAGTGAAAATAAAATTTGATTGTAAATTTAAATAATCATTAGAAACAACTACATTAATATAGAAATAGAAATGGTTGGTTTGGATGAATGTAATACCATTATAAAATATATATTCAATAAATATTTTTTCGAATCATGTAGTAGATGTATTATATATGAGGATTATTTAATAGAGATTATCGATGACATGAAATTTGTAGGTCTTTTTCTTAGGAAGAATGAAGATAAACTCAATCAACAATAACTTCGTTAATATCTTATACAATATAATCTCATCATTGCGGAAATGACTATGATTATAGCAACACATAATTTTTATACATGGATATTACCTATTTAGATGAATATTCAATAAATTACACAAACACATGAATGAGGACCATAATATTTCAGTATTTTTGGAGACTTGTACACAATATTCTATTTTTGAGAAAGATCATCAATATCACCTATGAAGATCATCCCCTTTAGAAAATTCCACATATATTCCCTAATGAAAACCATTCTTAATTACCTGAGGAATGGAAAAATAATAAAAGGTGATATCTTTTTCTAAATAATGGTAATAAAGTGTGATATAAATAATCACATATTCCTTACATGAGAATATGAGTACGAAAACATGAGAATAACACATAAAAACCCGATCATTTGTATCAAAGATCAAAATATTGATTCATAGAATAAATAATGGTAGTTCATAATAAATTAAACAAAATGAAAACAAAGAACATGATCTCTTAGAGAATATGATTGACATAAGTTTTTAAACTGTGGCCTAAAAATAACCATAGAAAATCATTTCAATAGTAGTGAAGGATCACTGCCATGGAAATCAATGTTGAATGTGTTCAATAAATAAAACATCATAGTAGTTAAGGTTCGCTCTAAATACTATCATAGTCAAAAAAGTATCTTACTAAGCTGGGTTGACTCCCCATTACCGTACTATATATCTCAAGAGATATAAATATCTACAAAATTAATTTTCAGGAGATATAGGGGTCACCCATATCTTAATGAAAGCCGTACTTATGTGTGAAAAAATAATAAAAAATAATTTTATCATAACCCATAAAATTATATGGGTTTCATAAATATTTCATCACATCCTTACACATAGAAAATGGAGATGGTTTATATACATTTCATCATATAATAATTGCATATACTATAAAAAGAAGTGGGTTTCCTAAGAATTTCTTCATGGTGTTACTTATGGTATGAAAAAAAGTTTTATAAACATAATTACATAATAAACCTAAATCATTCATATAAATAATTAGAATGGTATCCTTGTATCATATCCCTAGTAAGTCATAGGTAATATCAAGATATTCTATCTTATATAGAAAATTATTTAGAATTGATACTAGTAAAATTTCTTGAGGAAAATAACATCCAATTGAAAATTAATTTTTGAGACAATAAATTCATTATTTTTTTGAAATAATTTTAATTAAAAATAATCATTAAAACAAATAAAATAAGTGCTAAAAACTATTTAAAATAGTTCTTTAGAAAAATAACCTTTACTATTTAATTTTTTATAAATATTTTTTTGGAAAAAAGTTTTTTTTGAAAATAATGTTGAAATATTATAATGTAATATTTATAAATCCTTTAAAAACATTGTTGAGGAAAATTTAATTTTTGCCATAAAAAATACTTTTCAGAACATAAAACATTTTCCAAATCATTTTCTTTAAAAATTACATTGTAATCTAATAACGAAAAATTTAAAAATACAAAAAAAAATTATTTTGGATAATTTCTTTTAAATTTTTGAAAAAAACTATTTGAAACCTTAATTTTGTTGTAAATCATTTTATTTCATAATACACTTTATAACATAGGAAAAAATATTTAAAAATAACATAAAATATTTCTTGAGGAAAATTTACATTCAACATAGAAAAAAACATTTTAGAACATAAAACACTTTTAAAATCGTATTATTTGAAAATATGATTGAAAAATTATACTTCAATCTTTATATAAAAAAATTTCCATGATGACCAAAAATTTTGTTTATTATATACACATTACAACAATGATTCCTTTACCATATTTAGTAAATTTAAAAAGTAATTTTTTCTAAAAAATTACATGATAATTCATTTCAGAAAATTTTAAAATGTAAAACATGTGTAAATTTTTTATTAATAATCAATTAATTGAATTTTAATATTTGTGAAAACTTTTTTAGAAACCACAGTTTTAGGAGAAAAATGATTTTTGACAGAAGAGAGAAATAAAAACGATATTTTTATAAAAATTTATTTTGACCTCTTGAGTACATAAATAGAGTATACTGATATGAAGACATTTATAATCGATAAATTACTTGAGGATAAGAAAATACATGATTCTCTTGAGATAAATATCATATGATTTGATAATTTGAAACAAAGGGATGAGAAATCATAATAAATATTAAATTTGTGTCATAAAATCCTTACTACATTAGTAACATTGAATCATAATCCCTTTGAAATGGAGATCCTAAAATTGATACATTAATAATAATAACTTTCATTATAAATATAATAACATACATTCATGGGGAGTATGTACACCACATAAATGAAATACATGGTGATTATGGAATGTGTCTCGCAAAAGTAAAAAAGTGAGATAGAAATCACTTACCTTAATTATCTACTTATTTTTTACATGTTAGAAAATCATGTACATTATAGAATAATATTTATTTAATATACACCACATATTTTGATTAATCAAGTCTTTATCACCTTCCATGTAAATTGTGAATGAATCACATCGCTAAGCAAGGTGGTAGTCCTCCATACACACGAGCGATGTTATTGCACTCCCACATAATAGAATGTATAAAGGTATATTCGACATAATAATTAATGATATATAATTATATAATTATAATACGATATAAAAATTAATCCATCCTAATGTAATAACATGATAGGTGGTTATAGACAACAAAAAGCATTAGTTCGCGAGGCGGTAGTCTGTAGTACACATGAATGATGATTTCATGGAACATTTTATGGAAGAGGAGAATAATTTTTGATATTAAATTAATATAATAGAATAAATATATATGGAATATACTGATGATATCAAATCAAAATGGTAAAATAATCATTGAAGGAGGTGGAGGAAGAAATTTTATAAAAACATCGATTACAGACATTAACTCTTCTATGAAAAAATTCTTTTCATTTTCTCTGAATTGCTTCATAGGATTTATTTTTGGAAATCATAAGGCATGTATAATGAGATGTGAGATGTACAGAAGTTATCTAGGTTGGTCTTGGATGAACTTTTGGGTTTTGAAAATGTGAAGAGGAATAAGGAGTGGGTTACCTTTTACACGTTATGTGAGTGACAGACTTGTATTTTTTGAGTAGAAAAATGTGTTCGTACATTTTTTATATTATAAAAGGGACCAAAATGGGAAATAAAAAAAAGGTGATAAGGTCTAAATATGTCCCCAAAATTGGTTCTTGATACATTTTGGTCTGTTTTTAACCCTTATAATTTCAATTTGATAGCCATAATAAAAAAATTATTTACTTAACCACTATAAATAATATTTACAGTAATTTCTATTTCTTATGGTAAAAAATAAATTTTAACATATTTTATGATATAAACTTACCTGATACCAAATTTATATTCTATTTTATCAAATTTCATTAACCAAATTGGATGATATAATTTAAAATTAATCATGGTGACGTGATAAGAATGTGCGTTTTAAAAGAGAAACTTTTCCAAAGATGAAAAAGTATTTATATAAAAATTAAATATTAAAATTATTCATATTTCCAAAATTGGATTAAAATATATTAAATTGAGATAATAATACCTTTCTGAAAATTATAATTTAATTTTCATGTTTTTAAATAATTTTAATGAAATGTCAATTTGTTAATAAAAACAAATACTATTCATTATTTATCGAAAAATTCATCTTCTAATAAAATTCTAAAATATAAGAACTAATATTAATTTGAAATTATTATTTAAAGATCAATTTTATTATTTAATTTTTATCTAAAATTGGAATAAAATACTTTTAAAATAAGTGTATAAAAGGTGAGAGAAATGCTATTTATATAAAAATAGATATAACAATAAAATTGGATTTATTCTCATCTCTTTTAGAGAAAAGAAAAAAATAAATTTTAAAATTTTTATTAAATATATAATATATAAATTTTTTCATAATCATTTAAAAATATTGATTTATATAATTTAATTAGTTAAAACATTTTCTCACATGAAAATATTTTTTCAGAAAAAGATTCTGTTTATTTTCATATGGTTATTATATTTATTTCTGATTTATTGATAACCATGTAATTAATTATATATTTATGTGTAAACCAAATGTTTTTAGAATTAATATAATTCTTTTCGAAACCACCATTCCAATGACTACGAGATAACTATCACATTAAACAATATTTTTTAATAGAAATTCGTGTTTTTTTAATCATGGTGTTGCAAGTAACAGAAGATAAACATAGTTATGTGTGTAACATAATAAAAAATAAGTGTGGATTTGAAGGAATGAAAAATTTTATGTTTCATGTAATTTACGCTAAACTATTTATTGCACATGAAAAATTTTAAAAAATAATTTTTTTTGAGAAAATATTTCACATAATCTCAGCGTGTTACATTCTACCCCCTTAAAATAAATTTCTCTCTAAAAATTTATTAAATGTGTACAAAAAATTAAGATAATTACACATTATTATGTATTTATGTTACAATATTAAATACTCAAGCTGGTGGTTTCACCACAAAACATTTTCTAGGTGAGTGATCTTGTTTTATTTCACCTTTTCGGCATGATCCAGAATCTTACCCGATTGTTCCTTACAAGAAAGTTCTTGCCTCTGTGGTATGACCTCTGAGATCATTAAACATTAAGTATCATGTATGTTTTTCGATATGATATGTACAAGAAAAACATCATGAACCAAATAGAGGTTTTGTGTATGAAATACAGAATATGGTACTGTCTCGAAACAATCTAGTATTTCAAAGTAGTAGATATACCTATGGTTTAGCTATCCTTTTTACCATAAGAACAATATCAACCTCTGGTATTCCTTCGGTAAATTTTAACTTCATCTTTTACTCTAATAAATGAAGATTAATTTTTAATCCTTAATCACAAATAGATCACAAGATCCATAGTATAATGATATTTCATTCATTATATCACTAGTTTTATAAAATAGTTATCAATTATTATCCAATATTGATAAATATTCAAATGGGGAAGTAATATGTTAATATCTAAAATATTATCCATAGTTAAACATAAAAAATTTAATAAATTGTCAAAATTATAACCCATCCAAATTATTAAATTGAAAAACACTAGAAATAAGTTCAAAATATTTCAAAAATGAACTTATTATTAATCCCCAAAAAACATGAATTTGATCTTAATTGTCATTTTCCATACATGTGAATACCATAATCATGTATTGTCTTAAAACATGGTCATAAAATAAATTACCATACAAAAATATTGCAAACATACATGCTTACTCATTCTATACATAAAGCATATATTATTTGATGTATTTTATAAATCCAAAAATGTTGTAAACTTCATAAATGATAACTTACATTTATTTTCAACAAATCACTAATCTGTCCTGAAGTATTAAAGACTACCCAATTAATTTATCTATAAAAATCATATCATTATCCACACTAAATACTATTTTTCAACATTAGGGACATATAATGGGTAATATTTCCTTAATCAAAAGTTTTTTATAAAATATTACCTTGCTATTAAATAAATTTTCTAGGACATCAGTACCATTCAAAATATTATTTAAAATACATAATGAGAAAGTTATAAATAAATAATTATATATGTTATGATTTATATAACATTATTATTTTATTACAATAAATAAATAATTCAATTATTCAATGATATTATTAAGCCTTTAAATAGGTTTTATCATATTATTCTTTAATACCTCCTTCCTTCCATATTTCATTTCGTAGTGTCATCATCATCAACAGAAAACCATTAATCGTACAACCATGATAATTCTCTTCATGATCTTCCCACTCTGGACATATTTTTACATAACTCTCATATGTTTCACATTTATAAAATTCAACAGCCAATGATACCTTAGGGAGACCATTATTGTCATCTATTGAAATAACAAAAAATTTCAATTTTCCTTTGAAATTACATTATTTGTATCCTTATTTTCCACACCCAAAAATATTATTATACATTTGAGTTATCAAATTTTGTGCTTATTCCTAAAGCCTCAAAATATTGGAAACTAAATCTTGATTCACTCATGGTATCCACTACCCTAACTCTCAACAAACTATGTACGTCTCTACTTCACTGAGTCTGATATTTTTTTAGGTGCATGTTTTTAATCATGTTATGTTATAACTAATTATGAATAATAAAAATATTATTAACACCATTAATAATCCAATTTTCATACTCATCCACATATTTTATATCACATTAAATGTTAATCCAGTTCTTTCAGGTTTCATCCATTAAATAAAACCAAAAAGTACAGTGTGAGGAATAATAATCAAAATAGGGAATCATAAAATAATGAAAATAACTTATTGGATGTATAAACCATGACACCTTCTTTTTAATCTATGACACATTAGGTTTATACTAGGTCATTAATAGACTTCATCTATTTAAATAATTCATAATGGTTCATATAAATGTTTTTAAATTTCAAAATTATATCCCCAATAGTGTGAAACTACATGTGTTTAAATTCCCATTGATGTGGACCGGGTAAAAATAGATTCTTGGTCAATGTTACCTTTTTGTATTTATTCCTCCTAGGGTCCTATTTTCTAGAGTTACTTCCACTAATATTATACATACGGGGATGTAATTTCTTCAAAATCACTTACTTTATCATTAACCAATATTCAAGGAAATTTTCTTGTACGTAGACTCATATTTAGACTTATCCATAGGTATTTAAATACATATACCACTAATATTTTTCCCATCTAGGATTATATAGTTTAATTAATCCTTTATTATGATACAAAATATAGATATCTATAATTTTCATACATGGATATTACTTCTTTTTATAAAAATATTCAGTACATTACACAAACCCTCATATGAAGACTGTAATACTTTAGTCTCTTTTAAGACCAGGTATAAAATCATATAATTTGGTGAAATAACTTTAGCATATCCAATTACGATATTCCCATTTAGTGATCTTAAAAAACATACCCTAGTTAAATCCATTCATAAAAACATGGGGAATGGAAAAAAAATAAATGTGACCTTAGATGCTCAATAAGATTAAGAAAGTTAGAGATTGATGATAACATAATAATTATATGTGAATAAGGGTATGATAACCTAATAAAAACATAAGAAAACCATAACCTACATATCAAATATAAAAATCTTGAGTCATGTAATAAATATTGGTAGTGTACATGACACGACTCAGAAGGAAATCAAAGAACATAGTCCATGAGAGTATAAAATTGACATAAGACCTGGAATTTTGGAATAAACATAAGAATTGGGAATAAATTCCATAGTAGTCAAGGATCACTACCAAGGCTATTATAGTGGAATGGTTTCACTAACCAAACCATCGTATCAGTCACGGTTAACTCCAAAAACAATCGTAGAAGATAAATTATCTTACTGAACTGGGTTAACTCCCCATTACAGTCCTATCCATCAAATGAGATAGAAATCCTTATCAATTTAGTTATTGGGAGTTATTAGTCCTACACATATCAAAATATAAACCATACTTTTTTTCCCACAAGATCATAAAAAATTAATCATATAATAAACCATGAAATAAAATGGGTTTCATATATATTCAGTCATAACATAACATATATAAAATTGATAGGCTTCATAATCCCATCATCATTTCATGATAATAAAACCTACAAAAAAATTAGGCATCATAATAATTTTCTCATGGGGTAACCTGTGGAAGAGAAATGAGTTTCAAAAACAACATTCCATTATAAAAAAATCATTCATAGAAAGAATATAATTGATATAATTAGATCACATCACTAGTAATGCATAGGCAACATTGACAGAAGTCATCTAATCAGGAAAATGATTTTCAAAACACACTTGAAAATTTTCATAATGAAATTTACTTTTAATTGAAAATAAAGACTTCAAAATAAAAATTGATAATTTTTTTTGGAAATAATTTTATTTTAAAAATTAACATTGAAACTTATAAATGAATATTTAAAAATAATTTAAAAAATTTAATGAGATAAGTATTCTATCCACTCTATAAAAACATTTTAAAAAATATTTTATTAAATCACATTTATTTGAATTTTATTTTGGAAATTTATAAAGAAATAAGTAAAAATCAATTAGAAAATTTAACGATGAAAATATAACTTCTATTTTAATATAATGTATTAAAATATAACATATTTTTAATGTACTTTTCTTTGAAAATAACCCTAAAACATTATAAATGAAGATTTAAAAATAATTTAATATATTTATTGAGGAAAATCAATTCAAAATTGAATTTTTTTTAAATGATATTTTTTTCCAAGATCATTTTCTTGGAATATAACCTTGAAATATTATAAATTAAGCATTAAACATAATTTTAAACATTTCTTGAGGAAAACATCCTTTCCAATTTGAATTTTTTTGAGAATAAAACATTTTTAAATTCATTTTTATTTTAAAATAAAATTTGTAATTTATAAATAATGTTTTATACAAAATAATTTTCAATATGTTGGAATTTTTTTTTCAAAATGTACACATTAAATAAAATATTCCTTTCACATTTTTGAAAAATATAAATAAGAATTTCTTCCAAAAAAGACCTGAAATTTCCATTAATTTTAAAAAAAAATATCAAAAATGGGTAAAACTTTATTTAATAAATAATTTTATGAATGTGAAAACAATTTTGATAAATTTATTAGAAATATTTAATTGGGATGAAAAATGGTTTTCTACTAAATATATATATAAGGGTGGTTTTTCATAAAAAATGTTTTTTAACTCTTGAGTTCATAATTAGAGGAAGGTGAAGGATAAACATTATTCTCTAGAAATAATGATAGGATAATAATATAAATGGTTTAATGGACTTATATGTTATAATATTTCCTAATTTATATCATACTCAAAATCATTACTGATAAAAATAAGATTGTAACATAAAACCCTTACAATATTGGTAACTTTGAATCACAAGATCAATGAAAGAGATGACCAAAAATGGATATGTAAGAATGAATAATTTTCCTTATAAAAATAAAAAAGGACATTAATGGGAAGTATATTCACCCCATAAATAAATAGTTGGCGAATGTGTCATGTGTCTCACAAAAGTAAAAATTTAGACAAAAATCCATTACCTAAAGTCTCAAATTAATTTTTACACGTTCAAACATGCTGTATTATAAAAATAAATTTATTTTAAATATATGAAAAAACAAGAATTAAATATATAATACCATATATTATTTTCTTATGACCTTTTATTTTCCCTTTATTTTCAATTTCATAATAAAGTCACGTTTTATGCAATAATTTATTAGTCTTTTGTGTTTGTTTTGTATATTTTATTTTCATTCCTCTTAAATTTGTTAGGTTTAAATAATATAATATATGTTAAACCTGATATATATTTCATATATATTTAGTATATTTGTTTTTTTAATGTTCTATAAGAGTTAGAGATAGAAAATGAAATACAATGTTCATAGAGACGGTAGATCATACACATGCATATATGCAGTTTCCATTTTCTTGATGGATTGAAAGAAATAAAGGAAATTAATATATTAAAAATAAAAAATAATTTTTATATCATATATATCAAATATTTTAATTAAAACCATATTTAAATCCTTTTATGTAAATTGTGAATATATCACATCGCTTTATGAGGTGGTAGTTCACCACACACAAGGGCGACAATATCAAATTTCCAAACAACGAAATGTATAAATGTGTATGTAGTATAATTATTCCAAAAGTATAAAAAATCATGGATTTTTTATATAATAATTTAATAATTCATTATATCCACCCGAGTGACGTGGTGATGGAAAAACATAACAATGGTTTCCAAACTATATTTTTCCGTACACACGAATAATGATTTCATAACCCATTTGATGGTAGAGGAGATTAATTATATTATGAAATTAATATTTTAACATCTCAATAGATTTATTTTATTTAGTTTATTATATATAAACTATTTAATATTAATTGAAGTCGGTGGAAGAAGAAATAATATAAAATGCTCGATTAGCGACATTACCTATTCTTTGCACAACTTCTTTTGGTTTCACCCAAAATCCATATTAGTTGGACTTATGAACAAAATATGGATTATTTTATTATAGGAGGGAATTTTGGATGTTATTTTGTTATTTATTGGATAAAACAATGGGTTTTTAATGTATTAGGGTACGAGGAGAAAGGGAAGCCTTTTATAAGTGTGGTGTGTTGAACACTTGTAATTTTTTAAAATAAAAAGGTGTGGGCATGCTTTTTGAAGGAATAAAATGATTAAAAATCCTTCTCTATCAATCCAATAATTTATAATGTAATAATATAGCCATTAAATTGGTGTTGGATATTTTTTGGTTCATTAACAACCCTTTTCATTTTAGGTTTACCCTTAGTATACTAATTTTTGCATGAGTCCCAATAAATAATTTTTATATAGTTTTTCTATTAATTATGGTAAAATAGAATTTGAAATTATTATATAACATAATTATTTTCAAACAAAATATGGAATAAATTTTTGAAAATTCCATTCATATAAGTGACAAAATATAATTTTAAATTAATACGACAGATGGGACGAGAAAGGTGGTTTTTAAAGAGAAACTTTTCAAAATATTAATAAGTTTTTATATAAAAATTAAATATAAAAATAATTCCAATATCTTAAATTGGATATATATATATATATATAATTTAACTAATTTTACACTTAAATCCATTTTAATAAAATTTTGATGTTTTTAAAAGCATTTAATTAAAAGAGTGTTCTTAAAAAAACTAGTATTTTCACTACTCCTTAAAAATGTTTTATTCTTAGAGAATTAATAGAAATTCACACTATGATAACTAGGAAATTTTGATTTCAAAAATTAAATTCATTTTTAATTTAAATTTTCTATATTTATAAAAAATTAGTTAGAAGATAAGAGTGAAAATGGTTAAAAAATTGTTGTTTTAAAATATAATTTGAAGTGTAAATTTGGATTTATTATTATATCTTATCATGAAAACACATAAGGTAAATGTTTAATAATTTATTGAATATATAATAAATAAATTTTATTACAATCATTCAACAGATTTATTTATCAAATTAATGGAAATAAAATATTTTTGTTCATATAATTATTGTTTTTTTAGAAAGAAATTCTATTTATTTTTAAATGGGTTTTATTTTCATTTCCATTTAACTTGTAACCTGGGAATTGATTATATATAATGGTGTAAATTATATATTATCATAATTTTATTAATCCTATTAATACTCAAAATTCCCACATCTAGGTGAAAACTATCATAGTAAATAATAATATCTAAATAGAAAGTCACCTTTCTTATAAACTCACATTTTCATGCAACTCAAGATAAAGAAAGTTTTTAGTGTAAAAAAATCCAAACTTTATGGTTCATGTAACCTATTATAAACTTAGTTATTGATGTAATTTTTGATATACCTGATGTTGAGTGTAACATGAAATTAAAAAATGGTGAAATTTATTTTAAAAAATATAATTCAAAAAATATTTGAGTGTTACAATGAGATCCATAGCTGATAAATCACCACCCTTGACTACCACCCCCTCAAACCTCAACTCAATCACATTTTTGGTGGTCATGAGGGGTTTTATAGTAGAAGTAAAAGAATATAAACATGAAATAATTAATTTAATTAATGATATTTTAAAAATACGTATTCTTATTATTATCATTATTTAGTATATTTTTATATATGTAACTTTTTTTCTTATTAAAGAGTGGTTTTAATTAAATATAGTTATAAAATTTTAAAAATTATTATAATATAAATGGATTGAAAACATTTAATTAATGGTGACTAAATATATAATTTATTTGAAATAAATTTGAAAAAGTAATTTAAGGTTGATATTAGAACCAAGAAAATCTTTCATTGAAATTTACATTAGAATCCATAATATGGTCATGAATTAGGATAGTACAGGTCGAGTTTGATTTTTAAATTAACCATATTCCTAGATAAGAAGAGAGGTAAATCTCTATTTGTTTATTTACTAATCCCACATTGATGGATAGAGATTAGAAAATAATATCTCATATTGGTGATATGGTTGTGAGAACGACTCTTTAGTAGTAGGCTGTGAGTTTTAAAAATTTCAAAAAAAGGGTGTTAAATCCCAAAACCCCATTTTTAGCGTCTTATAAGAAAATTTTTTATTAGAAAATATCATTATATGGTGGGTAAATCATATATAGGGGTGTAGTTCACTTTGAATAATCTTATTTGACTAGTTTTAGAGTTAAAATGGTCCGAAAATATAATTTTATGATATTTTTATATAAGGATCAATTTTAGGATGAAGGAAATCCAAAAGAGGGGAATTTTTAGACGATATTCACATGAACAATTCCATTTTCTCCAAAATATGATAAAACAATGTTGTTCATGGATTAGAGGTTGACTAATCATGTAGTCATTATATTTCCTTTTCATACATGTACATCTAAAATGAGCATGAGATATTCTCATCATTAAAAGTTCATCTTTAAATTCCTCATGAAGTCATCTAAAAAAATGCGTTGATAGATATTTCACATGAATGAATGATTTATCTCTCTTGGTTGGAAATATTTCACATGTTAAATTTCATATAGTATACAACTAGTATTTATCCATGAGTTTTCACTACATCAAATAATAATTACCCTAGTTTCAATTAACGGATAAAATTTGAAACTAAGAGGCCTATATGAGATAAAAATGGGAATTACGGGCTTAACATGCTCATTTAGAAAAATAAAATTTTTTCAAAGGTAATGATAAGGCCCAAAAATAACTCCTATGAATTGAAATTCAACATGATAACTTTTCATGAAAAAAGTATCATATGAGGTATCTGTATTATAAAATCCATATGTGACATATTCAGGAATAATTTATCTTGATCATCATGTGGTAGTGTATCAATATTTTCATTGAGGGATAGAAGGTAAAAGCCCCACATAGTTATGTGATCCCACATCACTTGTTCATGTGAATCCCATATCACATGGTTGTGTGATCCAAACATGAAATGGTTATTTGATCTCAATCTCATTTGGTCTCCTCTGTTATGTGTCTTATGTGACCTCATCACTCCATGTGATATGTTCTCCCCAAATCAATATTTTTCCAAAAATGTATTGGCCCCTCACACACCGAGTCTTCCATAAATGAAAATATGGGAGAGGTTTGTGATTTATATTCACCCAAGATATTCCCCAGTCCATTATAATATATAAGAAATATATGCCCTTTTTAAACCAAGGTCAAAGCCTAAAAGTCCAACTTGATGGCTCCTATAATGCATCTATATGTGAACGATTAGAGAATCTCTACCAGTATGAACCCCATTGACTATATATTCCCTTTAAAAAATGAGGATGTATTTTCTCATCCCGGAAATATTTTACCACTAGAGATACCACTAAAAAGAATTCCTTTGATAACAAGGGTCTTTGTTAGGAAGACACTGTAACAGTTTTCACCTGGATCACAGAAGAAACCATAGCTGACCAGGGACTATGCCAGATCAGACTGGGCTCCTAGTAGATGCATGGGTTAAATTAATGAGAAGGGAAGAAAGCTCTATAATATTATCTTTATCTTCCATTCCTATCCCTTGTCTAGGATCATGTTTCATTCATCACTAAATTTGATAATAGGTAGGAAGGTTAGTGAAAGTGAACTCATCAGAGAGTTAGCCCCAAATGTTTCATACTCCAACATACATACCCAACCCTAGTGTACTTATAGGCCTGAAGTCATGAGGCTGATATTCCGCTTGTATATAAGACCCAATATGGATCCTATTAGAAAAGTCATAAAAAATCCAATGATATAAAACATTTACTTTTTATTTAGATATAGGTCCCATAAAATTCTAATTATAAATTTTTTATAATACCCTTCCATTAATAAATTATCAAACCAATCATGACTCATGTGGGTTTAGATATTTGAGATAATTATTATATTATCATAATTAAGACATCCTATAGGGGCCTCATCCTATGGTGTAAGCCTTGAACATATCTAATATGGGGCTCCCTGTTAGGTTTAATCGACACACATATCTATCATATGTATCCTCTATTGTTATAATCCCCAATTATATCCCTGAGGGGCCTCCTCAATAGGTATAATACACAAACACATACACCATGGGACTCTTAGAAGGCATAATACCCAACTAAACCACTAGGAAATACTCAATGCTTAAGTCTCATTGTAATATGATTTTTCATTCTCATGTAATTTCCTAAATCTTCTATAATATAGTTTTTGTCATAATGATCAGGGCTCATGCGAGCTTAACGTTCTGGGTTATTTATGCCATTAACATGATTAAATTTCACCCAATTTGGTCCTCTACTTTAGATGCAATCCCCAAATGAATATACTCATCATTAATGAGATTATATTAATGGTATGTTATGGATTTTTCATTAGGATATGCTCATATGTGTAACAAACACATGGTTCTATGATTCCACATCTTTTTTGAACACCTAAATCATCGCAACATGATGTTAAACTACAAAAAAATTATCCTGACCGCATGACATTAAATTTCATGGTATTGTTCTATCATATATCCTTATGTTTTGTATCTCAAACTACATGAGATATTATTTATATCTCTGGTAATAAATTTATGATTACTTTTTATCCATGAACCCAATATTCCCATATAACTGTTATTTCATAATTTCATCCATTTGGATATACTGCAAAATAAACTATATGACTTTTTCAGATTATATCCTCAATGATGACAAACCCCCAACATGAAGGAAAAAAAATCCCAACAAGAAAGACCATTTTTCTCTTGGTACATATTCCCTATGAATTTTGTTAACTGTTCTATATCCTTGATAAAACAATTTCCCCACCTATAGGTCCATATTACCTTTGGGAGTAAGGATATATCCATTGTTAGGATATATATGCAATTTAGTCAAACTTTTGATTTTTATTTTTTACTTCTAATAGCTAACCCCACCTTTCCTCATTCATCCATTTCTCCTCTAATGTTATCCCAACATGTTTTAACATTCATAATTATCACACTAACTATTCATAAAAAAAATTCATCTACAAATTTCATTTATTAGGACTCTAAAATATTTGGAATTAGTCTGTTAGAAAAGACCAATAAAGTTATGAAACATCCCATTAAATGGAACTTAAATATGTGGGTAATGATTTCAATAATAGTGGTGTGTTGGAATAATTTATTTGGGTTTAATCCCAATAATAATAACTAACTATCTTGCTGGATATTGTTAAATTCAAGAGCTCTTGATAATGAAGATTTGAATTAATATTTCATCCCTTCACTGAAGAGGGGAGGAGATAGAGAGACTATGATTCCTAGAAATGTATTATCACTAATTCACACCCACAATTAAGCAAACATATTTTAAGATTTTAAATAGTTACATTATTAAGAATATTTGGTATGGTTCATAAACATATCGTAAATTTTTAAGAGAGTATCAATGTAGGTAATAATTCCCTCTAAAAGGTGTGGGTGGCATTAACCTCCCATTACCTTGGATTGATGTGAATTTAAGGAGTATAAGGTATATCTTAGTGACATAAACCATTTTTAACATAGAACCATGGAATGGAAATAAGACATATTGAGTGAATACATGATTGATATTATCGAATATATATATATATATATATATATATATTAGAGAATGGTTTTGGATATGTGTCCAGTATTTTATCTATAATATATTAAATAGATTTATTATATATAAATATTTAATTGGATTTGAAAAAAATAAATAAAAATATAATAAATATTAATTATTATGTAATAAGAGAAAATTAATATAATATTGAAAAATTGTATCTTTGAAAATGTAATTATTATTCATTCTAATTTTTTATTAAAAATTTCATATAAATATATTTTAGAAATTTATTTTAGTAAAGTTGAATTAATATTTATTATCAAAATTTAAAAATTAGGAAATTTTGTTAATTAAATTTTTATAATAAAATAATATGTGACTCATGTAAAAACATTATTACTATATTAAATGTTAAAGTGATGAAAAGGTGTTAAAATCAGAATTAATATAATAAAATATTTCCAAAATGCATAATTAATTATGTGAATGATTGAATGAAATGTAACACCCCATGATTTTATTATGTTTTCCCCATTAAATTAGTCATGTGTGTTTGATAGAATCTAACAGACGTAACACTAAATAAAACTGAACAATAATTTGTTAGGGTAGAATATGACTATACAAAAAAATGAACACTATGAGATAATTAAATAAAATAAAATTAGTAACATTAATAAGTAAAAAAAGAACATATCAATAAAAATAGTAAAAGGTTGAAATTATCATCATCAATATCTTATATGATGATCATACCATGGGTGACAAATATATAAATAATTAAACAATTAATAAATATGATATACATCTTGAAAATTAAATTGGATTATAGAGTAAATGATTTTGGATTTGTATGTGAAGATATATAAGGTAACATAGAATTAAAATTATTTATTTGACTTTTGGTTATATAATTGTTGGAAATACGGTCATTGGATATGTGTTTATTGGATACACTTTTATTCAAAAAGTAAACTTATGTTGCCAAAATTTTAGTAAAAAATTAAAAATTATGTAATTGACCCAAAATAAATAATTATGGAATGAAATAAGAAATCATAATTAAAAAAACATATAATTTTTAATTAGAATTATTATCCTTATTGAATAATATTATGTTGTTGTAACATAATAATCTAATACCAACAGATTAAATTAATTTAATTGTTAGAAGATGAAAAAATAACATTAATAGAATGTGATAAAAAAACTTCATGTCAAAAATATATATTTATCAGAAAATTTAATTTTATAAGTACTCAATTCATTTATTTTTGAGAATTATATTGATCAATTAAAAAGTTATATTATTAAATAATTCATTCTGTCAATTTATTTTGGTTAAATTCATTTTATTATACTATTATTATGAGATAATAAAAAGAATATTTATTACTAAAAAATAAATTATAAAAAAACGTTTTTTCAGTATAATTTATGTTTTCATTAAAAATAAACATTTTTAATACTTATAAATGTAATTGGATTATATGTATTTTAAATTTTTGATCAAAAATTTGATTTTATGTTTGGAATTAAATTCCATTATTAGTCCAAAAAATAATTTTTCATGTTAAAACTTAATCACCATAGTGAAGTCTAAAATGATGTAAAAGTATTAAATTAAGTCAAGAAGAACTAAAATATCATAAAACCATATCTATTAATGATCATGTTGGGGGAATTATCCATCTGATCTTAATCTTTCTCAATTATCATTCTTCTTTGTATTTAGTTTCTATGTAAATATACTTTCTTTACTCAATAGGGAATGAGTATTTGTGAAAATTCCGAGAAAAATCACCTATTAAAGGAGCCATAATAACCCTACCTATGTCCAAACCATTAAATAAGTTTTATCTTTAATAGAAAAACCCATTATCTTTGTAATAAGACTCTAAAAAAATTTAGGATCCATTGGTCACATGAATAATTCCAAAATCAATAATTTTGAAGAGGCTCTCTAAGAGGATATTCGAGTCTTCAATATATGTGTTATCCTCTCCTTAATTATTATTATTTATATTCATTATCTATAACATATTACATCTTATTAACCGCATAAATAATTTTTAAATCACTATAATTATATAAAATTGATATTATTAATATTTAATAACATGTTTTTAATCATTTAATTTTTATAAAGTATTCTTATTAGGGTTATTTTTACCAAAAACATAAACGATGTTATGATGTTTACATGTTAAATGTATAATAAACATAAATACTAGTAATATTTTTCAATAATAAATAATTTAATATTTTTCAATAATAAATAATTTGATATCTTTTTATAATTATATAATGATAATATGAGAATGTATATTTCATTTTTTAATTAAGCTTTTTACAGAAACAATAATTACTAAAGAAGATATTTTTAAGAATTTCATGTGAAAAGTCATTAAAAAATCATTTAAATGACAATGTAAATTTAGAAAAATATTAGTAACACTTATTTTATAATCATAAAGATTAAGCATATGATTAATCCATGATCAATTATCAATGACCATAACAACCAAACCGAAGCATGCATTAAAAATACAATAGTTATCACACAAATATTAATTTTAACAATATAAAAATAAAATGTGGGAAATAATAAATATAAAAAAATATTAATTTAAATATATAATATTAATTTATTATATATTAATATTAATTTTTTTATACGTTGAGTTGGATGAATTCTAACCAAAATGATGTTTTAGGTAACTGTTTCTTTTCCAATCTGACATTGAAATCGAGATAGCCGATGTGTAAATTATATTTTAGGGAAATTTTATGATAATTATAATAAACCCCACATATTATTATCTCATTTAGTTATTTTTAGTTTATATATATATTATTATAATTTCACCTCCCTTTGTTTTGCAACTCAACTGAATGGTTTACAGAAATTGGGGGTGACATTAAATCACCATTTAAGTGGTAAATCATTCTCCTAAAAATTCATATTAATTATATTTTTTATGGATTTACATATAAATAATTATATGATTAATTAAGTTTATTTTCTATTGAAATTATCATTCTTTTCAAAATTATAAATTGAAAAACTTGTTAATATTTATTTCAGGGATAATTTTCAATTGAAATCAACTTTGTCTACAAATTTTTTGGGAATATCTAATTTTTATATATTTATACATGATATATTTCTCTATCCAATTTATTCAATTTTATATATGAATTTACCTTTCTATGTTTTCTTCCAAAGTAATTTCTATTATAAATTTTTTATAAATTATTTTCATTAAAATAATAGTTATAATAAAGGTAAAGGGTGCATGTAATATTGTTTTCAAAGTAGTTTTATAATAATTATATAAGGGGTTTTTCATCTATTTCAATATCATTTAATATTTATTAATAATTAGTATGGTTTTTATTTAAAGATAAAATGCACATTCTTTCCCTAGATGGACTATGGTCATGTGTTGTGGAAATATTCATGAAACCTGTTAACTATAAGGGGTAAGATACCATATTATGAGATTGTTAATGTTTTAATGTTTTTATGGTATAAATATATATGTATATCATTATGTGACACGTTTTTACTTTTATTTAATCTATTTTATTGGTAATAGTTTTATATATCATGATATTTTGGAGGGATTTGAGTGTTTGGACCAATTATTAAATTTTACAGGAGATAAGTTCTTAGACTAAGTCCTCCATGTTATGAGAATATGGCCAACCAAGTCCATTATGATATAAATTTATTTATTGTTAAACCTGAATGTTTTTTTAAGTTTTGTATAGTTATTTTTTTCCACATTCTTATTTTACTCAACATACATATATAAGGTCTTCATAAAACAGGATTATTGAATCATGTTTCCATACTCCCTTAACCCATGTCTCTTTTTCTTCTGAAAGCCTTATATCCCAATTAATGATTTAGAATCCTTGTATAATTGTGTGTGAATTCATTAATATATATTATTTTATATTTATTATGTTATCATGGACACATGTATATCTTATAATTTTGATTTATCTTCAATGGATATCTCTTATGTTCACCCCTTATTGAGCGTTTAATCCCACCCTTTATTATCTAAACATTTCCCTATGTGATGGAGAGGAATATTATTTATGGTATGTCTATAAAGTCATAATGTGTGAATAATATTTGAAGTATATGATTAATAATGATTTGAAGATTTATTTTTGTGTATCTATAATCCAAATATACTAAAACTATTGGTTTTAGGAGACGTTATATTAAAATATGTGATGAATTGTCATGTAAGTGGGTGCATTATATTTTTATTATATATATGGGTAGATGAATTTGATATGAAACTAATTTTTAGTTGTTTTGGGGGATTAGGTTTTGTATAATAATATTTTGGAACTGAAATCAACCTATGATTAACCAAAATTGATAATGTATGAACGTAATATGTCACATAATAAAATGAATATGTGATGTTTTAAAACATCTTTGTATTGATTTTCTATATCATATTACTGTGCACTCTAGTTATTTTTTTTCAATACTTACACCAACCATTTTGGTATTTGTAATTATATATAACTAGGATTATATGAAGAAATAATGAATCCAATAATATCTATAAGGATTTCCATTTTGTGAAACCAAATGTGATAGGGGCTGGAATAAAAAACCTCAAAGATATTCATACACAAAATTATAAAGACATGAATAATAACTTGAAAAATTTGACCTCCAAATACACCAATAGGTGTAACAACACACCACTAAGTCTGTCATATAAAAATATCTGCAATCCTTCAATGCATCTTCAAATAAATTAATTATCATGTTTATGATAAAAAATATTAAATATATTTCATTATCCCAATGATCACAGATTGAGAAGGTTGTTTTAATAATTTATCATTTTAATGGTGAGGTGGATCAGTGGTGGACCCTAATGAAGAACATATAGAAAGTAGTTGATATTGATTATATATAATGTGAAGAGTTGAAGACAATATTTTTTGAAAATTATTATTCATGAAGTTTTCACTCAAAACGGAGAGGGAATTCAGAGTGATGAAAATAAATGAGGATAAATCAATTAATACCTAGGGAAAAAACATCATAATGATTTCCTTGTAAACATTTGATTTTATCTCAGTACCTAGAAGAAAATAATATTATTTTATTATTATATAAAAAAATACAAAAAATATTAGATTTAAGTGACTTTGGAAGTTGTGAATAATTTTTTTTTATCCAAACAAGGTTGAAATTTCAACTGTAGAGTCAAATTATTACCATTTAATTGAGGATAATAAAAGAAAAATGATATTTCCTGAAATCAAATCACATAAAACCTATTTAAAGAAGAAGATTAATATTCTAACATGGCAAAAATTTATGAAAAATCCTATAGATATGTATCCAATCGGAGAAAGTAAATTATTTATCTATGGAAGAAAAGGTTTTCTATCATATGAATGCCAAAGATATATAATGAAGTGAAACAATGAAATGGATATAGATAATTATTATCCTAATCCACAACTTACACATTATTTACTCATTTATATAGAGTAGATACATTGGTTTAATAGGTGTACCGATACAAGTGTTGCTGAAGAAAGTAGATATCCGTAATTAATAATGCTACGGGAGAAAGGAAAATCCAAAGAAATCACAACTATATAAGTAGATCAAAAAAATAATGCGGTGAACATAACACTCATCATGTAATCAATAATAAAAAATTTATAATTTGGTTATTTTTATAATTAATCCTTTATGCCCAAAATGTTTTCAATGAGCATTAAATCCCCAACCCAATAGTTATATATTAAATTAATGGTGAAATCTACTATTGGAGAGATGATTTATTCTAAATTATATGGATTTTATCTCATTGAGGATTATGAGAATGTTCTTTTTAAAAATATTATAATTATCCAGTTAGTCTAATTATATGTGATTTTGGGCATGGATTGGATCTATTAACATTGATATAATATGAACTTTCCAAATAAGGAAATTACATTTTATATCCTAAATAAACCCATCATCACATATACATGCAAGGATGACTATGATCTACATATTTAAGTTAATCCACTTGTATATATTTTCTTACTTTTAAATGAGGCATATATATCTTAATTTGGCTGTAAAAATAATAATACTGATATATCTATTATTGGGGAATATTTCAATGTATTTATAAAATATTTTCTAG
Source organism: Viscum album (assembly GCA_963277665.1). Taxonomy (NCBI): domain Eukaryota; kingdom Viridiplantae; phylum Streptophyta; class Magnoliopsida; order Santalales; family Viscaceae; genus Viscum; species Viscum album. The sequence continues at coordinate 28,596,677 of OY728152.1, forward strand.
TATTCCCCCAAGATTGTGAGGCCTATTTTTTAATATATTTCATACATGTTGTTATTACTATATTAAAAACTCCAAATAAATGGACCCAAATATATTATATAAATTTAATGACCAACTCTAAGTGAACATAGATATGGGTTTTATACTCCAAAGTTCTTCACCATGGAATTCATCAGATCTTTTCGTTAAAATCAGATATGGATTAATGTTTCTACACACTGATTTTCATGATCATAAAAATTTTACAATATAGAAAAAATATCCTCCACCACATAGGGATGGCTTGTTTGATCAATATAAAGGTGGCCGATATATCTCAAAGACAAACATTCGGTATGAATATTATCAAGTAATGGTAAAAATAAAGGATATACCCAAAAAATATTTCTGTGTAATAATAGGAAACTATGAATTTATAGTGATAATATTAGAACATAAAAATTCCCCCACAATATTCTACATTCTAATGAACAAAGAATTCAGAAACTACCTTGATCAATTTTTTGTAGCCATTATAAATAACATTACCATATATTATAATATTAGGGAAGAACTTAAATATCATCTGAGTGTTCAGTTGAAGAATATGAAAATGGATTAAAAATATTCTCTAATTTGCACATGTGAATTATGGATATGGATAGAATCCATCATCATTCATATTATTAGATTATAGTGTATATCTATGGATCATTCAAATAAATAGTTAGTTTAGGAATTTCCCTGAAAACCATAATAATAGAAATACAACACCCAGAGATTTTATGAGATATATTTTATTAATTTATTTGATGTTTTGTGTTGTATGCAACACCATGATTATCTTGCGCTATACACAACACTGTATTATCTTGTAGTATACATAACAGTACTCTTGGTTTGTGTTATACACAATTTCATGTTCGTTTGGTAGAAATTATTCTACGCAACATTCAGTATAGAATTTTTTTTCAATGTATAAATGAACTACATTTGGAATATGTTATACGTAGCACCAAAGGATTATTTCACTATACGCAATACTAACTTGTCTTGTGTTAAACACAAGAGAAACCATCCTTGATAGCATATGTTGTACGTGATACTGAGTTTTAGTAAACAATGATATATTATTATATTATTATTTAAACGGGATATAAACAAGCCATTATGAATAGAATTATCCACATTTTTAATTTTATATAACATAATTATTCATCTTACACATGATATGAGTACAAAATCATTATTTTAGATAAATAATGTATTTTTTCCAAAATATGCTTTTTTCTGCCTTTTGAGGGAACACCAATTTTTAATTTAGTTTTTGAGATGTTTATAAGTTAAATTTGAAAAAATAAACTTATTATTTTGTGTTAGGATATAAAAATTAATGTTGGATAAATTTTTGATAATGTTCTGATTATTTTTTTATTTTGATGAGTAGTAAAAATACACTAAATTTTACTTAAAAACAACTTTTTTCATTGAGATAATTTATATGGATAAATTTTAGTATTTAATGGTTTTAATGTATAAATAGAATATATTTTTACCATTTATTATAATGTATGTTATTATCATTAATTTTACATTGAATTCATAGGTGAAAACTTTTCAATCTTTTGAAATGTTTCAAACTAAAATCCGTTTTTTCCGACAGTGGGATTAATTATAAATTAATTAATCAAACATCTATGTTTTGAATTTGGAAAAATGGATTTCTTATTTGGAATTAGTAGGTCCAAATTATGTTAATATGCTTCTTTTTATTTTTGGGCATTATAAATAGTAACAACGATAGAATTTATTTACTACAATTAAAGGCAAATCAGGTAATTAAGGGTAAATTTTATATTCATCATATTATTTTATTTTTCATTTTTATGAAAAAAAGTATATTAAATAATTATATTTTTTTTTCAATAATTATTTTATTAAGAGAAATATTAAATAAATGGATTTAAAAAAATTAAAATAAATATTATATGAACTAATTAATGTTTTCCATGAATTTTATATATTAATAAGACTTGTTAGAAATATATTAAATATTTTTTCTGAATCTATCTTCTATTTGAATTTTATTTAAATTCAAATAAATGAATAGTGTCAAAATTGACACTATTGAAATTTTATAAAATAAAGATATTATTAAATTGATTAAAAATCCCAAAATATTTAAAAATTACAAATTGAAAATTATATTGTCTAAAATGTCATTAAGTATCCAATTATGGAAAATTTATAACACATTAGTTAGTACTAATAACCATTTAAAATTTAGGATATTGTTACTACAAATAAAATTAAATAGATTAAATAAGGATAAATAAAAAAGATATTGTTTACAATAAACTCCAAACATGTCTAAATTTTATTTTTTGATTATATTATAGACCTATCTCAACTCATATTGGAAGTTGAGTCATTTTTGAGGTTTTAAGTGGGTTTTTAGTTTATAATAAATTAATATTTTTGAGGTTTCCAAAAGTGCCCCTCTCCTCTCTTATAAAAGGGCACCTCCTCCCTCTCATATTCACTCCATTTTTGAGCCTGCAAAGTCAGAAAAACCCTTTACATTTCCATTATATACTACCATACCAACACACTCTAGGTCCTAGTCCTCTTTAATGACTATCTTCAATTCCCTTAGCGGACGTTTAGAAGAGGCACATCGAAGAAGCGGTAATATCCGTTATCAATTATTTCGAAATAATTTCTTCTTATACTTCCTATATATGAGTTTTTTTATTATTAAGTAATAACTCCACTACCACTAGTATACGGATTTTTTATTATGATTATGAAACAACCATATTTCATCTTCTATCCATCCCATGAAAAATGAAATCACCATACATGCGTACGTAAGGCCTTCAGTCTCCACACCATGGTGTAATCTTCTTTCATCACCAACATCTTTGGATGGTACAATGATGGAAGAAATAACTAAATACGATTATTGTAAATTTATATTGATTATTAAATATTATACACCACACACTTCAACAATTCCACAATCATTGTAATGCTATCATCGCTCGTGCATACGTACGACCTATCGTCTCCACGATGTGATGTGATTTGTTCTAAATGATATTCATTGAAGAATGATTATATAAATGAATTGAATGAATAAATATGATATATATTAACCTAATAACATTATTTAAATTATATAACTATAACCTAAAAATTGTAATAAGAATTTATTCGACAAAACATGCATAAGAACATAAAAATGTTAACACCTGAATAACGAGTGACAATGAAATGTTACTAATAAATAGATAAGAAGTCGACCATATATGATATCATAAAAATGACTATGATTCTGGTATAATTCAATGTATTTATTTATATCATTATACTGGAGATTCGAATACGTACAAATCAAATCAGACCTATGGTAAGGGATAAATTTGCAGTCTCATTTTTATCCAAGATTGCTTAAATGTAAGTATTCACTGGGGTTATATTTTTCCTCAATGTCCATGTTTTCTAAAAATGTTTTTATAAAATGTTTATTATTTTTCCAAGTATTTTGAATGAAATTTTTACACTTTATTAACTTTTACCACATGGTATGGAAGGAATATTTTTTTGTTTACCATACGAGGTACTTTTTTAATTTTTCGACAAAAGTATGAGGATAATATTTTTTAACTTAAACGGAATGAATGGATTTTTACGGTTTGATAACAGCTTATTTTCAGGAATATTACTATAAAATATTTCATAATTATTTTTAAAAAAATATTTTCTTTAAAATTGTCTTGCATTTTGAGAAAAGAAAATGATTTTCAAGAAGAAATGATATTTTTCTCAAGAATTCATTTCAAGTGTTTTATCACAACTATTTTCATTCTATGATGAGATTACTTAATATAGTTATTTTTAAAGTATAATGTACCTATTATTTACATGGTTTGATTTGGTTTGTGATGAAATTATACCCATTTGTTTTATATGGTTTAGGTTATGATGGGATGATGTTTATAAAACCCGTTTTATTCATTGGGTTATGAGGAATGATTTATGTTCATTTTGGGGGACTTGTAAGAATGATTTCATTATGGGATGGGTGAGACCTATATCTCCCTCCAAAATGTTGGGTAAAGATTTATATCTCATGAGATAGAAATGGCTGGAATGGAAAGTAAATCTGGTTCAGCGATACAGGGCTAGAACGGAAAGTAAACATAGTTCAGTAATGCAATTTTTACGCTATGATGGTCTTGGATGTAATGTCTTGGTTACTTGGGAAATCATATTATGTTCTTGATGGTTTACCAAACTCCTTGTATTATTCCCATGCTATTTTATCATGACTTTTGTTCCTTTATGATTTATGCCTTACGTACTGCCATAATTTATGTCGTTGCTCAAGATTTTGATGTTTAAATTTGATGTTCATGTTTTATGTTAAAATGCTTATGGTTTGTTTTATGTTCTCTATGTTTACCCTGGCTGAGCATTTGAGATCACCCTTTTGATGTTTTCATTTCCCCAGGATATAAATAATGGTTTTTGTTAAGAAAAAAAGGGGAATATCATTATTGGTGATGTTGAAGATTTTCCCCATGATTAGAAGATTATGTTACGAGTTTCCAAAGACACTAAACTAATATGATATTTGGGAATATGTTTGTGTCATGTATTATGTTTTCTTCAAAATCAATGTAATTTCCATGTATGTTAATCTTGGGTCTCTATAGTTGGTATGAAAGAAAATTATTAGTTATCCATTGGAGACTAGGATGCGAAAAAATTAGTGAGATCCCTACAGATATTTTAAATGTATGTCTAGGGATGTCCCTAATGTTATGTATAAGTATAGGTTGCTGTCCAAGGATTATAATAACAATCAAGAATAATCTAGGATTAAATCTAAGATGAGAGACATTGAATGTATCCCCCTTGATTATGTTGTTTTCCTAGTATGATTTCTTTCTCTCACACTATTCTTTGTGTGTTTTAGTCAATGGAGTGAACCAGAAGGAATTGGATGAATATTGAATCTGATGAACAGATTGGTGACTATGTGAAACAAAATTTCTTAATGACTAAAGTGAAAGATATTGTGATTATTTCAAATCAATCATCATGGTATATGATTAAAAAGGTGACCTTTAGTAGTTTTCCTAAGTCATTGAATAATAGGAGGATAGACTTTCATGCATGTTATCATAATGAGGAACATAGAGGAAATAAGATTAAGCTTCCTACATATCAAGAAAAAGGGAAAAAGAATCTTGGGGAATACCACAAATGAATGGGAAGATGTTATCTGTGGGGGGAAAAGGGTCATAGAGTGACAGAATATCATGGAGTTCAATGTATTATCTATGGAGAACATGGTCATTCCCCAACTCAATGCCCTGACCGAAGAGGTTACTTTTAAATTGAGGAAGGACCTATTCTATGACAATCATTGAATATGATGGGTTTGAGGGTTCATGTATTGTAATTTAAGAATAATTTTGTTGAGGTAATTTTATGGTATATTGTAATATCTATGTATTGGTCTATTATGGTTTCCATAATTATATGGTACCCGTTACAGTGAAAAATGAATGATTTTTTTTAGAATGTAGATAATATGCACCTAATGAATGGGTGAGGAGAAAATAATTTGTTTGATATTATTAATGAGCTCATGATTAATAAAAGGACAAAGTGATATCATGGTTTGAGTATATAGAATTTTTGGTATATTAAGTTTATGGAAAGATTTAATTTTTATGGAATTCATGATGTCACTAAGATTCTACATAATTTATGTTATTAATATATTTCATGAGGATTCATGATGAAGTCCTTAAATTATTTATAATGTGACCAACAAGATATATCTTATGATATATGGGGGTTAAATGATGGTATTCACATGCATGTTATATGACCATTCTGGTAATTTTTTTATTTGTATTGTGAGATTGGATATAGTAATTTTGGATAAGCATAAATGATGGAATGGATTAAGTTGGAATCACATAGAATTCTTTAATTATAGAACATTTTTATTGTTATTATTTTGGAATGTTATAATAGAATAATTTTAGAAAAAGTACAAGCCACAGGACGGGCGACAACCCATCGTTTTGGACAGGGCTACGGGAATCGAACCCACAACTGAAGTGAGATGTGACTTTATTGACTACCACTGGCCTACAAGAAGTCCATGGTTAGTAGAAATTAGTTTCATTTTATTAGGCGGTATGATAGAGGATATACAAGTCTATTTTTGGAACCATATACGACTAATCTAATCATAGATGGACTTATGTATATTTAATATCTTCTTCTAACCCTTTTGTGATATAGATGGATTAAATAAACTATCATTCTATCACATGATCTGAAAACATGTCAAGAATGACAAATACAACATCATTTCTTTAAATAAGAGATGATGTTTAAATTGTTCATGGAATGACCAATAATTATATTACACTAAAATCAAGTATGTATTTCTCCTTCTGCGATAATTCATCAGCTTTAGTGAAATGATCTTGAAAACCAAAAATGTTGTCCTAGTACCCACATATCCAATGAATTAGATAGTACCTTAGATCATCCAAAATTTATGACTTTGTGATTTTTGGATTTTTCATAGCCATTTTCTCTATCACTCATCATCAGAACATGATGGGTATATTTTATTTTACATATCCAGGTTTTCACATATCTTCTCCTTTGTGGAAACCCAGTGATTAGTTAATTTGGGTAATTGTTAGGTTTCTTACTTTAATTTTTAAAATAGAGTTTTAGTATTCCTTTTTACAATGTGGGTTTCTATGAAAGAAACTTTTATGTAGTAAACCATTTAGAACCCCAACAAATTTCGAGGGAGAAATTCATTTTAAGGGGGTAGAATGTAACACCACTGAATTTTATGACAGATATTCTATTAATTTATTGGATGTGCCATGACCCATCCTCGGGACCCATGCCGTGACTACCCCAAGCCTGCCTCCCATAGGCCAGGGCCTGGCGACTAGCACCAAAGGCGTAAATCCCTATAACTAGGAAGGCATTGCCTTTATGAAACGTAAACACAAAAACAACCAGAGTAAAAGAGGAAGAAAACACTAAGTAAAAAAATATAACATGTGTGCTGAAAGTATAAGGGGGCGATAAATAGAAGCCCAAAAGTAAAGTACAAGAAAAAGATAAAACAACAGGAAGGTGTCAAGCTGCTCCTGGGTCTTCCTTCGGAGTCCCTACCTAAAGGGTAGGTACAGACAGCCACCTCAGCTCTCAACGTCTGTTTGTCACCTCCCGGTACCGTCTCGTCGTGGAGTCCACCTCTGGGTACCCTCTTGTCATCACGTCCACCTCCGGGTACCGTCTCATCATGAAGTCCACATCCAGGTACCGTCTAGCTCTACAAGCCTCAACCTCGATCAGTGATGTCCGTCGTCTGTATCCAACACAATGTAGTGTGGGCGAAGCCCGTGCAGGGGTGAGTATACGATACTCAATAGGGACCCCGAGACCCCCGAAGGTCGCCCTGAATCCACAAGGGATACACCACAACAAAAATATAGAAACACAAAGTAACATCCAACACTACATAGGTATATGACCATACATATACCTAAGTCATCAATTCTAGTTCGGCTCCAACATCCGAGCCCATGTTCGATCATGTCCACATAGGATAGTACAACCCAATCCACATAAGAAATCAAAACACAATCCACATAGGAAGCAAGTCAATCATATTGAAGATAATTATTGAAATTCAAGACTTAGCTCACATAGGTATAATTCTTTGTAAGGTGATAGAGATGATCAGATGTAGCCACTGATTCATCTAGCTGAGACCCATGTTGGATACTAGATCAACTAAGCTGTCGGAAACACATAGGATACTACAACAGAGGTCAATACTGTCTGACCCACATTGGATACAAGTATTGTAGTCATCACCGTCGAACCCACAGAGGATTTCAGAACGGTTTTCATCATCATCAAACCCACGAAGGATTCCAGTACGATTGTCGTCTTCATCGAACCCATGAAGGATTATAGTATGATAGTCTTCACCGTCGAACCCATAGCTACTGGGGAATCTCCTCCTCTATCATGTACAGTGGGCCTGCCGCTACAACCAAGCACTTCCCACTAACCTTGGAATACTGTAGTACTCCACCTTTTGAGTACTGTGGGCCTGTTGCTACAACCAAGCGCTTCCCACCATGGGTTTTCCACTACAACCAAGCGCTCCCCATCATAGCCTACAGAGGTACTCATTCTGTTGAGTACCGCGAGTCTGCCACTACAACCAAGCGCTCCTCCACTATGGGTCTACCGCTACAACAAAGCGCTCACCACTGGGCTATCGAAACACTCCGAGTCGATCGATCAACAGTCGTCCAGTCCCAACCAGATCAAGGGTTTCCGCACACAGCAAGCTCGTTCCGGGAGGGTCCACTCCATGAGCCAAATGGTCGATACATCAACTGTCACGTAGACCAGAGGTGATGTATCGCAATGTTCCATCATGTTAATAGGAACACAACGTGACAGACGACGCGTCAATCGGATTCCCAGTCTGAGAGTTATTGTTTTTTTCGTCCCAGGGGCCCGGTTGATTTTTAAGCTAAAACCAACCCGACCATACTCCATCGACATCGAAACCTAGTGTGGAGTAAGCCAAAAGGGCCATCTCACTAAGAGTAATCCAAAAAAGTCTACGGCACATCAATCGGACGTCCGGAGCTCAAGTTATAAGCATTTCCGCTCTAAGGGCCCCGTTGGTTTTGTGTTTGAACAGACCCGGTCGTACCCAAAATTTTCCAAAACCTTGAGTGTAATATTCCAAAACGACCGTCTTGATCCAAGGATCACATCGCAACTAAAGATGCATCGTTCGGAGGTCCGTAGCCCAAGTTACAAGTAATTTAACAAACCTGTCCGGTTTTAGGGGGTTTTGGGCCCGGACTGACCCGGCCCAAGACCGCCTGGGTCAGCCCTAACAGGGTCAACCCGACCCGGTTCCTCGTCTGGACAAGTGGGGGCGGCTCGGCCCAGCCGACGCGGCCTTTCCCGTCCTGTGTGGCCCGGCCCGGCCTTGGGGGCCCAGCCCGGCTAGGGCGGCCGGTTGGCCTGGCGCTGGCACGACCCGCGTGGCCAGGTTGCCGCTATCCAAGCTGTCACGGAAGGGGGGGGGGGGCACTGCCCCCCTGTTTTGAAATGGAGGCCCCCACATGGGGACCGCTCCTTTTTTCAGTCGGGGGTTATGACCACTGGCCCGGCTAGCCTGCCGGTGCCGCCGCCGCGGTCCCACCCCTCCAACACGTCGGCGGCCGGTGGTTCTGGCCGCCGCTCCATGCTCGGCCACGGCCTTGGTCTGACCGGCGGGCGTGACGGCGCCACACCCCTTCTTCTTGACCCCGCTCCGGCCAAATTATCTTCGTGGTTCTCCAGCGTGGAGCGACGGCACCATGCCCCTTTGCCGCGGCCCCGCTCCATCCACAACTTCTTTCGGCCTAAACGGCGCGGCGCGACGGCACAACGCTTCTTCGATGCATTCCTCCAAGTTTCCACGCGGTGCCGTTGCACCGCACCACCTTATTTCGAGCCGCAATGAACAAAAAAACAAAGGGGGAGGAGGGTCGGCCGTGTTCGTGCGGTCCGACCTCCTCCTGTTTAATTGATAACAACCAGGCCAAAGAATTTGACGATGAATGACAAAAAATATTCCTGAAGAAAATCAAACCCCTACCTCGATAAGGAGTTGACGATCGATGAGCGTTGCAGAAAATGACGTCATGGGTGTGGCTCCAAACACGTTGACAGAGATTGTCCGAGGTGAAACTACGTCTCCCTTCCTTTGACACGGGAAAAAGAATGAAGGAAGGCTCGTTGGGGTTCTTCGCATTCTTTAAGGAGGACGTTGAAGTTCTTCGATGGTAGAACTCTCCCTCTCTCGAAACAACGAATCAAAAAAAATAAAATAATGCTTTCGCCTTATTTTATTACTTTTTACAACACTTTTAAAATTAAAAAATTCATAATTTAATTCTATTCATTTAATTAAATATAACATATCAAAATTATTTGAAGTAATATGTTGGAAACATTAATGAAAAAAGAGGTTTTAAAAAGGATTTAAGGAAAAATGAAAAGGTAGGGACTCGTGTGGGCCCCACTTCATCTTATATCCTCTCAAGGGGGGTTAAGACATCAGTGGGTCCCACCCCAACTCCCTCACATGGGATAATCCACTTATGAAAGTGGAATAAAAATTGTAACATGATTTTTATTTCACATTAAAATTAATGCATTTTTAACAAATATCCTCGAGCAAACACACCTCTAGAAAAAGGTCTTCCTAAGAAAATACTGGCGTTGCGGTTTCATCGGTGCCCTCAGATTTCGAATCCGAGCACCGGTTCAAAATTTAGAAAAACCCGCTCGTTCGTTCACTGAACGTACCTGAGAAAAACTTTAGAAAATGATTCCGAGCACACCAGCCCTCAGAATTAGGTGCCATTAGAAACTGCGTACTCGTAAAATCCCAAAAAAAATAGTAAAAAATTTCCCTTGAAATTTACGGGTCTTTACATTACTCCCACATCAGGGCTTTACATCCCCGTAATGATACATCACAAACTAGGGAAACAAATTAGGGTACTAGGCACGCATCTGAGCCTCCCGCTCCCAAGTGCTATCTTGGAGGTCCCCATGATTCCATCTGATGCTCACTAGAGGAATCAACTGCCCACGTAGGACCCGCTCCTGTCGATTCTCGATCTCCACCAGGACCCCCACAAAAGTCACCCCATCGTCAATGTCCAACTCCTCAGGGTCGATGATATGCGTCGGGTCATGCACGTATCTCCTCAGCTGAGTTATGTGGAAGACGTCGTGAACCCAGTGCAACTGAGGTGGTAGAGCTAGGCAGTAAGCCACCTCGCCTATCCTACTAAGAACCTGGAATGGTCCGATGAAGCACAGAGATAACTTGCTTCCCTGGCCAAATCTCAATAATCCACATCTAGGTGAGACCTGCAAGAAGACTTAGTCGCCATCCTCGAACTTTGGTGGTCCCCGCCTCCGGATAACATAAGACTTTTGTCAGCTCTGATCTGTCCTCATCTGCTCTTGGATGACCTGGACCTTCTCTGGTCCTATAAGAGCTACTAAGATTTCTTCTTTACCGATAAGAGAAATTTGGTCTCATCCCCAGGATGAACCAGGTTCCTTCCATAACACAGTAAATCCCAACATGGATGATACTAATCCATACTAAGGATGACGTCGAAAGGCCTCGATGCTACTACCAAGAGATCCAATAGTTACTCTCGCCTCTAAGGGTTGAGTAAAACTATCGGCATCAGTGTGTGGTCACTGGGTCTCCTCCAGTAGGTATCTCAAAAGGGAGGGTCAAGTAAATGGTTTTTAAACCGGAACCTCTTAGTAACAACATAAAGATTGGTCATGAAAGTAAATGCCACAAGAAATGTGTCTTTTATTACCACAGCTCAAAGTACAAAGACATGTACAACCACAACATTAACAAAAAGAAAGATAGAAGCACCAACAACAGAGGCCTCCATGCCTGGAACTTGTTTCACTCCTATCCACCAGCTTCTGGGGCTCCATAGTCAAATGCCTCAGCTGCCTGAAGCTGAGATCTCCCATGTCCACTTATTCCCTGCGGTCGGGGTAGACCTCCAGGTGGTGGTGGTGGTAACACCTCGAAGCGTCGTCCACCTCCAGCTGCACGGCCAGCTCCCCTGCCTTGGTCTCCTGCTCCTTGCAATCCGCCTTGATCGAACCTCTTCCTCTACCTGGGATGTCCTTCATTTATCTACTGGTCATCTGTATGGAGGGTCGGATAGTCACGAGCCTTGTGACCAACCCCGCTGTAGGAGTAACACTATCCGCTCCTGGTAAGTCATTATCCACCCTGGATGACACGCACAAACGATACTGTGTCATGTGGTCGACCACCTGTAGGTTTGGTCCTCTTGGACCTCTGCATCATCTATCTACTGCCTGCTGTAGAAGACTCAGTCGCATGCTGGCTAGTGGTGGTTCCTGCTGCTGGAGGCTGCTCAACAAGGATACACTCCACTAAGAGGGATCGTTCCAACACCCCTGTCTCTGTCGTGATGCTGTGAGAAACAAATGAAGTTCTGATCTCTCGCCTGATCCCCTGCTCGATGGTTCGGGCCCTGAAGAATGTGTCCCATACCATGTCCGTGGAATAGCGTGAGAGATCGGTAAATCTCGCCGAGTACGGGCTACCGTCATGCTGCCCTGCCGCAGCTATATTAGCTCCTTAATGCGCACTGCACGAAGGGTGGGTGGGACGAACTCTGAGGGAAAGAGACTCTCAAAGTTCGTCCAGAGGAGAGATGCCTCGTCGTGTACCTGGAGCATTAGGCTCCACCATCTGCCTTCTGCTGCCTGAAGGAGGCTGGCAGCAAGGATCACCATGAAGTTTGCTGGCGTCCCTACCAATCTAAAAACTCGAACAACAGTCTCCAGCCAATCCTCGGTTTCCTGGGGGTCCATCTCACATTGGAACCTGTGCGGTCTCTGATGCTGAAACTCATGCAGTGCACTAAGGCGACGTGCACTCTCAACGACTGGGTCTGGTGGAATCGGTGGGTCGGTGGGTAGAGGTACCGCTGATGCCTCCGCTGTAATAGGGCCCTGCACCGAGGCCTCATCGCTCGGTGGGATGTCGTCTCGCACAAAGCTCTGAATCCTAGCTGGCTGCCATCGTGGGGCCATCCTGAAAGGAAACAGGTGCGCCACGGTCAAAACATTATACCTTTTGAGACAACACAAAGTAATCATAAAGAAAGCTTTTGAAACAGACATGCAATCAGTGTTTTCTTGCACTGTGTTGTAAATTAGATGTCAGGGTCCTGGTGTACGGATACATCGGCCGCCGCACCAACACTAGACTCCCTGGACTGATAAACACTCTCAATACCTTAACACTATTGCTTCACATAAAAGAAAGATCAGAGTCCTGAGTACTACGGTAGAACCGAACTCCTCTGATACCAATATGTGACGACCCGTCCTCGGGATAGTTTATCCCAATCCACACAGGAAAGAAAAACACAATCCACATATGAAGAAAGTCAATCCTATCAATGATAATGATTGAAAGTCAAGACTTAGCTCACACAGGTATACTTCTTTGTAAGGTGATAGAGATGATCAGATGTACCCCCTGATTCATCTAGCTGAGACCCACGTAGGATACTAGATCAGCTAAGCTGTCGGACCCACGTAGGATACTATAATAGAGGTCAATACTGTCAGACCCATGTAAGATAAAAGTACTATAGTCGTCACTGCCGAACCCATAGAGGATTTCAGTATGGTTTCTGTCGTCATCGAACCCATGGAGGATTCCAGTACTATTGTCGTCGTCATCGAACCCACAGAGGATTCTAGTACGATAGTCTTCTCCGTCGAACCCATAGCTGCTGGGGAATCTCCTCCTCTATCGTGTACAGTGGGCCTACCACTACAACCAAGCGCTTCCCACCATGGGTCTGCCGCTACAACCAAGCGCTCCCCCTCATAGCCTACAGAGGAAAACCTTTTGTTGAGTACTGCTGGTCTGCCGCTACAACCAAGCGCTCCTCTGCCGTGGGTCTGCTGCTACAACCAAACGCTCCCCACTAGGATATCGAAACACTCCGAGTCGATTGATCATTAGTCGTCAAGTCCCAGCCAGCTCAAGGGTTTCCGCACACAGCATTCTCATTCCAGGATGGTCTGCTCCACAAGCCAAGAGGTTGATACATCAACTATCACGTAGAGTAGAGTTTATGTATTGCAACGTTCCGTCATGTCAATAGGAACACAACATGACAGACGGCACGTCAAGCGGACACCCGGTCTGAGAGTTATTGACTTTTTCGTCCCAAGGGCCCGATTGGTTTTTAAACTAAAACCAACCCGACCATAATCCAGCTGTGTCCAAACCTCGTGCGGAGTAAGCCAAAAGGTCCGTATCATTAAGGGTAATTCGACAAAGTCGACGACACATCAATTGGACGTCAGAAGCTCAAGTTATAAGCGTTTCTGCTCCAAGGGCCCGGTTGGTTTCGTGTTCGAACCAACCCGGCCATACACAACGTTCTCTGAATCCTTGAGTGTAATGTACCGAAACTACTGTCTCAATCTAAGGATCGCATCACAACTGACAGTGCGTCGATCAGAGGTCCATAGCCCAAGTTACGGGCATTTAAACGAACCTGTTCGGTTTTAGGGGGTTTTGGGCCCGGACTGACCCGGCCCAAGACCCCCTAGGTCGGCCGGAACAGGGTCTACCTGACCCGAGTCCAAGTCCATCCAGATTGGGCGTTGCCCAGCCCAGCCTGTGAGGCCCGGTCTAGCCTGCGCGGCCCGACCCGGCCCGGGCGGCCCGGCCCGACCTAGGCGGCCGGTTGGACTGGCGCTGGCACGACCTGCGTTGCAAGCTCGGGGCTGGCCGAGCTGTCGCGGAAGGAGGGGGGGCACTACCCCCAATTTTGAAATAGTGGCCCCCACTAGGGGGCCAATCCTTTTTCCAGCCAGGGGTTACGACCCTCGGCCTTCTCCGAACGGCCGGCCTGGCTAGTCGGCCAGTGCCGCCGCTGTGGGACCCCGCAGTCCCGCCCCTCCGACGCGCCGGCGGCCAGAGGTTCTGGCCGCCGATCCCTGCTCTGCCGCGGCCTTGGTCCGACCGGCGCGGCGAGACGGAGCCGTGCCCCTCCACCGTAGCCCCGCTCTGGCCGCGGTCTCTTCGTGGTTTTCCGGCATGGCGCAACGGCGCCGCACCCCTTTGCGGCGGCCCTGCTCCGGCCGCGACTTCTTTCGGCCTCAACGGCGCCACAATTTTTCGACGCATTCCTCCAAGTTTCCGCGTGGTGCCGTTGCACCGCACCAGCTTTTTTCGAGCCGCAATGAACACAACCATAAAGGGGGCAGAGGGTTGGCCGTGTTCTTGCGGTCCGACCTCCTCCCGTTAAATTGATAACAAGCAGCCCAAAGAAAATGACGATGAATGGTAGAGAATATTCACGAACAAAATAAAACCCCTACCTCGATAACGAGTTGAAGATCGATGAGCATTGCGGAAAACGGCGTCACGGGTGTGGCTCCGTAAACGTTGTGGAGATTGTCTTAGGTGAAACGACCTGTACCTTCCTTTGACACGGGGAAAAGAATGAAGAAGTCGCATCAGTGTTCTTCACGTTCTTCAAGGAGGATGATGAAGTTATTCAATGGTATAACTCTCCCTCTCTCGACACAACGAAGCAACCAAAATAAAATAAGGCTTTAGCCTTATTTTATTACTTTTTACAACACTTTTAAAATTCAAACATTCATAATTTAATTCACTTCATTTAATTAAACATAACTTGTTAAAATTAATTGATGTGATAAGTTGGCAACTTTAATGACAAAAGTGGTTTTAAAAAGGTGTTAAGGAAAAATGAAAAAGTGGGGGCTCATGTGGGACCGACCTCATCTTAAATCCTCTCAAGGGGGTTAAAACATCAGTGGGTCCCACCCCAACTCCCTCACATGGGCTAAACCACTTATGAAAATGGAATAAAAATTGTAACACGATTTTTATTTCACTTTAAAATTAATGCATTTTTAACAACTATCCTTGAGTAAATGCAACTCCAGAAAAAGGTCTTCCTAAGCAAATACCGGCGCTGCGGTTTCATTGGTGTCCTCCGATTTCGATTCTGAGTAACGGTTCAAAAGTTAGAGAAACCCGATTGTTTGTTCACTAAACATACCTGAGCAACACTTCAGAAAATGATTCCGGCCACACTGGCCCTCGGAATCAGGTGCCGTCAGAAACTGCGTACTCGTAAAATCTCAATGAAAAATAAGAAAAAATTTCCCTTGAAATTTACGGTTCTTTACAGGATGTCTTGTGTTTTACTAACAAAAAGCTTAGATTTCACTATAGGCAACACAGTATTAGCTTGCTGTATACTAAACACTATTCTTGTCTCATGTTACACACAATTTCATGTTCATTTGGTAGAAATGATTCTGTGAAAAATTGAGTCTGGATTTTGTTCAGTGTATAAATGAAAAACATATGGATTATGTTAAACATAGCACCAAAGGATTCTTTCACTATTTGCAACACTGATTTGGCTTGGGTTAACACAATAGCGACCTTCTTTGATAGCTTGCGTTGTACGCGATACTGTGTTTCACTAAACAATGATATATTTTCATATTATTATTTAAATGGGATATTAACTAGCAGTTATGAATATTATTAAATACATTTTCAATTTTATATGACATTATCATTCATCTTACTCATGATATGAGAATAAAATAAATTTTTTTCTGATAAATGAAGTATTTTTTTCAAAAAATGCATTTTTCCACCTTTTGAGGGAACACCCATTTTAATTCTAGTTTTTGACATTTTTATAATTTCAAATTGACCCAATAAATTTACTATTTTGAATTAGGATATAAAAATTTACATTGGATAAATTTTTGATTCTTTTCTGATAGGTTCAGTATTTTGTGAGTAGTAAAAAAATGCTAAATTTTACGTTAAAATTTTTTTTCATCAAGATAATTTATATAGTTAAATTTTAATATTGAATGGTTTTAAACTATAAATAGAATATATTTTTACCATTTTATATAATGTATCTCATTATAACTAATTTCACATTGAATTCATACGTAATTTTTTTAATCTTTTGCAATATTTTAACCAAAAACCCATTTTTTGGACAATGAGATTAATTTTATCTTAATTACTGCAAATTTTGTGTTTTGAATTTGGAAAAATAGATTCCATATTTGGAATCAGTAGGTCTAAATTTTGTTATTAGGTTTCTTATTATGTTTGGGCATTATGAATAGGTACTAAGGTAAATTTTATTTTCCACAGTTAAAGGTGAATTATGTAATTAAGATAAAAGGTAATGTAATAAGATTACCCTAGCACTTGTCTAAATATAATACGATGATAATATTTATTCCTAAAACTTAATTGGGTCGAAATGGATTCTATTTTAACCCATTTTGATGAGATTAAGACATCTAATTTATTTTATTTAATGAAAAGTGAAATTTGTCTCACTCAAGCATTAATAATTAAATTATTTTAACAATAAGGTTATACAGAATATAAATTCTATTTTAAATACTCATTTGAAATATAATTTTTTCCCTTCTCATAGTAATTTATTTTTAATTTTTAAGTGATATATAATTACCTTAATTGCATATACATTAATGATGCATAAATTATTAATTTAATGAGAAATCAATAATATTGTTTTTATTAAACTAATAATACCCATAAAAGGCCCAAAAACATGACCCAAAATTAATGGTCGAGTGTAGATAAACCATAATCATACAAGGGTCTACTTTTTGATCATTTGGAGCCTTTTAAAAGTGATTATGACAGTTAAATTATATTATTTTAAATTAGTTCGAGGTAGTCACCATTATAATTTAATAAAGATAACATTTTAAAAGTTGGTCTATTTAGAAGATAATTTCATCTAAAAGTATTCTTATGAATGATATTAGATTTATATTCATTATAGTATTTTATTTTTAATTTTTATACAACAAATATGTATATTAAATACATATACAAAAATGTTTTCGTAATTATTTTATTAAGAGAAATATCAAATAAATGGTTTTAAAAATATTAAAATAAATATTATATGAACTAATTAACGTGCTCCATGGATTTTTCAGATTCATAATACATATTTGGAATCTATTTAATATTTTCTTGGAATCTATCTTCAATTAGGATTTTATTTAAATTCAAATAAATGAATAGTGTAAAATTTATAATAATGATATTTTATAAAAGGTGTATTTTATTAAATTGATTAAAACACACAAAAAATATTTACAAATTAAAAATTGAAAATTATGAGGTCTAAAATGTCATTATATATCCAACTATGGACAATTAACAACACATAAGTAAGTATTAATAACCTTTTAAAATTTAGAATATTTTTACCAGAAATAAAATTAAATAGATCAAATGAAAATAAATGAAAAAGATATAGTTTAAAATAAAATACAAACATGTATAAATTTTATTTTTTTATTCTACTAAAACCCTATCTCATCTCATATTTGATATTGAATCATTTTGGAGGTTTTTGAGTTGGTTTTGAGTTTATTAGAAATTAATATTTTTGAGGTTTCCAAAAATGCCCATCTCCTCTCTTATAAAAGGGAACCTCTTCCCACTCCTATTCACTCCATTATTGAGCCTTAAAACATGGCCAAACCCTATCAATTTCCATTATCAACTTCTATAATAACATACTAGAGGGACTAGTCTTATTCAAAGACCAAATTTAATTCGCAAAGATGATGTTTAGAAGAGGAACATCAAGAAGAGATAATATCCTTTACCGAATCTTTCAAAACTATTTCTTCTTATACTTCCTCTATATGAGTTTTTTCATTATTAAGTAATATATCTTGTATCACTTGTATTGGGATATGTTATTATAAATATTAAACAACCATATTTCATATTCTGTTGATCCTATGAAAAAAATGACCTCGCGTGTGTACGTACGCCCTATAGTCTCCACGTTGTGGTGTAATCTTTTTTCATCACCAACATACTTGGATGGGTATAGTGATGGAAGAAATAAATATATATTATTATATTAAAGTTATATTGATTCTTAAATATTATACTCCATACACTTCAATACAATTCCACAATCATGGGGATGATATTGTCGCTTGTGCGTACGTACGACCTAACGTATCCACAATGTGATGCAATTTGTTTTACATGATATTATTGAAGAATGATTATATAAAAGAATCTAATGAATAAATATGACATATATTATACTAATACCATTCTATAAATCATATAACTATTACCTAAAAAGATTAATAATAAATTATTCGACAAAACATGCATAAGAACATAATGTAGTTAACACCCAAAAAACAGTAACAATGAATTGTTACTAATAAACAGATAAGAATATGAACATATATGATATCATAAAATTGACAATGATTCTATAATTAGTCAATGAAATTATTTAAATCATTATACAGTAGATTAATATGTGTACAAAGCCTATCAGACATAAGGTATGAGATAATTTTGAAATCTCATTTTTTTATCTGAGATTGCCTATACCTAAATATTTGCTGGGGTAATATTAATCATCAATGTCCATGTTTTCTAAAAACGTTTTAATAAAAAAATTTCTATTCATCCATGTATTTTTAATGTAATTTTTACCCTTTTTTACTTTAACCACATGGTATAGAAGGAATCATTTTTTTTCATACGAGGTAGTTTTTGACTTTTTAAGAAAAAGTATGATGAGAATTTTTATTTAACTTATAAGGAATGAATAGTTTATTACAGTTTCATAACACATTATTAACATGAAGATTAATATAAAATATTTCGGGATTAATTTCAAAAATAATCTTTTCTTTTAAAATTTCTTGTCATTTTGAGAAAAGCAAATGATTTTTAAGAAGAAAGTATATTTTCTTCAAGAAATCATTTCAAGAGTGTTTTATCAAAACTATTTTCCATCTAAGATGAAATTGTTTAATATGGTTATGTTTAAATTATAATATACAAATTATATACAAGGTTTTATTTTGTTTATTATGAAATGATATCCATTTGTTTTATATGGATTATGTTATGATGGGATGATGTTTATGAAACCCATTTTATTCATTGGATTATGATGAATTATTTATGTTCATTTTGTTGAACATGAATGAATGATTTCATAATGAGATGGGTGGGAACTATATCTATTCCTAATGAAATAGGTAAACATTTATATCTCTTGAGATAGACGTGGATAGAACGACAAGTAAATCTGGTTCAGTAATACATGACTAGAACAACAAGTAAACTTGTCTCAATAATGGACTTCATCTACTATGATGGTCTTGGCAGTAATGCCTTGGCTATTATGGAAATCATATTATGTTCTTGATGGTTTTCCAAAAATCCATGTTTTACTCCCAAGCTATTTTATCATGGGTAATGTTCTTTTATGATCTATTCCTTACGTATTGTCATGATTTAGGTCACTACTCAAGATTTTGATGTTTAAATTTTATGTTCATGCTTTTATGTTAAAATGTTTCTAGTTTGTGTTCTGTTTTCCATGTTAACCCTTGCTAAGAATTTGTGCTCAGCTTTCCATGTTTTCTTTTCCCTAAGATATAATGAATGGTTTTAGGAATGAAAAAAATGGGAAGATCTTTACTAGAGATGTTGATGATATTTCACCATGATTAGAAGATTATGTTCTGAGTTTCCAAAGACAGAAAACTAATATAGTCTTTGGGCATCTATTGGTTTCATGTATTTTGTTTTTTGAAAAAGTAATGTAATTTCCATGTAAATCAATCTTGGGTCTATATAGTAGGTATTAGAGTAATGGTTTAGTTAATATTTGGAAACCAAAATGGGAAAACATTAGTGACATAACTACAGATATTTATGAGGCATGTCTAGGGATGTCCTTAAGGTTAAGTTTAAGTATAGTTTATAGTCCTAGGATTATATTAACAATAATGAATAATAGAGGATTAAACCTAATATGATATAGATTGAAAGTAGCCCCCTTGATTATGTTGTTTTCCTAGAATGATTTTTTCCTCTCTCTCTATTGTTTTTGTGTTTTAGTCAATGCGGGGAACCAGAAGTAATGGGGTGATAATTGAATCTGATGAACAAATTGGTGACCATGATCAATGAAATTGTGTAATAACTAAAGTGAAATATATTGTGATTATGCCGAATCAGTCATCACGGTACATGACTAACAAGATGAATATTAGTGGCTTTCCGATGTCATCGGATAAGAGGAATATGGACATTCATGCATGTTCTCACGGTGAGGAACATAGAGGAATAAATATTAAGCTTCCAACATATCAAGAATAAAGGAATAATAATCTGGAGGAATACCTAAAATGGAGGTGAAGATGTTATCTGTGTGGGAGAAAATGGTCTTAGGGTGACAGACTATCATGGAGTTCAATGTCTTATCTGTGGGGAACATGGTCATTACCAAACTCAATGCCCTTACCTAAGAGGTTACTTCTAAATCATCGAAGGAAATATTCCATGACAATCATTGAAGAGGATGGTTGAAGGGTTTATGTATTTAAATTCAAGAATATTGTTGTTGAGGCACTTTTATGGTATATTGGAATATCTATGTATTTTTCTATTATGGTTTCCATAATTATATGGTACCGGTAACCATGAAAAGGGATGGAAATATTTTTGTAAATTAGATGATATGTGCATAATGAAGGGATAAGGAGAAAATAATATGGTTGATAGTATTAATGAGCTCATGATTGATAAAATGAATAAGTGTTATCATGGATTGGGTATATAGAATTTTTGGTATATTTGGTGTATGGAAAGAATTAATTTTGATGGAATTTACACTGTCACAAAGGTTATATGTAATTTATATTATTATCATATTTCAAGAGGATGCATAATGAAGTCCTTAAAAATTTGGAATATGACCTACAAGATATATCATATGATATATGGTTGATAAATGATGGTATTCACATGCTTATTATATGACCTTTCTGGTAATTGTTTTATTCATACTGTGAGATTGGACAGATGTATTTTGGATAACCCTTAAGGATGGAATGGATTAAGTTGGACATTAGATAATATTTTTTAAGTCTAGAACTTTCTTCTTATTATTATTATTTTGTGAATTTCATATTAGTATAATTTTAGAGAAAGGACTAATAGCAGGATGGGCGACAACCTGTCATGTCAGAGAGGGATGTGGGAATCGAACCCAAAATCGAAGTGAGACATGCCTTTATCAGCTACCACTGGACTACCGGAAGTCCCTGGTTAGTAGAAATTAGTTTCATTTTATTTAGAGGTATGATATATGATTTATAAGTCAATTTTTGGAACCATATATGATTAATCTCACCATAGATGGACTTATGTATATTTAATAACTTGTGATAACCCTTTTGTGATAGAGACAAATGGAATGACCTATCATTCTATCGCATGATCTACAAACACTTCATGAATGAAAATTTTTGCTTCATTTATTTAAATAAGAGATGAAGTGGAAATTGTTCAGAGAATGACCAATGATGATATTACACCGAAATCATGTAAGTATTTATCCTTTTTCAAAAATTCAACAACTATAGGTAAAAGATATTGAAAAATAATTTTTTTTCATAGTACCCTCATATCCGATGAATCATATGGTACCTTACATCATCACAAATTTATGGCTTTGTGATTGTTGGATTTTTCAAAGCCATGTTCTTACCACTCATCATCAGAACATGACAGTAATATTTCTGTTTTATATCCATGTTTTCACCTATGTTATCTTATGTGGAAACCAGTGATGAGTTAATTTGGGTAACCAATTTGTTTCTTACAATTATTTTTAAAAATATGTTTTAATATTACTTTTTACGATTTGGGTTTCTATGGAAGAAAATTTCATATAGTAAACCATTTATAACCCCGGTGAATTTCGAGGGTGAAATTCATTTTAATGTTGGTAGAATGTATCACCCTGAGATTTTATGAGATAGATTCGATTCATTTTTTGTGATTTCTTGTGTTGTACACTATCCCAAGATTTTCTTGCTCTATATGCAACACCGTATTTTCTTGCAGTATACCCAATACTATTCTTGGCTCTTTTTACACACAATTTCTAGTTCATTTGGTAGAAATTATTCAACGCAACATTGAGTATATATTTTTTTCAATGTATAAATGAAATAAATTTGGATTATGTTATATGAAGCACCAAAGGAAGCTTTCACTATGCACAACACTTACTTCTCTTGCATTACACACAAAAGCGTCTTTCCTTGATATCTTGCGTTGTATGTGATACTGAGTTTCAGTAAACAATGATATATTATTAAAATATTATTTTAATGGGATATAAACTAGCCGTTATGAATATTATTATCCATATTTTAAATTTTATATCACATTATCATTCATGTTACACATTATATGGGAACATAATCATTTTTTTGGATAAATGAAGTATTTGTTTTCAAAAAACAAATGTATTTTTCCACCTTTTGATGGAACAACCATTTTAATTATAGTTTTTGACATGTTTATAAGTCAAATTTGTTAAAATAAAATTACTATTTTGAATTAGCATATAAAAATTTAAGTTTTATAAATTTTTGATACTTTTCAGATAACTTTCGTATTTTGATGATTAGTAAAAAAACGCTAAATTTTACTTAAAAACAACTTTTTCCATGGAGATAATTTATATGGTTAAATTTTAATATTGAATATTTCTAAAGTATAAATATAATATATTTTTACCATTTAATATAATTTATATCATTATCATTAATTTTACTCAGAATTCAAAGGTATAAACATTTCATTTTTTTGCAATGTTTTAAACAAAAACCGGTTTTTTTGACAATGAGATTCATTTTAAATTAATTACTGAAACTTATGTGTTTTGAGTTTGAAAAAATGGATTCCATAGTGGGAATAATTAGGTACAAATTATGTTAATATGATACTTTTTTTGGTCATTTTTAATTGTAACTACATTAATTTTTTATACCACAGTTAATGGTAAATCTGGTAATTAAGGTTAAAAGAAATATTATAAAATTACCCTAAAAATTTTCATAATACAATAGGATGATAATATTTCTCCATAAAACTTACATGTGTAGAAATGGAATCTATTGGAACATTCTTGGATGTGATTTAGACATCTAAATTATTTTATTTAAATAATAGTAAAATATGTCTCTCTCAAACATTAATAAATATATTAATTTTAATATAATATTATACAAAAAATAATTTCTATTTCAAATACTCATTTGAAAGATAAAATAATTATCTTTATCATGGTAATTTATTTGTAATTTTTAATAAATATATAATTACTTTAATATCTCATACAATAATGAAGCATAAATTATTTATTTAATCAAAAATCAATAATACAGATTTTATTAAAATAATAATACCCATAAAAGGCCCAAAAACTTGAAAAAAACATAATTGTTGAGTATATATAAACCATAATAAACCAAGGGTCTATTTTATGATCATTTGGAGCCTTATAAAAGTGATTATAACACTTATATTACTTTACTCTAAATGATGTCAAAGTTGCCTCCATCAAAATTTAATAAAGATAACATTTTAAAAGTTGGGTTTTTAGGAGGTAAATTAAACTAAAAGTATTATTATGAGGTATATTAGATTTAAGTTAATAATTTTATTTTATTTTTAATTTTTATGAAAAAAATATGTATATTAAATAATTATACAAAAATATTGTAGTAATTATTTTATTAAGAGAAATATCGCTAAAGGGTTTTAAAAATATTAAAATAAATATTATACGAACTAATTAATGTTCTTCATGAATTTTGTAGATGAATAAGATATGTTAGGAATATATTAAATATTTTTTTGAATCTATCTTCTGTTTGGATTTTATTTAAATTCAAATAAATGAATAGTGTCAAAATTTACACTAATGATATTTTATAAACATAACATATTATTAAATTGATTAAAAATAAAAAAAAAATTCAAAATTACAAATTGAAAATTATATGGTCTCAAATGTCATTACATATCCAATTATAGACAATTAATAACACATAAGTTATTATTAATAACCATTTTAAATTTTGAATATTATTACCAAAAATAAAATAAAATAGATTAAATAAGAAATACTCAAAGAGATATGGTTTACATTAAAATAAAAACATGTATAAATTTTATTGGTTGATGATATTACCAACTTATATCATATCATATTCTATGTTGACGCATTTTGGAGGTTTTTATGTGGGATTTGAGTTTATTATAAATTACTATTTTTTAGGTTTCCAAAAGTTCCCCTCTCCTCTCTTATAAAATGGCGCCTCCTCCCTCACCTATTCACTCCATTTTTGAGCCTTAAAACTCATCCAAACCATGTCAATTTCCCATCTATACTTCCCTAAAATCATAGTATATGTACTCAAAGATCAACTTTAATTCCCTAAGAGGATGTCTATAAGAGGTATAATGATGGAAGAAATTATTATATATTATTATTGTAAAGTTATATTGATTCTTAAATATTACACACCATACACTTCAATACAATTCCACAATCATGGGAGTGATATCGTCGCTCGAGTGTACGTACAACCTACCGTGTCCACGATGTGATGCGATTTGTTCTACACAATATTCATTGAAGAATGATTATATAAATGTATTAAATGAATAAATATGATATATATTATACTAATAACATTCTTTAAATTATATAACTATAACATAAAAAGAGTAATATGAATTTATTTGACAAAACATGCATAAGAACATAAAGCAGTTAACACCTGAATAACGAGTAACAATTAAAAGTCACTAACAAACAGATAAGAATATGACCATAAATGATATCATAAAAATGACTATGAATCTAGAATAAGTCAATGATATTATTTAAATCATTATAAAGTATACTCATATACATACAAATCATATCAGACATAAGGTAAGGGATACTTTTTCAATCTCATTTTTTATTTGAGATTTTTTATACGTAAGTATTTACTAGGGTTATATTTATCATCGATGTCCATGTTTTCTAACAATTTTTTCATTAAAAGTTTACTGTAATTCCATGTATGTTTAAATTCATTTTTACCCCTTTTTCACTTTTACCACATGGTATGTTAGGAATCTTTATTTTTTCTACCATAACAGGTACTTTTTGACTTTTCTGGAAAACATACAAGGAGAATATTTTTTTTAACTTATATGACATGATTGGATTTTTACAGTTTCATAAAACCATATTTAAATGAATATTACTCTAAAATATTTCATTATTATTTCCAAAAATATATTTTCTTTTAAAATAGCATGTCATTTTGTGAAAATAAAATGACTTTCAAAAAGAAAGGATATTTTCCTCAACAATTCATTTCATGTGTTTTATCTAAACTATTTTCTATCTAAGATGAAATTATTTAATATGGTTATGTTATAAGTATAACATCTATATTATTTTCATGTTATTATTCTGTTTATGATTAGATTACATATATTTGTTTTATATGGATTTTTTTATTATGGGATGTTGTTTAAGAACACCATTTTATTCATTGGTTATGAGGAATGATTTATGTTCATTTTGTGGCACATGGAAAACTGATTTCATTATGAGATGGGTGGGACCTATATCTTATTCAAATGAATTTGGTAAAGATCTATATCTCATGAGATATACATGGTTGGAATGGAATGTAAATCTAGTTCAGTAATACAGGGATCGAATAGAAAGTTATCCTAGTTCAGTAATGGACTTCGTCCGCTATGATGGTCATGGAAGCTATACCATGGATACTATGGAAATAATATTATTTTCTTGATGGTTTTCCAAATATCCATAATTTATTCCCATTCAATTTTATCATAAAAAATGTTCTTTTATGATCTATGCCTTACGTACTTCCATGATTTATTTCATTGCTCAATATTTTGATGTTTAAATTTTATATTCATGTTTTTAAATTAAAATGTTTATGGTTTGATTTATATTCTCCAAGTTTACCCTTGAGGATCATTTGATCTCACCCTTTCTATGCTTTATTTTCCCTTGGATATAAAGATCGGTTTTAGGTAAGAAAACAAAAGGGGAGGATCTTTATGGGAGATGTTGAAGATCTTTCACCGTGATTAGAAGATCATGTCCCAAGTTTACAATGAAACTAAACTAATACTATATTTGGGACATTGTTTGTGTATTTTATTTACTTTTCCAAAAAATAAATGTAATTTCCATGTACTTCAAGCTTGGGTCTCTACAATTGGTATCATATTAAAGGTTTAGTTATCCTTTGGAAACTAGGATGCGAAATATTCAGTGAGATCCCTACAGATATTTCTAAGGTATTTCTAGGTATCTAACTAAGGATAAGTATAAGTATAGGTTATAATCCTATGATTATAATAACAATAATGAATAATCTAGGATTAAACCTAAGATGACTGATATTTAAAGTACCGCTAGATTATGTTGTTTTCTTTGTATGATTTTTGCCTCACATGCTATTCTTTTTGTGTTTTAGTCAATGGAGGGAACCTAAAGGAATTGGATGAACATTGAATCTGATGAACATATTAGTGAATATGAGAAATGAAATTTCGTAATAACTAAAGTGAAAGATATTGTGATTGTTCCAAATCAGTCATCACAGTATATTATTAACAAGGAGAACATTAGTGGTTTTCCTAATTCATCGAATAAGAGGATGATAGACATTCATGCATGTTCTCATAGTGAGATATATAGAGGAAAGAGGATTGCACTTACTACATATCAATAAGAAGGGAAAATGAATCTTGGGGAATAACTCAAATGAAGGGGAAGATGTTATCTTTGTGGGGAAAAGGGTCATAGAGTGACAGATTGTCATGGAGTTAAATGTCTTATCTGTGGAGAACACGGTCATTTCCAAAGTCAATGCCCTGACCTAAGAGGTAACTTATAAATCGAGTATGGACCTATTGCATGAAAGTCATTGAAGAGGATGGATTGATGTGTTTATGTATTGGAAATCAAGAATAATGTAGTTGAGGTAATTTAATGGTATATTGGAATATCTATGTATTGGTCTACTATGGTTTCCAAAATTATATAGTACCGGTAACCATGAAAAGTGACTGAAATATTTTTTTGAAAGTAGATGATATGCATATAATGAAGGGATAAGTACAAAATAATATATTTTATAGTATTAATGAGCTCATGATTGAAAAAAATACAAAGTGATATCATTGATTGAGTATATAGAATTTTTGGTATATTTGGTGTTTGGAAAGAGTTAATTTTGATAGAATTCATGCTATTACTAAGGTTCTTCATAATTTATGTTATTATCATTTTTCAAGATGATTCATGATGCTGTCCTTACATTATTTGGAATGTGACCAACAAGATATATCTTATGATATGGTGGATAAATTATAGTATTCACATGCTTGTTATATGACCTTTCTGGTAATTATTTTATTCGTAATCTGAGATTGGACAAAAGAATTTTGGATAATCCTTAAGGTTTGAATGGATTTAGTTGGACATATGATAGTATTGTTTAAGGACAAAACATTATTATTATTATTATTATTATTATTATTATTTTGGGAATGTTATAATAGTGTAAGTTTTGAAAAAGGACAACCCACGGGATGGGCGACAACCAGTCATGTCAGACAGGGCTACAAGAATCAAACAACCAACCGAAGTGATACATGCCTTTGTCTCCTACCACTGGCATACATGAAGTCCCTAGTTAGTAGAAATTAGTTTCATTTTACTAAGAAATTTGATATATGTTGTATATGTCTATTTTGGAAACTATATACAACTAATTTCTTCTTAGATGGACTTAGGTATATTTAATAACTGGTGAAAACCCTTTTGTGATAGAGACAGATGGAATGACCTATCATTCTATATCCTGATCTGCTAACACTTCAAGAATGAAAAATTCAACTTCATTTCTTTAAATAAGAGATGAAGTTGAAATTTTTCACGAAATGACCAATAATGATATTAAACTGAATTCCAATAAGTATTTCTCATTATTAAAAAATTCATCAACTTTTGGGAAATGATCTTGAAATCACAATTTTTTGTCCTAGTACCATCATATCCGATGAACCAGATGGTACCATATATCATCACAAATTTATGGATTTGTGATTGTTGGAATTTTCTTAGCCATGTTCTCTAACACCCATCATCAGAACATGATGGTTATATTTCTCTTTCATATCCATGTTTTCACATAACATCACCTATGTGGAATCCCAATTATGAGTTAATTTGGGTAACCGTTATGTTTCGTAATTTACTTTTTAAAATTAATTTTTAGTATTCTTTTTTACTTTGTGGGTTTCTATGAAAGAAACATTCATGTATTAAACTATATATAACCTTGATGAATTTTGAGGGAGAAATTCATTTTAAAGGGGGTAGAATGTAACACCCTGAATTTTATGAGATACATTATTTTAATTTATTTTATTTATAGTGTTTCATGCTACAACATTATTAGTTTGCGCTATACAAAACACCGTATTAGATTAAAGTATACCTAACACTATTCTTGGCTCGTGTTACACACAATTTCAATTTCATTTGGTAGAAATTATTCTATTCAACATTGAGTATATATTTTTTTAAATGAATAAATGTACTAGATTTAGATTATGTTTTACGCAACACCAAAGGAAGCATCCACTATACACAACACTAACTTGGCTTGCGTTACATGCATGAGAGACCTTCCTTAAGAGCTTGCGTTGTATGTGATACTGAGTTCCACTAAAAAATGATATATTATTATATTATTTTTTAAATCGGTTATAAACTAGCTGTTATGAATATTATTAACCACATTTGGAATTTTATATAACATTATCATTCAACTTACACATGACATGTGAACAAATTCATTTTTTTCAGATAAATGAAGTATTTTTTAAAAAAAATGGATTTTTACTCCTTTTGATGGCACACCAATTTTAAATCTAGTTTTTTCAAATTTTTATATGTTAAATTTGACAAAATAAAATATTTATTTTGAATTAATATATATAATTTTACATTGGAATATTTTTTGATACTTTTTTAATAACTTTCATATTTTGATGAGTAGTAATTATACACTAAATGTTACTTAAAAAAACTTTTTTCATTGAGATAATTTATATGGTTATATTTTAATATTCAATGGTTTCAATATTTAAATAGAATATATTTTGTCTATTTTATATAATGTATGTCATTATCATTAAATTTACACTGAATTCCTTGGTAAAAATATTTCATTCTTTTGTAATGTTTTAAACAAAAACCCATTTTTTCGGCAACGAGATAAATTTTAAATTATTTACTACAACTTCTGTGTTTTGAATTTGGAAAAATGGATTCTATATTTAGAACTAGTAGGTCTAAATTATTTTAATAGGCTGAATTTTATATTTGGGCATTATGAATAATAACTATGGAAAATTTTATTTACCACAGTTAAAGGTAAACCAGGTAAGTAAGGGTAAAAGTAATATTATAAAATTACCATAAAACTTGTATTAAGATAATTGGATGAATATATTTCTTCGTAAAACATTCTTGGGTCGAAATGGAATCTATTGGAACCACTTGGATGAGATTAAGACATCTAATTTATTTTATTTAATGAAAAATGAAATATGACTTTCTCAAACATTAATAATTACATTATTTTTAATATATGGTTATACAGAATATAAATTATATTTTAAATACTAATTTTAAAGATAAAATGTTTTTATTTGTCAATTTAATTTATTTTTAATTTTTAAGAAATATATAATTTCTTTAATATCTTATACATTAATGATGCATAAATTATTTATTTAATGAAAAACCTATAATAAAGTTTTTATTAAACTAATAATACCCATAAAAGGCACAAACACTTAACAAAGACATAGTGGTCGAGTATTTATAAACCATAATCATACAAGGGTTGACGTTTTGAACATTTGGAGCCTTATAAAAGTGATTATGACTCTTTTATTATATTATTTTAAATGATGTCAAAGTTGTCAACTTCATAATTTAATAAAGATAATATTTTAAAAGTTGGGTGTTTTAGAAAATAAATTCAACTAAAAGCATTATTATGAAGTATATGAGATATAGATTCATCATAGAAGTTTATTTTTAATTTTATGAAAAAAATAAGTATATTAAATAATTATACAAAAATGTTGTAGTAATTATTTTATTAAGAGAAATATCACTAAATGATTTTAAAAATATTAAAATAAATATTATATGAACTGATTAATGTGATAAAAAATTTCCTAGATGAATAAGACATGTTAGTAAGCAAAGATTATTTTTTTAATCTATCATTTGTTTGGATTTTATATAAATTCAAATAAATAAATAGTGTCAAAATTGAAACTATTGATATTTTTTAAAAATAACTTATTATTAAATTGATTAAATAGCACAAAAATATTTAAAAATTACAATTTGAAAATTATAGGGTCTAAAATGTCATTAAGTATCCATTTTTTTTTACAATGAACCACACTTAAGATAGTATTAATAACCATTTAAAATTTAGAATATTATTACAACTAGTAAAATAAAATTGATTAAATAAATATAAATAAAATATATGTGGTTTAAAATAAATCCAAACATGTCTAAATTTTATTTTTTGAGGAGATTACATCCCTTTCTCTTCTCATATTTGATGTTGAGTCAATTTGGAGGTTTTTATGTGGGTTTTGAGATTATTATAAATTACTATTTTTGTGGTTTCCAAAAGTTCCCCTCTCCTCTGTTATAAAAGGGTGCCGCCTCCCTCACCTATTCACTCTATTTTAGAGCCTTAAAACTCAGGAAAACACTGTACATTTCTGATACCCACTTCCCAACCAACATACTAGTGGTCCTCGTATTCTTCAAAGACAAACTTTAATTCCCCAAGAAGGCGTTTTGAAGATGCACGTCGAAGAAGTGGTAATATCATTTACTAATTCTTTCAAAATTCTATCTTATTCTCCTTCTTATATATGACATGTTTGCTTATTATATAATAAAAAAAATATAAATTGTATACTAATATGTTATTATGAATATGAAACAACCGTATTTCACTTTATATCCATCCTATGAAAAAGGAAATCACTACGCCTGCTTACGTACGACATACCGTCTCCAGGCTGTGGTGTAATCATTTTTTCAACTCCAACATACTTGGATGGGTATAATGATGGATGAAACCACTATATATTATTTTTGTAAAGTTATATTGATTATTTAATATTATAAATTATACACTTCAATACAATTCCACAATCATGGGAATGATATCGCCGCTCTTGCATACGTACGACCTACCGTCTCTATGATGTGATGTGATTCATTCTATATGATATTCGTTGATGAATGATTATATAAATGAATTGAATGTATAAATCTGATATATATTATACTAATAACTTTCTATAAATGATATAACTATAACCTAAAAATAGTAATAAGAATTTATTCGACAAAACATGCATAAGAACATAAAGTAGTTAACACACGAATAACGAGTAACAATGAAATGTTACTAATAAATATTTATGAATATGACCATATATGATATCATAAAAATGAAAATTATTATGGTATAAGTTAATGAAATTATTTAAATCATTATAAAAGATATTCAGATACATACAATGCATATCATACCTAAGGTAAGGGATAATTTTGTAATGTCATTTTTTATCTGAGATTGCTTATACGTAAGTATTTTCTGGGGTTATATTTATCATCAATGTCCATGTTTTCTAAAAATGTATTCATAAAATTTTTACTATTCATTTATATATGTTTTAAGTAATTTTTACCTTTTTTTACTTTTACAACCTGGCATAGAAAGAATCGTTCTTTTATTTACCATACGAGGTACTATTTGTCTTTTCTAGAAAAAGTACGGGGACAATTTTTTTTAACTTATGTGGCATGAACGGATTTTTACAGTTTCATAACACATTATTTACATGAATATTACTCTAAAATATTTCATAATTATTTAAAAAAAATTATTTTCATTTAAAATTACATTTAATTTTGAGAAATGAAAATGATTTTCACGAAGAAAGGATATTTTCCTCATTAATTCATTTCAAGTGTTTTATCAAAACTATTTTCTATATAAGATGACATAATTTAATATGGTTATGTTTACAGTATAATGTACCTATTATTTAAATGGTTTTATTTTTTTTATGATTAAATGATATCCATTATTTTTATATGGATTATGTTATGTTGGGATGATGGTCTTGAAACCCATTTTATTCATTGGGTTATGATGGATATTTTATGTTAATTTTGTGGATCATATAATAGTGATTTCATTAAGAGAGGGGTGAGAACTATAACTCCCTCCAATGCATTGTTTAATGATTCATATCTCATGAGATATACATGGATGGAACAACAAGTAAATCAGGTTCCATAATATAGGGAAGGAACAACATGTAAAACCGATTTAGTTATGGACTTCATCCATTTTGATGGTATTTGAAGTAAAGAATTGGATACTATAGAATTAATATTATTTTCACGATGGTTTTCCACAAATCCATGTTTGATTCCCATGTTATTATAGCATGCCTAATGTTCCTTTATGATCTATTCCATATGTACTGCCATGATTTAAGACGTTTCTCATGTTTTTTATATTTAAATTTAATGTTCATGTTTTTATGTTCAATTGTTTATGGTTTGATTTATGTTCTCCATGTTTACCCTTAATGAGCATTTTATCTCACCCTTTTTATGTTTTCTTTTCCCTGGTATATAATGTAAGGTTTTAGCTAAGAAAACTAAAGGGGATGATCTTTATGGGAGATGTCGAAGATCTTTCACCATGATTATTGGATTATGTTCTGTGTTTCCAAAGACACTAAACTAATATTGTCTTTGGGAATCTATTTGTGTCATGTATTATGTTTCTGAAAAATCAATGTAATTTCCGTGTTTGTCAAGTTTCGGTCTCTTCAAAAAATACATAGTTCAAATAGAATTTCATGATGCTTTAAATTATTTTTGAAAAATTCATCTTGACTGTTAAATCAAATAAGCATGTAAAATCATGATGAATTTATGTTCCTTTAGATAAATAAATGTTAAGAACATTTCAAGGATCTCAAAAAAAGATTAATCATTTCTCCTATACTCAAAATAACCTATATTAGAGAAGGGTTTTTAGTAAGTAGTGATGTATCAATGAATGTATTAGAATGTATTTTCCTAAAATATAAATAAGTTGTTTCTTATTCCACTAATATATTAACAGTTCATTTGAAAACCTACCAGATTCAGGATGTGGAGATAACAAAGGTAATATTTCATTATTGATAATTGTTTTCTATTTCATTGGTGAAACTTTTGAAATATAAGCTGATTAATTGATATTAAAGTATATATTCAAATAAAATGAGTCGGAAATGTTCAAAAGGTGATGATTAGTGTTGATCAAGAACAATGAAAAACAAATACATTTCCACCACAGTAAGGAAAATATGTTGGACGATTCTATGAATTGTATGGGTCATGCTACCTTTTCCATGATGAGGATTCAATGAGAACTAATACAGAAGGATTTTCAAACGGCGGACATTGAAATTATAATAGAAGATAATAAATACTATCATTAAAAAGTAACTTATCAACTATTCATCCATATAATGCTTAAGGTATTGTGTAAATAGGATATAAGGATACAAAATATATTGCCAAAGATTACATATTTCATGAATAAGATAGATAGATATATATGATTGAGTAAAATAATATTCATCTCTTCAATACCATATTCAAATGTGTAGTATAATTTGACACATATCTCATTATTATCTTTCCATTAGAGATGAAATGTTTGTATAGATATCGCAAGGAGTATTTTTAGGGGGTAAAAAAAATTTGTAGAAAGAAAAAAATATATCTTGAAGCTTGGGTTGCATATAAGATAAGGAAAACTATATAAGTCAAAGGGAAAGATGCACCCATTTGAATTAAAAATATAAAAATAGGATATCATTACTATGGATTTAATTATAGGTATTCATAATAATTCTAAAGGACACACTTAAATTTTTGTTTTAGTTGATCAAATTATGAAGTCGATATATTTCATTTCTATTTAGGATGGTCTCTTAATCGATCAAATTTTAGAAATATAAATAAATGAATTTGTAAGGTAACCAAGAGTACCAATTTTCATTTTATCATATCAAGATTTGAGTTTTAACTCAATGCTCCAGAGAATCCTCTATCAAGAATTGAATAAAGTATAATGATTTATAACATCTTATCATCCTTAGAGAGATATTCAATCTAAAAAGTAAAATTCACACTATATAAGACATACATTGACCCAATTCAATGGATTTTATATGTGGTTGGTTTTGATAACTTTCCCATATAGAGTTATAAAATAACAATGATATTTATGCTAGTATTATAGTAGCATTATATGATGCGCTATATGAGAAGACGTGAATAAGTCTTACATTTTTAGATGAATT
The DNA here is from genome assembly GCA_963277665.1 of Viscum album. NCBI lineage: Eukaryota > Viridiplantae > Streptophyta > Magnoliopsida > Santalales > Viscaceae > Viscum > Viscum album. The sequence goes on from OY728152.1 coordinate 28,631,877, forward strand.
TGGACAGTGTAAGATCATGGAACTGGATCTAACTCACGAAATTTTATAGATGATTCATTAAATTCACAAAAATATAAAAACTATACAAATTCAACAAAAGGGATACTCTAATAATCATTTATTAACTTTTCTTTTATAGTTTAGAGACAAGATATTCTTTCAAATATCACAATAGAAGAGGCATGTGATATTTGTGATAGATGGAAAGTTGATACCAAGTTACATTATCCCTTTTGAAATCCTCAATCATGTGGGGATAATATATTTTCATCATTAAATTACACTGATCCTATCCCAAGTTCTATTTATGTTCGAGGTATCACTTTTGAGGATGTACATACATGATCCATCACATGTAATTTGAAAAAGGGTTATACAAGTGCAACATGATATCTATTATGAGGAACAATTGGCGGAAATATCTAATCATAGAAATTATGTACTACGAAGAAGGAACCATCACTAGGTTAATGTTATCTAGAGGAATTATATGTTTTGGGAAGATACATGGGAACCTGATGACATTATGTGATAGATGTACATACATGATCCATATAACATAAAAGTCATGTGATCATGATCACAATGTTTCTTATAATGTTTGAATATTTATTTAATACTATCTATCATTTTGATGGTGATATATAATACTCAATTGAAGTTCAGAATCCAAATCCTTTTGAAGACACTTCCATAATTTTGATGTAAAATGGGGAACCTGATAAGACAAATTTGATTTTGGTTTACCATGATGTCTGGAAACATTATTGAAATAAATTATTTCTAGGCACTGTAGTGAAAAATCCTCTATTATAGAATGTAAATGTGAATATTTGGGAATTCTATCAATAATTACCTAAATTTCATCATATTTTCTTGATGTTTTTTGAAATCTAGGGATGAATTCCACAGTAATGTCCTCCCACATCCACAGAGGAATAGCTATAGTTCTCATGAAACTTCTAGGATTGTAACTCTTCACCCTCACTTTTAAAAAACTAAGAATCATGACACATACGTAGAAATTTTCCACTTCTTATTATCCCACAAAAATTTTCCTTCAAAACTCTATATATCGTGGAACAACCAATGTTTATAGAGACATTTGAGATATGAACATCATATAATGGTACAATTTTTTCTCTTAGATACTGTTGTAACACAAAACATTTAAAAAAATTTCAAAATTCGAACCCCATACACGAAGTCTTCCAATATTCCATCCTTAAAAAATTTAATTTTCTTTTGAATATTCTCATTATCATATTGAGATATCATTATCATATTTATTAATGATGGTTTAACAATAATTTAATAAAGGAATCATGTTTACTCTTCCTTAACAATTCAGATACCCATATTTACTTGATATATAAACAAAGGATCTTTATCAATCCTTATTTTGGTTATAATTCAATGATCGTTCCTAATTAATTTTTTTTCTGCCTTATTTTCTTTTAATGGTTGGTAGTTTATTGTGAAATCCTAATCTTCGAGTAACTCAATCCATTCCATTTTCCATTAGTTGAATTATTTTTGTGTAAATATTTATTGAAACTCTTTGGATCATTATATATCTCACATATTTCACCAAAGATATAGTTTCTCCATATCATTAGTGAAAATATTTCAGTTTCTAACTCTAGATAATGAGTTGGATAAACATGACCATGAGTCTTCAAATTTTTTGATTCATGTGAAATTAAGATACCATTTTTCATATGTATCCAACCAAGTCATTTCATTGATGCATCAATTTATATAAAAAACACATAATTTAACGATAATAAATTCAAAATTATTGAATTGAATAATCTTATCTTTAATTATTCAAAACTTTCTTCACATTTTATTTCCTTATGAACTTAACCCATTAATGTGTGATTTTGGTTAATGAGTTAGACAATTGGGAAAAATTCTGAATGAAATAGCAATTGTATCCGAATAAAACTATATTCCATGGTTATATTCATTGGCATTTTCCATTATTATATCCCATCTATCTTCACATGATTAAATGTGATTCAATCCTTAGAGAAAATATTGCTAAGAGAAAAATTTCCTAATGCTATAATTCCTACTTGCTAAATTTACCATATAACTATTTCATTTTGAGAGTCTCAAGAATAATCCGCAAGTGATTCTCATGGCCTTCATAGTTTTTATAATACAATATAATAACATCAATGAATACTACAAAAAAATCATCAAGATATTCCTTGAATATTCTATTCATTATATCAACACAAATAGAGGGTGAATTTGTCAATCCAAATAGAATTACTATGAAGTCGTAATGTCAATACCTCATCTGAAAAGATATATTTGGAATGTCTTCCTTCTTTACTCCCAATTTATTATACAAATAATAATGTAAAATTTTCAATAAATATTGAGATTTTGAATTTTATCAAACAAATATTCTATTCTAGGTAGAGGAAAATGGTTATTTGTTTTTGTAGAATTGATTTCTCTATAGTAAATACCTAAACTCAAGCATCCATCTATATTCTTGAGAAAAAGAATAGGGGATACCCATGGAGAAACATAGGGATAACAAATCCCTTATTACTCAACTCATCTAGTAATTTCTTCAGCTCGACCAATTCCACAATTGTAATTATAAAGTGAGGTATTTATATTGTTCTTGCATTTGGGATAAAATAAATGGGAAACTCAACTTCACGTTCTGGGGGGTATCCAGGTAATTCCTCAAGAAATAGATAATGAATTCCAAAAATATATCTTGATTATAAATTTGAAGATGAATGTCCTAATCCATAGATGTTGTTTTCTCTTCCTCCCCAAGAATTTCATTCAGCATAGGTACTGGGGGTGGATCTAGACAAGAATTCGATGATAAGTTTTCTTATATAAAAGTAAAGGGATCTATATCTTCATCAAAAATTGAATTTTTATTCTATATCCCATAAATTATTACATCATAATTTGAAATCTAGTTCATAACAGGGATTATATAAAATTTTATCATAAGTATAACGATACAGTCAGCAAATAAACCACATTTACATGCCAATATAGGAACTTAATGACACATTGTGGTTGCAATGATACTTACCTTAGGTGTTTTGACTAAAAAATCCCTTATTAAATCAAAAGGGAGATGTCTAATTTTCTGGGAAAATTGGTTACACAGAAATGGGTGTGATGATCAAGTATCATATAAATAATTAAATAAAACATTAGATAGGATAAACATACCTTCCACCACATCATTGGGTACTTAAATATCAATTTTGGTTATCACATATGCTTGACTATCTCCCCTTGTTTTATTCTATGTTAAATTACAAGGAAATATGGGACATTGATTGGAATAATTTCCAATTTCATTACAGTTGAATCATTTAACATAATTTATTTATTTGTTCCCCTTTCATTAATTTTCACGATGTCCCTTTTCTTCTCACTTATAACCAACTCCCATGCCTTTCAAGAATTTACAAAGATAATTCATTTCCGAATTTTCTCCTAATGGGATTACATTGTTCCCCTATGCTTCATTAATGTATCACCTTTTCAATGGTTATCATAAGGAACCTTCTTTTATTGATTTACATTGATCATACAAGATATATAAAATTCCATCTTTTCTTTTATTGAAGTAAATACTATTTCATCATATAATGAAAATGTTTGAGAATCCAATTACCCTCAGAGACATGGTTTATGACCTTAAAGGAAATTATAAGTATTGTCTTCCAAACAATGTATGTCATATATTATATACCTATACATTCTTGTGAAGTTTACATCATACTCTGTAAAACTCTCTCCTTTCCATTTCATTAAGCTGATGAATTTTATCTTCATTTCCATTCATTGATCCTGAGGGAAGTATTTTTCAAATAATTCTTGATTAAAAGATCTCTATTCCATTTGTTCAATTTTATCTTCCAACAGAGTATTTTGGAAACAATTCCACCATTAATCAGCATCTATGTTGAGGAAATATACTTACAATACCACATTTTCATTTTTATTGCATCCCAATGTGTGAAATATCCATTCAGTGGTCTTCATCCACCCCTCAGCTACAACTAGATTAGAAACCCCAAATATATGATAGGAGATTTTTCTAAAAGAATTAAACATATGTGTAGTATGGTTATCTTTTATAACCTAATTAATCCATACTAATTTGTCAATGATATTCTTAGCTCCAACACTAATGGTTTTGACTTCCTCAGATAGGAAATTCCTACATTTTAGGTGGAAATTGATTAATCTACTTCCATTAGGGGACATCACTAAATAATGGAACACATTATGTTAGCTCATAATCGTCATGAGAATTGATTGAATAGATCACCCTATTAAATTATTGTAATTATCATATTTATTTATTATCTACTTCCCATGGGTTTCACTAAACTTTTTCCGATACCCACTATAAGTACCCCACCCCTTTGGCGCAGAGTAAATGGTCATTTAATCATAATGGAATAGATATAAGAGATCACATCAACAAGGATTGATCAATTTATTAGACTTGATGAACTAGATACATAAATGGTTCTCTTATTAGATTGGAAATTAAATATAGAACCTAATAAATGAAAATAAACAACTTATATGACAATTATTCAAAGATTACATATTTATAACACTGGTAAAAAAATAAAGGGGTGATATAAAAAACTCATTAAGGGTTACATGAATCAATGATATATGAAGAAAAATAAATAAGGCATAGTCATTATGGAATGGTAAAAAACATAAAATAACATTTCCTCAATAAACTTACAATTAAAATGCATCCATATTTTTTTCATATTGAAAATATCAAGGAAAGTAATAACTGAATATTAAATGAAGAAACTGATTATTTATTGGTTGTCATATATCTGGAACATTAACTATTATACCATCAAGATGTATTTAAGTATGTGGGTAAAAGCAAGTCTGATTCTAGATGAAGACAAACACAAAGGGTTTGTTTACAATTGTTTTGTATAATGAGACCTATCGATGAATTGAGGTGATATATAATATAGTGCCCCACCCATCACTGCATGTCCAAATAATAATTGATACATAGATTCATTTCAATACCAAAATTAATATGAAAAAACATAAATTTAAATTTAATATAGAAAAGTCAATAATCATATCCTTGATACAACCAATGTGGATATTTAATTTAAAATTCAATGAATGATGATTATAAAAAAAACTAAAGTATATATAAAGCACACAAAAGTTATATGAGGTGAATAAAGCATAACAGAAGGTAATATCATAATTATATCCATAAATGAACTGATCAAAATCATACATGGAAATTAATAAGGGAAAATAAGAACTTATAATTATAAATTATGTCTAGATAAAATGAAAACATGTTGAAAGTGTGTTTAAGAAACATTAAAAATGAGACACTTTGGTGCGATTTAAAGAAAACATAAAAGAGTATTTAAAAAGGAAGAAATGATTAATTGTTTGTATGAAAATAAAAATTAGTAAATATTTTCTTCCATGTTAAAATAATTAATTTTATAAAAAAAAAGAGGTTTAAAACAGATTATGTTGTTTACCCAAAAATGGGTATAAAATTGGGAAATTCCTTTAAATTAGGATTGCGTATCAGGAGAAATTGAAAAGTAATCCTGTAAAACAATTATTTACCCATAAAAGAAAGAATAATTGAGCTAGGTAATTTTTTTTGGAAGATAAATACTCAATTTAGGAGTAGTACATAATAATAATTAAGAATTACATTTGGGTAATGAGTGAGAAATCATAACCTGAATGAAAAAAAGAGATTTGGGGAGAATCCTTTACCTTAGGTCACAAATTTTTCTCCACTTGTACCCAATACCATGGATAATAAAATTATAATAATTAATTATTTAATCCATAACTTATTAAACATTTATATTATTTATTATGATTTTAATTTGTTCATTTATTTACCTTTTGATGAGTTATAATATTCAATTTCATCATTTAAGAGTGTTTATTTCCTTATTTTTCATCATTAGTTCAGTTGTATACATGTGTGAAAGATCATGTCAAATGGGAATCCTTAACAATAATTGAAATTATATGATAATCATGAACATATAGTATATTAAATGGCCTTATATATCATTTTTTAGATATGATGATGCTTTAGTAGATAAAATATTATTGATAGTTGTTTAGATTAATTTTATTTTTTTAAATAACAACATGGTAGTTTGGTTTTATTAATTAATATTATGTATATATACTGGTTCAAGATCTCTAAATATGTTGTCATATACATTTTAAAATCTGTTTTTACAATTATAATTGTTTTATGACCAGTATTAAAGGTGGTAATGAAAAAACATCATCCATAATGGTGGTAAATGGACACATCACAAAAGATGTTCTAATTTTTATTATAAAAGGGAGAGGAGAAGGGGTTTGACAATGAATATTCCAATATCAAAGTAAAATTATATTATATATATAATAATCTATAGTTATCATCCATGTTTGGATATAGAAGTTAAGGAATGGATAAGAAGAGAAAATAAATTGAAAAAAAATTAAATGAAAGAAAGGGGATATTACCTCTTGGATTCATATCCTTGAGAACCTTATAAATGAACATATAAATGACGTTTTGGGAGTGAACAGAAAGACCAAAACATGAGAGACAGGTTTGGGTGAGGTATTGGACAAAAATTAGACAAACATCAAGGATTTTGTTTTTGTTTGAGGAGAAGAGGTAGTGATGGGCGGTATTTATAGTGTAGGAGGGGTGTTTTTTGATTATTTTGGTCATTAGTTTATTATTTTGGATAAAGAATATGAATAGTGTTGATGTTTGTGACAAAATATTGTAACCAGTGCATGTGGGTTTGAACTAATGGTTCTTACAGAATCTATATATCATTCTTGACTCAAACATCCATGTATTTATCTTATACTGTAAATTAATATGTTTCCATATTCACCAACAATTCAACTATTTTAGAAAAATCCTAACAATTCACCTTAACCACTTTTTGATGTCATAATTCAGAAATGGAACAATTTTTTTAAATAAAAAATTCCAAATTTAAAAAACATAATTTTTAATAAATATCCACATTTATTAAACAAATTCCAATTTTAAAAATATAAATGATTTTATGAAACATTGAAAAATTAATTAAGGTCTGATAAAATTAACTTATAATAATAAGACAAAAAAAATATTTATTTATGAATCCATTTTCTAAAAACCAATTTTATTTTAAATTATTATATTAGTTTTGAAATTGTAAATATATATTAACATTAAACAAAAATACCAACACTTCATTTATCATTTTTAATAAATTTTTACTTATTTTATAATATAAATATAACATATTTTTATTTATAAGATACCCAAATTTTATTTATACTTTCATAGGTAAGGTTACTGTTATATTGTTTGGATTATAATTCCTAATTTCCACTTTACTGTTCCAATAGTCAAGTTACTTATTATTTTAATATCATAGTTTGTTTGTGCCATGTTAACTATCGAATGAATTGAATTTATTTAAGAAGATTAATAACCTAAAATCTGGGTTTTTATATGTTTTTTGAAAATTATCAAATGTTCTACCCAAAACCTTATAGTTAGTGTTGAATGTATGTCAAGATGGGTAATCTAAAAATTGTTATTCACTAGAGATTCAATGAAAAATTTGAATATTGGTGGAGGAAAAATGTGACCTATGACATAGGGATCTAGCTAGGGTCCTTAGAAGCATTCTCAGACGATGATGAATTATGCATTTGTTTCATCTTTGGGTTAGGAACACAGAGATGGGGTAGGTGGACTGCATGAATTGGATCAGGCACTAGTAGCTGGTGGTGAGGAACGGTCTATTATTCAAGGCATGTGTTTCATCACTTCTATACTATTTACCAAATTTTTTTATAATATTTCTATCCATTCATTTATTTCTTCACAAAATGTTCTCGTACATTACTTATTGGTCAGCCAGTCTTATGAAATTATTTATTTAGATATATCATTAAGAAATAATGTGGATCATCTTCATCAATTCCTAGAGTAGTCAATAGTCATTACGGACTACCGACATATGTGGGAATTTATAATTACTGAGATAACAATCATTGGTGTGATTCATTGTAAGGAATAGACGACTATCTATCATGTACGTATTTATTAATATTAGAGAGGGGAATCGTTTACTTCATTAATGGGAGAGAAGTTATCGATGACTAATGAGTGGGAGTAGGGAGTAGGTAGTGTGGGTTCATGAATGGGCCAAGCTTTGATGATTATAGTGAAGATATCATGCATAGATCATTCAGTAGGATTAGGGGTTACTCTGTCACATTTTAAAATAGTTATGATCTCTACTTGGATATCATCCTAGATAACATCATATGTCTTCCCTCTCATATAGGTTTTGAGTTTGAGAAAAAACTAATTCCTTGTCTGAAACCGATTTTCATCCCCCTTATCATATGGAACTAGATGGTTCAAATAAGCTTAAAGTACATTTAAATGACATAGAGAAGCAGTGTTTTATCATTGAAAGTACCTCCCTATGGGCTCAACATGATTAGTTCCCTTATTTGGTGGATAAATGTTTTTAAACTGCATATATTACCGGAATCTGAATATTGTTACTATAATGAATAAGTTCCCTTTTCCCATGATCAATGATCTCTTTGATATGTTATGTGTATCCATTTGGTTCTCTCTGATCGATCACCAATCAGGTTATTTCCAATAGTAGGTTATGGAGGAGGATATAACGAATGCGATGTTTAGGATTAGGTTTGTCCTATTTGAGTACATTGGGATTTCATTTGGGAAAATAATTCTCTAACAGTGTTCATGTGTCCTGTTTATAGGATCTTCCATCCATACCTTGAATTGATCACCATGGATTTGATGGATTAAATCCTCATATACTCACTGAATCTGGAGAATTATTCTATACATTTTGATAATATTCTTGAGTACACATAGAGAATATCAAATTTATTCTAAACTATTGAAGTTATTCTCTCGAATTTAGGAGGTGAATCTCTTATGAATGTGATTTTTGAGACTGTAATATCAATTGAAATAGATAATGTAAATGTAGTAGTGTCTTGGAAATTTCCCCATAATGTGTTTTATATTAGGAGAGTTATAGGTTTAGTATGGTACTAATGATATTTTACCTTGGACGTATCTCATTTGTTAACATCCATAACTACACTAACGAAGAGGGGGAAGAAATTTAAGTATTTGGAATAGTGTGAGGATGGTTTTCTAAAGATGAAGTGGAGGTTGAATGAAATTGTAGTTTTGATTCATCCTATGCACATTGTTGGAAATTCCATATTATACTATGTATTAGTGGTTGTATTTGGGGAAACATTATTATATAGCAATAATGTAGTAGCTTATGGGTAACAACATTTGTGACCCCATAAGAAAATATACCCCACCCAAGACTTCGAAATTGAATCTATGGTTCACTCCATGAAGTATTAATAAAACAATCTCATTGGTGAGAGTTTTTCTGCTATAAGGGCCATTAGAACTGATGCTATATCTTCACACAATGAGTTCTGAATTTTAGGAATAGGATGTAGGTAGAGTACCTGTAAAAGAAATATTTTAGTATTTCCAATTAACCAATTAAAGGTAACAACATTTTAGATTTTCTTAGCCATAAGAAACATGTAGCTTGGGTGGTTGGTGAAGGTAATTAAAAGGAACAGTGGATCTTAATTATGTTATTTGATTATTTGAGGATATATTTTTCCATAGACCATGGATCAATGAAATGTTATGAAGTAGTGACAACATATTCATTAATATACTGGACGAAGGCTAGTCAAGAATCCAAACTATTGTGTATTTTGATGATGGAATAGAATGTAGGTGGTGATATAATTTTTGGGTTGTTTTTGGATGATAGTAATGTTATATTAGTATGTGGAATATTAATAGTCACTACATAATCATGGAAGAGCTTATGAGTGATGTTGTTGGGAAAAAGCCCTCAAAGAATCATTTTGGTATTTTTGGGGTATTTGTGTTTGTTAAAAAATCTAGACAATAGTGAAATAATAATGTTAGCCTTTCCAAATAATGGGATTAAGGTGGCATAGTTTCCTCGTGTAAACCAAATATGTGGACCAGAAAATCAGTATTTTTTTGAGAAAAGGATGATTTTTTGCAAAGGTGTTTGTTGATTTCAAATCTTGAAGTGTTTTTTGTAGACCAAAATAGAGGTTTAAAGAATGGTGAAGGGAAATTAGAAATGGAAGGATTTCTTTATAGTAGTGCTATGTGGGCAGTGAATCCCTATATACAAACCATGTAGAGAAAATAGTCTACAGAAGGATCACAGTATGTCGAAGCCTCAATATTTCACAGGATGCATGTCATATTCAGATTGAGGTGATAATTATAGCCACTGAAAATGGTTTTTCATCTACAGAAGACATAATCCTATACAGCGGATCAAAACACTTTGGAGGCCAAAAAACAACATATGTAGTGAATGCTGTACTAGAATAATGTTTTAGGTAATTCAGATTAGCATGATTGGGGAATTTATTTTCCTAAAATAGGACACCTAATCAGACGATTAAGCAGATAGAATATTCAAATACAAGATTATCATTGTGGAAATAATTCGGTAACATATGAAGTAGTTCATAGGAAAATAATTCCATAGAGGGGAATAGGTTAATGAGGGAGGATTCTGTGAAAGGAATGAATTCCACAAAGAGAGTTCATGGAACATGTTTTGCTGGGCTCAGTAGCCTGCAAAGTTAAATGGACCTTGATGCATGGGCTGTCCATGGGGCGTCAACCATCCACAAAAGACCCATAGGTGATCCAAAAAATGAGTGGAGGTAATATAAAGAAGAAGAGGTGGTAAGAAGAGCACTCATTCTATGTGGTGTAATATTTTTTTGGAAGAAGATGGAAGTTCATGGAGGATTCAAGGATGTTCAAAAAGGGACTAAAGCATTCGATGATTTTTTTTTCTTCAATCTAATTAAACGTAGAAAACTATATTTATTCTATTGAATAAAAATGGAGCTTCATGGAATACCTATGTATGAAACTATTATGAGGGTCTTTTTCAAGGAGATACAAACCCGAAATACCCTGTGAAAAATATCGTTTTCATATATTAATTCAGAATAAGTTGAATACTAAGGACATGCGCCATTCGATCATATTTTTTGAAGCACTTTATTAACTTCTACATTAAAAATTGTGAAAGGGAGGCTTTAAGATACTGAATATCTTTTCAAATATGAGGTATTTTAGGAGTCTACAATAGAGTGAATTCTATTCTATTTGACTAGAATATAGAAGTCCTGCATCCAGGTTTTCTCACAAATCTAAAAGAGTATCCATGAAAGAACATCAATAGAGAATATTCCTACAATTGAGGTTACTTTCATTGGTGATAATTAAGGGACCTAAAATCTATAAACTGTCTATGGATACCTTCTAGGGATGTCAGAAAAGGAAGAGGAACATGGTGATCCATTCCAAAAGCGGTGTTCTAGAGGAAGAGACATAGGGATTTACTCTTGGTAATGTAGTGATCTGACCATAAAAACTAGAAAGTAAATGATCCTCTTTTTAGAAAATATATATCCCAAACCATATATTGGAGGTGAGAAATATTGGATTTGTTACATCAACACATTTCCATTGCATTCTTCTTCGATGTATCCCAGTTAGGGTGAACCAAGTAAAAAATTTTCTATATATTTGCTCACTTTTTTATTTAGTTTTTATGCCTCATCTTTAGAAAAAGATGGAATGGATAATATAATATAGACACTAAAGAAAAAAAAGTGATCCTTATAATAAAGAGGTCAATATATAGTGGGTATTGAATAATTTATGAAAGAATATCCATACCTTGATTCACCACTTATCAGGGAATCTATGCTCCTAATGGACCTAAATATTGGTACCAGATCATTGATTTATTTTATCATATGTGTTTTATATTACATGGTTCAGTTATTTTTTGAAAATTATGTTTCATTCTATACATATCTTGTTGTTCCAAGATATCTGGAAGAACTACAAGGAAGAAGAAGTCATGTGGTATTCCATAGTGTGGAAGTGTCTACAAAAAAAGTGTTCTCCCACTTAAGAAAACCAAAAATGTTGTGAAAAATTGTTTAGAAAAATTGTAAAGTGAAAAAATTTACTTATTCAATTATTCTACATGAATGAGTGAAACCATGATATTCCATGTGATTTCTGTACTACTGAGGATGAAGAAATTTTAAGGTGAAAAAATAGGATGTTGTGCAAAAATTAAAGGAATTAGATTAGAAACTAAAAGAAGAATATAAATCTAAAGATATCCAGATCCGAGTATAATAAATTGAAGTAAACAAGTAAAAATGTTCGAATAATAGACAAATTAAATTGGCTGAAAATCTAATGGAGAAGAATGACTCTCATGATGAAGAATTGAAAATGGTTTCCATATAGACAGAAAAATTCAAAGCATATGAAAATATATAAAAACTGAATTCAGATGAAATTCAGAATCTGGAAGCCGAAAAATATGATCTTTCAAAACAACTATCTAAACTAGTTTAGGATATCTGAAGGATAAAATATGAGAATTCACTATGTAATTATTATGTTTCTTGGATGAATTATATAATAATTTAGAAATCTGATATGATGGATAATCCCTCCTTGGAATTGGATGAGGAGATGATTAGTAGGGATAATCACAAGAGAAAACATAATGGTCAAATTGAATCAAGGGATAAGAATACTCAATAATTGGAAGAAGATATTACATCAGTGAAGAAAAAAGTCGAGCAATCTAACGCTAAAGGAAATTACAAACTAAAGGATGCTTTTCACTTACTATTTAATTATTATATGACAAAAGATAATGAAATGAAACAAAAAATTATAATTTAGATTAGAAACATGAATTTATTATCTCATCCCAATGGATGTTCATTTTAGGAAAAACTAGTATTGGATATTATTATCCCTCTACCATGGATGATATGAAGAGAGGTGCAGAATGTTCTAGAAATAAGAAAAATCATATAGGTATGAAAGACAGACATAAACAGTCTTTTAAATGATGTAAGGACATCATGTGATATTTATATGGGATGTGTGGTCATAATTCATGTTGTTTTTTTAAGCCTTGGATTATATTTAAAATTTTTGAGGTTGAAATTATTCTAAATATGAGAATACTCATAATCTTCTTGAAAAGTCAGAAAAGAATTCCTCTCAAAATAAATAATTCAAAATATTTTAATACAGTGGAAGACAAGGACATGCCAATAGTATGTGTCACAGAGATAATTATTGAAGAAAAACTATAGGTTCATCAACATTTCAATAGAGAAATAAAGACATGATGTATGTCTTTAGTCAAAGATGGTTTATATGTTCAAATCATGGGAATTTTGCAAGACAATGTAGTTGGATGAAATAATGGAAGGAATAAGAACCCATAAGGAGAACCCCAACTCCTCCAGTGTATAATGAAAATACCTACATTGGGATACAATATGTTATGATTTAAAACATGATTTCTACTTTAGGGGAATCTTACGGAACTTAAAAAAGGTGTATCAAGAAACTCCTCTATTACCCTCACAACAGATCACTTGGAAATAATGTGAGAAAACCTTTATGAAAAATGGAGTAGTTACTCCATTTATGAATAAGAAGAATGTTAATTTATTGAGGGACCCACCACTTACAAGAAATAGTGTGGTGACTTGGATAATTGATAAAAGAAAAACGAGTAATGAATATATCAAAAAACATACATGTCATTACACATGACATGATATGAGGTCAGAAGAATGTTATCTTTATTAGAGGAAGAATCAAGATAATATGATAAGTGGATAAATACCTACATAGAGAAGGAATCATGAAAATTGGAATTTTGTTGGTGCATCAAAGAAGGACATTTTTACTAGTGGGTTTAAACCCAACATTTTTAAAAGAACACGCCTGAAGAATCTATATATGAAAAGAAGATAGAGAATCAGGGTAATGAATTTCTAGTTATATGATCGGAGCAGTAAAAGTTGGCTAGGAAATTGGAATAAGAGAAAAAATAGAACAGTTCCTTACAATATTGTATCAAACGGTTGATCCACCAGGATCATTCAAAATATTATTCTTCAGGATTCCATAGGTTCCCGTATCCCAATGTATATAATTTATATTAACTAATGACATTGTGTTTTAGGTTTTAGGGGAGATATAATCAAAGGGAAGTTGCATCGAAATATGCAAAGTGGTGATGTAATGTTTATGGAGTGTAAAGTAATTCAAATTAGTACTAGAGTTGAAGGTGAAATTGATAAAAATTATATGAATTGAGTTAATGGTCTAGTAATTCTTGATATATATGGAATTATTTGAGTGCAATGTGTAGTGATGGTGTAATTTTATTGATCTCTTGTTTCCAATAATTGGTCCTCACTTAGTAGTCATAGCAGTTTTGTTTATAGATCCATACTAAGGGGTATGATCACCCACTAAAAATGTTATTAAATGTTTATGTAACTAGAATATGGTATTGAGCTGGAGAATTTTCTCGAACCTACAATCACATGTGAAGAAATGATTACAGAGTTGAAGAATGCATGTGGGTCAATAATAGTGGGCTTAACAATAGGAAGTGTTGCAAATCATCAGTAGAGAATTCTATCTCTTAATTACATGGAAGGTCTCAATATTATAGAAATAATGAATCTTTATGTCGTATGAATCAAGAATACCAATTGGGAGATGAGCTTCAACATTCATGTACTTCATTATTATGTACTTTTTTCTAAAAAAATCTATAAGAAGACTATTTTCAGGATTCTGAGAAGATGTGAGAGAAGATCAACAATGAATTTCACGAAGTGTTCTCCCAATTCTGAAGAATAAATCAACATCTTGTTTTAGATAAAAAATTATTATTAATGATTTGATTCATTCAAAAACAGGAGGTTTTCATGGAGGTGTGGTGACAATAACATGGTGTGATATATCATCATCTTATAAGAGAGTCCTTTGAAGAATTGAGGAAATTCATGATGCTGGATTCTATGGAAGAAAGTGAGCAACATGGAATGAATTTAATTTTATTAGATTAAACTATTGTTTCATACATTAAGTTCTTACTCAGTAGGCTTAGAGGATCTATTAATGACTATTTTCCATGTGGTAGTTTCACTTGCAGAAAATATTATAGTATTGTGTAGTTATACTGAATTATATGACATCAACCATGAAAAGTGATCAAAGAATCAATGTTTCAAACTAATTTTGATAAACGGATTAAATGGTGAACATTCATGTTATTGACATGGCCTGGGGGTGTTCATATGTCAAAATGTGATTTATCGTGTACTATATATGAAGGCATACCCAATGTGTAGAATAACATTAATTTATCTAGATTTCATGAGATAAAAGTATAATGTGTGTCCCTTATCATTTTTTATATTTCAAAAATTCAGATGAATGGAGATAATCGACAAAAGGCTGTTAAATTGTTAAATGAAGGTATCCCCAAATGAATTATATGAGAATAATGAAGATTTAAGTGAGGTATATGATTGGTACTCATTTTGATAATTCATGTGCTATAAATATTAGACACAATCCAATCCATCCCTCAAGGGAAAAGTACATTAAATTCAAATTTCACTTCTTTATGAAGAATTTAGTGCATGGGCTTGTGAAGTTGGAGTATATGCCTACAAAACTACAGGAAGTGAACATTATTACGGGGACCATACATAAAGAGGTGTCTGAAAATAATTAACTAGCCCCAGGAGTTTAGTCCATTCCCTACCCATGAAAAAGAATGATTTTAGATCCTCTCTCCCTGACGTGTGGTGAGTTTTATCCTAATGTGCTGGAATGTGCTCCTTACCCAATTGTAGACCTCAAAGGAGTGGCCTTCAGGTTCATTGACAAAGGTGGATATATTTTAGCTTTAAAATGGTTGAAAATGTATTAATTAGTATAGGGGAGAAGCAGATAAGGGGACCAGTGACTTAGGGGAGTTTTAAATCTGATAATGCTAGATGTGATTGATCAATGGATATATATCACGTTAGATGACATTAATGATTAGAGCATCTTAGTGGTTTTGGAGGTTATAGAATAATGTTATTCAAATATTTACTCAACAGACACTCTAAATTCACATGATCCATTATCAACATGAGAAATAATAGAATGCCTCCTATTTATCCACTTCATTATTCACTTACTCTATATCTTATCCTAATTGATGAATATTCATATCTATTTTTTCAAGTTGAGATTTCTATTCTCTCTAGATATTGTTACCACTACTCAACTCATTTTTCAATTATTGTGTGATATTATCCACCAGGTCACATTTCATCTTTTTTTTAAAATTTTACAGAGAAACATAATCAGTATAACACACATTCTCTTATTCTAGCCTTTTGTTCTATTGAACTAGTTCAGATAGCTGTGTTGAAAGATTATCATTTCTGGATTTTAGCTTCTAAATTCCATATGACCTTCATATTATTTACCTTGTCAATCTCTTTGATTTTTTCTATCTTCAAATACATCATTTATAGTTCTTAAAGTTAGTAATCATTCTTCCACCTTTTATCTGTAACCTCATATAGATGTATATTATTAAAACCGTTAATATTTTTTATGTGAATTTCTTGAATATGGATCTAGATATGTCTTATTCAAGATAGGGGGATAAGATGATTGCGTGAGTGGTGATGTCGGGTTAGTTTCAAATCTGATGATGATAAAATTAATCAATCATAGGATATATATCACGAAAGATTAGGTTTGTGATGAAAGTAGCTGAATGGTTTTCAAGGTTCTATAATGAAGTGATTCATTGATGAAATTTTCATTATACTATTGTTTATCATGTCGATCATGGATCATGTGGTCTTAAAATATGTGTTGAACAAGACATTCATCTTTATCTTAATTGCAAGAAGCGAATTCTAGATGATGATGGATGAAGCTTCAATGATGTATAAAATTATGAATAATTGTTAACAAACCCAAAGGGGGATATTATTATGCAAATATTCCTCAAATAACCATTTCAGTGTTTTTGGGGTGTTTTTTTCTTGAAAAAGCCAGAAAATTTTGAATCTATATGGCTGGTGTTATCGAAGTATGTTATTAATTTGGAAGTTTTCTTAGTATTTTCCAAATTTTTGGGCCTTAAAATTCAGAGTTTGTTTTCTTTTAAAGTAAGTATTTATAAAAAGGGTTTTATATTTAACATATTGCAAAAAACAATTCACATAGTACTAGGGAGGTATTCAGAATGGTGAAATAAAATATGGAATGTAAGGATTTCTTCATTGCAGCTCTACGTGGAACACACAATGAAAAAAGTTTACAAAAACCTCATAGTTTATAGGAGGCTCAACAATTCGTGGGAGGCTTGTCATTTTTGTATATAGGAGATAATTATATCCATTAAAAATTATTATTTTTGTTTGTGGAAGACATCGACTGACATAAAGTATCAAAGCACTATGCGGACCACATAACATTGTACCTGATGAAATTTATACCACATCGATGTTTTGTGTAATTCCAAATATTAGGATTTGAGGATATTTTTGGCTATATAAAGACCAATAATTAGATGATTATGAAGAGGAAAAAATTAAAGGATAAGATTATCACTTTCCAAATAATTTGGCGATGCCTGAACTAGTTTGAGGGAAAAAAATTTCATGAAGGAGAAGAGGTTTGCGTGGGAGGATTCCCTAAAGGGGAAGAGTTTTGTTAAAAATATTTCATAAAAGGGGGTTTTATGGATTTATAGACCACCATGGTAAATGGATAATGAAGAAGGGGATGTCCATGGGGCATAATCCATCTGTGGAAGAAGCGAAGGTGATCCATGAAAGAAGTAGAGGAAGTCCGTGAAAGAAGTGGTGGGCCTTAGAGCACTCTCGCCACACAGTTCAATACTATTCATGGAAGAATAGGGACCTTCATAGAGGATTAAAGGAAGTCCCGAAGGAACAAAAATACTTCATAAAATAAATTTCATCAATCTAATAGTTTGATGAATAGTGTATTTTATCTATCAGGTGAAAATATATCATTATGGAATTCCTATTTGTCAAACTATTCTGAGGGTCTTGTGTAATGAGATAGAAACTACGAATGCCTAGTGAACAATATCATTATAATATATGAATTCAGAAGATGCTGAAGGCTGAGTAACTTCACCATTCGGCTATATTTCTAGAAGGAATTTATTCACTACTACATTTGATGTAGTGAAGGGAAGACACGACATCTATTGAAGATATTTCCAAGGAGGATGCAGTTGCTGATTTTACAATAAAGAGAAGTCCATTCCATTTGAGTGGAAAGTGGAAGTGCAACATGAAGGTGTTTTCAAAAATGTGATGGGGAATCCAATAAATAATATTAATTGAGCATTTACCTATATTTGGGAATGAATTCATTGGTGATAATGGAGGGACCTATAACTCCATAAATTGTTTGTGGATCCCTTCCATAGCATTGAGAAAATGAAAAGGATAATAGTGATCCTTTCTATCAGAAGTGATCCAGATAAAGAAACATAGTGAGTGACCCATGGGAAAGTAGTGATCTAACCCTAAACACCAAAATGGTAGTGATCCTGGGAAAATAAGTGATCTGGAATGAACCATATATTAGCAGTGATCTTTAATGGATTTGGTACATCGACACATTGTCATTGTATGTTCCTTGGATATAGAACATAGAGGGTGAACCAAGTAAAAATAAGTGTTTATGTGTGCTTTATTACATGGTTTACATTATATGAATCATCATTAGTTTATTTTTGAATGGATAAGATAAATATAGACACAAGGGAGAGAAACTAGTGACCCTTATAATAAATAGGTCGAGATCTAGAGGGAAAGAATGAATTTCAAAAATAATTTCTATACCATGAATAACAAACACTTTCATGGTATTTATGCACCTTTTAGACCAAACAGACTTAAATAACACTAAGTGGGTAGTACATAATGGTGTTAAAATGTTTTACTGTGACCATAATCAGTAATTATGGGGGCCAGGAAGGAAGAGGGGCGCTACTGGATTTGTTTCCTAATGTCATACCATTCAGCTGATAAAGGTCTTGAACTAGTGTCTGTGTGGTTTTCTATAATTAATAACTATTCCCAAGTATAAGTGGGAGGAATTCACATTGAAATTCAATAAGGGTTTTCCAAAAACAACTACAAGCTAATAATTTTCTTGGGTGATTGTTGATCAGAAAATGAATGTTTCTTATTTAATAATGATTAGTGAGATTCAATCAGTTGATGAGTTGCGAAATCTATATGCCTGTGAGATTTTTTGATTAAATGGAATTTATTGATAATTTTATCTGATAGGGATACATGTTTTATATAATAATTTTTTATATCAAATATAAGCCCTTATGGAATAAGCTGTCATTGAGAAAAACATTCCATCCTCAGATAGATAAATAGATGTAGTGTAGAATTTGTATATTGGATGATATGATTCGAGCCTACATTTTTTATTTTTGTGTATATTGATTTTCTCATCTAGACTTTATTAATTTAAAATTCAATAATAATTGACATTAATCAATTTAGATTGTTCCTTATGAGGCACTTTATAGAAGTCCCCATTATTAACCATTTTGTTATAATGGGGCATGTGAGGTAGTAGTTCTGGGATATAGTATGATACATGAGAAATCTTACATAGAGTATATAATTTTTAAATTTATGATCATAGATCAAAAAAGGTATAAATTTATGAAAACCAAAATTGGATACCTTTGGTGTTTTCAATCTATGAAAAATTTTCCTTATTGGTGACACCTTGGTTATGATGTCAACATTTGAGAGAGCAAGTAAAGATCACTTTGTGATCTATTAGACTATTTGCAATCAACATGTATATTGGACTAATGGTGTAACATCTAGATATTCATTTTAACTAATACATCATGTATGATTTGTTTCATATATCTCAACTTCATTGGTACTTTCCTGATCCAATGTATGTCATCCCAAGCGAGGATGTTGTGCTAGACATGACGCGCCATATAATGATTATCTGATACGAATTGTAGAATGGGGTGATAACGTGTTGTGGGAGAATATAGTTCCACCTTTTCTAATTATATCATAGTATAGAAAATTTATTGATGGGAATTAGGAATGGGGGGATGATAATTAGGTTCAGTATCCTGATTTATTCAAGCAGCAAGCAAAGATATTCTTTTCGAGTATGAAATTTTTTTTGAGGGGGAGATTGCAATGACAAAAAATAATTTGTTTAGGTATTATATATTTCAAATATAACCTTTGGTATTATGTTTTTGATTTATGTATTTTTTTCTTTGTTATTGGTGTTTTTGGTGGGGTTTGAATTCTTTTACATGCCTTTTGATGGTGCATGGGTTGAGTAGGGTTTTTCTAACCTATGTTGATTTTCATAAAAATCATGTTACTTGTGGAAGTAGCCTGATGGATGAAAAAATGATAATGTTAAGAGTTTGAAAAACTATTAAAGCCTTAAAAAAACCATGAAACACCTTCAAGTATCCAATAACTTGGTTGGTACATAATTTAAAATATCATGCACCAAAACTACATGGGTTCCTAATAGAGGTATAATTCCTTGCACAGTTGGCCAATGATTTTTAAAAAAAGTGGCTAAACCATGCATGAAAGAATTTGATGTCTCAAAAATCCTTTTTAATGGACATTTATAGTCCATTATAACTAGTTCATGTTCTATTGTAATTCCTCTAAACCATGATTAGCCTCTAGAATTCCCTAATGACTATCTCCCCTATCAATATTTATTCTAGTGCATACAAATAGTTGATTATTAATAATTGAGAAGGATGATTGTTTTAAATATTTCAAAAAAAAACCAGTTTAACTAGATCATGATATATCATTGATGGTGGAAGAATATAGACCCATGCTTTTATACTTTTTTAACACGGATTTCACGATCCGTTTATAAATTGACAATAGATCTAGGGAATTGATGTTTTCATCTTTGACATATCTCATATATATTTCCATTAAATAATTTCATGAGGAATTATTGATGTTAAAATTATTTTTACATTGCTTAAAATCTATTTCTGGATTTGATTTCTTGAAAAATATTGGATTAATTCATCAATGATTTTGAGTTATGAATTTCCTAACAATTTTGGGACCTTTTATATGCTTATTTCCTTGATATGATTTATTTTTTATAATATCTTATTTGACCTTTATTGACCACAATGAAATATGGGTGTGTGTAGCTAATGAAACCCATTATGATTCTTGATTCCATTAGTCTACTTATGTATCATGTTACCATTTTTAATATTAATCAAATGTTTGTGTATGTTTCTACTATATTCTCATTTTGAAATTACTTTTGATGATTTATATTCTCCTAATTTTCGTATGTACAACCACTACTTTGGAGATAATGTTTCAGTACTCAAAACTAGTGGACATTTGTGATATTATTATCCCTTATAGGGTGATCTCACATGGCATGGGATGATGAGGAGGAGAGACATGTACATAGTTTTGGGGAATGATAGACTTCTGGCCTAACCCGAGACATAATTTCGGGTTACAATGAAATTATATTCTATCTCGTGGGTGTTTCAGAATTTGGAGTCCTTATTGTCAAACCCAAGATAAGGGAATGTTCACTCGACGTTTTTAGGATACCAAGTGACATGTTCAGAAAACTTTTATATAGTTCTTGATCACTTAAAACATATTTTAGTTATCCTTTTGGAATGAAATCAAATGAAGTATAGTCGAGGTTCATTGTGTATTTTTTAAAACATGAACTCTCATTATATAATTTTTTATGATTTCTTGTACATTTATTTTTATCAGGGAATAAACAAGTTATACCAATGACCACTTATTAAGGATGCATTGGTTGTGTCCTATTGGGTTTATTACTCAACCCATTCACATGTATCTCGAAGAATATGAAAAAAAATTAATAGGGATCCTTATATGTGTAAGGGACCCACAAATGTTTACTGATTGTGAGGTATGGATATAGTAGAATAACCAGGTTAGATTCTAGAGTATTTAAACTTTATTTTTTATTTTTTATATGGATTCACCTTATTACTCTACTTCGGATAACGAAATTAGAAGAATGATTATTTATTTGTATAAAATGTGTACCATATATTAATTCATTACGATTCATTATCTTATTCATTGATTACATAATGTTTTATATTTTATTTATAATTTTAGTGTATGGATATGATAATAATGTATAATTTCCCCACTGATGGAATACAGACCCTCACTTCTAGTAGAAAACCTATTATATAGAGCGATGAGCACATCATGTCATATTTACCTCATGCTTGGATCTAGTAGTTTGGGGCTTGGAATTACACTCCAACATTTTTAAATAAAATAAGATTCCCAATTATATTATCATCTCCTATTCCTAGAACAATAAATAATATTAGATCTAAATTACACCACACATATATATGAATGGTTTAATGACACATAATTTAAAATTGTATTTGTTTCCTAGTAATGTGTGTTTTTTTATTTCTAAAAAAACAATATATCAGTAATAATGAAGTGTTATTTGTAGATTATTATGAGAAATTATACCATTTGGATTTATATTATATGATTTTTGGTCAAATATGAAAATTGGTCAATATGAACATTAGACAATATACTCCTGGTAATAATTTTAACGTTATAGTTAGTGTTCATAAGTAGAATTGGAAAAGGATAATTAATTTAGAAAGGAGAAGAGATGGCCTCAACCTATTGAGTCGTGCAGTACAAATCCCACTTTTCAAAATTCGAGAGGGAGGTAGAATCATTGGGGATTTCCCTTGAACAATTCCATTCCATACTTCATCATTTAATGTTAGGAAAAAAATTTAATGGGAGAAGTCCAAGTTAGTAGGGATTATAACTCGAGCGCTGTTAGATGAGCCACCCCATGAATCAATCACCATTGAATGCCTTACCATTAGGTCATATTTGGGTGTTATATGGGGCTATGTTTACGATAATTAGTTACTTAATATGTAATTCATTTGTATAAATGAAACTGTTTTTCCACCAAATAATTTTTATGATTAGATATTCTTAATAAAATATGTGTTTTATTTATATTGAATTTGATAAATTAACTTTTCAGTCCAAAATTTCACTCCCTAGAAAAGATATAAAATAATAATAATAATGTATGGTAATATGAATAATAATTATTTTAATTAAATAGTATCATAATAACTCTTTTATTTAAATATAAATGTTAATATAATTTTATTATGTCCTTAAAAATTTATGTGTTAGAAATTGTACAATGCATATTGAACCAACTATTTTTTTAATAACTAAACATTTTTATTGTTAAAATTTATGATTCTCACATTTAAATGATAATTATGGTAAAATAAAAATAATTTTTGATATTATAACATTGAATTTAGTTTATGGTGAATTTATCATAATTTTCTAAAATACATTATTTTTTTTTATAGTTAAAATATAGTTTGTGGTTTTTGGATTGTTTAACGACCATATAAATATTTCATAAATTTTTATTAATTAATTAGAAAAAATGAATAAACTTAAATGTGTTATATTATTAATATCATTCATTTTAATATATTTTTTATCAATTTATAGATGTATATGTTACTTTACAGTGTATAAAAGAGAAACTTTAACAATAACAATCTTATTTTGTGGAAACATGACATGTCCATGGAAATATAAGTAATATAAAATGTTGTTCAGTTATTATAGGATGAAATATCAAAAAATATGCCCCAAATGTCCATATATTAAAGAAAAAACTAGGGGAAAAGCCATAGTTTTTAATCTCCCACAACCTATACTTCCAAAGTCTTATATTTGGAAATTATTAATTTTTTTCCACTTATGCTATAAATACCCACCAATTTATAAATCTACATTTACTAGCATTAAATTATTGAATCTCTTTTTTAATAAATATTATAATTATTATTATTACTCTATTTTATTTACCTTTTATTAAATCCCTTATTGAAAAATAATGTTTTTCTCAATGGGAGACACTTTACCCCAACTCATTACCCATTTCTAAAACCATGTTTGATACTCGCTATGCTCCTGTATTTACTTCTCAAAATTTCTCTCTAATCCTCAACATATTATCTTTTATTTTATTCTTGTTAATACTAATTACGCTATATTTACATAGG
This sequence comes from Viscum album, assembly GCA_963277665.1. Classification (NCBI taxonomy): domain Eukaryota; kingdom Viridiplantae; phylum Streptophyta; class Magnoliopsida; order Santalales; family Viscaceae; genus Viscum; species Viscum album. The sequence goes on from OY728152.1 coordinate 28,656,161, forward strand.
ATATTCACATATATATAATAATTATATATTTTATTCTAGTTTTGACATACAGAAACCCCACATTCCCTTTCTATGGGTTGAAAATGACACAATGGTCATGTTTTTAAGAACATTTAAAGCACCATTATTTTGATATGAATCCTATTTTTTATTCTACATAGGTTATGTATGAAATATTTTATTATAATTTATATGGAATAACATCAAGTATGAAATATTAAGGTTTCACACATATTGTGATCCAATGCACTGGTTAAAAAAATTTAATATCTATATATGACATGTTTTACAATACCTTGGTGAATATCCTTAGTAACATTAATTTACTACAACTTGGTGATTCACCATGGTGATATGGATATGAATTTCTAAATTAGATGTTTCAGAACCATTTATATGTTATGAATATTTTTAGTTTTATTTTTATATGACTCTTTTTCCATTAATCCTTCTACTATGATATTCCACATGTTCTTATTGACATTCCTCATGAAAATATATAAATATTTTCTCTTACTTGTCCTTATGCTCACCCATTTTCTTTGATGTATTACCCCTATGTTATTGTATGTTTTTAATGTACTTATGATTAACCTATTAAGAATCCTTTCTAGTGTATTACAAGAATTTATTATATTTTCATGTTTTAGGTACCATTTTTATATGAAACTAAAATTTAAAATATCATCTATTTGTACCATCTAAATGAAATGTTTATTGAAAAAAATGAGAGATTCCATTGTTGGTATCAAATGGTTGTTTATTTTTTTATTGAAATTAGGATTTGAAAACACTATTAAGATCACTAATAAAATATTTAATTTTATGAAAATATACTTTTATTTTTTTGAAATCATAACTAAGTAATTTTTGAGAAATAAAATCCCTATATGGATATGAATAAGTGGGTGTGGATCTGGAAAAGATGTATCTATGGGTACCACCTGAAAAAAACATTTTGATCTTGATTTAAATGGAAATCAATGCCTGAAAATGGTACTTAATGCACTTTTAGATTTACACTCCCAGGGGATATGTTTGGTCAATCATGATATTTTTAAGAACCATGTAGAAGGATTTATAAAAAATTCATTTTCTTAATAGTAACATATTTAATTATGATGTTTTAAGACATAAAATTCCTTTATAATAATAATATTCTAAAAAAACATGTTTCTAACTATGGTTTTCATCTTTTAGAAAATGGTGGGAAATGGGAGGAACCGTGTAAATAAAATGAAAAATAGACCATGTACTAATGGACCTCCAATGGAAGATGTAATGGAATCCTTCATAAAAATGTTTAATAAACTAAATGGAGTTATGGAAAATAACTTGAATCCATATGAGAGACCAAATTCATCAAGAAGTAAATAAAATTCTGTTGAGACCTTTATGCATCAATGACCATATTATTTTGGTGGATTTACCAAACCATTGGTCACTATACAAATGATAAGATATATTTTGAATATGTTTTCTATAATCCAATGTCCATATAAATATATATTCACCATGGATTTTTACATCTCAAGGGGAGATGCTGATCAATGGTGGAAACTGATTAAAAACACAATTAGAAGATGGGAGATATATGCTATGCAGTCAGAAGAGTATAGGGAAATATTTCTAAAAACATATTCCCCCTATTCAATGAGATTTAAAATAGAGAAGTAATTCCTAAAGTTAATGAAGAAGGAAAATTAATCCCAAATATGTTATGAGATGATATTCAAAATACATTCTCCTCTCACCTATAACATTTTTATGTTCCTAAAGTAAAAGTTGATATATTATTCAGTGGATTAAGACCCCATATTCAAGGAAATATAGACAATAGAGGCTAAGAAATTTATGAAAGGACAGTGTGGGGTGATATTAAGGTTGAAATGGATTTCAAACTGAATAAGTGTTAAAATAAATTGAATGAAAAGAAGGGATCTTTGGATCCAAACATAGGGAGGGACTTTGATCGTGGAAGAGAATGGAAGAAGTGATACTTTCCATATGCATCAATTGTGGGATGAGGCAATGACGTCAATTATTTCTAAGGAGTGGAAAATGATACACCTGTGGAAGATATGGATGTATTGTTTAGATCTATCATAGGTAGGGGAGGACTCAACGTTTTAACACTAGAAAAAAGGGAATATAGTTAGGGACCATCTTACAGTATAATGATATACATATGGACAACTAGGAAACTTTTCTGATCATTTTTCAACTCAAAAGATTACGGATGGATGTCAACTTCAACTAAAACACATTATAAGAGAGAATTTTTGGTCAATTTATATCATGATGACGGAAGTTGAAGCTCTAATTGATGTAGTGGAAGATACCCTAACTATTCTCTAAATATTTTCAAGTACTTTGTTTGATTCTTGTTCTACACATTCCTTGAATTTCTCAATGTTTTAAATGAATATAGAATCAGTACATGAACTGTTATAAGTAAAGTTATCATTTAAAACTCAGGGAGGAATTATCTAGGAATAAATAGTGTAGAAGAAATATGGTATTGAATTTGGGGTTAATAATTTCATTTCAAAAATAATAGTCATTTCTATGCTGTAATTTGACATTATTTTTGGGATGGGATGGCTTTAAAAGTATAATGCCAAGATCTAATATAGAAGAATGAAAATATTATAACCCTTGAATAGAAACCCTATAGTTATTTTAAAATGAGATATATCATGACCCGATATTTTTCTAGAATCACCTCTCGTGACATTCTTTATGGGAATGATCTATAAATATGAAGAAAATAATTAAAGTATAAGAATAGAAAATGTTTCCATCATTCAAGAATACAATAATTTAATTTTGGAAGAGTTACATAGACCTCTCATAAAAAGAGTGGTAGATATCTTCAATGAACTCATATCTAGATCCATGATGAAATGAAAGACCTCTTATAGAATAGAAAATGTGGAGTTAGAGGAATTAGATAAAAATCATCACGATCATTTAGAGAAGGTCTTGGTTCTACCGAATGTATCTCTTTTTGGAGCACTTATCTCTTTGTGATGAAGAATTATGTATCACAATTCCTATGCATTGATTAGAGAGAACTTATCAGGATTAGAGCAAGGAATAAGTACCATTTTCCAAGGATTGATTATTTTTTTGATCAGCTTCATGGAGCTAAATTCTTCACCCATATTGGCCTTCAATTTGGTTATCATCAATTTATGTAAAAGAAAGAAGACATTATAATGGCCACCTTCAGATAAAAATTGTCTCATTATGAGTTTTTTTGTTATTCTATTTGTCTTGAATAATTCTCCGAATATATTTATGGATTTTATAGTAATGTATTTAAGGGATACCTTGATATATTTTTGGTAGTTTGTATTGATGATATTTTGATATATTCCAAAATTAATGTGGAATATGAGGATCAACTAAGAGAATAATTAGAAATTCTGAGTAAGGAGAATCTATTTTTAAAATTCATAAAATGTGAATTTTTCTTATAAAAAATTTCTATCTTGGCATACTTTGTAACCAATGAAGGAATCCCAATTGACTCATTCAGGAAAAAGGTTTTGGAGGAGTAACCCCATACTATAATAGTAATTACGATTCATATATATTTTTATAATGATATTTTAGTAGGTTTGTGAAAAAAATACTAGGAATCTCAAATTCAATAACCATGTTAACTCAAAAAGTGGTTACCTCATATGGAATTAGTAGTGTGAAGAATGTTTCAAAGAAAATATAAAGAAATTTCTTACAGAACCCATGTTTACTATCCCCTCTAGCTAATAAGGATTCAATATTTTTTATGATGCATTTATGGGTGGGATTGGGTGTGTCCTCATACAAAATTACAAGTTGATATATTAAGCATCTTGATAGTTAAATCCACTTGAGGATAATTATCTAATGCATGACTTGGGCCTCAAAACAGTTTTCTCTCTCTCTAAAGATCTAGAGGCACTATCAGTTGTATTATAGATGTGATATATACATATACCAATAATAATTTAAGTACAAATTCCAAAAAAGGAATTAAACAGGAGGAAAAGAAGATAGTTGGAACTTATTAAAGACTATGAATGTTCAATTCATTATTTTCCGGAAATAGAAAACAATGTCTATGATGTATTAGGTGTGCAAGACCCAGTTGTTCTAGAAATGTTGAGGATTCAAAGAGATACCTTGATCAAGGATATTTTAAAACTTGACATGGGAATCATATGGTAAGGTAAATCATAAAACAAATCCAAAAAGTTTTATTAACCATTATTAATATATTTGATCAACAAATATCAAAGAGAATATACCTTGTTACAAAAGAAGATAGAGGTTGTGAAGAATGATATTTTTCCAGAGTTCAATATTGATGAAGAAGGTTCACTACAATTTCATATAAGAATTTGTATTATAAATATTATAGACATAAAGAAATAAACAACTAATGAGTCTCATATCTCTACATTCTATAGACATCCTAGATGCACTAAAATGTATAGGGATGTTCATGATCCTTAATTGTGGGATAATATGAAGAGGTACATTTCCAACAACACTAAAAAGAAATCGATGTGTCAAAAAATTAATGAGGACTGAAAACATTCTATAGGGTATTACAATAAATACCCATACCAATATGGAAGTGGGAACTATAACTATATACTATTACACTAGTCTCCCAACAACATCCCAAAGAAAAAATGTGATATGAGTTATAGTGGACCGACTAACCAAGACTTCCAATTTAATTTATATTTGGGGAGATATATATGTTGAAAACATTCCAAGTTTTATGTAAAGTAAATGGTGTTGTTCCATGGAGTTCCACTTTCATTAATTTCTGATCATGAAATGTGGCTCAATTTAAAATTATTGAGAATTTTTCAATATGAACTTAGTATCGTATTTAATTTCATTATGACATATCACCCCCAAAATGATAGAAAATATGAATGTAATATTTAAACTCTCTAAGAAATGATGAGACAATGAAAAATGGAATTTAAATGTTGATGGGATCAATATATCCTATTGATTTTGTTATCATACCAATAATATTACATTCAAGTATTCAAATAGAACACTATGAAGCTCTAAATACAAAATGATGTAGAAATCCTTCTAGTTGGGATGAAGTTGGGGAGATAAATTAGTTTGGTCTTGAAAATGTGAAATAGATGATAGAAATTTTCATGGAATCCAATAACATAAAATGGTTTTTAGGATTTGGTAGAAGATCTTTCCTGAAAAACATCAAAGGGGCATCAAGTTTGATGGTGGTGAAAAATTGTTCCTTCCAATATCACCAAGGAAGAGAGCCATGCAATTTTTGAAAAAAGGGAGGCATAACCCCAAGTATATTGGCCCCTATTAAATAATTTATCTCATAGTATTAGTTTCCTATTTACTTGTACTTACACCAAATCTATATCATGTTCATGATGTATTCCACAAATATCTCCTCAGGAAGTAAATATCTAAACCTTTACATGTACTGAATCTGGAGGTGGTACAATAAGAAAATGACCTCTATTATGTGGAGTAGTAGGTTGAGATCATTAACCATAGATACAAGTTTATACTCAAAAAGGACACACACCTCATCAATGTTTTTTTATGGAACCATAAATATGAATAAGTGACATGGGAACCAGAGGAGACAATGAGACAGAAGTATCCACACATTTTATCAAAAGAGTGAAAAATTTGGAATTATTGGGATGTAATTTCTTAAGTGGGGAAGAATGTAATACTGTATATATTTTAAATGATATTTTTTTCATGAAAACGTGTGTTATTTTGTTTACACAGCAAAACCATGTATCTATATTAATGAGGTGTTATTTATAAAGTATAGTGGGAAATGTGATAATCGAGATCCAATAATTATATGGCCATTGTTAAAATATGAATATTGGTTAATATAAACATTGTAAAATATAATCTTGTAAATTATTTTATTATCATAATTAGTTATAAGAAGTCAAAATTACAAAGTATAATTAATCCATAAAGTAGAAGTGACTGCCTTAGCCAGTAGTGACGTGTCGTATAAATCCCATTTATCAGAACATGCGAAGAAGGTAGAATCATTGGGGTTATCCCTTGGAAAAGTTCAAGCCATTCTTGAAAAATTGATGCCTGAATGAAATATTCAATGATAGAAGTTCATGGTTGTCGAGATGACCACTCAGTCAATGTTAGCCAAGCCACCCTAAAAATCTATCACCATCGTAGACCTTACCCTTAGGTCGTACAAGGGTGTCATAAGGGATTACATGTCCCATAATTATTTATGTAAATTGTAATTCATTTGTATAAATGAAATTTTTGTTTCATCAATTCATTTTTATAATAATTTTTCATAACAAAATATAGTTTTAATTTTGATGGAAAATGATAAGTTGACTTTTTCAGACAAAAATTGTAGTTTTTCGAAAAAAATTATAAATCCTATTAATAAACTATGGTATTTTTAAAAATAATTATTTTATTTAAATATTATAATAAAAACACTTTTATTTAAATAAAAATTATAAAATAATTTTATTAGGTCTTTACTTTTTTTAAGTGTTAGATATTTTACAATGCATATTCAATCCGCTCATTTTTAAAAAATAAAAATTCTTATAGTAAAAAGTTAAAATTATTATATTTTGATAATTATTATAGAAAAATAAATATTATGTTTTAAATAATCACATTGAATTTTGGTTGCGGTGAATTTTTAAGAGTTTTATAAAATACATTATTTTTCCATAAATAGTAAAAATACAGTTTGAGTTATTTGGTATGTTTAATAATTTCATAATTAAACCAAAATGAATTAATAATTAATTAACCACAATCCACGACCTAATTTTTATTTTATTTTATTAGTATCAGGTATTTTATTATATTTTAATCAATTTTCATGCCTATATGTTACTTTCTGAAGTCTAAAATGGAAAATCTGTCATTAATAATCATATTTTGTTGAATCTTTACTTTTCCATGAAAAATAAGTAATATAAAATGATTTTAGGTTATTGTGGGTATCATATCATAAAATATGTCCCAAATGAATAATTTTATTGGTGAAAAACATGGGAAATCCCATGGTTTATCATTTTTCACAACCTAGATTTCCAAGGACAATATTTTGAAACTATTAAACAAATCCTCTTATTTTTCTATAAATAACCACTAATTTCCCCCTTAACTTTCAATACCAATATATCCTCTAATAATATGTTTGTTTTTTTCTCCCATGAATTCCCATCATGTTTTAATAAACCCCTAGGGTTTCATTCCTCATGAATTATGAGTAACTTCTCAAAGTATGGGAATTATCCTTATTTTTTCTTCAATTCATGATCCTTGTTTTCTATACATATAATAATAATAATTATTACTCTCTTTTGTTACACAATTATTCATACCATTATAGAAAAAATATTTCATATCAATGGGATACCCTTGACCCCTCTAATTACCCTTTTAATAAAACTGTATTTTTTACCCATAGTGTTGTCGTATTTATTTCTCCAAATTTCTCTCTTCTCCTCAATATATTCTATTTTAATTTATTCATGTGAAAACTCATGACTATTTATTTTACAAGGGTATTCACATATATTTTAGAATTATTTATTTTATTCTGTGATTATCAAAAATTAAACCCATATTCCCTTTCAATGGGTTGAAAATGAAATAATGATCATTTTTTTGCACTTTTGAAACACCATGATTTTCAAATGAAACCCCATTTTTTATTATAAATTGATTATTTAGGAAAGGTTTGGTTATTATATATGTTGATCACATTAAATAAGACATATTATGGGTGTTCCTTGATAGTTCTGCAATTAATTGGGTTATGAATTTAATATCTAGTTATGACATGTTTTACGATATCACAGTGAATCAACTTGGTAATTTTCATTTACAACACCTTTGTTATATGATTATGAATTTCTAAATTAAAATATGAATCTAATTTACATGTCATATATCATGTTATTTTTATTATTATATTCATATTTTTACCTTTATGACATACTTTATGTTCTTATTGATATTCCTCACAAGTATGTGCCAACAATTTCCTTTATTTGGCCTTATACTCACCCCTTTCACTTGTTGTATGTCCGCACGTTATGAGATACAATATATTTACATGGGATGGACCAATTAGGAATAACTTTAAGTTTATTGGAAGAATTTATTATGTTTTCATTTATTATGTACCTTATTTCCAAGAATCTAACTTTAAACAATCCTCTATTTGTAAGTTGTAAATAAAACATTAATGTAATAATTGGAGGGGTTCCATACAATGTTTTAAAAATACAATTGGACATCACTGTATATGTTTATGGTAGTATAATTTTACCTATATAATTTGTTAATCAATAAATGTATGCATAACATAATACATATGTTGTTCATATAAATTTCATCAGTGTCTAAAAAAGGAATCATTGGACTATACATAAGAAATAATAAAGTTACAAGGGATTAGAGTGGAGATTATATTAGATGCAATAGAGTGTCATCATCAATTATTTATTCATTAATTGATTTATGATCTTCAAAAGGTAGATAAGTGTTTGATTTATCCATATGTGATTTTTTGGTGTTTTTGGATCAAAAATATAGTGCCTTCGGAAGGTGATATAGATATTATAGTTCACCCACAAGTTAATTTTTTTAATTAATTATATTTTATTGTGAAAATTTGTACACATGTTAGAGTCACATTAATTGCGATTTTAGGGCCTCACCATATGTAAGTTTCCATTGGTATATGGGGTGACGTACCAGAGGTATTAATATAATTTGGCCAAGGTTTAACTATATTTAATTCTTCATTGGATATTACAAAATGGTATCCAAGGGAATTTGGGTTTTATAACAATATATAGCAGTGGATATTATATGGTTTGGGACATTAGAAGTGACAAATTAAAAGAGTTGATCAACCTATTTAAATAGATTGTTCATTCTTCCAAGGTATTTTTGAGAATGTTATATGGATAAAATCATTCCCACTTGATTATAAACATTATGGGATTTATATTGCGACTACTCATGTGGGGAGTGTTATTCGAACATGGGATTCAGATAATTAAAAAATTATTAAAAAAATAATAAGGGTTGATATGGGTGAGATGAACATTTCTTTATAATTGTAATATTATTGGGAGTTCATGGTGTTGGTATTACTTTTTATGGTTGATGGGGAATTTTTGGGATAAATCATAGGGGGAATTTATAGTTTTTAGAATAATTGTTAACAGTTCCATGGAGTTCATTTTTTGTCAGTCATGTTTTTTATAGTTCTTGATGTTGATGGAATTGTATTTTTTTCAAATAATTTTCCTATTTAGATTTTCTTAATTGGGGATTCCCATTTTTAAATTTTTTAATACATTTATTTCTTCCTTATGGGTATGTTTAAGTGTTTATGATTTTTTATTATATTAATCAGTTTATTAATATTGATATCATTTCTATGTGTTCTCTAATGTCAAGAATTTATATTTTTTAGAAATCCAATGAGATTTATTATCATATTTATTTTTTATGATATGTAACATGTATTATCTAATATTTTACTATAAAATGAACACAATATCTTGATAATATGACCATAACTTTTGTATATTAATATTGTTTAAAACATAAATAAATAAATATGGAAAAGTATGAGAGAGAAAAAATTACAAGGTTTATTTTTCTTTAATTTTTATGCCATGATAATATCTTATTTACTATTTTCTCTTACTTTCAGTGCTAGTTTATATAATGGATTTATATATTGAATCTTTCGGATCCAATACTTTATATTATTTTCTTTTATTTTTTTATTTATTTTTGAGATTTTTTAAATATCATCATATTGTATTGTAGTATTCCAGTGAGTTTTCCTTGAATAATTGGTCGGCATATTGAGATGATATTTGAGATATGGTGGTAAGTGTCCCAAGATTATTTCAGAGATATAATAAATTACTAAGGATCATCTGAGAAGGTCAAATTTGATATTGGTATATACTCATCTCGTGTTATTTGAGGCCCCATTTATGAAGTTGACATGGGGTGTTACAACTCCAATTCTCTTCAAATTTGTAGAATATATGAATATTATTTCATAGGAATTAATGTTTTTTACTTATAATGAAAATTTGAATTTTTGGGGTTAAGGTAGTGAGTAGAAGAAGGATCTAGAGGTTATACATGATAAAATTAATAAATCGAAACCATCAAGAACCATTTAAAATGAATCATGTACTCAATCACTGAGAATTAGGGAGGGTGTTTTCCATAGTCCAACAACCAAGTGGATGGAGGTTGAAATCATTTTCCCAAAATACATCAAGTGTCTAGGGTTTATTCATTGATTATGAAATGAGTTTAAAAAACCTTATATTAAAAAATATGATTTTAATTTTTATTATAATAATATTTTAGTATTTATCATGATCTTACCTTTCTATAAATGGTTAGGTTGGGATTTATTTCTCTTATTCTCTCCTTACATATCGCAAAATTTGTATGTCTGTTTCTTCGTAATTTTTATGAATTAATGATTTGTTTGATACCCTTTTTCCTATATGATGAGTATAACCCATTCGGTATGGATGTGTTTTGAGGCATCAATATTTTCATTCTACTAATATCCAATATATACTTCTCTCATATATTTGTGATTATTCATTATAAGTACCAATATTTTATTGGTGAAAATATATTTTATTATATATATATTATACATTCAATACTTATAAAATGAAAAATATTTTATCCAAATAAGGCGTAATATTTAAATGAAATATATATTAATATATTAGAATAAATATAAATGATATATAAATTTTGATAAATAAAAATAAAATAAAACCTTAAGTGAATTCAATTACAAATAGATTGAAATATTCGACATAATGGTCTCCCTTAAAGATCATACCAAGAGTGATAACACTATAATAATTAAAAAAATTGACAATAGGATAAACATATTCCATCACGGGAATAAAAAATTGGTTTTAATGAAACTTTTAAGTCAATATATAGTAATTCATAATGGAAATGTGACCATTGTATGTTCAATGGACATATATAGTCATTTGGAAAATATTTTTGTTAAGAATATACTAAAGAAATGAATTTATAGTAATTGAATATAATAGTGATTATTGAGATAATTTATATTCTCATACAGCTAGTGAAAATAAAATTTCATTGTAATTTTAAATAATCATTAGAAACTACTACTTTAATATAGAAATAGAAATGGTTGGTTTGGATAAATGTAATGCCATTATAAAATATATATTCAGTATATATTTTTTTGAATCATGTATTAGATGTATTATATATGAGTATTATTTATAGAGATTAGTGATGACATGAAATTTGTTGGTATTTTTCTTAGGAAAAATGAAGGTAAACTCAATCAACAATAGTTTCAGTAATATATTATACAAGATAATCTCATCACTGTAGAAATGACTATGATTATAGTGACACATAATTTTTATACATGGATGTTACATATTTAGATGAATATTCAATAAATTACACAAACACATGAATGAGGACCATAATATTGTAGTATTTTTGGAGACTTGTACATAATATTCAATTTTTGAGAAAGATCATTAATATCACCTATGATGATTATCCCCTTTAGAACTTTCCACATATATTACCTACTAAAAACCATTCTTAATTACTGGAGGAATAGAAAAATAGTAAAATGTGATATATTGTGCAAAATAATGGTAATAAAGTGTGATACCAATAATCACATATTCCTTACAAGAGAATATGAGTACGAAAACATGAGAATAACACATAAAAACCTGATCATTTATATAGAAGATCAAAATATTGATTCATAGAATAAATAATGGTAGTTCATAAGAAATTAAACAAAATGAAAACAAAGAAAATGATCTATAAGAGCATATGATTGACATAAGATGTTAAACTATGGCCTAAAAATAAGCATAGAAAATCATTTCTATAGTCGTGAAGGATCACTGCCCGGGAAATCAATGTTGAATGTGTTCAATAAATAAAACATCATAGTAGTTAAGGTTCACTCTCAATACTATAATAGTCAAAAAATTATCCTAAAAATCTGGTTTTACTCCCCATTACCGTACTATATATCTGAAGAGATATAAATATCTACAAAATTAATTTTCACGAGATATCGGGTTCACCCATATCTTAATGAAAACCGTACTTATGTGTGAAAAAAATAATAAAAAATAATTATATCATAACCCATGAAATCATATTGGTTTTATAAATATTTCATCACATCCATACACATACAAAATGGAGATAGTTTGTAAACATTTCATCATATCATAATAGCATAAACTATAAAACGAAGTGGGTTTCCTAAGAATTTCTTCATGTTGTTACCTATGGTATGAAAAAACGTTTTATAAAGATAATTACATAATAAACATAAATCATTAATATAAATAATTAGAATGGTATCCTTGGATCATATCCCTTGTAAGTTATAGGTAATATCGGCATATTCCATTTTAAATAGAAAATTATTTAGAATTGATTCTAGGAAAATTTCTTAAGGAATATAACTTCCAATTGAAAATTAATTTTTGAAACTATAAATTTATAGTTTTTTTCAAATAATTTTAATTAAAAATAATCATTAAAACATATAAAAGAAGTGTTAAAAACTATTTAAAATAGTTCTTGACAAAAATAACCTTTACTATTTAATTTTTTATATTTTTTTTTGGAAAATAATTTTTTTAAAATAATGTTGAAATATTATAATGTAATATTTATAAATCCTTTAAAAACATTAATGAGGAACATATCCTTTTTCCTTAAAAAATCAATTTTTGAACATAATACATTTTACAAATCATTTTATTTAAAAATTACCCTGTAATCCAATAATGAAAAATATAAAAATCATATAATTTTTTTTTGGATAATATCTTTTAAATTTTTGAAAAAAACTATTTGAAACATTGATTTTCTTGAAAATTATTTTATTTTATAATACACTTTATATCTTATGAATGATTCTTTAAAAATAACTTAAAATATTTCTTGAGGAAAATTTACATTCAACTTAGAAAAAAACATTTTAGAATGTAAAAGACTTTTAAAATCCTATTATTTGAAAATATGATTGAAAAATTATACCTCAATCTTTAAAAAAACTAATTTCCACAACGACCAATTTTTTTTTATTCTATACACATTACAACAATGATTCCTTTAACATATTTACTAAATTTAAAAAGGCATTTTTTCTAGAAAAGTACATAATAATTCATTTCAGAAAAATTTAAAAAGTAAAACATGTGTAAAATTTTTATTAATAATCAATTATATGAATTTTCATATTTGTGAAAACATTTTTAGAAATCACAGTTTTAGGAGAAAAATGATTTTTGACAGAAGAGAGAAATAAAAACGATATTTATATAAAAATTTATTTTGAACTCTTGAGTACATAAATAGAGTATAAATATAGGAAGACATTTATTATAGATTAATAAATAGAGGATAAGAAAATAAATGATTTTCTTGAGATAAATATCATAAGATTTCATAATTTGAAGCAAAGTGATGAGAAATCATAATAAATATTAAAATTGTGACATAAAAACCTTACTACATTAGTAACATTGAATCATAATCCCATTGAAATAGAGATCCTAAAATTGATATGTTAATACTAATAACATTCATTATAAATATCATTAGATACATTCATGGGGAGTATATACACCACATAAATGAAATACGTGGTGATTATGCAATCAGTCTCACAGAAGTAATAAAGTGAGATAGAAATCACTTACCTTAAGGATTTAATTATTTTTACATGATAAAAAATCATGTACATTATAGAATAATATTTATTTAATATACATAACATATTTTGATTAATCCAATCCTTATCACCTTCCATGTAAATTTTGAATGAATCACATCGCTAAGGAAGGTGGTATTCCTCCATACACACGGGCGATATTATTGCACTTTCCAAAATAGAAAGGATAAAGGTATATGTGATAGAGTAATTAATGATACATAATTATATAATTAATATACGATATAAAAATTAATCCATCCTAATGTACAAACATGATAGGTGGTTATGGACAACAAAAAACATTATTTCGTGAGGCGGTAGTCTCTAGTACACATGAATGATGATTTCATGGCACATTTTACGGAAGAGGAGAATAATTTTTGATATTAAATTAATATAATAGAATACAATTATATGGAATATACTAATGATATCAAATAAAAATGGTAAAATAATCATTTATGGAGGTGGAGGAATAAATTTTATAAAAATATCGGTTATAGACATTAACTCCTCTTTGGAAAAAATTCTTTTCATTTTCTCTGAATTCCTTCATAGGATGGATTTCTGGAAATCATAAGGCCTATATAATGAGATGTGGGATGTATGGAAGTCATATAGGTTGGTCTTCGATGAACTTCGAGGTTTTGAAATTTTGAAGATGATTAAAGAGTGGGTGACCTTTTACAAGTTATGTGAGTGAAAAAATTGTAGTTTATGTGTAGAAAAATGTGTTCGCACATTTTTCACATTATAAAAGGCTCCAAAATGGGAAATTACAAACGAAAATGGTGATAAGGTCTAAATATGTCTACAAAATTTATTCTTGATACATTTTGGTCTGTTTTTAACGCTTGTCATTTCAATTTGATAGCCATAATAAAAAAATTATTAACTTAACCACTGTAAATAATTTTTACAGTAATTTCTATTTATTATTGTAAGAAATAAAATTTAACTTATTATATGATATAAATTTACCTGATACCAAATATTTATTCCATTTTTTCAAATTTCATTACCCAAATTAGATGATATAATTTAAAATTTATCATGGTGACGTGATAAGAAAGCGTGTTTTAAGAGAGAAACTTTTCAAAAGATTAAAAAGTATTTATATAAAAATTAAATATTAAAATTATTCTTATTTTCAAAATTGGATTAATATATAATAAATTGAAATAATATTACCTTTTAAAAAACTATAATTTAATTTTCATGTTTTAAAATAATTTTAATGAAACGACATTTCTTAATAAAACCAATATTTTTCATTATTTATCGAAAAATTCATCTTCTAATAAAATTATAAATTATATACACTAATATTAATTTGAAATGATTATTTAAAATTCAATTTTATTTTTTATTTTGTATCTAAAATTGGAAAAAAATAATTTTAAAATAAGTGCATAAAATGTGAGAGAAATGCTATTTATAAAAAAATATTTAAGAATAAAATTGGATTTATTCTCATCTCTATTAGAAAAAAGAAAAAAATAAATTTAAATTTTTTATTAAATATATAATATATATATTTTTTCATAATCATTTAAAAATATTGATTTATTTAATTTAATTAGTTAAAACATTTTTTCACATAAAAATATTTTTTCAGAAAATGATTCCCTTTATTTTCAAATGGTTATTATTTTTTTTCTGATTTATTGATAACCATGTAATTAATTATATATTTATGTGTAAACCATACATTTTTAGAATTAAGATAATTCTTTTCAAAACCTTCATTCCAATGACTATGAGATAACTATCATATTAAAGAATATTATTTAATAGAAATTCATGTTTTGTTTAAACATGGTGTTGCAAGTAACAGAAGATAAACATAGTTATGTGTGTAACACAATAAAAAATAGTTTTGGATTTGAAGGACTGAAAAATTTGTTGTTTCATGTAATTTATGATAAAATATTTATTTCATGTGAAAAAATTTAGATAAATAATTTTTTTGAGATAATATTTCACATAATCTTAACATTTTACATTCTACACCCTTAAAATGAATTTCTCCCTCAAAATTTATTAAATGTGCACCAAAAAATTAAGATAATTACACATTATTATGTTCTCATGTTCCAATATTAAATACTCAAGTTGGTTTCTTCACCACAAAACCTTGACTAGGTGAGTGATCTTGTTTTATTTCACCTTTTCGGCATGATCCAGAATCTTACCCGATTGTTCCTTACAAGAAAGATCTTGCCTCTGTGGTACGAACTCTGAGATCAGTAGACATAATGTATCATGTATGTTCTTCCATAGGATATGTACAAGAAAAACATCATGAACCTAATAGAGGGATTGTGTATGAACTCTAGAATATGGTACTATCTCGATACAATCAAGTATTTCAAAGTAGTAGATATACCTATGGTTTAGCAATCCTTTTTACCATAAGAACAATATCAACCTTTGGTATTCCTTCGGTAAATTTTTACTTCATCTATTACTCTAACAAATGAAGATTATTTTTTAATCCTTAATCACAAAGAGATCACAATATCCATAGTAGAATGATATTTCTTTCGTTATATCACAAGTTTTAAAAAATGGTTATCAATTGTTATCCAATGTTGATAAATCTTCAAATGGGGAAGTAATATATTAATATCTAAAATCTTATCCATAGTTAAACTTAAAACATTTAATAAATTTTCAAAATTATAACCCATACAAATTATTAAATTGAAAAACACTAGAAATAAGTTCAAAATATTTCAAAAATGAACTTATTATTAACCCCCAAAGAACATGAATTTGATCTCAATTTTCATTTTCCATACATGTGAATACCATAATCATGTATTTCCTTCAAAAATGGCCATTAAATAAATTACCATAAAAATATATTTCCAAAATACATGCTTCCTCGTTCTATACATAAATCATATATTATTGGATATATTTTATAAATCTAAAAATGTTGTAAACTTCGTAAATGATAACTTACAACTATTTTCAACAAATCACTAATCGGTCCTAAAGTATTAAAGACTACCCAATTAATTTATCTATACCAATCGTAGCATTATCCACACTAAACACTATTTTTAAACATGAGGAACATATAATGTGTAATATTTCCTTAATCAAGTGTTTTTATAAAATATTACCTTGCTATTAAATAAATTTTCCAGGACATCAGTACCAATCAACATATTATTTAAAATACATAATGATAATGTTATAAAAAATTAATTATATATATTATGATTTATAAAACACAATTATTTAATTACAGTAAATAAATAACACAATTATTCAATTACAATATTAAGCCTTTAAATAGGTTTTATCATATTATTCTTTAATACCTCCTTCCATCCATATTTCATTCGTAGTGTCATCCTCATCAGCAAAAAACCATTAATCGTACAACCATGATAATTATCTTCATGAAATTCCCACTCTGGATATATATTTACATAATTCCCATATTTTTCACATTTATAAAATTTGGCAACCAATGATACATTAGGGATACCATTATTGTCATTTATTGAATTAAAAAAAATTCATTTATCCTTTGAAATTACTTTATTTGTATCCTTATTTTCCACACCCAAACAATCTTATTATACATTTGAGATATCAAATTTAGTGCTTATTCCTAAACTCTCGACATATTGGAAACTAAATCATCATTCACTCATGGTATCCACTACCCAAAATCTCAACAAACTATGTACCTCTCTACTTCACTAAGTCTGATATTTGTTTTAGGTGCATGTTTTTAATCATATTTTGTTATAACTAATTAGGAATAATAAAAATATCATTAACACCATTAATAATCCAATTTTGCTACTCATCCACATATTTTATATCACATTTAATTTCAATCTAGTTCTTTCAGGATCCATCCATTGAATAAAACCAAAAAGTACAGTGTGAGGAATAATAATCAAACTAGGGAATCATATTATAATGAAAATAACTTATTGGATGTATAAACCATGACACCTTCTTTTTAATCTATGACACATTAGGTTTATACTAGGTCATTCATAGTCTTCATCTATTTAAATACACTATAATGGTTCATATAAATGTTTTTAAATTTATAATGTATATCCCCAACAGTGTCAAACTACATGTCTATAAATTCCCATTGATGTGGACCGGGTTAAAATAAATTCCCGATCAATGTTACCTTTTTGTATTTATTCTTCCTAGGGTCCTATTTTATAGAGATACATCCACTTATATTATGCAGACGGGGATATAATTTCTTCAAAATCACTAACTTTATCATTTACCAATATTCAATGAAATTTTCCTATACGTATACTCATATTTAGAATTATCCATAGGCATTTACATACAGATACCACTAATATTTTTCTCATCTAAGATTCTATAGTTTAATTAATCATTTCTTATGATACAAAATATAGATATCTAGAATTTTCATACATGGATATTACATCTTTTTATGTAAATATTTAGTACATCACACAAACCCTCATATGAATACTGTAATACTTTAGTATGTTTTAAGACCAGGTATAAAATCATATAATTTGGTGAAATAGATTCTGCATATCCCATTACGATATTCCTATTTAATAATCCTAAAAAACATACCCTAGTTAAATCCATTCTTAATAACATGGGGACTGGAAAAAAATAAAGGTGATCTTAGATGCTCAATAAGAGTAATGAAGCTATAGATTGATGATAACATAAGAATTATATGCGAATAAGAGTATATAAACCAGATAAAAACATAAGAAAACCATAAAATACATAACAAATATAAAAATCTTGAGTCATGGAATAAATATTGGTAGTGTAAATGACACGACTCAGAAGGAAATCAAAGAACATGGTCCATGAGAGTATAAAATTGACATAAGACATGGAATTTTGGAATAAACATAAGAATTGGGAATATATTCTATAGTAGTCAAGGATCACTACCAAGGCTGTTATAGTGGAATGGTTTCACTCACCAAACCATCTTATCAGTCACGGTTAACTCCCAAAACCATCGTAGAAGATAAATTATCTTACATAACTGGGTTAAATCCCCATTACATGCATATCCATCAAATGAGATATAAATCCTTATCAATTTAATTATAGGGAGTTATTGGTCCTACACATATAAAAATATAAACCATACTTTTTTTGTTCCACAAGACCATAAAACATTAATCATATAATAAACCAGGAAATAACATGGGTTTCATATATATTCAGTCATAACATAACCTATATAAAAGTGATATGTTTCATTATCCCATCATCATTTCATGATAACATAACCTACAAAAAAATTAGGCATCATAATAATTTTCTCATGGGGTAACCTTTGGAAGAGAAAAGAGTTTCATAAAAAACATTCCATCATTAAAAATTCATTCATAGAAAGAATATAATTGATAAACTTGGATCATATCAGTAGAAATGCATAGGCAGCATCGACAAAAGACATCTTATCGGGAAAATGATTTTCGAAACACACTTGACAATTTTCATAATGAAATTTACTTTTCATTGAAAATAAAGTCTTCAAAATAAAAATTCATAATTGTTTTTAAAAATAATTATATTTTAAAAATTAACATTGAAACTTATAAAGGAATATTTAAAAATCATTTAAAAAATTTAATGAGGTAAATATTCTATCCACTCTAAAAAACATTTTAAAATATATTTTTTCTAAAATCACATTTATTTGAAAATATTGTTGAAAATTTATAAAGAAATCACTAAAAATAAAATAGAAGATTTAATGATGAAAATATAACATCTATTTTAATATAATGTTTTAAAATATAAAACATTTTTAATGTACTTTTCTTTGAAAATAACCCTAAAAATTTATAAATGAATATTTAAAAATAATTTAAAATATTTATTGAGGAAAATACTTTCAACATTGAATTTTTTTAAAAGATATTTTTTTCCAAGATCATTTTCATGGAATATATCCTTGAAATTTTATAAAGTAAGAATTAAACATAATTTTAAACATTTCTTGAGGAAAAAATCCTTTCCAATTTGAAAAACATTTTTAGAGAATAAAAAAAATTTAAAATCATTTTATTTTAAAATAAAATTTGTAATTTATAAATTATGTTTTATAGAAATAATTTTCAATATGTTGGTAAATATTGTTCAAAATGTACACATTAAAGAAAATATTCCTTTCACATTTTTTTATAAAATATAAATAATAATTTCTTCCAAAAAGACCTGACGATTCCATTAATTAAAAAAAACAAATAGTGGGTAAAAATTTATTTAATAAATAATTTTATTAATGTGAAAACAATTTTGATAACATTTTGAGAAATCTTTATTTGGTATGAAAAATGGTTTCCTACAGAATTGAGATATAAGGGTGATTTTTGATAAAAAATATTTTTTAACTCTTGAGTTCATAATTAGAGGAAGGTGATGGAAAAAATTTATTCTCCAGAAATAATGATAGGATAATAATATAAATGGTTTCATTGGGCGATATATTATAATATTTCCTAATTTATTGCATACTCAAAAATCATTATTGATAAAAATAATATTGTTACATAAAACCCTTACAATATTGGTAACTTTGAATCATAAGATCAATGAAAGAGATGTCTAAAAATGGATATGTATGTATGAATAATTTTCATTATAAGAATAATAATTGACATTAATGGGAATTATATTCACCCTATAAAATAAACAGTTGGCGAATGTGTCATGCGTCTCACAAAAGTAAAAAGTTAGACAAAAATCCATTTCCTAGTCTCAAATTAATTTTTACACATTCAAACATGCTATATTATAAAAATCAGTTTATTTTAAATATTTGAAAAAACATGAATAAAATAGATAATACCATATATTATTTTCTTATGACCTTTTATTTTCCCTTTATTTTCAATTTCATAATAAAGTCACGTTTCATGCAATAATTTATTTGTCTTTTGAGTATGTTTTGTATATTTTTTTTTCAGTCCTCTTACTTTTGTTAGGTTTAATTAATATAAAAAATGTTAAACCTTATATAGATATCATATATATTCAATATATTTGTTTTTTTTAATGTTCTATAAGAGTTAGAGATAGAAAATGAAATACACTATTCATGGAGATGGTAGATCATACAAACGCATATATGCAGTTTCCATTTTCATGATGGATTGAAAGAAATAATGGAAAGTAATATATTAAAAATAAAAATTAATTTTTATATCTTATATATCAAATATTTTCATTACAACCATATTTAATTCCTTCGATGTAAATCGTGAATAAATCACAGCGCTTAATGAGGTGGTAGTTAATCACACACAAGGGCGACAATAACAAATTTCCAAAAAACGTAATGTATAAATGTGTATGCTGTATAATAATTCCAAAAGTATAATAAAATCATGAATTTATTATAAAAAAATTTAATACTCCATTATATACAGCCGAGTGACGTGGTGATGGAAAAAAACAATGGTTTACTAAACTATATTTTTCCATACACACGAATTATGATTTCATAACCCACTTGATGGTAGAGGATATTAATTATATTATGAAATTAATATTTTAACATCTCAATAGATTTAAGATATTGAGGTTATTATACAAAAATTATTTAATATTAATTGAAGTAGGTGGAAGAACAAATAATATAAAATGCTCGATTAGCGACATTACCTATTCTTCGGACAACTTCTTTTGGTTTCACCCAAAATACATATTAGGTTGGATTTATGAACAAAATATGGATTAGAGTATGATAGGAGAGAATTTTGGATGTTATTTTTGTATTTATTGGATAAAAAATGGGTTTTTAAATTGTTAGGGTATGAAGAAAAAAGGGGGGCCTTTTATAAGTGTGGTGTGTTGAACACTTGTAATTTTTTAAAATAAAAAGTTGTGGACATGCTTTTCGAAGGAATAAAATGGTTACAAATGGTTCTTTATAAATCCTATAATTTATAATGTAATAATATGTCCATTAAATTGGAGTTGGATATTTTTTGGTTCATTAACAACCATTTACATTTTAGGTTTACCCTTCATATACTAATTTTTACATGAGTCACAATAAATAATTTTTATACAAGTTTTCTATTAATTATAGTAAAATAGAAGTTGAAATTATTATATAATATAAATTATTATGAAACAAAATATGGAATAAATTTTTGAAAATTCCATTCATATAAGTTGCAAAATATAATATTAAATTAATACCACAGATTTGATGAGAAAGGTTGTTTTTAATGAGAAAATTTTCAAAATATTAATATGTTTTTATATAAAAATTAAATATTAAATTAATTCCAATATACTAAATTGGATATATATTTATAATTTAAATAATTTTACACGTAAATCCATATTAATACAATTTTGAAGTTTTTAAAATCTTTTAATTAAAAGAGAGTTCTTAAAAAAACTAGTATTTTCACTATTCCTTAAAAATGTTTTATTCTTAGAGAATTAATAGAAATTCACACTAAGATACCTTGAAAATTTGGATTTCAAAAATTAAATTAATTTTTAATTTAAAATTTCAAAATGTTGAGAAAATAAATTTTAAGCTAAGTGTGAAAATGGTTAAAAAATAGTTGTTTCAAAATACAATTTTAAGTGTAAATTTGGATTTATTATTATATCTTATCATGAAAACACATAAGGTAAATGTTTAATAATTTATTGAATATATAATAAATTAATTTTATTACAACCATTCAACAGATTTATTTTTCAAATTAATTGATATAAAATATTTTTGTTCATATAATTATTTTTTAATAGAAGGACATTCACTTTATTTTCAAATGGGTTTTATTTTCATTTCCAATTAACTGGTATCCTGGGAATTAATTATATATAATGGTGTAAATTATATATTATCATAATTTTCTTAATCCTATTAATACTCAACATTCCAACATCTAGGTGAAAACTATCATAATAAATAATAATATCTTAATAGAAAGTCACCTTTCATATAAACTCACATTTTCAGGCAACTCAAGCTAAAAAAAATTTTGAATGTAAAAAATCTAAACTTTTTGTTTCATGTAACCAATAATAAACTTAGTTATTGATGTAACTTTTGATATACCTGATGTTGAGTGTAACATGAAATTTAAAAATGGTGAAATTTATTTTAAACAATATAATTCAAAAAATATTTGAGTGTTACAATGAGATCCATACTAGATAAATCACCACCCTTGACTACCACCCCCTCAAACCTCAATGCAATCACATTTGTGGTGGTCGTGAGGGGTTTTAAAGTAGAAGTAAAATAATATAAACATGAAATAATTAATTTAATAAATGATATTTTAAAAATACGAAATATTATTATTATCATTTTGTGTATATTTTTATTGATGTAACTTTTTTCCCATATTAAAGACTGGTTTTAATTAAATATAGTTATAAAATTTAACAAATTAATATAATATAAGTGGATTGAAAAAATTTAATTAGTGGTTACTAAATAAATATTTTATTTGAAATAAATTTGAAAAAATAATTTAAGGATGATATTAAAACCAAGAAAACAATTCATTGAAATTTACTTTAGAATCCATATTATGGTCATGAATTAGGATAATACAGGTCGAGTTTGATTTTTAAATTAACCATATTCGTAGATAAGAAGCGAGTTAAATCTCTATGTGTTTCTTTACTAATCCCACATTGATGGATAGAGAATAAAATATAATATCTCATAATGGTGATATGGTTGTGAGAATGACTCTATAGTAGTAGGCTATGAGTTTTAAAATTTAAAAAAATGGGTGTTAAATCTCAAAACCCCATTTTTAGGTTCTTATGAGATACTTTTTTTATTATAAAAAATCATTTTATGGTGTGTAAATCATATCTAGGGGTGCAGTTCAGTTTGAGTAATCTTATTTGACTAGTGTTAGAGTTAAAATGGTCTGAAAATATAATTTTATGATATTTTTATATAAGTATCAATTTTAGGATGAATGAAATCCAAAAAAGGGGAATTTTTAGATGATATTTACATGAACAATGCCATTTTCCTCAAACTATGTTAAATAAATGTTGTTCATAGATCAGAGGTTGACCAATCATATAGTTATTGAATTCCCTTTTCTGACATGTACATCTAAAATGATCATGAGATATTCTCTTCATTAAAAGTTCATCTTTAAATTCCTCATGTAATCATCTAAAACATGCGTTGATAGATATTTCACATGAATGAATGATTTATCTCTCTTGGTTGGAAGTCTTACACATGTAAAATTTCATATAGAATACCACTAGTATTTATCCACGACTTTTCACTTATTCAAATAATAAATACCCTCGTTTCCATTAAGGGATAAAATAAGAAACAAAGAGGCCTATATGAGATAAAAAGGGGAATTGAGAGCTTAACATGCTCATTCAGAAACATAAAAAAGTTTAAAAGGTAACGGTAAGGCCCAAAAATAACTCCAATGCATTGAAATTAAACATGACAAATTTTTATGAAAAAAGTCTCATATGAGATATCGTTATTATAAAATCCATATGTGACATATTCAGGAATAATTTCTCTTGATCATCATGTGGTAGTGTATCAATATTTTCATTGATGTATAGAAGGTAAGATCCCCACATAGTTGTGTGATCCCACATCACTTGTTCATGTGAATCCCATATCACTTGGTTATGTGTTCCAAACATCACATGGTTATTTGATCTCAATCTCATTTGGTCTCCTTTGATATGTGTCTTATGTGACCTCATCCCTCCATGTGATGTGTTCTCCCCAAAACACTATTTTTCCAAAAATGTATTATCCCCTCACACACTGAGTCTTCCATAAATGAAAATATGGGAGAGTTTTGTGATTTGTATTCACCCAAGATATTCCCCAATCCATTCTAATATATAAGAAATATATAGCCTTTTTAAACCAAGGTCAAAGCCTAATAGGCCAACTTCAAAGCTCCTATAATGCATCAATATGTGAACGATTAGGGAATGTCCACCAGTGTGAACCCCATTTTCTATATATTCCCTTAAAAAAATGAGGATGTATTTGATCATCCCTGAAAAATTTTACCACTAGAGATACCACTATAAAGGATTCCTTTGATAATAAGGGTCTCTGTTAGGAAGACACTGTAACAGTTTTCACCTGGATCACATAAGAAACCATAGCTGACCAGGGAATAAGCCAGATCAGACTGGGCTCCTAGTACATGCATGGGTTAAATTAAAGAGAAGGGAAGAAAGCACTATAATATTCTCTATATCTTCCATTAAAATCCCTTGACTAGGATCAGGTTTCATTCATCACTAAAATGGATAATAGGTAGGAAGGTCCGTGAAAGTGAATTATTTATAGAGTTAGCCCCAAATGATTCATACTCCAACATAAATACCCTAACCTAGTGTACTAATAGGTCTGAAGTCATGAGGCAGATATTCCCCTTGTATATAAGACCCAATACGGTTCCTATTAGAAAAATCATAAAAAATCCAATGATATAAAACATTTAATTCATATTTTGGTATAGGTCCCCTAAAATTCTAATTATAAATTGTTCATAATACACTTCTATTAATTAATTATCAAACCAATCATGACTCATGTGGGTTTAGTTATTTGAGATAATTATTCCATTATCATAATTAAGACATCCAACATGGGCCTCATCCTATGGTGTAATCCTTGAACATATATAACATAGTCCTCCCCATTAGGTTTAATCGACACACATATCTATCATGTGTATCCTACATACTTATAATCCCCAAATATATCCATGACGGGCTTCCTCATTAGGTGTAATCCACAAACACATTCACCAGGGGACTCTTAGAAGGAATTATACCCAACTAAACCACTATGAAATACTCAATGCTTAAGTCTCATTATAATATGATTTTTAATTCTCATGTAATTTCCTAAATCTTCTACAATATAATTTTTTCCATAATGATCATGGATCATGCGAGCATAAAGATATGGTTTATTTATTCCATTAACATGATTAAATTTCACCCAATTTGGTCCTATACATTAGATGTAATCCCCAAATGAATATACTCATCATTAATGAGATTATATGAATGGTATGTTATGGATTTTTCATTTGGATATGCTCATATGTGTAACAACCACATGGTTCTATGAAGGAAAAAATTCCCAACAGGAAATACCATTTTTCACTGGGGCCATATTACCTATGAATTTTATTAACTATTCCATATCCTTGATAAAACAATTTCCCCTCCTATAGGTCCATATTACCTTTGGGAGTAAGGATATCTACATTGTTAGGTTATATCTACAATTTAGTAATACTTTTGATAGTTAGTTTTTACTTCTAATAGCTAACCCCACCTTTCCTCATTAATCCATTTCTCCTCTAAGGTTATCCCAAAATGTTTTAACATTCATAATTATCACACTAACTATTCATAAAAAAATTCATATACAAATTTCATTTATTAAGACTCTAAAATACTTGGAATTAGTCTGTTAGAGAAGACCATAAAACGTATGAAATATCCTATTAAATGGAACATAAATATGTGGGTAAGGATTTCAATAACAGTGGTGTTTTGGAACAATTTATTTGGGATTAATCCCAATAAAAAGAACTAATTATCTCACTGGATATTTTTAAATTCAAGAGTTCTTGCTAATAAAGATTTGAACTAATATGTCATCCCTTCAGCGAAGAGGGGAGGAGATAGAGAGACTGTGATTCCTAGAAATGTATTATCACTAATTCACACCCATAATTAAGAAAACATATTTTAGGATGTTAAATAATTACATTGTAAATAATATTGGGCATGGTTCATAATCATATCGTAAATTTTTAAGAGAGTCTCAATGTAGGTAATGATTCCCTCTAAAATGTGTGGATGGGATTAACCTCCCATTACCTTGGATTGATGTGAATTTGAGGAGTATAAGGTATATCTTAGTGACATAAACCAATTTTAACGTAGAACCATGGAATGGAAATAAGACATATAGAGTGAATACGTGATTGATATTGTTGAATATATATATATATATTTATATATTAAAGAATTGTTTTGGATATGTGTCCAGTATTTTATCTATAATATATTAAATGGATTTATTATAAATAAATGTTTAATTGGATTTGAAATAAATAAATAAAAATCTAATAAGTATTAATTATTATGAAATAAGATAAAATTAATATAATATTGAAAAATTGTATCTTTGAAAATGTATTTACTATTCATTATATTTTTTTATTGAAAATTTCATATAAATAAATTTTAGAAATTTATTTTAGTAAAGAGGAATTCATATTTATTATTAAAATTAAGAAATTAAAAAATATAGTTAGTTAAATTTTTATAATTAATTAATATGTTACTCATGTAAAAATATTATTACTATATTAAAGGTTAAAGTGATGAAAAGGTGGTGAAATCAGAAGTAATATAATAAAATATTTCCAAAATGGATAATTAATTATGTGAATGATTGAATGAAATGTAACACCCCATGATTTTATTATGTTTTCCCCATTAAATTAATCATGTGTTTTTGATAGAATCTAACAAACATAACACAAATAATACTGAACAATGCTTTTTTAGGGTAGAATATGACTATACTAAAAAATGAACACTATGAGATATCTAAATAAAACAAAATTAGTTATATTAACAAGTAAAAAACCACATATTAATAAAAATAGTAAAAGGTAGAAATTATTATCACCAATATCTTATATGATGATCATACCATGGGTGAAAAATATATAAATAATTAAACAATTAATAAATATGATATACATCTTGAAAATTAAATTGGATTATAGAGTAAATTATTTTGGATTTGAATGTGAAGGTATATAAGGTAACATATAATTAAAATTATATATTTTACTGTTCTTTATATAATAGTTGGACATATGGTCATTCGATATGTTTTTATTGGATACACTTTTATTCAACAAGTAAACTGATGTTTCCAAAATTTTAGTAAAAGATAAAAAATTATATAATTGACACAAAATAAATAATTATGGAATGAAATAAGAACTCATAATTAAAAAAACATGTACTTTTTAATTAAAATTATTATCCTTATTGAATGATATTATGTTGTTGTAACATAAAAATTCTAATACCAATAGATTAAATTAACTTAATGGTTATAAGATGAAAGAATAACATTAATAGAATGTGATAAAAACAATTTCATGTCAAAAATATATATTTATCAGAAAATTTAATTTTTAAAGTACTCAATTTACTAATTTTTGAAAATTAAATTGATCACTTACAAAGAAATATTAATGAATAATTTATTTTGTCAATGTATTTTGGTTAAATTAATTTTGTTATACTATTTTTATGAGATAATAAAAAGAATATTTATTTCTAAAAAATAAATTATAAAAAAACGTTTTTTCAATATAATTTATGTTTTCATTAAAAATAAACATTTTTAATGTTTATAATTTTAATTGGATTATATGTATTTTAAATTATTGATAAAAAATTTGATTTTATGTTTGGAATTAAATTCTATTATTAGTCCAAAAAATAATTTTTCATGTTAAAACTTAATCACCACAGTAAAGTCTAAAATGATGTAAAAGTATTAAATTAAGTCAAGAAGAACTAAAATATCATAAAACCATATCTATTAATGAGCATTTTAGTGGAATTATCAAGCAACTTTTAATCTTTCTCAATTATAATTCTTCTTTGTATTTAGTTTCTAGGTAAATATGCTTTCTTTAATCAATAGGTAATGATTATTTGTGAAAATTTTGAGCAAAATCTCCTATTAATGGAGCCATAATAACCCTACCTATGTCCAAACCGTTAAATAGGTTTTATCTAGAATAGAAAAACCCATTATCTATGTAAGAAGACTCTCAAAAAATTTAGGATCCATTGGTCACATGAATAAGTCCAAAATCAATAATTCTAAAGAGGATCTCTAAAATGAGATTTGAGTCTTCAATATATCTGTTATCCTCTCCTTAATTATTATTATTTATATTCATTATCTATAACTTATTTAATCTTATTAACCGCATAAATAATTTTTAAATCACTATAATTATATAAAATTGATATTACTAATATATAATAACATGTTTCTAATCATTTAATTATTATAAAGTATTCTTATTAGGGTCATTTTTACCACCAACATAAACGATGTTATGATGTTTACATGTTAAATGTATAATAAACATAAATACTAGTAATATTTTTCAATAATAAATAATTTAATATTTTTCCATAATAAATTATTTAATATCTTTTTATAATTATATAATGATAATATGAGAATATATATTTCATTAATTTATTTGTCTTTTTATATAAAAAATAATAACTAAAGAAGATATTTTTAAGCATTTCATGTGAAAAGTCTTTAAAAATCATTTAAATGACCATGTTAATTTAGAAAAATATTAGGACTATTTATTTTATAATCATAAAGATTAAGTATATGACTAATCCATGATCAATTATCAATGACCAAATCCACCAAACTGAAGCATGCATTGAAAATACAATAGTTATCACACAAATATATTTTTTTACAATAAGAAAATAAAATGTGGGAAATAATAAATAAAAAATTATTAAATTAAATATATAATATTAATTTTTTATATATAAATATTAATTTTTTTATACATTGATTTGGAATAATTCTAACCAAAATGATGTTTTAGGTAAGGGTTTATTTTCCAATCTGACATTGAAATCGAGATAGCCGATGTGTAATTTATATTTTAGGGAAATTTTATGATAATTATATATAAACAACACATATTGTTGTCTCATTTAGTTATTTTTAGGTTATATATATATATATTATTAAAATTTTAACTCCCTTTGTTTTTCAACTCAACTTAATAGTTTATGGAAATTGGTGCTGACATTAACTCTCAATTTTAGTGGTAAATCATTGTCCTAAAAATTCATATTAATTATATTTTTTATGGATTTACATATAAATAATTATATGATTAATTAAGTTTATTTTCTATTAAAATTATCATTATTTTCAAAATTATAAATTGAAAAACATGTTAACATTTTTTTCAGGGTTATTTTTCAATTGAAATCAACTTCGTCTACTATTTTTTTTTGGGAATATCTAATTTTTATATATTTATTCATGATATATTTATCTATCCATTTTATTCATTTTTATATATGAATTTTCCTTTCTATGTTTTATTCCAAAGAAATTTCTATTATAATTTTTTATAAATTATTTTATTTAAAATAATAGTTATAAAAATTGTAAAGTGTTCCTGTAATATTGTTTTCAAAGTATTTTTATAATACTTATATAAGGGGGTTTTCATATATTTGTTTATCATTTAATATTTATTATTACTTATTTTGGTTATTATTTAATGATAAAATGAACATTATTTCCCTAGATGGACTATGGTCATGCGTTTTGGAAATATTCTTGAAACCTGTTAACAATAATAGGTAAGTTACCTTATTATGAGATTGTTAATGTTTTAATGTTTTTATGGTATAAATATATATGTATATCATTATGTGACATTTTTTTCCTTTAATTTAATCTATTTTATTGGTAATAGTTTTATATCTCATGATATTTTGATGGGATTTTAGGGTTTGGACCAATTATTAAATGTTACAGGTGATAAGTTCTTAGACTAAGTCCTCCATGTTATGAGAATATGGGCAACCTAGTCCATTATGATATAAATTTATTTATTGTTAAACCTGAATATTTTTTATTTTTTATATAGTTATGTTTTTCCACATTCTCATTTTATGCAACATACCTATATAAGGTCATCATAAACCAAGATTATTGACTCATGTTTCTATACTCCCATAACTCATGTCTCGTTTTCTTCTGAAAGCCTTATATCCCTATTAATGATTTATAATCCTTGTTTAATTGTGTGTGAATTCATTAATATATATTATTTTAAATTGATTATGTTATCATGGAAACATGTTCATCTTATAATTTCGATTTATCTTCAATGGATATCTCTTATGTTCACCCATTATTGAGCGTTTAATCCCTCCCTTTATTATATTAACATTTCCCTATTTGATGGAGAGGAATATTTTCTATGTTATGTCTATAAAGTCATAATGTGTGAATAATTTTTGAATTATATGTTTAATAATGATTTGAAAATTCATTTTTGTGTATCTATAATCCAAATATACTAAAACTATTGGTTTTAGGAGACGTTATATTAAAATATGTGATGAATTGTCATATAAGTGGGTGCTTTAGATTTGTATTATATATATGGGTTGATGAATTTGATATGAAACTAATTTTTAGTTATTTTGGGGGTTAGGTTTTGTATAATAATATTATGGAACTGAAATCAACCTCTGATTAACCAAATATGATAATGTATGAACGTAATATGATACATACTATAATGAATATGTGATGTTTTAAAACATATTTGTATTGATTTTCTATATCATATTACTATGCACTGTAGTTATTTTTTTCAATACTTACACCAACCATTTTGGTATTAGTAATTATATATAACTCGGCTTATATAAAGAAATAATGAATCCAATAATCTCTATAAGGATATCCATTTTCTGAAACCAAATGTGATAGGGGATGGAATAAAAAATCTCAAAGATATTCTTACACAACATTATGAAGAAATAAATAATAACTTGAAAATTTTGAACTCCAAATACACCAATCGGTGGAACAACACACCACTATGTCTGTCATATAAAAATATCTGCAATCCTTAAATGAATCTTCAAATCAATTAATTATCATGTTTTGGATAAAAAAGATTAAATATATTTCATTATCCAAATGATCACAAATTGAGAAGGTTGTTTTAGTAATTTATAATTTTAATGGTGAGGTGGATCAATGGTGGACCCTAATGAAGAAAATATCGGAAGATTTTGATATTGATTATATATAATGTGATGTGTGGAAGACAATATTTTTTGAAAAGTATTATTCATGATCTTTTCACTCAAAAACGAGAGGGAATTCAAAGTGATGAAAATAAATGAGGATAAATTGATTAATGCCTAGGGAAAAAACATCACAATGATTTCCTTGTAAAAATATTATTTTATCACATTACCTACAAGAAAATAATATTGTTTTATTATCATATAAAAAAATCCAAAAAATATTAGATTTAAGTGACTTTGGAAGCTGTGAATAAATTTTTTATATCCAAACAAGGATGAAATTTCAAGTTAAGAGTCAAATTATTACCATTTCATTGAGGATAAGAAAAGAAAAATATTATTTCCTGAAATCACCTCAAATAAAACCTATTTAGAGAAGAATATTAATATTCTAACATGCCAAAAATTTATGAATAATCTTATAAGAAAGTATTCAATATGAGAAAGTAAATTATTTATCTATGGAAGAAAAGGTTTTCTATCATATGAATGCCAAAGATATATAAAGAAGAAAATCAATGAAATTGAT
Source organism: Viscum album (assembly GCA_963277665.1). NCBI lineage: Eukaryota > Viridiplantae > Streptophyta > Magnoliopsida > Santalales > Viscaceae > Viscum > Viscum album. The sequence continues at coordinate 28,688,500 of OY728152.1, forward strand.
AGAGATAATGATCATCCTAATGAACCACCAACACATTATTTATTCATTTATATAGATTACATACATTGTGTTAATAGGTGTACCGATACAAGTGTTGCTGAAGAAAGTAGATGTCAGTAATTAATAATGCTAGGGGAGAAAGGAAAATCCAATGAAATCACAACTATATAAGTAGATCAAAAAATAATGTGGTGAAATTAAAACTCATCATATAATAAATAATTAAAAATGTATTATTTTATTCTGTTTATAATTAATCCTTTATACCCATAATCATTTCAATGAGCATTAAATCCTCAACCCAATAGTTAGATATTAAATTATTGGTGAAATCTACTAGTGGTGAGATGAATTATTCTAAATTATATGGCTTTTATCTCATTGTGGATTATGAGAATTTTATTTTTAAAAACATTATAATTATCCATTTAGTCTAATTATATGTGATTTTGGGCATGGATTGGATCTATTTACATTGATATCATATGAACTTTCCGAATACGGAAATTACATTTTATATCCTAAATAAACCCATGATCGCATATCCGTGCAAGGATGACTATGATCTACCTATTGAAATTAATCTACTTGTACATAATTTATTACTTTTCAATGAGGCTTATATATCTTAATTTGGTTGTAAAAAAACAAAATTAATGATATATCTATTATTGCGGAATATGTCAATGTATTTATAAAATATTTTCTAGTATTCCCCTAAGATTATGAGGCCTATTTTTTTAATATATTTCATACATGTTGTTATTCTTATATTAAAAACTCCAAATAAATGGACCCAAATATATTATATAAATTTAATAAAAAACTCTAAGTGAACATAGATATGGGTTTTATACTCCAAAGTTCTTCACCATGGAATTCATCAGTTCTATTTGTTAAAATCAGATATGGATTAATATTTCTGCACACTGATTTTCATGATCATAAAAATTTTACAATATAGAAAAAATATACTCCACCACATAGGGATGACTTTTTTGATCAATATAAATATGGTCTATATATCTCAAAGACAGACATTCGAGATGGATATTATCAAGTAAGGGTACAAATAAAGGATATACCCAAAAAATATTTCTGTGTAATATTAGGAAACTATGAATTTATAATGATAATATTAGAACATACAAATTCCCCCACAATATTCAATGTTATAATGAACAAAGAATTCAGAAATGAAGATGATCAATTTTTATAGTCATTATAAATAACATTACCATATATTATAATATTAGGGAAGAACATAAATATCATCTGAGTGTTCGGTTGAAGAATTTGAAAATGGATTTAAAATATTCTCTATCTTCCACATGTAAATTTTGGATATGGATGGAATCTATCATGGTTTATATTATTAGAGTATAGTTTATATCTATGGATCATTCACATAAATAGTTAGTTTAGGAATTTCCCCAAAAATCCATAATAACCGAAATGCAACACCCTGAGATTTTATGAGATATATTCTATTAATTTATTTGATGTTTTGTGTTGTACACAACACCATGATAGTCTTGCACTATATGCAACACTGTATTAGATTTTTGTATAGCCAACATTATTATTGGTTCGTGTTATACACAATTTCAAGTTCGTTTGGTAGAAATTATTCTACGCAACATTGAGTATAGATTTTTTTCAATGTATAAATGAACTATATTTGGAATATGTTATACGTAGAACCAAAGGAATCTTTCACTATACGTAATACTAACTTGGCTTGTGTTAAACAAAAGAACAACCTTCCTTGATAGCTTATGTTGTACGTGATACTGAGTTTCAATAAACAATGATATATTATTATATTATTTTTTAAATAGGATATAAACAATCAATTATGGATAGTATTATCCACATTTTGAATTTTATATAACATAATCATTCATCTTACACATGATATGAGTACAAAATCATTATTTTAGATAAATAATTTATATTTTTCCAAAAAATGATTTCTTCTGCCTTTTGGGGACACACCCATTTTAAATTCAGTTTTGGAGATGTTTATAAGTTAAATTTGAAAAAATAAACTTATTATTTTGTGTTATGGTATAATAAAATTTATTTTGGATAAATTTTTGATAATTTTCTGATTACTTTCGTATTTTGATGCATTGTAAAAATACACTAAATTTTTCTTAAAAACAACTTTTTTCATCGAGATAATTTATATGGATATGTTTTAATATTTAAGGGTTTTAAATTATAAATAGAATATATTTTTACCATTTATTATAATGTATGTCATTATCATTAAATTTACATTGAATTCATCGGTAAAACCATTTCAATATTTTGCAATGTTTTAAAAAAACCATTTTTTTCGACAGTGATATTAATTATAAATTATTTACTGAAACTTATATGTTTTGAATTTGTAAAAATGGATTCCATATTTTAAATGAGTAGGTCCAAATTATGTTAATAGGATACGTTTTATTTTTGGGCATTATGAATAGTAACAACGGTAAATTTTATTTACCACAGTTAATGGCAAATCAGGTAATTAAGGGTAAATTTTATATTCATCCTATTATTTTATTTTTAATTTTTAATGAAAAAAAGTATATTAAATAATTATAAAAAAATGTGGCAGTAATTATTTTATTTAGAGAAATATCAAACAAATGGATTTAAAAATATTAAAATAAATATTATATGAACTAATTAATGTTTTCCATGAATTTTATATATTAATAAGACATGTTAGAAATATATTAAATATTTTTTTTGAATCTATCTTTTGTTTGGATTTTATTTAAATAAAAATAAATGAATAGTGTCAAAAATGACACTATTGATATTTTATAAAATTAAGATATTATTAAATTGATTAAAAATCACAAAAATATTTAAAATTAAAAATTGAAAATTATATAGTATAAAATTTCATTAAGTATCCAATTATAGAAAATTAACAACACATAAGTTAGTATTAATAATCATTTAAAATTTAGAATATTATTACCTCAAATAAAATTAAATAGATTAAATAAGGATAAATAAAAAAGATATGGTTTTCAATAAACTCACAACATGTGTAAATTTTATTTTTTGATTATATTACAGACCTATCTCATCTCATATTAGAAGTTGAGTCATTTTTGAGGTTTTAAGTGGGTTTTGAGTTTATAATAAATTAATATTTTTGAGGTTTCCAAAAGTGCCCCTCTCTTCGCTTATAAAAGGGTACATCCTCCCCCTACTATTCACTCCATTTTTTATCCTTGAAAGTCAGCCAAACCCTATACATTTCCATTCGAAACTACCCTACCAACACACTATAGGTCCTGGTCCTCTTTAAAGACTAACTTCAATTCCCTTAGAGGAGCTTTAGAAGAGGCACATCGAAGAAGAGGTAATATCCTTTATCGATTCTTTCGAAATACTTTCTTCTTATACTTCCTCTATACGAGTTGTTTTATTATTAAGTAAAAACTCCAATATAACTTGTATATGGATATGTTATTATGAATATTAAACAACCATATTTCATCTTCTATCCATCCCATGAAAAAAGAAATCACCAGGCGTTCGTACGTAAGGCCTTCCGTCTCCACGCCATGGTGTAATATTTTTTTCATCACCAACATCTTTGGATGGGTATAATTATGGAAGAAATAACTATATAATATTATTGTAAAGTAATATTGATTATTAAATATTATACACCACACACTTCAAACAATTCCACAATCATTGTAATTCTATCGTCGCTCGTGCGTGCATACGACCTATCGTCTCCACGATGTGATGTGATTCGTTCTACATGATATTCATTGAAGAATGATTATATAAATGAATTGAATGAATAAATATGATATATATTAACATAATAACAATATTTAAATTATATAACTATAACATAAAAATAGTAATAATAATTTATTCAACAAAACATGCATAAGAACATAAAAAAGTTAACACCTGAATAACGAGTGGAAATGAAATGTTACTAATAAATAGATAAGAATTTGACCATATATTATATCATAAAAATTACTATAATTCTAGAATAATTCAATGTATTTATTTAAATCATTATACTGGAGATTCAAATATGTGAAAATAAAATCGGACCTATGGTAATGGATAAATTTGCAATCTCATTTTTTATCCAAGTTTGCTTATACGTAAGTATTTACTGGGGTTATATTTTTCATCAATGTCCATGTTTTCTAAAAATGATTTTTATAAAATGTTTACTATGTTTCCATTTATTTTGAATGAAATTTTTACACTTTGTTAACATTTACCACATGGTATGGAAGGAATCTTTTTTTGTTTACTATACGAGGTACTTTTTGCCTTTTTCAGAAAAAGTACGAGGATACTAATTTTTTAACTTATAAAGAATGAATGGATTTTTACGATTTCATAATAGCATATTTGCATGAAAATTACTCTAAAATATTTCATGATTATATTTTTAAAAAATATTTTCCTTTAAAATTGTCTGGCATTTTGAGAAAAGAAAATGATTTTCAAGAAGAAAGGATATTTTCTTTAAGAATTCATTTCAAGTTTTTTATCACAACTATTTTCCTTCTAAGATGATATTATTTAATATGGTTATGTTTAAAGTATAATTTACCTATTATTTACAAGGTTTGATTTGGTTCGTGATAAAACTATATACATTTTTTTATATGGTTTAGGTTATGATGAGATGATGTTTACGAAACCTGTTTTATTCATTGGGTTATGATGAATGATTCATGTTCATTTTGGGGGAATTGTAAGAATGATTTCATTATGAGATGGGTTGGACCTATATCTCCTTTCAATACATTGGGTAAATATTTATATCTCATGAGATAGACATGGATGTAATGGAAAGTAAATCTTGTTTGGTGATACAGGGCTAGAACGTCAAGTAAACCTAGTTCAGTAATGGATTTTTTCCGCTATGATGGTCTTGGCAGTAATGTCTTGGTTACTAGGGAAATCATATTTTGTTCTTGATGGTTTAGAAAAACTCCTTTTATTATTACCATGATATTTTATCATGACTTTGGTTCCTTTATGATTTATGCCTTACATACTTCCATAATTTATGTCATTACTCAATATTTTGATGTTTAAATTTTATGTTCATGTTTTACGTTAAAATTTTTATGGTTTGTTTTATGTTCCGCTGAGCATTTGAGCTCACCCTTTCGATGTTTTCATTTCCCCAGGATATAAATAATGGTTTTTGTTAAGAAAACAAAAGGGGAATATCATTATGGGAGATGTTTAAGATCTTTCCCCATGATTAGAAGATTATGTTACGAGTTTTCAAAGACACTAAACTAATAAAGTCTTTGGGAATATGTTTGCGTCATGTATTATGTTTTCATCAAAATCAATGTAATTTCCATGTATGTTAAGCTTGGGTCTCCATAGTTTGTATGAAAGAAAAGGATTATTTATCCTTTAGGGACTAGGTTGGGAAAACATTATTGAGATCCCTACAGATATTTCTAATGTATGTCTAGGGATGTCCCTAATGTTAAGTATAAGTATAGGTTACTGTCCAAGGATTATAATTACAATCATGGAAAATATAGGATTAACTCTAAGATGATAGAGATTTAAAGTATCCCCATTGATTATGTTGTTTTCCTAGTATGATTTTTCCTCTCACACTATTCTTTGTATGTTTTAGTCAATGGAGTGAACTAAAAGGAATTGGGTGAACATTGAATCTGATGAACATATTGGTGACTATGTGCAACAAATTTTTTTAATGACTAAAGTGAATGATGTTGTGATTATTCCAAATCAGTCATCATGGTATATTATTAAAAAGGTGAACTTTAGTGTTTTTCCTAAGTCGTTTAATAATAGGAAGATAGATTTTCATGCATGTTATCATAGTGAGGAACATAGAGGAAATAAGATTAAGCTTCCTACATATCAAGAAAAAGGGAAAAATAATCTTGGGGAATACCTCAAATGAATAGGAAGATGTTATCTGTGGGAGGAAAAGGGTCATAGAGTGATAGAATATCATGGAGTTCAATGTATTATCTGTGGAGAACATGGTCATTCCCCAACTCAAAGTCATGAATGAAGAGGTTACTTCTAAATTGAAGAAGGACCTATTCCATGACAATCATTGAATATGATGGATTTAAGGGTTTATGTATTGTAATTTAAGAATAATGTGGTTGAGGTACTTTTATGGTGTATTGGAATATCTATGTATTGGTCTATTTTGGTTTCCATAATTATATGGTACCCGTAACAGTGAAAAATGAATGAATTTTTTTAGAAAGTAGATGATATGAACCTAATTAATGGATAAGGAGAAAATAATATGTTTGATAGTATTAATGATCTCATGATTGATAAAAGGAAAAAGTGATATCATTGTTTGAGTATATAGAATTTTTGGTACATTAGGTGTATTGAAAGATTTAATTTTGATGGAATTCAGGATGTCACTAAGATTCTACATAATTTATGTTATTATGATATTTCATGAGGATTCATGATGAAGTCCTTAAATTATTTAGAATGTGACCAACAAGATATATCTTATGATATATGGGGGATAAATGTTGGTATTCACATGCATGTTATATTACCATTCTAGTAATTGTTTTATTTGTACTGTGAGATTGGATATAATAATTTGGGACAAGCATAAAGGATGGAATGTATTATGTTGGAAATCAGGTAGTATTGTTTAATTATAGAACATTTTTTATTGTTATTATTTTGGTAATGTTATAATAGAATAATTTTAGAAAAAGGAAAACCCATAGGATGGGCGACAACCCATTGTTTCGAACATGGCTACAGTAATCAAACCAACAATTAATGTGAGATGTGCCTTTATTGCCTACCACTAGCCTACAAGAAGTCCCTGGTTAGTAGAAATTAGATTCATTTTATTAGGCGGTATGACAGAGGAATTATAAGTCTATTTTTGGAACCATATACAATTAATCTCATCATAGATTGACTTAGGTATATTTAATAACTTCTTTTAACCCTTTTTTAATAGTGATGGATTAAATAAACTATCTTTCTATTGCATGATCTGCTAACACGTCAATAATAATAAAATTAAACATCATTTCTTTTAATAAGAGATGAAGTTAAAATTGGTCATGGAATGACCAATAATGATATTATACTAAATTCAAGTAAGTTTTTCCCCTTATGCAGTAATTCATCAGCTTTAGGGAAATGATCTTGAAAACCAAAAATTTTGTCCTAGTACTGACATATCCAGTGAATCATATGGTACCTTAGATCATCCAAAATTTATGACTTTGTGATTGTTGGATTTTTCATAGCCATGTTCTCTACCACTCATCATCAGAACATGATGGGTAGATTTCTATTACATATCCAGGTTTTCACATATATTCTCCTATATGGAAACCCAGTGATTAGTTAACTTGGGTAATTTTTATGTTTCTTTCATTACTTATTAAAATAGAGTTTTAGTATTCCTTTTTGCAATGTGGGTTTCTATGAAATAAACTTTCATGTAGTAAACCATTTATAACCCCAACAAATTTCGAGGGAGAAATTCATTTTATGGGGGTAGAATGTCACACCACGAGATTTTATGATAGATATTCAATTAATTTATTGGATGTCTTGTGTTTTACTCACAACAAGAATAGATTTCACTATACACAACACCATATTAGCTTGCTCTATACCCAACACTATTCATGGCTCATGTAACAGACAATTTCATGTTCATTTGGTAGAAATAATTCTCTGCAAAATTGAGTCTAGATTTTGTTCAATGTATAAATGAACAACATATGGATTATGTTATACATAGCACCAATGAAATATTTCACTATTTGCAACACTGATTTGGATTTCGTTACACATAATAGCGACATTCTTTGATAGCTTGCCTTGTACGAGATACTGTGTTTCACTAAACAATGATATATTTTCATATTATTATTTAAATGGGATATAAACTAGACATTATGAATAGTATTAACTACATTTTTAATTTTATATAACATTATCATTCATCTTACTCATGATATGAGAACAAAATCATTTTTTATAATAAATGAATTATTTTTTTCAAAAAAAGAATTTTCCACCTTTTGATGAAAAACCCATTTTAATTATAGTTTTTGACATGTTTATAATTTCAAATTGACCAATTAAACTTATTATTTTGAATTAGGATATAAAAATTTACGTTGGATAAATTTTTGATACTTTAATGATAGGTTCTGTATTTTGATGAGTAGTAAAAATATGCTAAATTTTACTAAAAAAACTTTTTTCCTCAAGATAATTTATATAGTTAAATTTTAATAATTAATGGTTTTATAATATACATTGAATATATTTTTACCATTTCATATAATGTATCTCATTATCAGTAATTTCACATTGAATTCATAAGTAATTTTTTTTAATCTTTTGCAATATTTTAAACAAAAACCCATTTGTTTGGACAACAAGATTAATTTTAACTTAATTACTGCAAATTTTTTGTTTTGAATTTGGAAAAATAGATTCAATATTTGGAATCATAAGGAATAAATTTTGTTAATAGGCTACTTTTTATTTTTTGGCATTATGAATAGGTACTATGGTAAATTTTATTTACCATAATTAAAGGTAAATTATGTAATTAAGTTAAAACGTAATGTAATAAGATTACCCTAACACTTGTCTTAATATAATAGGATGATAATATTTTTTCCTAAAACTTACTTGGGTTGAAATGTATTTTATTTTAACCCATTTTGATGTGATTAAGACATCTAATTTATTTTATTTAATGGAAAGTGAAATATTTCTCACTCAAACTTTAATAATTAAATTATTTTAACAATAAGGTTATACAGAATATAAATTCAATTTTATATCTTCATTTAAAATATAAAATGTTTCTCCTTATAATAGTAATTTATTTTTAATTTTTAGGTGATATATAATTACCTTAATTTCTTATACATTAATGATGCATAAATTTTTAATTTAAAGAAAAATCAATAATATTGTTTTTATTAAACTAATAATACCCATAAAAGGCACAAAAACACGACCCAAAATTAATGGTTGAGTATAGATAAACCATAAGCATACAAGGGTCGACTTGTTGATCATTTGTAGCCTTTTAAAAGTTATTATGACAGTTATATTATTTTATTTTAAATTAGTTCAAAGTAGTCACCTTTATAATTTAATAAAGATAACATTTTAAAAGTTGGGATTTTTAGAAGATAATTTTGACTTAAAGTATTTTATAAAGGATAGTAGATTTATATTCATTATAGTATTTTTTTTTAATTTCTATGCAACAAATATGTATATTAAATACTTATTTAAAAATGTTGTCGTAATTATTTTATTAAGAGAAATATCAAATAAATGGTTTTAAAAATATTAAAATAAATATTATATGAACTAATTAATGTGCTCCATGAATTTTTTAGATGCATAATAAATGTTTTTAATCTATTAAATATTTTCTTGGAATCTATCTTCAATATGGATTTTATTTAAATTCAAACAAATGAATAGTGTTAAATTTACACTATTGATATTTTATAAAATTAGTATTTTATTAAATTGATTAAAACACACAAAAAATATTTACAAATTAAAAATCAAAATTATAAGGTCGAAAATGTCATTATGTATCCAAATTTGGACAATTAACAACACATAAGTAAGTATTAATAACCATTTAAAATTTAGAATATTTTTACCACAAATAAAATTAAATAGATTAAATGATGATAAATCAAAAAGATATAGTTTAAACTAAAATAAAAACATGTATAAATTTTATGTTTTGAAGCTATTAAAACCCTATATCATCTCATCTTTGAAATTGAGTCATTTTGGAGGGTTTTGAGTTGGTTTTGAGTTTATTATAAATTATTATTTTTGAGGTTTCCAAAAATGCCCATCTCCTCTCTTATAAAAGGGAACCTCTTCCCGCTCCTATTTAATCCAATTTTGAGCCCTAAAACTCAGCCAAAACCTATCCATTTCTGTTATCAACTTCTATAAGAACATACTAGATGGCCTGGTCTTATTCAAAGACCATCTTTAATTCCCAAAGATGAAGTTTAGAAGAGGCACATCGAAGAAGAGGTAATATCCTTTACCGATTATTTCAAAATTATTTATTCTTCTACTTCCTCTATATGATTTGTTTAATTATTAAGTAATAAATCTAGTACCAATTGTATATGGATATGTTATTATGAATATGAAACAACCATATTTCATATTTTATTGATCCTATGAAAAAAACGACCACGCGAGCGTACACACGTCCTATAGTCTCCACGTTGTGGTGTAATCTTTTTTCATCACCAACATACTTGGATGGGTATAATTATGGAAGAAATAAGTATATATTATTATATTAAAGTTATATTGATTCTTAAATCATCATTATAAAATAATTTTCATATATTTCCTATTTTTATCATTATTAAGGTTTATTTAAGTTACTCGACATGTAGGTTCATTTCAATTAATGTAATAACATCAAGAATTTGCTGAAGTGGCTATATATTCCTACTAAATTCATGTAATTTAATAAAATAAATTATGTGTATCTATTCATCATATGTTTTCCTATGCGTAGAATCCTGAAAAATTTGGTGCGACACAACTTCAGTTTGCTCATAGTGAAAGTTTATTTTAGCTCCAAAATTCAATCATTTTTACTCCCTTTTAAATGAGAGTTCATATCGTTCCATAAAAAATAAAACATGTATAACTATTAAAAACATAATGAATAATCAATTAATTAAGGAAATAAATACAATAAAAAATTAAAATATATGCATGAAATACAGTCATCAGGTTTTTTCTTGAATAAGTGAAGGGGAGAAAATTGGTAGAGCTCATTTTTTTAAAAAAGGTCAATAGAATGTGAAAGGAATGTAGAAAACTTCAATGATATAGTTTTTTGTCTCTATATATAGTTTTGAGTGATCAGTTGGAAGACCATCTTTTGGTATGGCGTCTATGTCTAAGGATCAAGTGTTGTCTTCATTTTTCTATGAAAGCCTTAGAGGGATTCTTAAGGTAGTTGATAGTCTAGTTTGGTTTTGTTCTTTTAAAGGATCCACAACTAGTGTGTATCATGAACTAGAGGAAATTGTTATGGAATAATATCATTTCTCATTTCCTACTTCTTATTAGATGAACCAATCACAGATTTGTTTCTAGTGTTGTTGGTTAGGGAATTCTAATCCATCTTGATGTAATTCCCCATATAATTATTGACCATGTGGCATCTCATGATTTTAGAAGAGTGTGTTTTTTCTAGGTATCATCATCTCCAATATATGGTCCAAAAATGCTTCATGATATTGGATATCTAGTCATTGGTCTCAGAGAGAATCTCTTTATGTAGTTCATGAGTTTCTAACTATAAGTAATATACATCCAAAATGTTGCATTTGATGTCAGAGTATAGGACATTAACTTTTTCCACGATTTTCATTTTTTTCGTGGGAACATTTCATTTTTTATATTGTTATTTCCCCTTTCCTATTATTTCATTTGTTGTTCCTTGTGGACGTGAACTCTTAAATGATTATTGTTCCTTTTGATCAGTATTTATTTTTGGGTGGTGCTCATTTGGAGAAGCATGTATCTTTAGAAATTATGTATTATGTATTGGCCAAGTGTCTTGTTTGAGTTTCAATTGTTATACCCATGTCGTGTTGGTGTGTGGTTTCATTAAGATTTATTACTTGTTCAACCAATGTACTGAATTATTTCTCAAATCGTGGGTATACATACACTAGATCTTATCATTATTAATTTCTATAGGTATGGTTGTTTTTGAAATATGGAGTCAAATGTTCACACTAGATGTCTCTAGTATTAGTTGGTTTTTCCATTTGATTGGAGGTTTTTCACCATAAGTTCATATTGTGAGTATGATATACCAGTTCGGTTTTGATATTTTGGCCTCCATTTTGGTTATTTTTCATTGATTTTAGTCATATATGGGATTTTATTTTTGGAGTTTCTTCTAAAGGGTTGAAGAGTAATGTTTTTTAATATATTTAATCTCTGTTAGTATCTTGGGGATGAAATACTTTAATGGCGAGGAGAAATGTCACACCCTGGGTTTTGTTTTTCAGTTTTTTCATTTCATTTTTTTCTCTCCCCTTTTTTCTACTATTCTTTTGGTATTGTTTTCCCTTATAAAGATTATTTTTTTGAAAGTGGATGGGGTGTTCATGGTTCGTTCACAATTAGTTTAAATTGTGCACCATCAGCCATGAAAACTTTGTGTCATGAATATTGGCTCTCTCTAGACCTCATAACTAGTTGAATGGTTGTGCGCCCCCACACTGCAGCCATGTAGTCTCAAAAAGTGGTGATCATATGGTTGGGGTATGGTCTAGAAGATAGTGAATCCAAACTATATTTCCCACACAAAGTTAAAAAATAATGATGATAATAATAATATAATAATCACTACTATTATGAGGATGATATTGACAATGGTGATGATGATGATAATGATCATAATTATTAATCCTTTAGTTGGTTTCTCTTACCATCCTTATGCATACCCTTCTCATATCTTCCATGGAAGACCCACCCACATGGACCCATCCCTTCATTTCTATGGCCTCCCTCAACTCCTCCAATTCATGGTCATTTTTCTTCCTAATCTTGGGTGAGATATTCCCTAGTAATATCCCCATATTCTCCTCCTCATTATTTCCTCCAATTCATTTTGTCTTATTTTTGTCCATGAGGTTCATGTGAACTATTCAAAATGTAAACATATTTTGGGTGTTCTGTTTTTTTATTCTTAGTTCTTAGGGTTCATGGGGATATGTTAAGGTTATTTCTAGTCATGATCATTGAAGTATGTGGGGTTTACATTATAATAATGTAGGATTTATTCTATTTATATTATTTAAAACAATGATAAATCATTATTTTATAAGTTTTGTGTTTCTTATATTGTTTCTAGTATACGTTTTTCCATCATTCATAAAAGAGGATTAAACACATATACTTGATTAAGATAAATATATATATAAACTCTTTTTAAATATTTTGTTATTATAAGGGGAATTTTTTTATTCTATCTCGGGGTATGTATGTGTATATATAGGTTCATGTGTGTGTAATTGTAAAAGAGATATATTGTTCACCAGATTCCTTTTGGCACACTCTTACTTCCATTGATCACATTGATGTAGATTAACATTCTCATCATCATAGGAGACATGCTTTGTGGTTGGTTCCTTTTTTCAAATCCATTAAATTGAATTCCTTGATTTCTTGAGTTGTTTAAATGTGTATTTTTTTTAATTATTTTGTTTTTGTGTGATATGTGAATTAGTTATGGACTGTGTAAATTTGTTTTTCTTGTTTTACATAATTTACCTATGCTTCCTATATGGGTATTTTTTTAAAACATTTTTAAACATTTTTTCAAAAGGTATGGTATCATAAAATCTAAATTGGTTTTCTAAATGATATCTAAATTTAAAAGTGGAATATACCCAATTTTGTTTTCTTAAAGTGATGACACCCAGGTAAAACCTTTAAATTTTTTATGAAATTTGAATCCTCTATTAATTAAATAACTATTGAAATGGAAATGTGATATGTGTGTGTTAAATGAGGTGTATGTAATGTGTTCCCTATGAGGGGATTGTGACTTTATTATGTACCTTGAAAAGGGGTTTCACTTGAGGTGAGTGTTTGGATGTTAAATAGTGATTTTTTTATTTTGGTATGAAATTTATGCTATATTTTTATATAGTAGTTTAATAATACTGAACACTATTTGTTAATATTTTTCCATCTTATATATTTAGGTGGGAGCCTTAGGCCCACAAGCTTCACTAGTGTTTTTTATGAAATGACTAGTGTCCCTGATTGGATAAACTAACCACTTTTGGGATGTACCCATCGGTATTCTATTGGGGGAATTATCCACTATTATGGTAGTAATTGACGATATCTTGTACCTGTAGATATTTAATTTTGGGATTATTATTAGGCTTTTCTCTTGGGATGTCTCGAAAAACAACCTTGTTCTCATGAAACTAGTTTTACATGTAAGCTACTTTCCCTGTTTTTGGGTGTTTTTAATATGTATAATTTATGTCTTTTTCCAATTGTAGAACCAATTTTAGAACTATTTACTCTTAGAGTGATGTCATTTGATATGTTTCTAACGATTAAATTTTTTTTGAAAATTGTTTTAGGAAAAGTGATTGAGATTGATTTACATAAAATAGAAACCTATTACTTGTTTTTGAACAGAAGTAAAGACCTTACTTTTATATACATATTATTTTCGGGCTAGTATTATATAGATTTCTCATTTAAGGAAATTAATGTAGATTCATTTATTTTTGCACATCTGCTAATATTTACTAATCATGCCTGTACATGTATCATCATTTTTAACTTCTAGAGATGATTCTATACCAATCTTAGTTTCTGTGGAGCGATGTTGGTTTAGTGGATGATGGTGGCCCAATAGGTTACATGGAGGTACATCTAGTTTACTTCCTTCTAAAAAATGTTTTTTACTATTTTAATGTTATTTTTTTATTTTCCATTCATATAATGGACGTAATATTCCCATTTAAATTAATTTTATGGTTGATAATAGTTTATGGCCCATAAGGAGTTAGAATTCCTCTCAGGCCCTATTACGGGATGACTTGAGTCACTGGTTTAGGGTTGACAGAGGATGGTTCATGAAAAAATTATATTAAATGCGTCATTTAGTATTTATTATATTTTTATATTTGAGATATTATTATAAGGGAAAAGGAGCTAGGTCATTGGTCGATTCCCAATCACTACCACTCATGATGAGAATTTATCCACCAAGGGTAGTTGGGTTTTGAATCATTATTTTTTGTTTTTATTTTATGATATTAATTTTTTTTAGATTAATGGGATTATAAATATTGGGGGATGATATTGGATGTTATATAGTTCTACACTATTAGATTAAATGGAATAATGATCTTTGTAGATCTTGAGTTCATTTATCAATATTCTTTCAGGGGTTCGTGATTTCCCAATTCGTGGTCTAACAAACAATGTTAATGGGTTATTCTTGAAAATTATTTCATAATTTCAATTATTTTTGTGTGGGTGATGGTACAATATGACTTTGGTTGGTGTTACTGAATTTTTAGTGATTTTGTTTTTGAAAATGGTTTTTGGAGTAACAAATTTGCGTTTTAAAAAGGCAAAAAAGCTTATTTTCTTATGGTAATTTTGGATTCAAATGGGAAGTGGAAGTGTTGATTTGTCTTTAGAAGTAAATATGTTGGAAGTGATTTTATCCAAGAGAACATAAAATGGAAAAATATATTGAAATATGGGTTTTGTTTTTATGATTGTTATGAAAGTGGAAAGTAATTTTAATTTCAAAATGTGGAATAGAATTTAAAAATGGTGGAATGTGGAAATTTGGATTTTTTTAATATTTTTTTCTTGTTTTGTGTTGATTTATTATTATTTTTTGGTTGAGATTTAATATTGTTTTGTTTTTTTCTTGATGTTTGACTTATGTAATTAGTAGTTGGTTTTGAATATTAAATGGTCATGTTATAGTAATATGATGGCTTGGATTTGTGAATTACATTGTTTTGAATATTTCAAATTGAAAGCCCCTGATGGTTTCTAAGGAGTCTCTTCCTATTGTTGGGCCAACCCTATATACTAGTGGAGTGACGATGATAAACAATTTGAAATTTTATCCCTCCCTCCATAGTAATTTAGTTGTGTTAGATGATGTGGATTATCATGATGATGTTGAGGGAGACCTCATGTATTTGGGAAATATATATTTCATAAGGTTGTGAGTTATTATGTGTATGTTGAAGGACTAGGACTGGGCCAATTGAATGTGACCATTCCATCCTCATTTTGAGTTTGTATTTCTTGGGTGATCATCGAGACCAAATCCATTCAATGTTTTATACATTAGTAAGTGAAAGGGAAGAAAGTGTTTGTTATGATAGATTTTCATCTAGGTCAATAAAGGATGAATTGGTGTGTTGAAAATTTCAATGGGAAAGTTTCCTTTTATTTATTGATAGTGTTGAGTAATATGTTGGGTGATACATTGTTTCATGTGGGTATTTCCTCAGGGGATCTAGGATCACATTCTTTTTTATGTTAATTCCTTAGTGGGTATCCAATGATACTTGATATCACAGTTTCTTTTACCTCTCATAAACATTCCACATCCGACGATGAGTGTGAACAGAAGAAAACTATACTGGACTAACATCCTTTTTCAGTTCTTGTTTCTCATCAGAAGACCAATGACTCATTTGGTTTCAGTTTTTTTTTTGTTTCAGATTTCATAAGCCATCTTATTGTAAGTCCCCAAAGTATTTTTTATGGGGTGGAATCTCATAATAACATAAGAGAGATTCTCTTCTAGGTATTATAATCTCCTAACTATATTTAAAAATTATATTCAAGAAACCATTGACCAAGCCATAGGTATCAGAGTGAATATTTTCATATAGTGACTGAGCTTATAGGTGTGGTGGATGTATGTTCAAAAGGTTTTCTCTAAAAAAAGAGTGGATATAATTAATTTTCCCTCTACACTAGTTTTCAGGTCACGAGAACCCTATGTTTTGGAGATCCTATTGTACTCCTTCCTAAAATTTTAGTGGTTTTGATTTATGGATGTGAACTCGTAATTTCATATACTTCATTTTATCTAGGTTTAGTTTTTTGGGTGGTGCTCCATTGTAGATGCATTTGTTGTGAAAAATTATGAATTGTGTCTTTGTCAAGTTCCAAGTTCATGTTTCTAGGGTTCATCTATTTTTGGGTTGTTTATTGGTTTTAGTGAGTATTAATATTATTTTAACTTATTTTATGGGGTATTTTTTTATTGTGGGGAGACACAGTAGGGATATTGTCCTTGTTGTTTTATCAAGATATGATTTGGTGTCACTTGTCGAGTTGAAAGGTCATAGTAGATGCCGCCAGTCATGGTTATTTGTTATCATCGAATTGGAGGTTGTTTTCCAGGTGTTCTCCTTGTGAGTTTATGGAACATATTTGGATTTTATATTTTGGTTTGAGCTCTGATAATTTTTTAGTTTCAGTTTGGGTTTGTGATTTTTATTCCATATCTATAATTTGGGGTTATAAAGTTCCATTTATTGATATTATTTAAAATTGGGATACCTTATATGGGTAGAAGTTTTTTAATGGTTGGGAAAACATCCCAGCCAAGGTGTGGTTTTGTTTTGTTGTAATTTTTTTTATCCCCTCCTATTTTTTCGATTGTAATATTGGGTATTTCTCCCTAAGATAGAATAATTTCTGGAAAGTAGGTGGGATGCACACAGTTGGTGTATGATTAGTAGAACGAATTAACTATCCCCTTGAAAACCTTGTCGCCTTGATTGCAGGAATGTCTGGACCGTAAGGCTGGGAACAAAGCCATGCACCATTACCATACTGCCGTATAGATTGAACAGGTAAAAAGGGGTTTAAATAATCATAATTATTACAATTATTATTATGATATTAATGATGATGATTAGTAATATTATTAAACCCTTAAGGGGTTATTCTCCCCCCATAAGAACCTATTTTCCCTCCTCTATCTCATAGTATCCGCACCCCTATGCCCCTTCCCTTGGCATTCATAGCCTCCACCCACTCCACCATTTCATGATAGCTTTATTCCTGATCTTGGGTGTGATCTCCCCTAGTAAGATACTCCTCAACTATTCCTATTTGTTCACATTTTCTTTTGGTTTTATTTTGTTCTATGTGGTGCACATAACCATTTTGGATGATCAAATTATTTTGGGTATTTTATGTATTGATTAATTTTTTAGGATTAATTGGGATAAGTTAATTTTAGTTATATTCACTATCATTTATGGTAGTGGGTTCAACAACAGGATTAGGGACGATATTTTATTTTATTTTATTTCCAAAATTTAATTAGTGCTTTTGGAATTGTTTCAGTTAGTTATATTTTTTATATTGTATGTTGGAACAATAATTGTGAAGGTGGGTTACACACATATAAATGGGTAAGGAATATATATATCATCCTTTTATATATTCCCTCATGGTGGGGGAAATATTTTCATTAAATCAGTGGGTATATATATATATATATAAATGTTTATACGTGTGCATGTATATGAGATGTATTTTCTATGTTAGAATCCTTTACGGTCACCTTTGATTTCATAGATCAAAATGAAGTGGATTTGGGTTTCCATTATCATGGGAAGCATGGTATGGGGAATGTTCCCTATATTCAAGCATTCTATTTGAATTTATTGATTTCTTTATTGGTTTAATGAGTATTTTTATTTTGATTTATTATATATGTGTTGTTACAATTAGTTATGGCCCTTGGAAATGTTCTTCATTTATTTTAAATAATTTACCTAATCTTAAAACATGGGTCTTTCTTGTTTGAACAAGGTTATAATCATTTAATAAAATTAATAGTATCTGAAATTCTTAAGAGGGTTTGTGAATGATTTCTAAAATGAAAAGTGGAAATTCCCAAAGGTGTTTTAGTAATGTGATGAGGCCCAATTAGGTCCATCAGCTGTTTTATGAAATTTTTGACCCATCTTAAGGCATTCACCATTTTAATTTTAATTTGATATATTTTTGTAAAATTCAGGGTATAAAATCTGTTTTGGGTGACTGGATTGATCATTGTTTATGTGGATTTAAAAGGTAGTATTTTAGAGGTGAGATAGGGAATTTATTTATTTTCTTATGAAATTAATTCTCTATATGAATGTAATAGTTTTAAAAAAATCAAATCCTTTTATTATTAATGGGAATACATGGGTAATTATATACGGGCCTTAGGTAGACATTCTAGAATATTTGAGATTACACATCGGTTAAGGGACCTATGTTGAAAACCAAACTACTTTGGGTATGTACTCCTCAGTTAGGCCACTATGTGTTTCATCAACTCTTAAGGAAGTGTTTGATGATATACAACACTAGTAGATATTGATTAGGTGACATGTAATAGAGGTTTTTACTAGACATTCTCAACCAACAACCAAGATCCCATGACACCCACTTTTCCTGTAATATATCTTTTCCCATTTTGTTGCATAATTATTATATGGATGATGGTCTTATTTTCAATATTATTGAAACTGTTTTAGAACCATTCACACTTATAGTAGTGTAATTAGATATATTTTTTATTCTAATAATTTTTTCAAATTAGGTTAGAAAAAGTTATTGATGTAGTTTTACATAAAATTTATTCTTATTACTTGTTCTGGAAAAAAATATGAAAAAATTACTTTTACATATAATATTTTCAAATTCTAATGACTTGGATTTCTCATTTACAGTAATGAAAATATATTAGTTTACTTCAAAATGAATATTGAGTTTTAATAATCACACAAATACCTATACCTTTTATTTTAGCTTCTAGGGTAGGTTTATGCTCTTTCTTAGTAACCGTTGATAGATAATGGGATGATGGTGACTCAGGAGGTCACATTGAGGTATTTATAGTTTATTTCACTATTCCAGAAGTATTTATTTTGAGCATTAAGATTTTATTTATTTATTTTCCTATAATTAGTTGAATAATCCATTTCCACATAAATTACAATGATTCCACACACATGTTTCTGACACAAGAGGATTCGTAATGGCTCTTTGGCATTGATGTGGGCCAGATCTAGTGAGTAGTTCTAGTAATATTGAGTTGGTTGGTGAAATATTAATAGGGAGGCGCTTATTTACCATCATCATGACCTTTACGTACTATACTGGTGACCCTCTCATTTCATGAAAATTTTAAATTATTTCCACTAACCTCTACAGATCGGCATGGTGACCCTTATAAATTGTTCTAGTTATGTTTACATATTGTCCTGGAAACCCTTACATATTTTCCTAGTTACTTTTATGTATTATACTTGATACCTTTACATGTTAGAATAGTTTATTTCATGTATTGGTGATGTTACATGATGTATCATATAGCTTACAATCACATATTATTCTAGTTACCTTTACGTATCAGAAAATTTTCATTTTCATAGACCATATCTTCTTAACATTAAATGAATCATATTTATCACATAAATAATTTGAATTAATATTACAGATAACTTCATCTAACCTTATGTAATATATTATAGATAAAATAAATTACAATTTTATAGAATTTAAATTACATGGAACTGATTACCATTACATGTTAGTTTTTTGTTAACCTTACTTATGAGACTTTACCATTTCTCTTAAAATTGAAAATCTATACACATATCACTTGAATTAAACAAAAAAATCTCAAAAAATCATCATGATATGTCAACATCATCCTAAAAGGTTCAAACATACAAACACCTATACCGTAGAAACATATAACTTCACACTAACCAATAAAATATCATCTCTTGTTCTTGTGTTCTAATTCCATCAAGGTAATAGTAATGCTTCCTCAAAATCCATAATATGTTTATTTTTTGTATGATATCCCACTTCACTTATTATTCCTTGTTTCAATGTATTCCATAATATTTTAATGTCTCCCTTCACCGTCATTATTTTAACATAGATCCAATTAGAATTGACATAAAATAAAATCCACATCCTCTTGTTGCATCATTATATCTAAATAGATTTTGTTATCAATTCTACCATTAATACAAATTCATCATGTAAATTCATTTATACAAAAAAAAAATTATATGTAAATTTATAGTTAATTTACTTCTCTCTCTTTGGAAATGAAATTAATATGTCTTCCAATAATTTTTTTATTTTCATTCTCTACCCCTTTATCATATAATTATATAGGGATATCAAATAAGATATACACCGCAATAACAATTACATTATTTTCTATATACATTCAATGATGTCTATTAGTGTTTGATTGCAAAATTCAATTTTTTTTTTAATTTTTGAAAATTAGATTTTTATAAATAACTTGTGGCCCTATTAACAACTCTCTAAAATTTAGGTTATACCTCAAAAGTGTATTCATTGAACCATTGTATCTTTTACCACTGGGGAAAATGCATATTATTCATTTCTATCTTGATAAACTTTCTAAATAGAAATAGTTATAAATTTTCAAACATCGTGATCTAAACCACTACCTATATATAGCCACATTTTATTTAAATATTTTAAATGATTAAAAATACCATATGAGAGTGAGTAATCATAAAATAAAT
Source organism: Viscum album (assembly GCA_963277665.1). Classification (NCBI taxonomy): domain Eukaryota; kingdom Viridiplantae; phylum Streptophyta; class Magnoliopsida; order Santalales; family Viscaceae; genus Viscum; species Viscum album. The sequence goes on from OY728152.1 coordinate 28,709,724, forward strand.
TAAGCCTACTGAGTTATATATCAATGTATGAAATATTAGTATAATTGAATAATATAAATTCTATCTATTTCACACTTTTAATTCAAAATAAACTCAAAAATTGAACCTTTTAGTTCATTTAAATTTTATCCTATGATCTAAAACACACATATTTATGAACATTAGTGAATAAAGAGTAATGTACAATGTGTTTTAGTCATACTATATTTTGAGCCAACTGATATAACATCTTTATGATAAACATGTAATGCCCCTTGATCCCCATGAAAATCCCTTTATTTAAAGATTTTCTACATTTATTGATGTGGAGAACATGCGATTGAAATATCATAACTAACTCACTTATATTTGTTAAATATCTTTAAAAAGTATTGAAATAATTTTATATATAAGGAAATAGGTTTTTTGTTTTAGAACATTCCTTCTTATAGATTTAGATATGTTCCAAAATATTCATTTCATACCAGATTTTCAACACATGAAAAAATAAACTGGAATTATATTAATGTTGTTTTTTATTCCCTTTTAGTTTTCTAATCCTTCTTTTAGAGGCCTGATACAACTTTAGATTATGCAAGATATCATTTTATTACCACTGATGTTGGATTAATTCTAGTGGAAACACTATTTTTTTAACAAATCATAAATTTTAGACTAGGTTTCACATCATTAAATTTTCATAAAATTAGGATGAAATTCCAAATTTATCATTAAAATCAATTTTTTTTTCTCAATAACACCTACTGGTTCATGTTGGGACACGATTCTATTTGAACCTTTCATCTATGCCTAATATTGTGACACCCTCTATGGAAAAAAATATTTTTAAGACACTTTTTTAGATGATTAATAAATTAATTTCACGCATAATATGATCCCAAAAGACCATGAATCGATATGTATTAAAGAAAATAGGTATATAGAATAAAAAATTTCAGGAGGAGTATAATGAAATTATAGAAAACTAACTTATATTCTCTTCAATTTCCATTATTCTTGTAAAGTTGAATGAGATAAACTAGGGACATTAATAAGAATAGTGTGAGCTATTAATCACAATAAGGGAATAAAAAAATATCATATCGAAAATAATTGAATGTTAGCCAAGACACATACCAAGGTATAATAAAAGGTGTGATAATAATAATCACAATCAATGAGGCATGATATAACATGATAGAACTAATAAAACATGGTATTGTTGCAACAACATTAAACATGGAATAAGCATAAGTTATATATAACTACCAAGAAAAATTAAGATGGTGGAAAAGTTCCATAATGGATTAGTTTTACTACCAAATCCCATACATGGTGTCTATTGAGAATAAATCACTACCCAAAGAATTAGAGGGCTATATAATTCTCAACCAACTAGTCACATGAATATCATGTATATGCATAAGGGTCCCACAAAGATCATTCAAAATGAGATCATATTTAATCATAATTAATACACTGATTAAGGAGTACAGGTGAAACACATGGGCGTACCAAATAAATGATGTATAATTACATATATTTTAATTCCATTTAGTGGAAATAAGGATAGGTATTATCTACACAAATGTTTAGAATGTAAATTCATAGGGAAATGTTTTCAGTATAATCAGGGAACATAAAGGTTTTATAGGAGGCTTGAGTCTGAGTGAAACATGTATCTTATCACCTTATAATTATAAAGAAACTTGTATGGATGTGTGAAATAAATATCCCAATATGAATAATTTGAAATTAAGGAGAAAAATGTAAATAATTTTCTTGAATAAAGTGGAGAATGGGGGGATCCCTTACATTTAGGGGATGATAATAAATACCTGGAAAGTAATTACTAACATCTTAAGGGAACATTGGGGGGGGGGGGTATAGATATGAAATAGAGTAATAATTCTATTCTAAAATAGTTTTGAGTGAAGTGTAATGGTAGGCTGGGTCGGTTTATATTGAATAATAGTAGAAAATTTATTATTAATTTCCAAACATAGGTTTTGGACTCTATATGAAAAGGTAATAAAAATAACAAACAATCTCATGGTTTATGACCATCATTTATAAAAAAGTTGTGTTTCTTTAATTATTTTAATTTTTTTAGATCGTAAATAAAAAAAGTTTTTCTCTTCCATATGTGGTAGTGAGTAGTCTTTACATATAATTGGTTTTAAAACTATAAAGATAATATATAGGTTTTTGGAGGATCTATTAAGGGTTTATAGAAATAATAAAATCACCTCAAAACACATTATTTTAATGTTTATACAATATTTGGTTCGTGAATATACATTATAGATTTTTCAATATCACTTAAGGGATTTTATTATGTCATATTATAGACCATATACATACACCATATTAAATTTTCACCCAAAAATTCTATTGTATCTAAAAATTATAAGAAAATCAGTATTGGATATTTTCAATATGATGATTTCAAAAATAATATTTACATTATCCAAAAATTCTATATGTAGGATGATATAAAATTTTAAATAAAAAATCATTATTCATTGATAAATATAATTTTCCATAATAATACTTTTATGACCCTTATAAAATTAATTTTTGACTTTTTAAAATTATATTATTATTATTTTTAATAAATAATATTTTTTAAAAAATTACTTATGGAAAAATTTCTTGAAATCATTAAAATCAGTGTCATGATCAAAATAATATATATTCTAAAAATAAAATTTGTGTGTCATCATATAAAAAATACAATTATAACTCATTATCTAATGTATTATTAAAATTAGATAATATAATAATTGGTTAATTAAAAAAATATAATAATTTCTAGTATTATGGTCTAGATACGTAGCCCTTTATTACAACAGTGAATTCCATAAGGGTATGGTGTGTGATTTTGATATTTTCTTATGAATGATTGACATTCATGGTTTGGTTCATGACCTCGTTGTTATTGAAATTATCCCTACATGGTTTTGATCGTGCTTTATTTATGGATTATTGGATTGTTCTGGGTGATGGGTTAAGCCCAATGTTTCTATCACCCTTATAATTTATAATAAATGGGATTCATTGGGTATCAACCTACTGGTTGAGGATGTTTATAAATTTATCCATGTCAAATAAAATATATCATAACCCTTAGTATAATAATTATAACGGTCACTGTAAAATGGATTTATTAATTGTGTTTATGTTTTTGAATAGTATTTTAAATTTCATAGACCAAATAATGGTCCAAAATTACAAAGGTACTGGATGTGTTTTTGGTAACTACATTATATTAAAACATATTTATTTATTCAAAAATGGAAATTCGTTTATAAATTACTTGGTCGTTACATTCACCCCCCATTAAAAAATTTCACCATAAATATTTTATTTCGTACACTAAAATAGATGATCATACAACTCTTTCATCGCCTCTTGGGATTCCTATGTCGATTCCATAAAGTTGTTGTTCCAACATAATACATTGACCATGTGAGTTTTCTCATTTTGTAGAAATGTGTCTGCACAATCTGGTTTCTTCGCCAACTTATCATCCTATGAAAGATCAATCTTCGATAGCACAATCTCAGATTTATAACATGTTAGGGGAATGGGATGTAATTTTCAGGAGGGATATGTGGTGCAAATCTTTTACTCTAGATAGGTGAATTAGGAATTCTAGATGATAGGTCACTGCTCTACACAGATCAAGGATCTCAAAGGGCCCAGTGTATCTAGAACTATGATTTCCCTTATTCCCAAAAGTCATGTATTTCATCCATTATGATTGTTACATTAGGGAATGATATACTGATCACCAATGTTTCTTGAAAAAAATTGTCTGATTAGATGAGTGTAGTATGTCATTTTTATCTTTTAATGGAGATGTCATTGCTAAATGATTTTATGTTAGGTTTTCAATTTTTTTATCATCCATAGAGACTAAAAATGGTTATCAGATCCATAACTAGGTATAGATGTTCCTTTCAATGGTTGGAAGTATATTTGGTTTTTATGTACAATTCCACACAGGAAATCACATAGGTCTAGAGGATGGGAGGTTAGTCTCATCACACCCTTTTGGGGGAATTGTTTCCTACAGATGGACTATCTTATAGATCTAAGATATGTTTGGTAATCTCTTTAAAATACTGATACATGGACGGTTATGTTACACCTTAGTATTTTGTGTTTTTTTGAATTATTTTAATATTTTAATATTTTTCATTTCATAAAACACTAAATATAGCTTTTGTTATAGGAAATCACTAAGTGTGTCTTACGTTATACGTAACACCATGTCAATATTGTGCAACATGATTGTTTTGATTAGCTTACTCTATATGAATGACTATGTTTGTCTTGTATTATAAAACATTATGAGTACCTTTGATAGATTTTGTTACATTAAAGGTTGAGTTCTTCTGAACAATAAGATAAACTTAATTTTATTGAGAAAATATTATAATAGCCACCACATAGCCGTTGGGATGGATGTAATGAATATGATTAACTAAATTTGAAAATTTTTATTTTCACTTGTATATAAAATAATAATTTTGTTATCAATTATTATAATTGAATGTAATAACTTTTCAAATATAAAGAAATTTCAATTCTAAGAAAACTATTTTTCAATTCACAAACACAATTTTATCTGAATAAATTAAACAACCCACTTTTGATAAATATTTTAATTAAAATTTATATATTATATATTCAATGAATATTTTGTAAACTCATACAATATATTTTTTTGGTACTAGATAACAATTAATCCAATTTTAATAATTTAAAGATGTATTTTTCTAGATGGTAATTTTACCACATTTTAATGGAAACCCCTTTTTCAACCAGATTTTTGACACATTTATAATTTTATTTGGAAAAAATAATATTTATTTTTAGGATATGAATATCCAAATTTCCATCGACTTAATTAATATTATTTTTTATAAGAAGTTTAATTTTATTTTTAAATAGGGAAAAAATGAATTTTAAATCAAAAATGATTTTTCATATAATTTATATATATTGTTCAATTATTTTATTAATTGGATTTTAAGTCAAATTAAATAAATTAGACATAAATTAATCTAATTAAGCTCATTGGAATCAAATTTTATTTTAATTTGGATATAAAAATATACCAAACCATTTAACATTTTTATATTAAAAACATGCATTGTCATCCCATTCATAGGATTAAATTTCAATTAATTTCTACTAATTATATTCTTGAAATTTAGAAAAATGAATTACATATTTGGAATAATAATAATATATAATTTTAAATAAGTTAAAATTATTTTGTTAAAAAAAATATTACTGAATCTAATTAAAATTAATTATAATGATTAAGAGAAAAAAGTAGGTTAACAAATGACTAAACCTTACACTTAACGGCCAAAATGACAAAGAAACTTGTCCAAACTATATTTAATGGAAATATATAAAAATCATCTAACATTTTGATGATGTTTTTAATTATTGGATATAACATTCATAAGAAAAATGTTTGTGGAATTCCCTGTTAAAACTTTAACTAGAATTCCACTCCTCCTCCCATATAAAATGGAACTCACCCATCCCATTTAGTCACACATATCAACACATTTTGTTCTAAAAAATAATACCTTAATACCCTTAAAACATCACTCCATTAATCCTATAATCCTAAATTTGGGCATAATTCCTACCAAGGAATCCCTTTGGGGCAAACCAAGTGGAGTTTCCCAAATAAGAGGTAACATCCTTCTTCAAGATCCATTGTTTTATTTCCATTATCCACCACTGAAAAATATTTTTATTCTATAATAATATAATAAAAATAGTAATATAAATATATTGATATTTTTATCTTTTAATGTCTTTACCTGAACTTACACTCACTTCCATCAAATAGGTAACAATCTTACCTTTCTAGTGTATGGTGAACTACAACCTCATGAAACGATGTAGTTTTTTTTCATTACCACCTATAATGGTTGGGAATTTTGATTTAAAATATAGTTTTATATCATATATATGAATTTTATGATGTATTTATACTTTTTAAATTTTTATATAACATATACATTCTTGCTATCTATTATTTGAAAATGTGATAATTTTTCTTAGGGAAATGTGGACTACAATACTCTCAAAGTGATGTGATTCAATCAAAATATACATAGAATATATTAAGTATGGGTTCCTTAAACTTAGATAAAGTTAATGAAATATTATTTATACTTTAATGATGTTATATATGGACATAAATTTCAATTACTGTTTTTTCAATATGACCAGAAATCTGAAACTACGTTCATGTGTACATATGACCTACTATCTCCATGAATGATGTTTTCGATTTAATTTATATATATATATATTATAAATATTTATATAATGAATATATTTGATATATGAAAAATATTTTACATTCTTATATACATAAATCATGTTTTTTAAGAGGATCATGAATAACAGGTCCAAAAATATACAAAGACTAAGCATATATTGTTGGAATCCTAAAATTAACATGTAATTATTAATAAACAAGTAATATAATGTCATAATAAAATAATATATGGGTTTAGATATAATAATATGGGTTTTTTTAATATTAATAATAAACATTTATTTATTATACAGGAATGATGAACGTGTATGATGAAATTTAAGACTTAAGTTATGGGTTTTCTCATCTCACATTTAGTTTCAGTGACACACAATCCATGTTCCCCACCTATTTCTTATATGTGGTTTGTATACATATACTGGATGTATTCTATTATTATTATAAATAAATTATAGAAATTTATATATCTATTTGGTGATACTACTTTTATTGGTGGTATGTTTCAAATGATACAAAATCGTTAAGAAATTTTGGGTCTATTTTCATTATTTGAGACACATGCCATGTTATGCACCATTAAATCTCTTTGAGGGGTATATAATTAATTTAAAATGATATATAATAAATATATTTATTTTATCAATATTCAATGCTTCCTTTAATGTTATTATTTCTATTCTATGATGATTCAATATAACAAAAGTGGTAACTATTTATTGTTATAATCTACACATTTATCGAGATTGTTTATGATTAGGCTTCCATTAACAACATCATTTTATCTATATCTAAAAAACTGTCATGATTTTTAACCAACAATTATTCATTTTATATCAATTTAATGGTACCATTTCCACTCCTTGTAAGATTGGATAATTATGAAACTATTTTTATGAAAATTTGACATTACTTATCCATTCATTCAAAAATACATGTTCTTTAAAAACAACGTTTTATAAAAAAAATTCCAATATGTTTTAGTTTTATCATATTTTTTTAAATGAAATTTTTACCCACTAATAACCTTTAAAAATGTGTTTAAAATTAACATTATTATGGTTTTTGGATCAAGGCACTCTTCTAAAAATTTATGGTGCAAAAGGAAGGTTGGCGTGTACTAACCTACCTGATGTCATGACCTTCATTTCCTTTATGGTTTCATGGTATGTTTAAAAGTGATATTTTAATGAAATTATTTTAATTATATTATGGAATTTAATTTATTTTGAAATATTTTCCAATAAAATGCATTTTCTATTTTTTCAAAAACTATTTTAAATGATTTTCAAAAAACTATTTGTATGTTTTTAAAAGGTTATTTTCAATTAAAAGGATTTAAATTAAATTGAGGATTATTATATATGTTTTCAATGTATTTTTAAAGAAATATTTTCTCCAATTTTTATCAATATTATTTTATAATTTTTTGGTTAAATTTTTTTATAAAAATGATTTCATTCTTATTTATATGTTTTAAAGGTTATTGTATATAAAAATTGTCTTAAAAATGTTTTGTGTTAAAAAAATTTACAATTAATAAAAGATATTTTAATCTTGAAATTATTTTAAATGATATTTCAATTTTTTTCCATTTTAGAAGTCATCCATTGGTGTTAAATATTATTTTATAGGGAAATTATTTAAAGGGCCCAAACACATTGTTTCTCTGAATGGTTTATGTTTTTGTGGAATAATTTTTAAGAAACCAGTTTCTCTTTAATAGGATATATTATTATGAATGAATTCATTTTCATGGGTTATGTGTTGATGAAATGATTATAAAATATAATTATTTTTCATCGGTTATGATATGATTACATGTTTTTGACACCCGTTTCATTTCATGTGTAATGATACGATTGTTTATGAATTTGATAAACATTTATCTATGATTCCATTATAAGAAGGTTGGGGCCTATATCTCTCTCCTATTATTTGGGTAAATATTTATATCACATTAGATAATAATGGGATTCAAGTGGATGGTCTTGATACACTATCAATGATATTAAATCCCAATGCACAATGTGACGATGGGAAATCCCGATCCACTATGGGAAGATTGGGAAACCTGGTCCACAATGGGAATATGGGGGAACCCCATAACTTACCAAAAAATGATTGTATCTGGGGATTATGGTGTGTCCCTATTAGTAGTTTTATTCCCCAGGATGTTGATAGAAAATATTTTTACAATACACGTTGACTTAGAGGGAATTATATTACATTTTTATGTCTTTTAAACAAATTTTATGCCCTATGCCTAAGATATAGTCATATTTTTCAAGTTCATGATTATGTTATGATTAATGTCCTATGAACATACAATATTTATTCCATGTCTCATGTTTTTAATATTTGATATGCAGGGTATGATCGTAAAATTTTATTCTCATGTTTTCATACCCATATGTTCTTGTTATTCTTACGTATTTTTGTTATTTAAAACTTCTGATCAATCATGATCTCACCTTTTTATGTTTTATTTCCCCAGGTTGTGAATAATGGTTTTATGTTGAAGTGAAAAATGGGAAGATCATTGTGGGAACAACTGAATATCATTAACAATATTAAAATATTTTATTCCGTGTTTCTATATGCACTAAACTATTATGGTCCTCTGGAATGTACTTTTGTAGTGTGCTAAATGCTCACCTAAAAATGATTTAATATACATGTATGTTTAGTCTTGGTGTCTATAGTTAGTTTAAAATGAATCGTTATTCAACCTTTGGAAACTACAATGAAAAAAATTGTTAAGATCAATATGTATATATCTATGGATATATATAGGGATGTCTCTAAGGATAATTATATAGATGAGTTAATGTATATGAAAAGGTTCTGAAATTTTGGTAAAGGATAGAGTGAGTGTTTTAGTAGAAATAAATCTCAATATAGATTTTAAATATTGTTTTGTCTCTAGAACAAAAGCGCATAGGGGAAACATAGAAAAACTGTATTAAACTACAGTAGATTGGGAACTAGTGCATTACACCATTACTTATTCTACACAAATTTTAACACTTCTATGGGATATTATTTAGGAATTCACAAACTGATTATGAACCATTATGAAGGATTTAAGTAGAGGGGGACTATGAATAACCTTGTATAAAACAAAGGTGTAATAAATTTACAAAGAAGGTGGAATGATTTAAATATCATACAATTTATTTTTTCATGATTATGTTGTTTCGGATACGAAAAGTGACGATTGCCCTGTGATTTATAGTTTAGGACAATGGAATGAACTAGAGGGAAATGTATTATCTTTTAATGTGATGGAACATTTTCGGATGACCATTACAATGGGATCATCATTGTAATAAAATATTTTGAGATCATTCCTAATCAGTTTTCACAAAATATGAAAAAAATGTGTACCTTAACCGAAACATGGACTAAAAAGGAAGATAAAGAAATATTTTTCTCAGAGTTATGGTAATGGAGACCATGTAAGAAAGAAGATTCATTTTACATTGTGTCAAGAAAGTGTCAACAGTGTCCTAAGTGAGTGTCCTAGAGGAACAAAAATATATTTTTACTGTTGAAAAAAAGGACACAATGAAAGAAAATGAATTAGAAAAATATGGGGTTCAGTTAATGAAATGGATGAGATGATTGGCCTCCCTAAGACAAAAATGTTGGTTAAATTCTTTAAGTCTGAAATGAATGGTCATTATGAAAATAGATTTCATAATTGGAAAGTTCCCAAATAGAATCATAACGGTTGTATGTGTAATGCTTATATTGGAGTTAATGATGAGAATACAAATTAAATATGAAAGGAAAGAGATATTAGGTAGTATGAAGAAGTTAACTTCTTAAATACTAAGGTTGAAGTGTAAAAATTAATGTATTTATGTATTTAGAATCATTATTTTTTTTGTATAATTGGTGAAATATATAAGGATTGCTCAGTTTATGTTTTTTTTGTTAATGATGTCCAGGAATATGTTGACTGGTTTTGAGAGACTATAAAAGTGATTTTTTGTCATAGTGATGTGAATAGAGAACAAATAATTAAGGGAAGGGTGATCCTTAATATGTTCCTTATGTCAAGATAATGTTGATTGGATAAAGATAAGTTGGATATGACTAAGTATATTGGATAATACTTATTACCATGGAAGTGATTAAGGACTTGTTGACAAGTGGTTTATTCTGTCATTATTGGTGATTAAAACATTTTATGATTTGAGAAATTTATCCAATAAATTTTTGAATAAGGAAACATGCATGTTTTCAATAAGGATTTGTGGTAATTTAGGTTATTACCATGTTTTAGGGGAATAAATGATGAAGTTATTCACATGTTTGGTAAGATTCATCCAAGTTCTACATCATGATATATTAGGGATCAAATTTAATCCATTTTTGTGTAATTTAGTGACCTTATTTCAAATTTTTATTACTTCCATCAATTATAAGGGTTATATGGGAAAACATTTATGGAACAGGTTATGTTAAACTATTATCTCCTCATATAAGTATTTATGAATATTTGATTAATTGTTATAGTTTTTTTATGTGATAATGATATATGGAATAACCTATCATTATCTTTATAGACCTATTTATCTGATAATGCTCTAGGAATGACATATCACCTTTATTTCATTGAATAAGAGGTTATGTAGAAGTGGATTAGGGAACAAAAAAAGGTAAGGCTATCTTGAAATCATGTAACTAAATCTGTCCCTAAAAATTATTTAACATTAAAAAAGGATCTTGAAACTAAAAATGATATCATAAAACCTTCATTTATGATGAATCAAAAGTCCCCTTATATCATCATAGGTTTATGACTTTTTGACTTCTAAATTTCTCATAACAATGTTTTCTATAACTATCCAACCTAACTTTATAGTTATATTTCTCTTCCATGACCATGTTTTCACTCCCCATCTATGTTATCCTATGTGGAAACCTAGATATGTGTTACATTGGACAATTATTATGTTCCCAACAATCCCTTTTTAATGGAATATTTAATTTTTTTTACAATGTGGGTTTCTAAGAAATGAAAAATGAATTATTAAACCATTGATAAACCAGAAAACATTCAAGGGAAAAGTTCAACTTATTGGGGATAGATTGTAATACACTGAGATTTTTTGATTTATTTTTTTTTCAAATTAATTTAATATTTTTCTATTTTATATTTCATACAACACTAAATATAGATTTTTTTATAAGAAAGCACTGTGTCTGGATTATGTAAGACACAAATCTAACTAAATATTTCACTACAAGAAACACTTAAATTAGATTTTCGTATAGGAAATAATATGTTTTTCCTATATTACATGGTATTTTGATTAATTTGGATAGATTTTATTACACACAACAGAGATTTTTTACTTTAGTACATGATAATATTAATAATATTTTACAATTATTTTATAGTTGACACTTAGCTGTTGGAATTGAAGTTACAAAAACGATTTAATAAATTATTAAAATATGATTTATTATTTTATATAAAATTAATCATTTATTTACCAATTTGTTGAAGTGAATGTATCACATATTTGAAAATAAATAAATTACTTTTCTATGAAAACTATTTTTCTTTGTAAAAACAAAATTTTATCTTAATAAATTTTAAAAACCCCTTTAGATTTATTTTTTTAAAAAATTATTTATTATATATCAAATTAATATTTATTATACCTATATAATTGACTTTATTGGTATAAGATATGAATTAATCCAATTTTATGAATAAAAGATGTATTATTTTAAAGGTTATTTTAACACCTTTTAAGGAAGAACCCATATTGAATATGATTTTTATAAAAATATAAATTTTAATTTATAAAACTAATATTCATTATTTTAATAGTAATATAAAAATTACTTAGGGCTGTTTTTGTTATTTCTCTTAAAAGGTTTATTTTTTGAGAAATAGTTAAAAATCATTGAATTTTAATTAAAAAATTCTTTTTTCAAATAATTTATAAGTATAGTGAAATAGTTTATTAATGTTTTTAATGAAAAATTAGATTTATTATAAATAATATTATCAAATTTATGATATTAGAATAATTTTCAATTTTAAATTTGATATCGAATTACACCAATCTTTTGAAAAAAATTTCTTTAAAACCCTGCTTTTCCATACCATCTCCAGGATTAAATTTGAATTAATTTCTGCCACTTGTGTGTTTCCAATTTAGAAAAATGGATTCAATATTACTTATAATATTTTTATATAAATTATAATAAGTAAAAATTTGTTTTTGAAAAAAATATTTGTGAATGTAATTAAAATTAATTACAACAATTAAGAAAAAAATTAGCTTAATGAAGGACTAAACCTTACACATAAGTGCCAAATTACCTAGGAAAAAGAAAAAAATCCATTTGATGTATATGTTTATACCCTATAATCCATTATATATAAAATTATATTATTTATTGGGGACACTTTTCATAGAAAAAAGTGGGTGGAAATCTATTTTAATAAATTTACTGGAAGACCATTCCTCATCCACTATATAAAGGAACTCACCCCTCCCATTTGTTAACACCTATCATGTAATTTGGATTGGAGAAAATATGCCTAAATACGAACCATAAATCCCTTATTACATCCTAGAATACTACATTTGGTATGAAATACAACCAAAGAATCCCTTTGGTGAAAACCAATAGAATTTCCCAAAGAATAGGTAATATCCTTCCTCAAGATCCTTGGATATTTTATTTTACACCTCATAAAATTTTATAATCAAATGATTATATGAAAACCTACGTATCATAAATATTCATAGTTGTTTTTATTCTTATTTTTTAGCTACACTTACATGAACTACTATTTAATGTGTAACAATCCTATTGTTCTTGTGTATGGTGATCTACCACCTCACAAAATGATGTTGTTTTTTTCTTTTAGCATATCTCATGGTTGGGAATTATGATGGACACTATATTTTTATATTACATACATAAAATTTGGGATTTATTTATTATTATTTAATTATTGTATAAGACATAAATTTAGGATTTTTATTTTGTTTAAATACAATCATTTCATTTGGGGAAGTGTGGACTATCGCCTCCTCAAAACGATTTGATTCGTTCACACTATACATGGAATGTTTTAAGGATGGGTTATAAAAATACATAAGATATATATGAAATAATAATGACACATTAATTATGATATATATATATATATATATATTTACATTCTTTCTTTCTTCCTATATAATAATAGAATGGAAACATCATTCATGCGTACATACGACCTATTGTTCCCATAAATGGTGTATTCAATTTAATTTATCTTTATTTTGTATATTATAATAAATACTTAAATAGGGATTATTTAGGATATATAAATCATGTTTAACATTATTTTAATAACAAAACTGTGATTTAAAAAGTGGATCTAGAATTACAAGTCAAAACATATATGAAAAACAACACAGATATTACCCTAAATGTATCATTTATATTGAATTGTTAATAAACAGGTAATATAAAGTCATAATGGAAATAAATATGGAATTATATATAATAATATGGTTATAAGTAATATTTATAATAATCTTATAATTATTATACATGATGTTTGAACATGTATGATGGTAGTTAAGAATTAAGGTAAAGGGTTTTGTGAACTCAGTTTTATTTTTCATGAGACATGAGCCATGTTCATATAATATTTCTTATATGTGGTGTTTATAATACCCTTGTATGTATTATATAATTATTACACATAAATTTATGGGTATTTATAAATCCATTTTATGATATTGATATCATGAGTTTTATGTTTTAAAGTTACCCAATCGGTAATGTAATGTTTTCCCAATTTTCCTTCCTTGAGACTGATTACACACCTATATTTTTCTATGACCAGTATATACTACCTTTTAAATAACATATTTGATTCTATTTATTTTTAGGATATTTTTTATTTCATTTAATTTTATTTTTTCTATTTAATTGTGATTTAAAGATAATAAAGTAGTTACAGTTTATTACTTCAATCTCAACATTTATCGAAATTGTTTATGATTATGATTCCATTGTTTCATTATTATGATCCATATATCAAGAACACTATTAATTTTTTTACCCAATGTTTAATGATGAAACATCCAAATAATGGTACCATTTTACACACTTTTTTACATTATATAATTTATAAAAATGTTTCTACGAAAATTAGACTTTATTTCTCATTTAAGTTAGAAATATGTGTTCTTTAAAGATTGTGTTTTAAAAATAAAATAAAAAATGTTTTCCTATAATCTTATGATGTTTTTAATAATTTATTACCCACTATTTAATATTATAAAATAGTTTCAAAAGGATTCTTCTTATCATTTTCTAATCATGGAACATTTCTATCTTTTTATGCTGAAAAAAGAATGATAAACATGTACGAAATTACACTCCATCATGACCGTTATTACCATGATGATTTTATTATAATATTACAATGTTATTGTAACGCCCCGACCCCAGCTACCCAGAGTCGGTGCATTACTTCGTAACATTGGCATGATCACAAGAAAGATCAAATCTCGAAAGACCGATTGGTTTAGTAGCCTTGGAAACACTAGATATAATCATAAAGTTTTACATTACATTTCAAAGTGAAAAACTAATACAACAACATAATTTTTACACAATCCACACTATTAACCCCTCATAAAATCCTTGCAGGTCATTCATAACTTACTTCTTCACATCCTGGGAAAAATAAAACATAGAAAAGGGGTGAGCTCAAATGCCCAGTAAGGATAACAATATAGCGGAAACTTTCATCAATAAGAATAAACATTTAAGGCAATGTATAACTAAAACAAAAGCCTTTTAAACATGAACTTTCAACATGGTATGGCATAAATAAAATGAAATAATGCCATTTACTTATTCACATGGATATTCCACTAATCGAATAATCACATGCAAAAATAAATAACCACTTTCATAATGTTGGAATGCATAATGCTAAACGTTAATTTCTTTGTCTAGGCCTCATCCCAAGACCTAGGGGTTACTTCTAACCGGAACCCAACCCGGAGTGCCTCTAATAACCGGACACCAACCCGGAGTGCCTCTAATAACCGGACACCAACCCGGAGTGCCTCTAATAACCGGACACCAACCCGAAGGGCATACTTTTACCAGTCCCTAACCTGGAGGGCTTACTTTAACCAGTCCCCAACCTGGAGGGCTTACTTTTACCAGTCCCCAACCTGGAGGGCTTACTTTTACCAGTCCCCAACCCGGAACATACTTGTTTAGCACATTCATCTGAAGAAAAGTTTGAAATATAACATAAACATTCGGATTAAAACTAGCATACGAAATGTCAATAATTTCACCATAAACTATGAATGGTATAAAAATAGCACATCCACAGTCAAACATATCACAAAACCTTCAATTCAATATAGAATTTTTGTATCATAATAAATCAACTTCAAATAATCTTAAAATCCATCAAAGGATGTTGACATAGATGAAATCAAAATTCTTTTTAAAGAAGTATCTCCTTTTATTTTGAAATCATTTAAGATCCATATAAAATAAAACATTTTCTTTGAAAATATTCTTATAAGCTTGTATGTAAATCTTCGACGA
Organism: Viscum album; assembly: GCA_963277665.1. Classification (NCBI taxonomy): domain Eukaryota; kingdom Viridiplantae; phylum Streptophyta; class Magnoliopsida; order Santalales; family Viscaceae; genus Viscum; species Viscum album. The sequence goes on from OY728152.1 coordinate 28,725,637, forward strand.
TTTTATAACGGCGGAAAATAACCGCACCCGCCGTATAAGTTAAAAAAAACATTCTTACCTCAATTCTGTCGAAAAGGTTAAAAAGAACATTGTTTTGAAAACGACGGAAAGATTCCTTTATAAACCTCTTATAAAAAGTCAAACAAGGGTATAAATGACTTTAGCCCATATTCTTGTAAATAGTAAAAATGTTTTGAAATACATTTCGAAGAAACATGGATGTGGATGATAACGAGATCCCAGTAGATTATTACGTATAAACAACCTCGGATAAAGAAGAGATTGTGAAATAACCCTTACCTTGTACTTTTCCTTGGTTGGGGTAGGTTAACCTCCTGTATAATGGTTAAATAATTGTTATTAAATTATACAAGAATCATATATATTAATATGATATCATATATGATCTTTTAACATTGATTTGTTAATAATATCTTAGAATTATCGTCGTTTCGGGTGTTAACTTACTCATTTTCTTTTATATGTTTTGTTACATAAGTCATGTTTGTTGTATCTTATTCATATCCAGAATGATATAAAGTCCTTAAACATCATTTTTAAATCATTAAATGATAATTATACTTGAATGGATACGATGGAGAATGAATCTCATCGCGTTCGTGGAGACGGTAGTCCGTACGTACGCACGAACGCTACTTCCATTTAATTTTTATTTTAAAAGAATCGAATCCAAATGATACATAGGTATATTACTATTCCAGTATAATATAATATTTTATATATGTTACTTAAGTTCATTAACACCATCCTTTATACGTTCCATGTGTGGTATGAACGAGTCATATCATTTTAAGAGGGCGGTAGTCCGCACTTCCTCAAATGAAATTATCGTATGTATATACAACATGAAACGAATAATGGTATGAAATAAAATGGAATTACAGAAGCTTATATATAAAATATATATCACTAATATCATATTTAATTACAGTTCCATCATAATGGCCACCATTAGAGGTGGTAAGATGTATTTGAACAATCATCGTTTCGTGAGGCGTTAGTTTGCCATCCACAGAAACATTATGTTCATCATCCATTAGATGGAGTTGTGTGTATGTGTAGTTTGAATCCTTCTTATAAAAACATACTAGTATATTGTGGATACTGGTGTTGTTACAAAAGAAAGGAAATAAAAAGAGTTTGGGGGTTGGAGAAGCAAAATAAATGAAAATAATTTAAGAGAAATCGTTACCTTTAATCTAGGTAACTCACTTTGGTTGGAACCAAAGGACTTCTTGAAATGCTTTCTGCCTAAGGGGAAACTTCAAGGAGGAGGAGAGGGATGTGGGGAGCTTAGTTTGGCAGAGTTTGGACGAGCCAAGTGGCTTGAGAGGTGTGAAGAAATGAGAAGGAGGAGTGCCCTTTTATAAGAGGGGTGAGGGGCACCTTTGGAAAAGCTAGAAATATTAATTTATAATAAATTCATATTCGGTTTTCAAAGGCTCCAAAGTTGACTATTCAAAGGATGAGGTGGGGATAGGTCGAAAACAACTCATCCAATAGAATTTAGACAGGTTTGGGTACTTATATTAACCTTATCTTTAAGTATTAACTCTAAGTTAATTAGTTTCACTTTTACAATGTCTCTTTGTATTTTTATATTATATGGTTAATAAACTTACCATATACATCCAAGCGACCCCCAAGTGGTCCATTAATGACTAACCTATCATGATATAAGTCTCTTGGCCGAACCTTAGATTTTTAGGAATTTAATATCAATTAATAATATAATATTTTTTTAAGAACTCTTTTATGTCAATTTTGACACTATTCATTAGTTGATTTTTGTGAAACTCATAACAGATTGATTTCTTCAAAAAAAGTCAATTAAATCAATCCTAATATATCATATTATCCTATAAAATTAGTTTAATTCATTAAAAGTTTCATATTATATTTATTTGGGTATTTATAATATCACTTATTTTAATTTGTCACTATTATATTAATTACTGCATCATCATTGTGTCATTAATAATTTAACTTATTTGATGTCTAAAAATTATAAATAAAATATCATCATTTAGGAAATCTTTTTAGCTTTCTAATGAATATTTATAATCGAAAATACAACATGTATAACCCTATGTAAAAATTGTTCTTTTAAAAGATGTAAGCTTATGCCATTTTTGTATTCATTTTAACTTAATTAAAATAAAGTGTCATTATCACTCACAAGTGGATCCATGGGGTCCCAAAATAGACCCAAAGATGCCCATGGTCGACCATGTATCAACCAATAGGGTTAAGACACGTTTTAGGGTAATTTAGTATTATTATAATATTATTTTGTTTACCCTTATTTACCGGATTTACCCTTAACCATGGTAAATAAAATATTTACCGCAGTAATTATTCAAAATGTCTAAAAATAAAAGTTACCTATTTACACAATTTGAACATCCTGATTCCAAATATGGAATCCATTTTTCTAAATTCAAAACACAGAAGTGGCAGAAATTAATTTAAAATTAATTCCCGCTGTCAAAACAAAAAGCGTGTTTTTAAGAGATAATAACTATCAAAAGATTGATACTTGTTTATGTTCGGTTTAATTGTAAAATTATGTCCAATGACCAACATTATATTAAGTGGTAAAAATATATTCTAAATATACTTTAAAACCACTAAAATTAATAATTTATCACTATTAATTATTTTGATTAAAAAAGTTGTTTTTAATTAAAATTTAGTAATTTTCACTATTCATCAAAATATTAGAGTTATCCGAAAAGTACCAAAATTTCACCTTAGGCTAAATTTGATATTCCGAATCCAAAAATGAAGTCCATTTTTAAAAATAAAATATATATAATTTCAAAAATTAGGTATTACTATTCATAACGGCAAGTTTGATCGGTTGTGGCACGTGTTAAAACACGAAGTTGCGTACAACACACGCTACTATTTTATTCAAAGGAAAGCGTACCGTGGAAGCTTGGGATGTTTCATTTTAAATTTTTTTGATGTCCCCATTTAGTCAAAAAGTTTAAAATATTGTATTTAAAAAGGTTTCACTATTAAATGTTGATAAAAGTGCAATACTGAAAATGAATCTGTTCTTGCATTATGACTAAGAAACTCATAATGTGGATTCTAAAATTATAAGGATTATATAAAGTTTAAAATTTAGTTAATACTATTCATCACCTCTTTTAATGGCCTTTTTTTGTAAGTCAAGGTGTGATTGAACTCGGTTTTGCGTGTAGTACAAGTTATTGAATTATTTTGAAGAAATAACACATTATGAATTCTTAGGGTGTTACATTCTCCCCTCCTTCAATAAATTGCATCCTCGCAATTTGAAATTGTTCTTAGAAAATAAAAGGTTGAAAATAGAAAATATATTTGTGGGAAAACCCACATCGGAAATTGGGTTACTAAAATTTGGTCTTAATATGAGGAAAAGAGAAATGAAAGGGTCACCACCAAATTATGATCTCGATTAGGAGAACATTGGTGGAAATTAGAGACATATAATCGGAGGAAAAACGTAAATATTTATAGGTAGTGATTGAGGTCATCAATCACAAACAAGTGTATAATTGAGGTCCTTAAATTCATCAATCTATGATGATTTGAAATACCATCGGTTCAACAAAACATAGGGTATTAGGATAACACATTTTTGACGTTTCAAAATATCTTAGTTGAAATCCCACATCGAAAAATGAATTAATGAGTCCTCTATTTAAAATAAAGAGTGGAAAGTATGAAGATTACCGAAAATAACACATACTAGGGTTCCATGTAGGAAAATATGGATATGGAAGAGAAATCTAACCATCAATTATCTGATGGAGAGTGGTAGAGAACATGGCTATGAAAAGGCCAAAAATCCCAAAGCCATGAATTAGTGATGATTTAAGGTACCATCTAGGACAACATTTTTGTTCTAAGTTCCTTTTATTAATGTTGAGGAATATATTTATGAGATTGTCTAAGATCATAAGGAGATATACTTACTTTATAATTAGAGTTTTATCCATTAATAAATTTCTACCAAAACTCATCATTCACTCGTAAAAAAAATTCTATTTATACTATTCATAGAGGGTTCCAAAATAAAAGAATTTATAATTCATCTACCAGATCTTTTAAAAAACTACTTTATTTAATCCAGGACATCTCGTGGGATAGTGGTAGGTGATACACCCTTGTCGCCCTTTGGTTGCGGGTTCAAGTCTCGCAGCCTTGCCGGACGCGACGGGTTGCCGCCCGACCTCCGGGTTGTCCTTTTATGGCCATCCAAAATTAATCTCAAACTAGAATTTATCCAAAATATTTCTGACCAAACTCACAGTCCAACATTTATAAGGAAGTTAAACATAATATAGATCCTTTTTACCCCGTAATAGCATATGAATACCTTCATCATGTATTACCATATTCCTTATTGATTACATTCATGCTCCCTTATTCCATATAGAATGCTGGATATACTTCATTAATCCAAAAATGTTTTAAAACCCAACAATGATGGAATATACAAATCATTAATCAGTTCCAAGGTAGTCAAGAATATCCAATATAATTTATCCAATACAATCATGTATTATTCCAAAATTACTAACTCGTTATCAGAACTATATTATGGTTTATCATTCTCTCAACCATATATTTTCCAAAAATTTATCCTGCTATTGAGTCACTTTTCTTTGTTCCACACAATCTCAAGTCCTTAATGAAATAGTACTACAGTACAATCCTTATATACTCCATAATTATTATAACAAGTACATTGTTGATACAACACTGAATTGACATAATCAACATAAGAATTCTAATCATTCCTCTTCATCTGTGGTAGTATCATAACTTGATTATTATCCAATAGCATCATTTGCGGCATAGTCTGATTACTGGGGCATAGGTTCGCGTAGTGTCCAAACTCCTTGCAAATGAAGCATTGTACATTTGAAACCATTTTATCACCCTTGCAGTCATGTACTTTGTGCCCTTTTCCTCCACACTTATAACAAACTCCCATTCCTTTCAGGCAAGTTCCAGGGTGTTTCTTCCCACAGTTACCACATATGGGAAAATTCTTCTTTTCCCTCTTCCCTTTATCCATTTTTCTCTCTTCCATCCTTTTCTTCTCTTGCTTCCCTTCAAAGCCATAGGACTCAGTAAACTCTTTACTTATCTTATCAACACATGTTATTATTTCTTCATATGATGATAATACATGGGAGACTATTTCTCTTATAAATTCTAGCTTAAGACCATGAAAGATATGATCTTTCCTTCTCTTTGGATCATGTGCATTGTTAGAGTTCTCATTCCTTCTACTAGGCGCCATTTCTAAACAATGGCATATACTAGATCAGTTTATGAATCAAAATACATAATCCCATACTTATAAAACACTTAACATAAATTGAACTATTTAGGGATATAATCCATAATCATAAAAATGCCTCCTTTGAGGAAGTATATACTCATAAACCCTTCATAATGATTTTTAAAGAAAATGAGAGTTATCCTAAGCATATCCCCCGGGAGTGTCGTAACCAAGAGTGCAGCAAGGCCCGTTGTCGTGCACCAGTTCCCGTTCGAGTCTAGCTCAAAGCGGTGTTTTCGGGTTTTACCCCTAGGTACATCTGTGCCAGAGCCGCCTCTACCTGCTCGTATCCAGACAGGGATGTATTGCTTGGAAAACTCACAAAATCTCTACAGTACCAAAATTCTAGGAAGTTCTTCTATACTAATTCTCAAAGTTCATCTTAGGTCTACGTGCTCTAATCAGAGTTTATCTAAATCTAGCTTCCAAGGTTTGTACTAAACTTCCTCTGATACCAACTGTAACGCCCCGACCCCAGCTACCCAGAGTCGGTGCATTACTTCGTAACATTGGCATGATCACAAGAAAGATCAAATCTCGAAAGACCGATTGGTTTAGTAGCCTTGGAAACACTAGATATAATCATAAAGTTTTACATTACATTTCAAAGTGAAAAACTAATACAACAACATAATTTTTCCACAATCCACACTATTAACCCCTCATAAAATCCTTGCAGGTCATTCATAACTTACTTCTTCACATCCTGAGAAAAATAAAACATAGAAAATGGGTGAGCTCAAATGCCCAGTAAGGATAACAATATAGCGGAAACTTTCATCAATAAGAATAAACATTTAAGGCAATGTATAACTAAAACAAAAGCCTTTTAAACATGAACTTTCAACATGGTATGGCATAAATAAAATGAAATAATGCCATTTACTTATTCACATGGATATTCCACTAATCGAATAATCACATGCAAAAATAAATAACCACTTTCATAATGTTGGAATGCATAATGCTAAACGTTAATTTCTTTGTCTAGGCCTCATCCCAAGACCTAGGGGTTACTTCTAACCGGAACCCAACCCGGAGTGCCTCTAATAACCGGACACCAACCCGGAGTGCCTCTAATAACCGGACACCAACCCGGAGTGCCTCTAATAACCGGACACCAACCCGGAGGGCATACTTTTACCAGTCCCTAACCTGGAGGGCTTACTTTAACCAGTCCCCAACCTGGAGGGCTTACTTTTACCAGTCCCCAACCTGGAGGGCTTACTTTTACCGGTCCCCAACTCGGAACATACTTGTTTAGCACATTCATCTGAAGAAAAGTTTGAAATATAACATAAACATTCGGATTAAAACTAGCATACGAAATGTCAATAATTTCACCATAAACTATGAATGGTATAAAAATAGCACATCCACAGTCAAACATATCACAAAACCTTCAATTCAATATAGAATTTTTGTATCATAATAAATCAACTTCAAATAATCTTAAAATCCATCAAAGGATGTTGACATAGATGAAATCAAAATTCTTTTTAAAGAAGTATCTCCTTTTATTTTGAAATCATTTAAGATCCATATAAAATAAAACATTTTCTTTGAAAATATTCTTATAATCTTGTATGTAAAGCTTCGACGATTTTATAACGGCGGAAAATAACCGCACCCGCCGTATAAGTTAAAAAAAACATTCTTACCTCGATTCTGTCGAAAAGGTTAAAAAGAACATTGTTTTGAAAACGACGGAAAGATTCCTTTATAAACCTCTTATAAAAAGTCAAACAAGGGTATAAATGACTTTAACCCATATTCTTGTAAATAGTAAAAATGTTTTGAAATACATTTCGAAGAAACATGGATGTGGATGATAACGAGATCCCAGTAGATTATTACGTATAAACAACCTCGGATAAAGAAGAGATTGTGAAATAACCCTTACCTTGTACTTTTCCTTGGTTGGGGTAGGTTAACCTCCTGTATAATGGTTAAATAATTGTTATTAAATTATACAAGAATCATATATATTAATATGATATCATATATGATCTTTTAACATTGATTTGTTAATAATATCTTAGAATTATCGTCGTTTCGGGTGTTAACTTACTCATTTTCTTTTATATGTTTTGTTACATAAGTCATGTTTGTTGTATCTTATTCATATCCAGAATGATATAAACTCCTTAAACATCATTTTTAAATCATTAAATGATAATTATACTTGAATGGATACGATGGAGAATGAATCTCATCGCGTTCGTGGAGACGGTAGTCCGTACGTACGCACGAACGCTACTTCCATTTAATTTTTATTTTAAAAGAATCGAATCCAAATGATACATAGGTATATTACTATTCCAGTATAATATAATATTTTATATATGTTACTTAAGTTCATTAACACCATCCTTTATACGTTCCATGTGTGGTATGAACGAGTCATATCATTTTAAGGGGGCGGTAGTCCGCACTTCCTCAAATGAAATTATCATATGTATATACAACATGAAACGAATAATGGTATGAAATAAAATGGAATTACAGAAGCTTATATATAAAATATATATCATTAATATCATATTTAATTACAGTGCCATCATAATGGCCACCATGAGAGGTGGTAAGATGTATTTGAACAATCATCGTTTCGTGAGGCGTTAGTTTTCCATCCACAGAAACATTATGTTCATCATCCATTAGATGGAGTTGTGTGTATGTGTAGTTTTAATCCTTATTATAAAAACATCCTAGTATATTGTGGATACTGGTGTTGTTACAAAAGAAAGGAAATAAAAAGAGTTTGGGGGTTGGAGAAGCAAAATAAATGAAAATAATTTAAGAGAAATCGTTACCTTTAATCTAGGTAACTCACTTTGGTTGGAACCAAAGGACTTCTTGAAATGCTTTCTGCCTAAGGGGAAACTTCAAGGAGGAGCAGAGGGATGTGGGGATCTTAGTTTGGCAGAGTTTGGACGAGCCAAGTGGCTTGAGAGGTGTGAAGAAATGAGAAGGAGGAGTGCCCTTTTATAAGAGGGGTGAGGGGCACCTTTGGAAAAGCTAGAAATATTAATTTATAATAAATTCATATTCGGTTTTCAAAGGCTCCAAAGTTGACTATTCAAAGGATGAGGTGGGGATAGGTCGAAAACAACTCATCCAATAGAATTTAGACAGGTTTGGGTACTTATATTAACCTTATCTTTTAGTATTAACTCTAAGTTAATTAGTTTCACTTTTACAATGTCTCTTTGTATTTTTATATTATATGGTTAATAAACTTACCATATACATCCAAGCGACCCCCAAGTGGTCCATTAATGACTAACCTATCACGATATAAGTCTCTTGGCCGAACCTTAGATTTTTAAGAATTTAATATCAATTAATAATATAATATTTTTTTAAGAACTCTTTTATGTCAATTTTGACACTATTCATTAGTTGATTTTTGTGAAACTCATAACAGATTGATTTCTTCAAACAAAGTCAATTAAATCAATCCTACTATATCATATTATCCTATAAAATTAGTTTAATTCATTAAAAGTTTCATATTATATTTATTTGGGTATTTATAATATCACTTATTTTAATTTTTCACTATTATATTAATTACTGCATCATCATTGTGTCATTAATAATTTAACTTATTTGATGTCTAAAAAATATAAATAAAATATCATCATGTAGGAAATCTTTTTAGCTTTCTAATGAATATTTATAATCGAAAATACAACATGTATAACCCTATGTAAAAATTGTTCTTTTAAAAGATGTAAGCTTATGCCATTTTTGTATTCATTTTAACTTAATTAAAATAAAGTGTCATTATCACTCACAAGTGGATCCATGGGGTCCCAAAATAGACCCAAAGATGCCCATGGTCGACCATGTATCAACCAATAGGGTTAAGACACGTTTTAGGGTAATTTAGTATTATTATAATATTATTTTGTTTACCCTTATTTACCGGATTTACCCTTAACCATGGTAAATAAAATATTTACCGCAGTAATTATTCAAAATGTCTAAAAATAAAAGTTACCTATTTACACAATTTGAACATCCTGATTCCAAATATGGAATCAATTTTTCTAAATTCAAAACACAGAATTGGCATAAATTAATTTAAAATTAATTCCCGCTGTCAAAACAAAAAGCGTGTTTTTAAGAGATAATAACTATCAAAAGATTGATACTTGTTTATGTTCGGTTTAATTGTAAAATTATGTCCAATGACCAACATTATATTAAGTGGTAAAAATATATTCTAAATATACTTTAAAACCACTAAAATTAATAATTTATCACTATTAATTATTTTGATTAAAAAAGTTGTTTTTAATTAAAATTTAGTAATTTTCACTATTCATCAAAATATTAAAGTTATCCGAAAAGTACCAAAATTTCACCTTAGGCTAAATTTGATATTCCGAATCCAAAAATGAAGTCCATTTTTAAAAATAAAATATATATAATTTCAAAAATTAGGTATTACTATTCATAACGGCAAGTTTGATCGGTTGTGGCACGTGTTAAAACACGAAGTTGCGTACAACACACGCTACTATTTTATTCAAAGGAAAGCGTACCGTGGAAGCTTGGGATGTTTCATTTTAAATTTTTTTTGATGTCCCCATTTAGTCAAAAAGTTTAAAATATTGTATTTAAAAAGGTTTCACTATTAAATGTTGATAAAAGTGCAATACTGAAAATGAATCTGTTCTTGCATTATGACTAAGAAACTCATAATGTGGATTCTAAAATTATAAGGATTATATAAAGTTTAAAATTTAGTTAATACTATTCATCACCTCTTTTAATGGCCTTTTTTTATAAGTCAAGGTGTGATTGAACTCGGTTTTGCGTGTAGTACAAGTTATTGAATTATTTTGAAGAAATAACACATTATGAATTCTTAGGGTGTTACATTCTCCCCTCCTTCAATAAATTGCGTCCTCGCAATTTGAAATTGTTCTTAGAAAATAAAAGGTTGAAAATAGAAAATATATTTGTGGGAAAACCCACATCGGAAATTGGGTTACTAAAATTTAGTCTTAATATGAGGAAAAGAGAAATGAAAGGGTCACCACCAAATTATGATCTCGATTAGGAGAACATTGGTGGAAATTAGAGACATATAATCGGAGGAAAAACGTAAATATTTATAGGTAGTGATTGAGGTCATCAATCACAAACAAGTGTATAATTGAGGTCCTTAAATTCATCAATCTATGATGATTTGAAATACCATCGGTTCAACAAAACATAGGGTATTAGGATAACACATTTTTGACGTTTCAAAATATCTTAGTTGAAATCCCACATCGAAAAATGAATTAATGAGTCCTCTATTTAATATAAAGAGTGGAAAGTATGAAGATTACCGAAAATAACACATACTAGGGTTCCATGTAGGAAAATATGGATATGGAAGAGAAATCTAACCATCAATTATCTGATGGAGAGTGGTAGAGAACATGGCTATGAAAAGGCCAAAAATCCCAAAGCCATGAATTAGTGATGATTTAAGGTACCATCTAGGACAACATTTTTGTTCTAAGTTCCTTTTATTAATGTTGAGGAATATATTTATGAGATTGTCTAAGATCATAAGGAGATATACTTACTTTATAATTAGAGTTTTATCCATTAATAAATTTCTACCAAAACTCATCATTCACTCGTAAAAAAAATTCTATTTATACTATTCATAGAGGGTTCCAAAATAAAAGAATTTATAATTCATCTACCAGATCTTTTAAAAAACTACTTTATTTAATCCAGGACATCTCGTGGGATAGTGGTAGGTGATACACCCTTGTCGCCCTTTGGTTGCGGGTTCAAGTCTCGCAGCCTTGCCGGACGCGACGGGTTGCCGCCCGACCTCCGGGTTGTCCTTTTATGGCCATCCAAAATTAATCTCAAACTAGAATTTATCCAAAATATTTCTGACCAAACTCACAGTCCAACATTTATAAGGAAGTTAAACATAATATAGATCCTTTTTACCCCGTAATAGCATATGAATACCTTCATCATGTATTACCATATTCCTTATTGATTACATTCATGCTCCCTTATTCCATATAGAATGCTGGATATACTTCATTAATCCAAAAATGTTTTAAAACCCAACAATGATGGAATATACAAATCATTAATCAGTTCCAAGGTAGTCAAGAATATCCAATATAATTTATCCAAAACAATCATGTATTATTCCAAAATCACTAACTCGGTATCAGAACTATATTATGGTTTATCATTCTCTCAACCATATATTTTCCAAAAATTTATCCTGCTATTGAGTCACTTTTCTTTGTTCCACACAATCTCAAGTCCTTAATGAAATAGTACTACAGTACAATCCTTATATACTCCATAATTATTATAACAAGTACATTGTTGATACAACACTGAATTGACATAATCTACATAAGAATTCTAATCATTCCTCTTCATCTGTGGTAGTATCATAACTTGATTATTATCCAATAGCATCATTTGCGGCATAGTCTGATTACTGGGGCATAGGTTCGCGTAGTGTCCAAACTCCTTGCAAATGAAGCATTGTACATTTGAAACCATTTTATCACCCTTGCAGTCATGTACTTTGTGCCCTTTTCCTCCACACTTATAACAAACTCCCATTCCTTTCAGGCAAGTTCCAGGGTGTTTCTTCCCACAGTTACCACATATGGGAAAATTCTTCTTTTCCCTCTTCCCTTTATCCATTTTTCTCTCTTCCATCCTTTTCTTCTCTTGCTTCCCTTCAAAGCCATAGGACTCAGTAAACTCTTTACTTATCTTATCAACACATGTTATTATTTCTTCATATGATGATAATACATGGGAGACTATTTCTCTTATAAATTCTAGCTTAAGACCATGAAAGATATGATCTTTCCTTCTCTTTGGATCATGTGCATTGTTAGAGTTCTCATTACTTCTACTGGGCGCCATTTCTAAACAATGGCATATACTAGATCAGTTTATGAATCAAAATACATAATCCCATACTTATAAAACACTTAACATAAATTGAACTATTTAGGGATATAATCCATAATCATAAAAATGCCTCCTTTGAGGAAGTATATACTCATAAACCCTTCATAATGATTTGTAAAGAAAATGAGAGTTATCCTAAGCATATCCCCCGGGAGTGTCGTAACCAAGAGTGCAGCAAGGCCCGTTGTCGTGCACCAGTTTCCGTTCGAGTCTAGCTCAAAGCGGTGTTTTCGGGTTTTACCCCTAGGTACATCTGTGCCAGAGCCGCCTCTACCTGCTCGTATCCAGACAGGGATGTATTGCTTGGAAAACTCACAAAATCTCTACAGTACCAAAATTCTAGGAAGTTCTTCTATACTAATTCTCAAAGTTCATCTTAGGTCTACGTGCTCTAATCAGAGTTTATCTAAATCTAGCTTCCAAGGTTTGTACTAAACTTCCTCTGATACCAACTGTAACGCCCCGACCCCAGCTACCCAGAGTCGGTGCATTACTTCGTAACATTGGCATGATCACAAGAAAGATCAAATCTCGAAAGACCGATTGGTTTAGTAGCCTTGGAAACACTAGATATAATCATAAAGTTTTACATTACATTTCAAAGTGAAAAACTAATACAACAACATAATTTTTCCACAATCCACACTATTAACCCCTCATAAAATCCTTGCAGGTCATTCATAACTTACTTCTTCACATCCTGGGAAAAATAAAACATAGAAAAGGGGTGAGCTCAAATGCCCAGTAAGGATAACAATATAGCGGAAACTTTCATCAATAAGAATAAACATTTAAGGCAATGTATAACTAAAACAAAAGCCTTTTAAACATGAACTTTCAACATGGTATGGCATAAATAAAATGAAATAATGCCATTTACTTATTCACATGGATATTCCACTAATCGAATAATCACATGCAAAAATAAATAACCACTTTCATAATGTTGGAATGCATAATGCTAAACGTTAATTTCTTTGTCTAGGCCTCATCCCAAGACCTAGGGGTTACTTCTAACCGGAACCCAACCCGGAGTGCCTCTAATAACCGGACACCAACCCGGAGTGCCTCTAATAACCGGACACCAACCCGGAGTGCCTCTAATAACCGGACACCAACCCGGAGGGCATACTTTCACCAGTCCCTAACCTGGAGGGCTTACTTTAACCAGTCCCCAACCTGGAGGGCTTACTTTTACCAGTCCCCAACCTGGAGGGCTTACTTTTACCGGTCCCCAACCCGGAACATACTTGTTTAGCACATTCATCTGAAGAAAAGTTTGAAATATAACATAAACATTCGGATTAAAACTAGCATACGAAATGTAAATAATTTCACCATAAACTATGAATGGTATAAAAATAGCACATCCACAGTCAAACATATCACAAAACCTTCAATTCAATATAGAATTTTTGTATCATAATAAATCAACTTCAAATAATCTTAAAATCCATCAAAGGATGTTGACATAGATGAAATCAAAATTCTTTTTAAAGAAGTATCTCCTTTTATATTGAAATCATTTAAGATCCATATAAAATAAAACATTTTCTTTGAAAATATTCTTATAAGCTTGTATGTAAAGCTTCGACGATTTTATAACGGCGGAAAATAACCGCACCCGCCGTATAAGTTAAAAAAAAACATTCTTACCTCAATTCTGTCGAAAAGGTTAAAAAGAACATTGTTTTGAAAACGACGGAAAGATTCCTTTATAAACCTCTTATAAAAAGTCAAACAAGGGTATAAATGACTTTAACCCATATTCTTGTAAATAGTAAAAATGTTTTGAAATACATTTCGAAGAAACATGGATGTGGATGATAACGAGATCCCAGTAGATTATTACGTATAAACAACCTCGGATAAAGAAGAGATTGTGAAATAACCCTTAACTTGTACTTTTCCTTGGTTGGGGTAGGTTATCCTCCTGTATAATGGTTAAATAATTGTTATTAAATTATACAAGAATCATATATATTAATATGATATCATATATGATCTTTTAACATTGTTTTGTTAATAATATCTTAGAATTATCGTCGTTTCGGGTGTTAACTTACTCATTTTCTTTTATATGTTTTGTTACATAAGTCATGTTTGTTGTATCTTATTCATATCCAGAATGATATAAAGTCCTTAAACATCATTTTTAAATCATTAAATGATAATTATACTTGAATGGATACGATGGAGAATGAATCTCATCGCGTTCGTGGAGACGGTAGTCCGTACGTACGCACGAACGCTACTTCCATTTAATTTTTATTTTAAAAGAATCGAATCCAAATGATACATAGGTATATTACTATTCCAGTATAATATAATATTTTATATATGTTACTTAAGTTCATTAACACCATCCTTTATACGTTCCATGTGTGGTATGAACGAGTCATATCATTTTAAGGGGGCGGTAGTCCGCACTTCCTCAAATGAAATTATCGTATGTATATACAACATGAAACGAATAATGGTATGAAATAAAATGGAATTACAGAAGCTTATATATAAAATATATATCATTAATATCATATTTAATTACAGTGCCATCATAATGGCCACCATGAGAGGTGGTAAGATGTATTTGAACAATCATCGTTTCGTGAGGCGTTAGTTTTCCATCCACAGAAACATTATGTTCATCATCCATTAGATGGAGTTGTGTGTATGTGTAGTTTGAATCCTTCTTATAAAAACATCCTAGTATATTGTGGATACTGGTGTTGTTACAAAAGAAAGGAAATAAAAAGAGTTTGGGGGTTGGAGAAGCAAAATAAATGAAAATAATTTAAGAGAAATCGTTACCTTTAATCTAGGTAACTCACTTTGGTTGGAACCAAAGGACTTCTTGAAATGCTTTCTGCCTAAGGGGAAACTTCAAGGAGGAGGAGAGGGATGTGGGGAGCTTAGTTTGGCAGAGTTTGGACGAGCCAAGTGGCTTGAGAGGTGTGAAGAAATGAGAAGGAGGAGTGCCCTTTTATAAGAGGGGTGAGGGGCACCTTTGGAAAAGCTAGAAATATTAATTTATAATAAATTCATATTCGGTTTTCAAAGGCTCCAAAGTTGACTATTAAAATGATGAGGTGGGGATAGGTCGAAAACAACTCATCCAATAGAATTTAGACAGGTTTGGGTACTTATATTAACCTTATCTTTAAGTATTAACTCTAAGTTAATTAGTTTCACTTTTACAATGTCTCTTTGTATTTTTATATTATATGGTTAATAAACTTACCATATACATCCAAGCGACCCCCAAGTGGTCCATTAATGACTAACCTATCATGATATAAGTCTCTTGGCCGAACCTTAGATTTTTAGGAATTTAATATCAATTAATAATATAATATTTTTTTAAGAACTCTTTTATGTCAATTTTGACACTATTCATTAGTTGATTTTTGTGAAACTCATAACAGATTGATTTCTTCAAACAAAGTCAATTAAATCAATCCTAATATATCATATTATCCTATAAAATTAGTTTAATTCATTAAAAGTTTCATATTATATTTATTTGGGTATTTATAATATCACTTATTTTAATTTTTCACTATTATATTAATTACTGCATCATCATTGTGTCATTAATAATTTAACTTATTTGATGTCTAAAAATTATAAATAAAATATCATCATGTAGGAAATCTTTTTAGCTTTCTAATGAATATTTATAATCGAAAATACAACATGTATAACCCTATGTAAAAATTGTTCTTTTAAAAGATGTAAGCTTATGCCATTTTTGTATTCATTTTAACTTAATTAAAATAAAGTGTCATTATCACTCACAAGTGGATCCATGGGGTCCCAAAATAGACCCAAATATGCCCATGGTCGGCCATGTATCAACCAATAGGGTTAAGACACGTTTTAGGGTAATTTAGTATTATTATAATATTATTTTGTTTACCCTTATTTACCGGATTTACCCTTAACCATGGTAAATAAAATATTTACCGCAGTAATTATTCAAAATGTCTAAAAATAAAAGTTACCTATTTACACAATTTGAACATCCTGATTCCAAATATGGAATCCATTTTTCTAAATTCAAAACACAGAAGTGGCAGAAATTAATTTAAAATTAATTCCCGCTGTCAAAACAAAAAGCGTGTTTTTAAGAGATAATAACTATCAAAAGATTGATACTTGTTTATGTTCGGTTTAATTGTAAAATTATGTCCAATGACCAACATTATATTAAGTGGTAAAAATATATTCTAAATATACTTTAAAACCACTAAAATTAATAATTTATCACTATTAATTATTTTGATTAAAAAAGTTGTTTTTAATTAAAATTTAGTAATTTTCACTATTCATCAAAATATTAAAGTTATCCGAAAAGTACCAAAATTTCACCTTAGGCTAAATTTGATATTCCGAATCCAAAAATGAAGTCCATTTTTAAAAATAAAATATATATAATTTCAAAAATTAGGTATTACTATTCATAACGGCAAGTTTGATCGGTTGTGGCACGTGTTAAAACACGAAGTTGCGTACAACACACGCTACTATTTTATTCAAAGGAAAGCGTACCGTGGAAGCTTGGGATGTTTCATTTTAAATTTTTTTTGATGTCCCCATTTAGTCAAAAAGTTTAAAATATTGTATTTAAAAAGGTTTCACTATTAAATGTTGATAAAAGTGCAATACTGAAAATGAATCTGTTCTTGCATTATGACTAAGAAACTCATAATGTGGATTCTAAAATTATAAGGATTATATAAAGTTTAAAATTTAGTTAATACTATTCATCACCTCTTTTAATGGCCTTTTTTTGTAAGTCAAGGTGTGATTGAACTCGGTTTTGCGTGTAGTACAAGTTATTGAATTATTTTGAAGAAATAACACATTATGAATTCTTAGGGTGTTACATTCTCCCCTCATTCAATAAATTGCGTCCTCGCAATTTGAAATTGTTCTTAGAAAATAAAAGGTTGAAAATAGAAAATATATTTGTGGGAAAACCCACATCGGAAATTGGGTTACTAAAATTTAGTCTTAATATGAGGAAAAGAGAAATGAAAGGGTCACCACCAAATTATGATCTCGATTAGGAGAACATTGGTAGAAATTAGAGACATATGATCGGAGGAAAAACGTAAATATTTATAGGTAGTGATTGAGGTCATCAATCACAAACAAGTGTATAATTGAGGTCCTTAAATTCATCAATCTATGATGATTTGAAATACCATCGGTTCAACAAAACATAGGGTATTAGGATAACACATTTTTGACGTTTCAAAATATCTTAGTTGAAATCCCACATCGAAAAATGAATTAATGAGTCCTCTATTTAATATAAAGAGTGGAAAGTATGAAGATTACCGAAAATAACACATACTAGGGTTCCATGTAGGAAAATATGGATATGGAAGAGAAATCTAACCATCAATTATCTGATGGAGAGTGGTAGAGAACATGGCTATGAAAAGGCCAAAAATCCCAAAGCCATGAATTAGTGATGATTTAAGGTACCATCTAGGACAACATTTTTGTTCTAAGTTCCTTTTATTAATGTTGAGGAATATATTTATGAGATTGTCTAAGATCATAAGGAGATATACTTACTTTATAATTAGAGTTTTATCCATTAATAAATTTCTACCAAAACTCATCATTCACTCGTAAAAAAAATTCTATTTATACTATTCATAGAGGGTTCCAAAATAAAAGAATTTATAATTCATCTACCAGATCTTTTAAAAAACTACTTTATTTAATCCAGGACATCTCGTGGGATAGTGGTAGGTGATACACCCTTGTCGCCCTTTGGTTGCGGGTTCAAGTCTCGCAGCCTTGCCGGACGCGACGGGTTGCCGCCCGACCTCCGGGTTGTCCTTTTATGGCCATCCAAAATTAATCTCAAACTAGAATTTATCCAAAATATTTCTGACCAAACTCACAGTCCAACATTTATAAGGAAGTTAAACATAATATAGATCCTTTTTACCCCGTAATAGCATATGAATACCTTCATCATGTATTACCATATTCCTTATTGATTACATTCATGCTCCCTTATTCCATATAGAATGCTGGATATACTTCATTAATCCAAAAATGTTTTAAAACCCAACAATGATGGAATATACAAATCATTAATCAGTTCCAAGGTAGTCAAGAATATCCAATATAATTTATCCAAAACAATCATGTATTATTCCAAAATCACTAACTCGGTATCAGAACTATATTATGGTTTATCATTCTGTCAACCATATATTTTCCAAAAATTTATCCTGCTATTGAGTCACTTTTCTTTGTTCCACACAATCTCAAGTCCTTAATGAAATAGTACTACAGTACAATCCTTATATACTCCATAATTATTATAACAAGTACATTGTTGATACAACACTGAATTGACATAATCAACATAAGAATTCTAATCATTCCTCTTCATCTGTGGTAGTATCATAACTTGATTATTATCCAATAGCATCATTTGCGGCATAGTCTGATTACTGGGGCATAGGTTCGCGTAGTGTCCAAACTCCTTGCAAATGAAGCATTGTACATTTGAAACCATTTTATCACCCTTGCAGTCATGTAATTTGTGCCCTTTTCCTCCACACTTATAACAAACTACCATTCCTTTCAGGCAAGCTCCAGGGTGTTTCTTCCCACAGTTACCACATATGGGAAAATTCTTCTTTTCCCTCTTCCCTTTATCCATTTTTCTCTCTTCCATCCTTTTCTTCTCTTGGTTCCCTTCAAAGCCATAGGACTCAGTAAACTCTTTACTTATCTTATCAACACATGTTATTATTTCTTCATATGATGATAATACATGGGAGACTATTTCTCTTATAAATTCTAGCTTAAGACCATGAAAGATATGATCTTTCCTTCTCTTTGGATCATGTGCATTGTTAGAGTTCTCATTCCTTCTACTGGGCGCCATTTCTAAACAATGGCATATACTAGATCAGTTTATGAATCAAAATACATAATCCCATACTTATAAAACACTTAACATAAATTGAACTATTTAGGGATATAATCCATAATCATAAAAATGCCTCCTTTGAGGAAGTATATACTCATAAACCCTTCATAATGATTTGTAAAGAAAATGAGAGTTATCCTAAGCATATCCCCCGGGAGTGTCGTAACCAAGAGTGCAGCAAGGCCCGTTGTCGTGCACCAGTTCCCGTTCGAGTCTAGCTCAAAGCGGTGTTTTCGGGTTTTACCCCTAGGTACATCTGTGCCAGAGCCGCCTCTACCTGCTCGTATCCAGACAGGGATGTATTGCTTGGAAAACTCACAAAATCTCTACAGTACCAAAATTCTAGGAAGTTCTTCTATACTAATTCTCAAAGTTCATCTTAGGTCTACGTGCTCTAATCAGAGTTTATCTAAATCTAGCTTCCAAGGTTTGTACTAAACTTCCTCTGATACCAACTGTAACGCCCCGACCCCAGCTACCCAGAGTCGGTGCATTACTTCGTAACATTGGCATGATCACAAGAAAGATCAAATCTCGAAAGACCGATTGGTTTAGTAGCCTTGGAAACACTAGATATAATCATAAAGTTTTACATTACATTTCAAAGTGAAAAACTAATACAACAACATAATTTTTCCACAATCCACACTATTAACCCCTCATAAAATCCTTGCAGGTCATTCATAACTTACTTCTTCACATCCTGGGAAAAATAAAACATAGAAAAGGGGTGAGCTCAAATGCCCAGTAAGGATAACAATATAGCGGAAACTTTCATCAATAAGAATAAACATTTAAGGCAATGTATAACTAAAACAAAAGCCTTTTAAACATGAACTTTCAACATGGTATGGCATAAATAAAATGAAATAATGCCATTTACTTATTCACATGGATATTCCACTAATCGAATAATCACATGCAAAAATAAATAACCACTTTCATAATGTTGGAATGCATAATGCTAAATGTTAATTTCTTTGTCTAGGCCTCATCCCAAGACCTAGGGGTTACTTCTAACCGGAACCCAACCCGGAGTGCCTCTAATAACCGGACACCAACCCGGAGGGCATACTTTTACCAGTCCCTAACCTGGAGGGCTTACTTTAACCAGTCCCCAACCTGGAGGGCTTACTTTTACCAGTCCCCAACCTGGAGGGCTTACTTTTACCGGTCCCCAACCCGGAACATACTTGTTTAGCACATTCATCTGAAGAAAAGTTTGAAATATAACATAAACATTCGGATTAAAACTAGCATACGAAATGTCAATAATTTCACCATAAACTATGAATGGTATAAAAATAGCACATCCACAGTCAAACATATCACAAAACCTTCAATTCAATATAGAATTTTTGTATCATAATAAATCAACTTCAAATAATCTTAAAATCCATCAAAGGATGTTGACATAGATGAAATCAAAATTCTTTTTAAAGAAGTATCTCCTTTTATTTTGAAATCATTTAAGATCCATATAAAATAAAACATTTTCTTTGAAAATATTCTTATAAGCTTGTATGTAAAGCTTCGACGATTTTATAACGGCGGAAAATAACCGCACCCGCCGTATAAGTTAAAAAAAAACATTCTTACCTCAATTCTGTCGAAAAGGTTAAAAAGAACATTGTTTTGAAAACGACGGAAAGATTCCTTTATAAACCTCTTATAAAAAGTCAAACAAGGGTATAAATGACTTTAACCCATATTCTTGTAAATAGTAAAAATGTTTTGAAATACATTTCGAAGAAACATGGATGTGGATGATAACGAGATCCCAGTAGATTATTACGTATAAACAACCTCGGATAAAGAAGAGATTGTGAAATAACCCTTACCTTGTACTTTTCCTTGGTTGGGGTAGGTTAACCTCCTGTATAATGGTTAAATAATTGTTATTAAATTATACAAGAATCATATATGTTAATATGATATCATATATGATCTTTTAACATTGATTTGTTAATAATATCTTAGAATTATCGTCGTTTCGGGTGTTAACTTACTCATTTTCTTTTATATGTTTTGTTACATAAGTCATGTTTGTTGTATCTTATTCATATCCAGAATGATATAAAGTCCTTAAACATCATTTTTAAATCATTAAATGATAATTATACTTGAATGGATACGATGGAGAATGAATCTCATCGCGTTCGTGGAGACGGTAGTCCGTACGTACGCACGAACGCTACTTCCATTTAATTTTTATTTTAAAAGAATCGAATCCAAATGATACATAGGTATATTACTATTCCAGTATAATATAATATTTTATATATGTTACTTAAGTTCATTAACACCATCCTTTATACGTTCCATGT
Organism: Viscum album; assembly: GCA_963277665.1. Lineage (NCBI taxonomy): Eukaryota > Viridiplantae > Streptophyta > Magnoliopsida > Santalales > Viscaceae > Viscum > Viscum album. The sequence goes on from OY728152.1 coordinate 28,747,280, forward strand.
GTGGTATGAACGAGTCATATCATTTTAAGGGGGCGGTAGTCCGCACTTCCTCAAATGAAATTATCGTATGTATATACAACATGAAACGAATAATGGTATGAAATAAAATGGAATTACAGAAGCTTATATATAAAATATATATCATTAATATCATATTTAATTACAGTGCCATCATAATGGCCACCATGAGAGGTGGTAAGATGTATTTGAACAATCATCGTTTCGTGAGGCGTTAGTTTGCCATCCACAGAAACATTATGTTCATCATCCATTAGATGGAGTTGTGTGTATGTGTAGTTTGAATCCTTCTTATAAAAACATCCTAGTATATTGTGGATACTGGTGTTGTTACAAAATAAAGGAAATAAAAAGAGTTTGGGGGTTGGAGAAGCAAAATAAATGAAAATAATTTAAGAGAAATCGTTACCTTTAATCTAGGTAACTCACTTTGGTTGGAACCAAAGGACTTCTTGAAATGCTTTCTGCCTAAGGGGAAACTTCAAGGAGGAGGAGAGGGATGTGGGGAGCTTAGTTTGGCAGAGTTTGGACGAGCCAAGTGGCTTGAGAGGTGTGAAGAAATGAGAAGGAGGAGTGCCCTTTTATAAGAGGGGTGAGGGGCACCTTTGGAAAAGCTAGAAATATTAATTTATAATAAATTCATATTCGGTTTTCAAAGGCTCCAAAGTTGACTATTCAAAGTATGAGGCGGGGATAGGTCGAAAACAACTCATCCAATAGAATTTAGACAGGTTTGGGTACTTATATTAACCTTATCTTTATGTATTAACTCTAAGTTAATTAGTTTCACTTTTACAATGTCTCTTTGTATTTTTATATTATATGGTTAATAAACTTACCATATACATCCAAGCGACCCCCAAGTGGTCCATTAATGACTAAACTATCATGATATAAGTCTCTTGGCCGAACCTTAGATTTTTAGGAATTTAATATCAATTAATAATATAATATTTTTTTAAGAACTCTTTTATGTCAATTTTGACACTATTCATTAGTTGATTTTTGTGAAACTCATAACAGATTGATTTCTTCAAACAAAGTCCATTAAATCAATCCTAATATATCATATTATCCTATAAAATTAGTTTAATTCATTAAAAGTTTCATATTATATTTATTTGGGTATTTATAATATCACTTATTTTAATTTTTCACTATTATATTAATTACTGCATCATCATTGTGTCATTAATAATTTAACTTATTTGATGTCTAAAAATTATAAATAAAATATCATCATGTAGGAAATCTTTTTAGCTTTCTAATGAATATTTATAATCTAAAATACAACATGTATAACCCTATGTAAAAATTATTCTTTTAAAAGATGTAAGCTTATGCCATTTTTGTATTCATTTTAACTTAATTAAAATAAAGTGTCATTATCACTCACAAGTGGATCCATGGGGTCCCAAAATAGTCCCAAAGATGCCCATGGTCGACCATGTATCAACCAATAGGGTTAAGACACGTTTAAGGGTAATTTAGTATTATTATAATATTATTTTTTTTACCCTTATTTACCGGATTTACCCTTAACCATGGTAAATAAAATATTTACCGCAGTAATTATTCAAAATGTCTAAAAATAAAAGTTACCTATTTACACAATTTGAACATCCTGATTCCAAATATGGAATCCATTTTTCTAAATTCAAAACACAGAAGTGGCAGAAATTAATTTAAAATTAATTCCCGCTGTCAAAACAAAAAGCGTGTTTTTAAGAGATAATAACTATCAAAAGATTGATACTTGTTTATGTTCGGTTTAATTGTAAAATTATGTCCAATGACCAACATTATATTAAGTGGTAAAAATATATTCTAAATATACTTTAAAACCACTAAAATTAATAATTTATCACTATTAATTATTTTGATTAAAAAAGTTGTTTTTAATTAAAATTTATTAATTTTCACTATTCATCAAAATATTAAAGTTATCCGAAAAGTACCAAAATTTCACCTTAGGCTAAATTTGATATTCCGAATCCAAAAATGAAGTCCATTTTTAAAAATAAAATATATATAATTTCAAAAATTAGGTATTACTATTCATAACGGCAAGTTTGATCGGTTGTGGCACGTGTTAAAACACGAAGTTGCGTACAACACACGCTACTATTTTATTCAAAGGAAAGCGTACCGTGGAAGCTTGGGATGTTTCATTTTAAATTTTTTTTGATGTCCCCATTTAGTCAAAAAGTTTAAAATATTGTATTTAAAAAGGTTTCACTATTAAATGTTGATAAAAGTGCAATACTGAAAATGAATCTGTTCTTGCATTATGACTAAGAAACTCATAATGTGGATTCTAAAATTATAAGGATTATATAAAGTTTAAAATTTAGTTAATACTATTCATCACCTCTTTTAATGGCCTTTTTTTGTAAGTCAAGGTGTGATTGAACTCGGTGTTGCGTATAGTACAAGTTATTGAATTATTTTGAAGAAATAACACATTATGAATTCTTGGGGTGTTACAGTTATTTTTTAAATATATATTTTTTCTAATATTCATGACTTTTTTATGAATTATTTTTCAATTTTTTGATTAATATTTTATTTATGTTTAAAAAATTTCTTAAATTATTTTCAAAGCTAACATTATATGTTTTAAAAATGTTGTTTCCAAATAAAAAGATTTAAATGATCTCAATGCTTATATCACTAGTTATAAACGTATTTTCCATAAAAATGGTTTTTGAAAATGTTTTCAATCTATCATTAAATGTTTTGAAGTTAAAATATTTTTAATTTTTTTTCAAGATTCTATATAAGAATTGATAGTTATTTTCAAGGAAAATGGTCTTTATAATGTTTTCTGTTAAAAAATATTTTACAATTTTTAAATTACTTATCCTAAAAAATATTTTTTAAAATATTTTTCTAAATTATTTTCCATTTATGATGAAATCTATGGGATTTACTCATTCCCTTACAGAAAAGTCATCTAATGTTTCCATACATATTTTTTCTCTGAACGGTTTATGTTTCGATGGAATGAATTATATAAATCCTATTTTTGTTTCGATAGTTATATGCTTATAAAACCCACTTTATTTCATGGGTTATTCTTTGATGAAATAATAAAGAGTACTCTATTTTTCTAGAGGATAAGATATGATTAAATTTTTATGAAACCCATTTTATTTCATGGATTATTATTTGATTTTTAATTAATTTTTGGAACATGTGTGTATAATTTAATTATTATATTAGTGGAACCTATATCTCCCTCAAATAAATTAGGTGAAGATATATAAAATGATACAATGATGGGATTCAAGTCAATAGGATTGAACCACTATAGAAGATGGGGAAACCCAATCCACTCTGGGAAGATTGGGAAAACCAATAAAATATGAGATAAATTGTGAAACCTAATAGCTTACAAGGGAAAAATTGTGACTCGAGATGGTAGTGTGTCCATCAATGTAGATTTAGTCCCCAAGATGCTACCTGATAAGTTTTTTTGGCAATGATACTTGACTTACATGGTATTATATTACATGTTAATATGTTTTTAAAAAAAATCTACATTATATGTTTATAATATAATCATGTTTTTCATGTTCTTCAATATCTTACGATTTATGGGTTATGAAAACACAATCATTATTTCATGTGTCATGTTTCTAATATTTGATATGTAGGGTAAGATCTTGAAATGTTATGATCATGTTCGCGTACCCTTATGTTCGTGTTATTTTTATACATTCTCTTTATTTTCATTGCTGATAATTTGAGATCACCCCTTTCTAATATTTCCTTTCACTAGGATATGATGAATGAATTTTAGTATAAGTATAAAATGGGAAGGTATTTGTTGGAAACATTGAAAATATTTCACCTATATACATTCTTTCTTCAATGTTTCCAGATCTGGTAAACTATTATGGTCCTTGATAAAGTACCTTTTTAAGTAATGAATGTTCATAAAAATGATATAATATACATGTACATTAATCATTGGTTTCCATAGGTTATCCTAAAAAAACAATCAAGTACTGAATCCTTCCATATTTTAAGGAGGGCTTATTAATGTGTCTCTTTATATGCATCCAAGTTGCTTCCCACATTTCCCCTTAACATAAAGATTCTTATATTTTTAGACAATATAGCGAGTCACTCCAAAGTTTTCTTCCATATAGGGAGGAAATTAATATCTTAAGGATGGGATTTAAACTTTATGAGTAATCCTACATATCTTATTTAAAATAGTAATCAAACCCCACATAGTTCATTAGACCTATGTCTTTTAATATCAGGGAGAAAGGACATATATAAGGGGATGTAGGAATCAAGTATTGAGATAGAGCCACAATGTGGTGTTCTTCGTATCTATGTTATATTAGGAATCATGGTCATCATATTTCAATCATACCCTTGGGACATGTCTTTAGAAGGATACCCTTATATAAGAGTAGTTATATCATTCCATTGACTGAGGATTACATACTGAGTTTTCCCAATTTTTTTAGAGATTCATTCTATGAATGATATGATAATTGATAATACCTAAGACTGTGTCATCCATGATCAGTGTGAGAAACAAGGGATAGAAAGTAACAAGTATGACCATATATTAATGTTGGACTTACGTTCTTGGATATCCCATTCTATGTTAAATATGGATTTTAGGAATTAGGAAGGAATCCTATATATTGTTTTTATGTAATTAAACATAGTCATCGTAGTTATGTTGATATCTAAATCTTTTCATGGATGAGTAAGAATAATCATCCCATTAGAGAGATTGGGTATCGATGGTTTTATTGTCAAAGACATGACAGTAATCACACTTAAGTGGATGCCCATTTAATCTCTGTCACCAAGAATATTTCTTACATATCCTGGTTGTGGGAGGAATTTTAGTCATCATAGTTCAACTACCTTCCACATCCATTAGTGGATGATGAATAATGATCAATCCATGGGAGTAATTGGGTCCCAATGGTTGGAATATTAGAGTCGGGGAGGGGCTCAAAATGAGGTGGATGCCTATTTTTTCTAGGGCCTGAGGAAGGTGTCATATATATCCTGGTTTTGGATGGAATTAGATTTATTATACTTTAGTTTATTGGGTCTTAAAAATGAGGATTCTCTTATATATCCACTGGATAAGGTTATCAAGTCCTGGTGCATATTCTTGGCATGGTCTGATTTACTAATTTATATGTTTTGATTTTCTACTAGACTTGTATGAGCATGTATGGACATACACTGGTCGCTCAGTGGACATGCCTAAAAATAGTCACACGATCTAGTTTAGTTTTTAGTTTTATGTCTCCTAACCTGAATGACAAGTATGGAGATAATTGAGTAATCAACGATGGATTTTATTACAAACATTTCATGTTCAAGGACGGCATGTTTGGAGGGTTCTTCATGTTCATCCAAACTTATGTAGATGAGGTCGCTTGACCGCTGTTGACATGTCTAGAGGGTGCTGCATGACCAGGTTGACATGTCCAAAAGAATTCATGAGGTCATTGATGACATGTGTAGAAGACATCGCATGATTCTGGATGACATGTCTTAAAGATGTCGCATGACCCATGATGACATGTTTGGAGGATGTCCAATGAACTAGGATTACATGTCATAGACTGATCACATGACATAACTGACCTGTCATAGTGTCAAGACATTAATAGTTTATCATGTCTGGAGGACATCACATGATTTTATTGGAATGACTATAGGACTTCACAATACTTTTATGGTGTTCCCGAAGGTAATTTTGTGACTTTATTTTACTTGTTCTAGAGACATTGCATGATCCAAATAGTATGTCGAGGGACCATGTTATGAATTTATAGACCTATAATAATTATTTCTCAAGATATTGATGAATCGTGTGATGAATATATGGATAATTGTATCTATTCTTTTCATAAGTATCCAATCCATTATTCTTTATTCAAGACATTATTGCAAAAGTTTCTTGGTTTTCCCTTGTGTTAACTTATTTTTTAGGTTTTGTGTGACCAAGATGACATGTGGGGTTTCCTTCAGATAATATGAATATTATTATATGATTCCCTCACGTGATCTAAATTGATCATGTGATGTTCCTATGCATGTCACATGGTCCTTTAGGTTGTTTAAGACCTTGTATGAAACCATTATGGTCACATGATTTGCTGCTATGAGACATCTTCTCCTGGTATACCATGTGAGATCCGTAATGGATTCATTTTTATACTATTATGGAGGGGTTTATAGACCTCTCCACCCCAATTATATTCCTCCTTGTGTGGATCATATCTCAAAGATATGTGATGGAGTCAGTGCAGGGGCTTTGATGTCACATGCTTCCCATGATCCAACCATGTGACAATCATGCTTCTGCATGATACACAGTGATAAAGACAATATTCCACAATTTTTATTTTTATTAGACCCAATCTAATCAATGGGATCTCACCTGACCATGGGGTATTGTCAAGGATCATCCAAAAGATCAGTCTAACATGTCTAGTGGCCTTCATGTAATCAGGCTTCCAATAGAATGTCCCTCAAATTATAAAGGATATATCATATGGGGTTTTCATTAGAAAAATTTTTATTGTTAAGGGAACATCACATGATCAAGGTATCTTGTTGAGGGGTCTCACGAGACCATGTTTTCTTATTGAGGGGGCCCTTACATGATTAATAGTGATCACCCAGGGTGCGTAACCTCTTTTTCATGATGATCAATATATCTTCAATCACCATGAAGCATCAATTTTTTTCCATTTTATATCTTTCATTATTTAATAAGTGTTGGAGATCTCATGAGGTTGTTCTAGTATTGTCAATTAAAATCACCCTACTTGACTGTGATGCATCACATGACCATTAATGGTTCTTTCGATGACGTGTGATCATTGTCATGAACAACCATTCTGATTGTCTATAGAGACAAATAAGATGTGAAAAATAGAACGAAATTCTCTAAAACCCTTTTCCTGATGAAGGTGACATGTCTGTGGGCTCTTGTGCATCATGGTGGAATTTTCTCTAGGGCTCCGCTATGTCTTGAGAAATACATGAGCACGTAACATGAATATAACTAACCAAATGGGAATTCCATATTATTTATATTTTAATATTTTATTTAATTAAGGATTTATATGATTATCATGAACCCTATAGTTTATATGAATCATGACCCAGTGGAACTCATAAGGAAACCTATGCATGATCAGGAAGTGTCTTAGATGCCTTCACCAAACTATGGAGCCTTGTCAATGAAGATCTATGTGATCTCCACCAGATCATGAATTACCCATGAACCATTATAATGGCCTTATAATGGTTATAAAATAATGTGTACTTTTGAAGGTTATGTGATCCAACTGTTTTGGCCACCTTCTATTCCTTTTTTCTTTTGAGTAAATAATACCCATGATTCAAGTCATATTCCCTTCTTGATTATCCATTTCCAATTGGGTGGGCATAAACCAATATCCCCACTTTATAGAAATGTCTTTGGAGACAAGGTACTAGTTCTACAGATGGTAAATTCTCACCAAATCCTTTGGGGATATCTCTAATTGGTGTCCTGGGATACTTTAGGTATTCCAGGTGATCATAGGTATTCCACCGAATTCACTATTAATAGGGGAACGAAGAGTTGATAATTCACTAGTGAATTTAACTATCCAGAGCTCTTATGGGTTTCTTATATCACATGAAACCCCCGCAATACACTCTCTATGAAATGGTCGAAATAACTCTTCTTGATAATGGATTATAGAATCTATTTTTAAAGGCTACTTCATCGGAGCTTTTTTCATGAGATCGATTCATAATGAATTTTTGACTTATCACTTTTTCAAGTCAACCATGAATAAATATCCATTAACATGAGAACCCTTTCCATAATTATATCTTGATGGTTTCTCTGGATCCTCTATTTTGTTTGCATGATAAATGACTATTATATGGGTCGTGTGACTAGGTAAGTAGCATGTGATCATTATTATCATGACCATACCGGAGGTCATGATATGTAATGTGGGTATATGGATAATGAGATCACCATGGGTTATGTTGTTCATGAGAATTTCATTAGGTTATGTGACCATTAATCCATAACTTGGTTCATGTGATGCATTTAATACTATCAAAATTATTCATTTATTTCGATGAGATATTTTTATTGGTTGACTTATACTTCATTTTTTTTAAATGGATTCTAACAATGGTACATATTCCACTACATCTATGTAGAGGGATATTATTTATAGTTATCATAATGTTGTCCCTTATTATCATGTTCATTCAGAACCTATGGCATTGTAAATGATTCTATTTTCTAAACTTCAAGGATATCTTTTATCACATCGGATTCCTCTATATGGATTCAACATACTTGATGACATTGAAATACCTTCTCCTAAAAAAATATACCATGTTACTGGGAAACAACTTCCATCAATTTTAATCAGATCATGGTTTCTAAGGATGGAAATATTAATATTTCATAGTCCTTATAATTGTATTATATACTAGAGAACTCCCCTCTAAGTATAGAAAATTATAATTTTCTCATTAAACCTATTTCTCAAAACTACTCAAGAGTATTTCTCTATTCCCCAAACAACTCAGACAGTTGATGGAGATCAAAATAAGACATGTAACCTAGTGTATATTTTTACGATCAATGGGAGTTATCATTTTCTTTTAGTAAGAGATACATAGACTTGGCCAACCAGCTACATGCTAAACATATTTTATGAAAAATTATGGGCCTTGTAGCTTATCATCTACCATTATCTTCACATTCACAGATAACTGATTTTCTATTGGTTCCACGGTAAAGATTCTTTCTATCCATCCCATAGTGAAGAAGGAATCATCCATTGGGATATCCAAGGACTAGGCGGGATACCCCCCACCAATGATGAAATGTATGATGAGACTCACCATGCCACATATATCTATGATGACCCTACACAAACTCTAATTTTGGAAAGTTGTATGCTAAACACTATGAAAGAAAAGTCAATAATGGAGCAAAATATGAACTCACTTATATTTACTAATGACTAGATAATAATTTTTCACCATTGTAGGGAATCTTAGAAAAAAAATATTCCCTCATTGGAGTCCTTATCAGAAGGTCAATGATAGAACTGAATCATACTAGGAAATATTTTATGCTAGAAAATATACCACATGAAGATTACATGTGAGGCTAGATATATCCTTGAGTCATAGGCTGGTGGGTTTGATGGACATAATCATGAATATGATCCTTTTCCCAGAATGGGTTGTATGCTCAATAATTTCAGTTGGAGCCTTGGTATAGCTAGATGTAATGGTAGTTAAGTGGCATTTTAATCTATTTGTACTAACTTGTGTATGCCTATACCATCTATTATGCCATATCCCACAGGTAAAACTAACATATTGGATAGGTGGACCATTTCATTTTTTAGTGGATAGGGGATAATTTACATTATTATAAGTACCAAAAAACTAAAGGTGTCCCAGATTCCTTATTCATCCCCAGGTTACAAAACATTTCTATGGTTGAAGAAATGATGATATGTTTTGATGAGGTGGTTGACATACAGATTCAGTAAAATATTTTGGATTTAATGCTTTAACTTGCATCGACCATGTCAGTTGTTGATAATGGCAGTATTTTTGTTGATGAAAAACCATAAAAAAATATCTATTCGGGAATAGGTTTCTCATGGCCTAGTTGGATGAGAAGATTATTTAGAAGTTGTATACCCTTTATCCATTCACTCTCCAATTTGGCTTCATAGAAATGGGTTTTCCCCTCCACTCAATTAGTATATGGGTAGAGGGATATCGATGGATTATCCTACAATTTCATAATATATTGTAATGCAAGGATAATAATATAGATCTTATCATTCCGCTTGCTGGAACTCATTTATTTCTATCAGATTATTATGCCCATGATAGTGTGGATGTTACCTGGTGGTATTCTAAATATATTGGTTTGTCAAGTGGACATACCTTATTCATAATTGACCCCTTTTTCATGAAAAAATGGAATTGATTCAGAATTTGGGAGAGTCATTAAGGAAGAATCCCAATCATAGTGATGACCACCCAAATAGTGTGGAAATTGTTTTGAGGATGGTGGTCCTTAAATGAGAGAAATGGATGATGCGACATTTGAGAGAAGTGTACAAGGGGATTCTATGTCTCTTTCTTCTTTATCAGCTCATATTTTTATTCCCTTTTCTGACATACCCATTCAAGTAGTTCTAGTGGATTCGAAACGTCATATGATAGTATGGTATTAAATAATTTTTTTATCACTGAGACTTCCCTAAAATAATTTTGTTATCAAGATAAACATATTCACCATTTCATTAATGATTTTTGGGACAGGTGGAATCAACTACCGAATGGATTCTTAAATTACGTGAAAAAGCTTCCTTATGAGGAAGGATTTGGATTCTAATGAGAGGGAATTGTTTGATCCTGATGAAAAGACCCCCTATATGATCTAATAGTGGAAGCTTCTAAGACTTTGGAAAAGATTCATCAGCTAATATCTCAACTACACTCCCATGTTGATTCCTTGACTGCATAGACACTGAAACATGGGAAGATCATAGAACACATAAGCTCTGAAATTTTAGAGTCATCCTCCTCATTAAAAACAACTTATAAAAAATTATGGGGCTAGCTAATATTATCCAGAATATTTACCCTCGAAAAATAGTGTAAGAAGCATTACAGGTTACACATTAGCTCTCAATTAAATATTCTCATTAGAATCTTGATAATATAGAAAATTTATCCAATTAAACATTACTATATCATAATAATATGTTTTTTTTTCATTTTAATAAAATTATTTTAGAGACTCTGAAATATTTATATTCCTCATTTTATATGATATTAATAAATAGATCATATTTTAATTATTTTTCAATGTCTAGTTTTTCTCTATTCCGGATGTGCATGCCATTTCAATGATTTTATGATAGATAGATCATCATAGATACACATCCTTTATATAATATATTTAAAACCTAAATTCCTAGATTTAAATTTCTAAAACACAACACATTTTTCTCGAGAAAAGTAGATGAATTCCCACTAACATGATATTTCATAGTGATGTATCATATCTAGCTATCTTGAGATTACGTATTTCAAAAAATTAAAATTTAGATAGACAATATCACCTAGAGGGAGGGTTCTTTATCTTTATCTAATGTCAATAGACATAGAGATCATAGATTTATTTTTTATAAGTTTATATGATAGGAAATATAGGAATTGTATCTTTCTATTCATATTTCCTTAATATTTTAATAATATTTCTATAGATGAAGTCTTAGTAGTCTTGGAATCATCTTTTTCTTAGGCCACCCTCTCATGGGTTTTTTTCTGGAAGGTTCTGTGCTGTTTTCTATGTTTAAAACTAAATAACTATTGTGTTTTAGTTTAAGGTCATACATCTCTGACAATCTACTGCTATATATTAGGTTATTTTTTCTATGGCATTCTATTGTGGTACTATAATATGTTTTAGGCCAAACCTAATGTTGTTATTTTTTAGGTTTTTAGATAAAAAATTCTATTACTATTGTTTAAGTTCTTCCATATCATTCCATTGGTTTCTATAGTTTGATATATTTTATCTTTAACCTTCTATTTTTAAAGTTGAAAGTATTTTAGATTGTACCTTTGGTTGCTAGAGTTTAGGGTCTTCTATCTGGAACCATAATATTCCATATAGTTTAAAGGATTTAGTGAGGAATTGATTATTGAATATGGAATATCAGAAAGATGGTATATGGATGACTAAAATCATCCCTTTGGTTCTATGTTATGACATGGTGATTATAGGGATCATGAGGATTGCAGTTTCATTCCTACAAGGAGGATATGGCTCTTTCTGGAAGGTCAAAGGCATTATGCATCGATATCAATTTCAAACCGAGGTGTCACCAGTATTTTCCAAGGGCCATGTTATATTTATGGGGGTAAAATTGGTTGTTGGAAAAAATATTATGGAAGTGGAATCAAAAAGGATTCTTATAATATGGGTTATGTAAATCAGGTTTCCATGAGCTTTAATTAGTGAATCATGGAATGTAGAATACAGAATGGGGGAGAACGTACACATAATAATTTTCTGAGTTATACCATAGTGTCACTAGGGTTCACATGGATTGGTGTTCTTTTCCAATAAAGAGGATATACCTCCAAGTTGTAGGTTAAAGACCTTATTCTTTAGTCTATATGGATAGGTAAAGTAGATTTGAAACCCACTCTTTTCCAAGGTAAATGATATATCTTCCATGTATCAAACATTAATATGATGATGTTGTCTATGGAGGAAAAGAAATCCAATAAGGGTTCTTGAATCTTGGTGAATTTAACTTGTAGGAATTCTTAGGCCCTACACCATGTTGTTTCGATTAACATTGGGTCCATAAAAAGAATTATGAATGGATTCTCTCATTCCTTACATTAGAAATGTTATAATACAATGATGTGTAACATTGAGGATTTAAAATCCAAATGAATTTTCTGGTAATGTGAATTGTAAATCATGTTCTAGGAATATATGTGTTAAACGGAGGTTGGAACTTGTGGTTACATGTAAACCATTAGTAATGATAGATGAAAATAATGTTCCATGCAGTCCTAAAAATATCTCTTGGGTTTAAGGATGACCTTCCTAGTGTCTTAGGGTCCATTTAGGGGATTCAGTCCATAATAATACTCTTTTATAGAGAGGATCTAGGTTAATGTAATCCCATGATCCATGGAGTTCTAATAGAATGATATGAACTCCATGAGTTGTAAACAATCATAACTATATCTTTTTCCTAAACCTAGGGTTCCAATCAAGCGTTGTTTGTATTTTAATAGGGTTAAAACATATATTGTATGATATTTATTCCTTGTTCATTTATGCTCTTATTTTTTTAAACTTTGTAGATGAAGGTTTCAGTGTGCAAGGACATGACTTTTTATCATGCTTCCCTTTATGGGTGTTAATCCTACAAAATTTTGTGTTTATTTCACTAATAGTTTAAGGTCTTGCAATTTAGTCCATTTATGGCTAGAGATTAAGGTCGTGGAACATTGGAAAATGTGTATGCATTTTAAGGTAATGATGTACATGGAACTCTTATGAAGGGAATGTTAAACAAGAGCCTAATTAGGATACCTAAGTATAAGATTAATTTGACATTCTTTTTATCAGGATATGAAATTATTTTTAATCCTTAATCAAGTTTTCTAGGTCATGGGTATTTATATAGGACAACCATGTCCTAGATGGTCAGGAACACTATCAAGTTTTGAGTTCTATCATAGTGACTTCATGATTATATGGATAAAAAATCTATTTGTATAGGGCCATGTTTTTTATAGTTGTAATTTCTAAGCCCTTATGCATCTATATAAAGGATAAAAATGGAGATCTCTTTTTTAAATATAGGGGTCTTGAATGGATTCAGTAATAACTAGGTGCTCAAGAAATGAAGTGGGATTTATAGATTGAGGGTCTTAAATGATGATAGATGAAACAAATTATCTAGATGACCATGGTCATACTATTGTGGTCCTTTAATGGGGGATGATAATTGGTATTATTTTATACCTTTGACTTCATATAGTAGGGACATATTCTAAATGTATTTATAATGTCTTGCAAAAAAGATATTTTCCTTATAGTTTAACTTCACGTGGTAAGGAAGTCTTCCTTTAATTTAAGTTTAAAATCCCGTGGTAATGATGTTCGTTGCACATTTCTAGCCCATATCCAGTAAGAGGTGAATTCTAATCCTTTTATATGTTTCATCTGAACCTGGGATTCTGGGTTTGGGTGTCACTATGTCTCTTGTGATGGTAATAATGATGTTGCAATTAGTAATTTCCTTAAAAATCCCTAAATAGGTAAGACCCATACATACGTGGGGATATTTATTTGTTTATTTTTGTAGATAAACCAAGGATGGGATATCCTAGTGTCAATATGTTTCATTTTATTATAGGAATCAAGACACAAATAGTTCTTGAGAAACCATACAATTTAACACCATCTAGCCATGATGTAGGATCCCCATCATGAAAAGGGAAAATTGATACTAGGACCATGAATGGATGAATTGGCATCACTATGTATCATGGGATGTGATAAATCAATAAAAGTTTTTTATTTAATTGAAAATGCTCTATATTGGTCAGAATTATATGATGATGGGGTAATTTTTCGTAGTGATTTTCATAGATTGACCCAGTATTGGATATCTAGGCATCACAATGTATCCATAGTGATAGGAATCAGGCCATATATAGTTCATTGATGAGAATCACTCTATCCATGTGTGACCCATACATAGAAGGGAGGGGTGGTTATTATTCCCAATTAATGTTGAATCTTGAAAAAGTATTCGATAATTGATCATCACTACATATCATTTGATGACAAGAATCAAGTCACACATAGTTCTGGAATGGAAAACTCACAATGCATGTATGACCCAAATGCTGAGGGGAGCATTGATCCAGTTGATTGTCATAGTTGGGATGAGTATTGGTGATACTATCATCATTATGTATGCAATTATCATAAGATTCAAGATAAATCTAGTTCGTGAATGAAGGTGTGGTGGGAGACCGACACCATGTGTAATTGTCCTCTCAATAAAGGTTCACATTAATGATATGAAGGTTTTTTTCATGAAAGAGACATCAACAGTGAATTTTAATTTCACATGGTTGTGAATCATTGTATATTATTCATTGTAATTTATTTATGAACATGGATATATTTTCTAGAGCTAATATGTCTCAATCAGGTTGGGTATACCATACCAGAATTCGTAATCCCATGTGAGCAATGACAATGTGAGAAACATGGAATGATAAAGGTTCCTTTCATGACATAGAAGAAATTAGAGAAAGGGTAGGGAGAATATTGTATCATATAGTTTCTAGTCCTAGATATAGGATCTAGTAATCCCTACATATATCATTGGTATTAGAATACATCCATACATAGTAATGGTAGACCCAGGTTGTTTAGTGTCATATGGGATAGACATTATCCATGCATTTTTACGTCATTCATTATGGTTGATATTAACTTGATGTAAAATATGGGATGTTTTTGTTATCCATTAAATTTTTAGTCATGTATAATGTACATTGTTTTTTTAGTTAGACATCATGTTTTAAGGAATATTGATATTGTGTCGTTGAAATACATTCATCATGGAATTCTTCTATACAGTTTAATATCATATGGTCAGGACAAGTTCGGTACAGTTCAACCTCATGTGGTGTGTATTAATTCCATACATTTGAACATAATGAGTTTAGGATGAATTATTTAGATTTCAACGTTATTAGGTTATGAGGAATTTTTGTACAATTTAATTTCATGATGTTACGATGACTTCTGTATAGTTTGACGTCATGATGTTAGGATTACTTCTGAAAAGTTTAATTCTAAAAGGTCATGACTACTTCTATAATGTCTAATGTCCGGACATCAGGATAACTATAATGCTTTATGGTAACTAAAAAAAGTAAATCTTAAGAAATATCACATTAGTTGGTGGCGTTACATGGTCCCCATCCATAATGTCTATGTTATAAGACCCATTGAGATAGACATTATGTTATACATATGTCCCTAGAATTTTGAATTCTATATTTAGAGGTTACTTTCCTGGTATCTTTGGGGTCCTTAGTGGCAATAGAAGTTATCCTTGAAGGAACAAACATATGTGGTCCATTTTATGGAAGGCCCTTGAAACTCGATTATAATGACCATTAGGTTTGTACAATATATGAAACCTATTCACATCGAGACAGTCTAATTAATCCAACAACTTTTTTAATTTCTCATCATATATGAATTGTCATCATAAAGATATTTTAATAGAGGGAAACTAGATATGGTACTCCTGATACATGTTATTCAACTATGTAAATCAGAATTTGGTTCCATTGAATTAAATATCATGCGAGGGGCTCTAAAAATGATGATGATATGGGACTTATTGAGGTTAATGATATTATTCATCTAGGAATCCTTGAGGGGTATTATCTCGATCCAATTGAAAAATATGTTAATTGAAGTAAGGATATACATAAACTACATAGTTGTGGCAGGAATACATGGACCCACAACATCCATTTCCCATATGGAACATCTATAAGAATATTACCGTATTTTCAGAAATTATGAGGTTTAATGAATGTTATTTTAAGGAGTCTAGAATGAATGAAATTTCTTTTTCAATTCCATGTAATCTTGTATCATAGTTTTCCAGTGGTAAACAAGCCATCAGATATGGTAGGAGTGCTTCAACTTCGACTAATGGGAATCATAGGATCTTGTATGGAATTCTTCTATGATAGTGGTAATATTTATTTATTCTATTAATTATTGGAGGATTCAAAGAAACCTAGATTTTATATTGATTAGTTTTATCAATTAGACCACCCCAATGTGTAATTTTTGTTGCTTGATGTCGAATATGTTCCCTTATAGATCAGTCCATCAGAAAGATCCCATTTTTGGGATAATCAATTTTGGGATATATAGATATATGGGTGTACATATGTACATCACACTCTATGATTATTTGACCTAATTTATTTCATCCATGTTCATACTATGATTTTTGAGACCATCTATCAGTGTGATATATGGAAAATCGATTCTCATGATCAAGGTTAGCCAGGACTGTGGATGAATTATCCAATGTATCAGCATAATAATTTTGTTTTTGGGGAACATGTTACAACAAGGGATCAAAAGTTAACTCCAATTCAGTCTAATGACATAGGGAATAAGGTGTTATAGTTCTTATTTTTTGAATACCAATTAACCATTTATCTTATTTGTCACTATCGTTGAATCCCCTATGATGTTTAGGTAGGTTTCTGCAATTGTTGGGATTGTTACGAGATGGTGATGAGGGATTGGGATTCTACCTCATTATTCATTCAACCTTTAGATAATGAAAAATAGTTGGTAATATTTCATTATCCTTAGAAACAAATACAATCGTTAATCCAAACAAACCTTGATTTGGGTTTTCTAGTCTCTTACTAATATGAGTTCATGAGGAACCATCAAAATAAGTATCCCATTTTTTGGGTGTGTCCTGGGAATATAGAGCAACATCATACGGAATCACAGTGTCTAATGCTGTAATTCATGGGGTGGTATGTTCGACTATGAATTCGTCTAGGGCTACCCTTTCACAAACTTATATCACACTAACTGAATGTAAATATTTGTATAATGACCATGTATTATGTCAAACACTCATTTATCATGGGAAGTCCAAGGATGTACTTGAGAGGGTCAATATGAGATACCTTGTGGATTTTATGGTTCTTCATGTAATGTGTTATCTTTTTCAATAAAAATATGAGTGCATGACAACTCCTCCCATCATCATAATATCTTGTCTCAGTTCATAGAATCATTCAACTTAGGTAGTAGAGACTGTTCTCTTTTCCCACATAATTGATTTGTGTGAAGATAGTTCTAAGTGATTGTTCCATAAAGTCCACATATAATATTAGTGTCCTTCCATCCACAAGAGGAATCAAGACTGGTGTGTGAAGAATTTACACATTGATACACATGACAGCTTAATTGTATTCCCCATACCATTTATAGGTCTTTAACTTTTTCATTATCTTGGTTAAGGGGAGATATTTTACGGCCATGTCGGAGATGAAACACCAAATGTAGGTGAGGTTCCCCAGGATCCCCCTCAGTTATTTTATATTCTGAGGGGGTGAAATTTCTAGGAATGTATTAGTATTTTAAGGTTTGTCCTTAATGTCATGAAGGAATACCACAAAGATAAGGAAATTAAATGATGTTTCCACAAAATCACATTTCTACAAATTCATCCTCATATTGTGCTGCCAAATCATATCGAAGACGATATGAAGATAAATGAAGTCATAACATAATTGATGAGATTTAACCACTAGACCCTTGAAATACTATTAATCTATAAAGACCAATTAGGGAATATATATATATATATATAATTCAACGTGTGTTGGTAATAAGAACAATAATTCTGTAATCCAAATGGAATGACCTAATAGAAAATGATCCTCTAGGACTCTCTGATGGTCGTTGATTCCTCATCTTTTGGATCCATTTTTCTGTAATTGTACAATGAGTTCCAATCCATAATGTAGGGGGATAGGAATCCACATTCTATGTTGATTAATAATTTTTTGATCAAAAATGGGAATTATTACATTGGTTATTGTCGATTAAGGTCAATAAAATTGATGCAGACCCTAATCAGATCATTATTTTTTTGATTGGGATGATATTGGTGATCCATCATGGGAATTCTAATTCTTGAAAAAATGTATTTCATAAAATTTTCAACTTATTCTTATATATTATTTACTTTTGAGGGGTTCTTCCTCTAGGCTAACATCCTAAAACCTCGATGATCTTTGGGATAACTAAGACGTTGTGTAGTGACATCTTTCTTTAGTCCATGAATTTTTGTATAAATCAAAGTGAACACATACAAATGTTTATTTATAATTTTTATATAAATCTATTGATCAATGAAATACATGGAGGAAATAATCAGTATAGTCTATGTGTGTTCTTAAATTCCTAGATTTATCATAATGTGCTCATAAATTTTTGTGGAGATTTCTTCCTCAAATACGGGAGGGTCATTCCTGAGGTCATCCTCTTCTTGTCTGACCATCGAGTATTTAGAGGATGTTATTGATGTTTTTGGAAATATGTGGGAATATCTATCACTATATTGGTTAGATAATAATGGGAATATAAATTATAATAACCTAGTACTATATTCATTTTAGAGATATTCTGTAGTTGATTTTTTTTACATCAGCACTCAGGAAAAAAGATGTGTGGACATCTGTATTGTTGTATATTACCTCAACCAGATTTATTGGAAGCACATATTCTCGATTGAGTATATTCTATGGTTTATAGGGGTGTTCCCCATTCCATTTGTTGATTAAAAAATTATTTTTTCACCACAATTGGTTGTTTTCATTCCCTTATATAGAAACCCACCTCAACATATGTGGACTCACAAGACTCGAAGGGGGAACTATCACCTTGTAGTATTCTGACCTTTCCATCAATGGGGTACTTCAAATATTGATGAAATGATTTGGGAACCACCATGAAACTATGTATACAAGGACTCCGAAGAATTAAATCATATGCAGTATCTTGGGGGATAAAAATAAACCCAAAATTATATGTGAGATACCAAAACTAAGGTTTGAGCTTGATCTCCCTGAGAAGACATTACTCATGCATATCATACCATTGAATGGTCATCTTAGTGGGAGATAAATATCCATCACTATATCAAAAACCTCAATGGATCCTATCAAAATTCGGTTAATATCATAAAAATATTCAATAAAATCCCTTTTTGTATCATCCTTATGAAGTCCTTCGAAAACATATAGAGGTGTGAAGTGTCCATGGATGACCTCTTCTTCATCCTGCTATATGAATAAGATGGAGACATGTAATTATGATATCATTATATCAACTTGATAATCATTAGTTTTTGTGACTTATTTATCATAATACAATGTGATCTTCAGGAATTTAATGAGTTTCTAGATGATTTATTTCCAAATGGAAAGTTTATATATGATTATGATCAAGTATGAGACAAGTTCCGACTATTTCATGATGTTGTTATTTTTTTCTAGAGGTTAGCAATTCCCAAGGTGGGTTTGGTCCTTAATATGTGTCCCCAGATCTTGGTAACCTAATGTAGATTAGATTTTTTTTTTTAATTTTCATAGGTCAAGGGATAATTATCTTATAGGGTAAGAGGTCATTCTACCCTCCCCAATATATGAGATGATCAAACAATCTCCCCCCTCCAGCCAGTCATGTAATACCAATGTGTGTATACTGCCTCTAGTGGAATATGTCATTATTCCCTCCACATTTGATGGTTCACCTCTATGTATGTGTTTTTCATTATAAGGTTCTTAACCATGGTTCTCAGATACATGTACGTTGTCTATGGGGATGTGATCGAAAAATTGTGACCGACCAAAACTACAGTGACCTCGGTATCAAAGGATCCTACGCATGAATCCTCCTTTTCTCCATTCTTTTAGGAGGAACTAATAATTGGATTCATTTTCTACATGAAATAAGGTTTTATACCATGTTAATAATGTTAAAAATACCAAATATGAGCCCTTCATCATATGAGGGTCCCATTTGGTGGGGTGGTGCCCGTACTTCGAATGTTGCTGGGAAGAAATCTACAAGAGTCAGAGCCTATGATTGTGCTTAATATGAATCTTATTCGTCTATATATTTATAAGTATGGTGGTGTTATCCACCTAAAGGAATCAAATTTTATGTCACCTACATACTGGAGGGGATCCTCATATTTCTACAAAGCTATGATCTCCAGGTGGAATGATCTCATTCAACTATCGTTCAAGTCAACTAGTTTTCTGTACCTCATTCCATGCCTAGCCAAATCATCTTTACAATGAAATTTTTCTTCTGAAAGGGAAGTAGTAATATAGGTAACCTATTCCAGATATTTATCCAATAACACATGTCTAGAATCAACAATTCTTTGGACGATGAATTTGGAGACCCTGAAATACTAGATGTTGTGACCTTGCCTTTTGTGTAAAGAGCCATAGTTAGAATAATTATTATGGTTGACCTCTTTGGGAATACTTGGATATGGAAGGTTGAAAATGTTATTGTAAATAGGTACACAAGAATAAATGGGTATATTCTCATTTTGGAAGAAGTTTGTTTTATTCGTTCATTAGTTGAAGCTTGGGAGACACTAGTCTCTTTTTTCTTCAAACCACATGAGATTTTTGTGATGTTATTTCTCGATAGGTGGTTATGACATGTTTGAGACTCTCATACGATCTTGAATGGGGAAACATACAATTTTGTGGGTAAAAATGGATTTATCTGTAACATACCAAGTAATTAATGAATAATATATATTTTTATCTATGTATATTAATGATTTAGATAGTGTTTTAGAGGCTTAAAATGAGAATAAATCCAATCTTATGCATGGAATACACTAATATTCTTAAAAGATTATTTTACTGCCTTTTGATGGAAAGCCCTTTTTAAATAAAACTTTTGACAATTTTATAATCTCTATTTTTCAAAAGAAACATATTCTTTATGATTGGGACATTGAAATTTACATTGGATAAATTTTTGGTATTTTTCAGACAATCTTAATTTTTTAATGAATAGTGAAAAATACTGCATTTTACATCAAAACTTCTTTTTGATTTAATTTAATTATATTGTTAGATTATCTTTTTAATTGGTCTTAAAGTGTAATATTAATATATTTTTACCATTTAATCCAATGGTGGTCATTAGGATTAATTTCTCTTTGGAATTGGGCATAAACTAATGCCAATGTTTTCATAGATATTGTTTAAAAAACCCACTATTTATTTTGACAACGAGAATTATTTTTAAATCAATTATTTCAATTTATGTGTTTTGAATTTGGTAAAATGGATTACATATTTGGAATCAGAAGGTCCATATTATGTAATCAAGACTATTTTGTTTTTGGACATTATGAATAGTAATGACGGCAATTATCTTTAATTATATTGTTTTAGAACCATTCACACTTATAGTAGTGTAATTAGATATATTTTTCATTCTAATAATTTTTTCAAATTAGGTTAGAAAAATTTATTGATATAGTTTTACATAAAATTTATTCTTATTACATGTTCTGGAAAAAAATATGAAAAAATTACTTTTACATATATTATTTTCAAATTCTAATGACTTGGATTTCTCATTTACAGTAAAGAAAATATATTAGTTTACTTCAAAATGAATACTGAGTTTTAATAATCACACAAATACCTATACCTTTTATTTTAGCTACTAGGGTAGGTTTATGCTTTTTCTCAGTAACTGTTGATTGATAATGGGATGATGGTGACTCATGAGGTCACATTGAGGTATTTATAGTTTATTTCATTATTCCAGAAGTATTTATTTTTATCATTAAGATTATATTTATTTATTTTCCTATAATTAGTTGAATAATCCATTTCCACATAAATTAAAATGATTCCACACACATGTTTCTGACACAAGAGGATTCGTAATGGCTCTTTGGCATTGATGTGGGTCAGCTCAAGTGATTAGTTCTAGTAATATTGAGTTGGTTGGTGAAATATTAATAGGGAGGTGCTTATTTACCATCATCATGACCTTTACGTACTATACTGGTGACCCTCTCATTTCATGAAAATTTTAAATTATTTCCACTAACCTCTACAGATCGGCATGGTGACCCTTATAAATTGTTCTAGTTTTGTTTACATATTGTCCTGGAAACCCTTACATATTTTCCTAGTTACTTTTATGTATTATACTTGATACCTTTACATGTTAGAATAGTTTATTTCATGTATTGGTGATGTTACATGATGTATCCTCTTGGTTACATTCGTATATTATTCTAGTTACCCTTATGTATCAGAAAATTTTCATTTTCGTAGACCATATCTTCTTAACATTAAATGAATCATACTTATCACATAAATAATTTGAATTAATATTACAGATAACTTCATCTAAAATAATGTAATATATTATAGATAAAATAAATTACAATTTTATATATTTTAAATTACATGGAACTGATTACCATTACATGTTAGTTTTTTGTTAACCTTACTTATGAGACTTTACCATTTCTCTTAAAATTGAAAATCTATACACATATGACTTGAATTAAACAAAAAAATCTCAAAAAATCATCATGATATATCAACGTAATTCTAAAAGGTTCAAACATACAAACACCTATACCATAGAAACATATAACTTCACACTAACCAATAAAATATCATCTCTTGTTCTTGTGTTCTAATTCCATCAAGGTAATAGTAATGCTTCCTCAAAATCCGTAACATGTTTATTTTTTGTATGATATCCCACTTCACTTATTATTCCTTGTTTCAATGTATTCCAGAATATTTTAATGTCTCCCTTCACCGTCATTACATTAACATAGATCCAATTAGAATTGACATAAAATAAAATCCACATCCTCTTGTTTCATCATTATCTCTAAATAGATTTTTTTATCAATTCTACCATTAATACAAATTCATCATGTAAATTCATTTATACAAAAAAAATTATATGTAAATTTATAGTTAATTTACTTCTGTCTCTTTAGAAATGAAATTAATATGTCTTCCAATAATATTTTTATTTTCATTCTCTACCCCTTTATCATAGAATTATATAGGGATATCAAATAAGATATACACCGCAATAACAATTACATTATTTTCTATATACATTAAATGATATCTATTAGTGTTTGATTGCAAAATTCAATTTTTTTTAAATTTTTGAAAATTAGATTTTTATAAATAACTTGTGGCCCTATTAACAAATCTCTAAAATTTATGTTATACCTCAAAAGTGTATTCATTTAACCTTTGTATCTTTTACCACTGGGGAAAATGCATATTATTCATTTCTATCTTGATAAAACTTTCTAAATAGAAATAGTTATAAATTTTCAAACTTCGTGATCTAAACCACTACCTATATATACCCACATTTTATTTAAATATTTTTAATGATTAAAAATACCATATGAGAGTGAGTAATAATAAAATAACTTAAGCCTACTGAGTTATATATCAATGTATGAAATATTAGTATAATTGAATAATATAAATTCTATCTATTTCACACTTTTAATTCAAAATAAACTAAAAAATTGAACCTCTTATTTCATTTAAATTTCATCCTATGATCTAAAACACACATATTTATGAACATTAGTGAATAAAGAGTAATGTAAAATGTGTTTTAGTCATACTATATTTTGAGCCAACTGATATAACATCTTTATGATAAAAATGTAATTCCCCTTGATCCCCATGACAATCCCTTTATTTAAAGATTTTCTCCATTTCTTGATGTGGATAACTTGCCATTGAAATACCATAACTAACTCACTTATATTTGTTAAATATCTTAAAAAATTATTGAAATAATTTTATATATAAGGAAATAGATTTTTTGTTTTAGAACATTCCTTCTTATAGATTTAGATATGTTCCAAAATATTCATTTCATACCAGATTTTCAACACATGAAAAAATAAACTGGAATTATATTAATGTAGTTTTTTATTCCCTTTTAGTTTTCTAATCCTTCTTTTAGAGGCCTTATACCACTTTAGATTACGCAAGATATCATTTTATTACCACTGATGTTGGATTAATTCTAGTGGAAACACTATTTTTTTTAACAAATCATAAATTTTAGACTAGGTTTCACTTCATTAAATTTTCATAAAATTAGGATGAAATTCCAAATTTATCCTTAAAATCAATTTTTTTCTCAATAACACCTAATGGTTCATGTTGGGACACGATTCTATTTGAACCTTTCATCTATGCCTAATATTGTGACACCCTCTATGGCAAGAAATATTTTTAAGACACATTATTAGATGATTAATAAATTAATTTCCCGAATAATATGATCCCAAAAGACCATGAATCGATATGTATTAAAGATAATAGGTATATAGAATAAAAAATTTCAGGAGGAGTATAATGAAATTATAGAAAACTAACTTATATTCTCTTCAATTTCCATTATTCTTGTAAAGTTGAATGAGATAAACTAGGGACATTAATAAGAATAGTGTGAGCTATTAATCACAATAAGGGAATAAAAAAATATCATATCGAAAATAATTGAATGTTAGCCAAGACACATACCAAGGTATAATAAAAGGTGTGATAATAATAATCACAATCAATGAGGCATGATATAACATGATAGAACTAATAAAACATGGTACTGTTGAAACAACATTAAACATGGAATAAGCATAGGTTATATATAACTACCAAGAAAAATTAACATGGTGGAAAAGTTCCATAATGGATTAGTTTTACTACCAAATCCCATACATGGTGTCTATTGAGAATAAAACACTACCCAAAGAATTAGAGGGCTATATAATTCTCAACCAACTAGTCACATGAATATTATGTATATGCATAAGGGTCCGACAAAGATCATTCAAAATGAGATCATATTTAATCATAATTAATACAATGATTAAGGAGTACTGGTGAAACACATGGGTGTACCAAATAAATGATGTATAATTACATATATTTTAATTCCATTTAGTGGAAATAAGGATAGGTATTATCTACACAAATTTTTAGAATGTAAATTCATAGGGAAATTTTTTCAGTATAATCAGGGAACATAAAGGTTTTATAGGAGGCTTGAGTTTGAGTGAAACATGTCTCTTATCACCTTATAATTATAAAGAAACTTTTATGGATGTGTGAAATAAATATCCCAATATGAATAATTTGAAATTAAGGAGAAAAATGTAAATAATTTTCTTGAATAAAGTGGAGAATAATGGGATCCCTTACATTGAGGGGATGATAATAAATACCTGGAAAGTAATTACTAACATCTTAAGGGAACATTAGGGGGGGTATAGATATTAAATAGAGTAATAATTCTATTCTAAAATAGTTTTGAGTGAAGTGTAATGGTAGGTTGGGTCGGTTTATATTGAATAATAGTAGAAAATTCATTATTAATTTCCAAACATAGGTTTTGGACTCTATATGATAAGGTAATAAAAATAACAAACCATCTCATGGTTTATGACCATCATTTATAAAAAAGTTTCATTTCTTTAATTATTTTAATTTTTTGAGATCGTAAATAAAAAAAGTTTTTCTCTTCCATATGTGGTAGTGAGTCATCTTTACATATAATTTATTTTAAAACTATAAAGATAATATATTGGTTTTTGGAGGATCTATTAAGGGTTTATAGAAATAATAAAATCACCTCAAAACACATTATTTTAAGGTTTAAACAATATTTGGTTCATGAATATACATTATAGTTTTTTCAATATCACTTATGGGATTTTATGATGTCATATTATAGACCATATACATACACCATATTAAATTTTCACCCAAAAATTCTATTGTATATAAAAATTATAAGAAAATCAGTATTGGCTATTTTCAATATGATGATATTAAAAATAATATTTACATTATCCAATAATTCTATATGTAGGATGATATAAAATTTTAAATAAAAAATCATTATTCATTGATAAATATAATTTTCCATAATAATACTTTTATGACCCTTATAAAATTAATTTTTGACTTTTTAAAATTATATTATTATTATTTTTAATAAATAATATTTTTTAAAAAATTACTTATGGAAAAATTTCTTGAAATCATTAAAATCAGTGTCATGATCAAAATAATATATATTCTAAAAATAAAATTTGTCTGTAATCATATAAAAAATACAATTATAACTCATTATCTAATGTATTATTAAAATTAGATAATATAATAATTGGTTAATTAAAAAAATATAATAATTTCTAGTATTATGGTCTAGATACGTAGCCCTTTATTAAACCAATGAATTCCCTAAGGGTATGGTGTGTGATTGTGATATTTTCTTATGAATGATTGACATTCATGGTTTGGTTCATGACCTCTTTGTTATTGAAATTATCCCTACATGGTTTTGATCGTGCTTTATTTATGGATTATTGGATTGTTCTGGGTGATGGGTTAAGCCCAATGTTTCTATCTCCCTTATAATTTATAATAAATGGGATTCATTGGGTATCAACTTACTGGTTGAGGATGTTGATAACTTTATCCATGTCAATTAAAATATATCATAACCCTTAGTATAATAATTATAACGGTCACTGTAAAATGGATTTATTAATTGTGTTTATGTTTTTGAATAGTATTTTAAATTTCATAGACCAAATAATGGTCCAAAATTACCAAGGTACTGGATGTGTTTATGGTAACTACATTATTTTAAAACATATTTATTTATTCAAAAATGGAAATTCGTTTATAAATTACTTGGTCGTTACATTCAACCCCCATTAAAAAATTTCACCATAAATATTTTATTTCGTACACTAAAATAGATGATCATACAACTCTTTTATCGCCTCTTGGGATTCCTATGTCGATTCCTTAAACTTGTTGTTCCAACATAATACATTGACCATGTGAGTTTTCTCATTTTGTAGAAATGTGTCTCCACAATCTAGTTTCTTCGCCAACTTATCATCCTATTAAAGATCAATCTTCGATAGCACAACCTCCAGATTTATAACATGTTAGGGGAATGGGATGTAATTTTCAGGAGGGATATGTGGTGCAAATCTTTTACTTAAGATAGGTGAAGTAGGAGTTCTAGATGATAGGTCGCTGCTCTACACAGATCAAGGATCTCAAAGGGCCCAATGTATCTAGAACTATGATTTCCCTTATTCCCAAAAGTCATGTATTTCATCCATTATGATTGTTACATTAGGGAATGATATACTGATCACCAATGTTTCTAGAAAACAATTGTCTGATTAGAAGAGTGTAGTATGTCATTTTTATCTTTTAATGGAGATGTCATTGCTAAATGATTTTATGTTAGGTTTTCCATTTTTTTATCATCCATAGAGACTAAAAATTGTTATCATATCCATAACTAGGTATAGATGTTCCTTCCAATGGTTGGAAGTCAATTTGGTTTTTATGTCCAATTCCACACAGGAAATCACATAGGTCTAGAGGATGGGAGGTTAGTCTCATCACACCCTTTTGGGGGGAATTGTTTCCTACATATGGACTATCTTATAGATCTAAGATATGTTTAGTAATCTCTTTAAAATACCGATACATGGACGGTTATGTTACACCTTAGTATTTTGTGTTTTTTTGAATTATTTTAATATTTTAATATTTTTCATTTCATAAAACACTAAATATAGCTTTTGTTATAGGAAATCACTAAGTGTGTCTTACGTTATACGTAAAACCATGTCAATATTGCGCAACATGATTGTTTTGATTAGATTACTCTATATGAATGACTATGTTTGTCTTGTATTATAAAAAATTATGAGTAACTTTGATAGATTTTGTTACAATAAAGGTTGAGTTCTTCTGAACTATAAGATAAAATTAATTTTATTGAGCAAATATTATAATAGCCACCACATAGCCATTGGGATGGATGTAATGAATATGATTAACTAAATTGGAAAATTTTTATTTTCACTTGTATATAAAATAATAATTTTGTTATCAATTATTATAATTGAATGTAATAACTTTTCAAATATAAAGAAATTTCAATTCTAAGAAAACTATTTTTCAATTCACAAACACAATTTTATCTGAATAAATTAAACAACCCACTTTTGATCAATATTTTAATTAAAATTTATATATTATATATTAAATGAATATTTTGGAAACTCATACAATATATATTTTTGGTACAAGAAAACAATTAATCCAATTTTAAGAATTTAAAGATGTATTTTTCTAGATGATAATTTTACCACCTTTTAATGGAAAACCCATTTACAACCAGATTTTTGACACATTTATAATTTTAATTGGAAAAAATAATATTTATTTTTAGGATATGAATATCCAAATTTCAATCGACTTAATTAATCTTATTTTTTATAAGAAGTTTATTTTTATTTTTGAATAGTGAAAAAAATGAATTTTAAATCAAAAATGATTTTTCATATAATTTATGTATATAGTTCAATTATTCTTTTAATTGGATTTTAAGTCAAATTAAATAAATTAGACATAAATTAATCTAATTAAGCTCATTGGAATCAAATTTAATTTTAATTTGGATATTAAAATATACCAAACCGTTTAACATTTTTATATTAAAAAATTGCTTTGTCATCCCATTCATATGATTAAATTTCAATTAATTTCTACCAATTATGTTTTTGAAATTTAGAAAAATGTATTACTTATTTGGAATAATAATAATATATAATTTTAAATAAGTTCAAATTATTTTGTTACAAAAAATATTACTGAATGTAATTAAAATTAATTATAATGATTAAGAGAAAAAAAATAGCTTAACAAATGACTAAACCTTACACTTAACGGCCAAAATGACAAAGAAACGTGTCCAAACTATATTTAATGGAAATATATAAAAATCATCCATCATTTTAATATTGTTTTTCATTATTGGATATAACATTCATAAGAAAAATGTTGGTGGAATTCCCTGTTAAAACTTTAACTAGAATTCCACTCCTCCTCCCATATAAAATGGAACTCTCCCATCCCATTTAGTCACACATATCAACACATTTTGTTCTAAAAAATAATACCTTAATACCCTTAAAACATCACTCCATTAATCCTATAATCCTAAATTTGGGCATAATTCCTACCAAGGAATCCCTTTGGTGCAAACCATGTGAAGTTTCCCAAATAAGAGGTTACATCCTTCTTCAAGATCCATTGTTTTATTTCCATTCTCCACCACTGAAAAATATTTTTATTCTATAATAATATAATAAAAATAGTAATATAAATATATTGATATTTTTATCTTTTAATGTCTTTACCTACACTTACACTCACTTCAATCAAATAGGTAACAATCTTACCTTTCTTGTGTATGGTGAACTACCACCTCATGAAACGATGTAGTGTTTTTTCATTAACACCTATAATGGTTGGGAATTTTGATGTAAAATATAGTTTTATATCATATATATGACTTTTAGGATGTATTTATACTTTTTAAGTTTTTATATAACATATACGTTCTTGCTATCAAGTATTTGAAAATGTGATAATTTTGTTTAGGGAAATGTGGACTACAATACTCTCAAAGTGATGTGATTCAATCAAAATATACATAGAATATATTAAGTATGGGTTCATTAAACTTAGATAAAGTAAATGAAATATTATTTATACTTTAATGATGTTATATATGGACATAAATTTCAATTACTTTTTTTTCAATATGACCAGAAATCTGAAACTACGTTCATGTGTAAATATGACCTACTATCTCCATGAATGATGTTTTCGATTTAATATATATATATATATATTATAAATATTTATATAATGAATATATTTGATATATGAAAAATATTTTACATTCTTATATACATAAATCATGTTTTTTAAGAGGATCGTGAATAGCAGGTCCAAAAATATACAAAGACTAAGCATATATTACTGGAATCCTAAAATTAACATGGAATTATTAATAAACAAGTAATATAATGTCATAATAAAATAATATATGGGTTTAGATATAATAATATGGGTTTTTTTAATATTAATAATTAACATTTATTTATTATACAGGAATGATGAACGTGTATGATGAAATTTAAGACTTAAGTTAAGGGTTTTCTCATCTCACTTTTAGTTTCAGTGACACACAATCCACGTTCCCCACCTATTTCTTATATGTGGTTTGTATACATATACTGGATGTATTCTATTATTATTATAAATAAATTATAGAAATTTATATATCTATTTGGTGATACTTCTTTTATTGGTGGTATGTTTCAAATGATACAAAATGGTAAAGAAATTTTGGGTCTATTTTCATTATTTGAGACACATGCCATGTTATGCACCTTTAAATCTCTTTGAGGGGTATATAATTAATTTAAAATGATATATAATAAATTCATTTATTTTATCAATATTCAATGCTTCCTTTAATTTTATTATTTCTATTCTATGATGATTCAATATAACAAAAGTGGTAACTATTTATTGCTCTAATCTACACATTTATCGAGATTGTTTATGATTAGGCTTCCACTAACTACATCTTTTTATCCATATCTAAAAAACTATCATGATTTTTAACAAAAAATTATTCATTTTATATCAATTTAATGGTACCATTTCCACTCCTTGTAAGTTTGGATAATTATGAAACTATTTTTATGAAAATCCGACGTTACTTATCCATTCATTCAAAAATCCATGTTCTTTAAAAACAACGTTTTATAAAAAAAATTCCAATATGTTTTATTTTTATCATATTTTTTTAAATGAAATTTTTACCCACTAATAACCTTCAAAAATGTGTTTAAAATTAACATTATTATGGTTTTTGGATCAAGACACTCTTCTAAAAATTTATGGTGCAAAAGGAAGGTTGGCGTGTTCTAACCTACCTGATGTCATGACCTTCATTTCCTTGATGGTTTCATGGTATGTTTAAAGTTGATATTTTAATGAAATTATTTTAATTATATTATGGAATTTAATTTATTTTGAAATATTTTCCAATAAAATGAATTTTCTATTTTTTTCAAAAACTATTTTAAATGATTTTCAAAATTCTATTTGTATGTTTTTAAAAGGTTATTTTCAATTAAAAGGATTTAAATTAAATTGAAGATTATTATATATGTTTTCAATGTATTTTTAAAGGAATATTTTCTCCAAATTTTTTCAATATTATTTTATAATTGTTTGGTTAAATTTTTTTATAAAAATGATTTCATTCTTATTTATATGTTTTAAAGGTTATTGTATATAAAAATTCTCTTAAAAATGTTTTGTGTTAAAAAAATTTACAATTAATAAAAGATATTTTAATCTTGAAATTATTTTAAATGATATTTCAATTTTTTTCCATTTTAGAAGTCATCCATTTGTGTTAAATATTATTTTATATGGAAATGATTTAAAGGGCCCATACACATTCTTTCTCTGAATGGTTTATGTTTTTGTGGAATAATTTTGAAGAAACCGGTTTCTCTTTAATAGGATATATTATTATGAATGAATTCATTTTCATGGGTTATGTGTTGATGAAATGATTATAAAATATTATTATTTTTCATCGGTTATGATATGATTACATGTTTGTGACACCCGTTTCATTTCATGAGTAATGATACGATTGTTTATGAATTTGATAGACCTTTATCTATGATTCCATTATAAGATGGTTGGGGCCTATATCTCTCTCCTATTATTTGGGTAAAGATTTATATCACATTAGATAATGATGGGATTCAATTGTATGGTCTTGATACACTATCAATGATTTTAAATCCTAATGCACAATGTGAAGATGGGAAATCCCGATCCACTATGGGATGATTGGGAAACCTGATCCACAATGGGAATATGGGGGAACCCCATAACTTACCATAAAAGGATTGTATCTGGGGATTATGGTGTGTCCCTATTAGTAGTTTTATTCCCCATGATGTTGATAGAAAATATTTTTACAATACACGTTGACATAGAGGGAATTATATTACATTTTTATATTTTTTAAACAAATTTTATTCCCTATGCCTAAGATATAGTCATATTGTTCAAGTTCATGATTATGTTATGATTAATGTCCTATGAACATACAATATTTATTCCATGTCTCATGTTTCTAATATTTGATATGCAGGGTATGATCATAAAATTTTATTCTCATGTTTTCATACCCATATGTTCTTGTTATTCTTACGTATTTTTGTTATTTAAAACTTCTGATCAATCATGATCTCACCTTTTTATGTTTTCTTTCCCCAGGTTGTGAATAATGGTTTTATGTTGAAGTAAAAAATGGGAAGATCATTATGGGAACAATTGAATATCTTTAACAATATTAAAAGATTTTATTCCGTGTTTCTATATGCACTAAACTATTATGGTCCTCAGGAATGTACTTTTGTAGTGTGCTAAATGCTCACCTAAAAATGATTTATTATACTTGTATGTTTAGTCTTGGTGTCTATAGTTAGTTTAAAATGAATCGTTATTCAACCTTTGGAAACTGCAATGAAAAAAATTGTTAAGATCAATATGTATATATCTATGGATATATATAGGGATGTCTCTAAGGATAATTATATAGATGATTTAATGTTTATGAAAAGGTCCTGAAATTTTGGTAAAGGATAGAGTGAGTGTTTTAGTAGAAATAAATCTCAATATAGATATTAAATGTTGTTTTGTCTCTAGCACAAAAGCGCATAGGGTTAACATAGAAACACTCTATTAAGCTACAGTAGATTGGGAACTAGTGCATTACACCATTACTTATTGTACACAAATTTTAACACTTCTATGGGATATTATTTAGGAATTCACAAACTGATTATGAACCATTATGAAGGATTTAAGTATAGGGGGACTATGAATAACCTTGTATAAAACAAAGGTGTAATAAATTGAAAAAGAAGGTGGAATGATTTAAATATCATACAATTTATTTTTTCATGATTATGTTGTTTCGGATACGAAAAGTGACGCTTACCCTATGATTTATAGTTTTGGAAAATGGAATGAACTAGAGGGAACTGTATTAACTTTTAATGTGATGGAACATTTTCGGATGACCATTACAATGGGATCATCATTGTAATAAAATATTTTGAGATCATTCTTAATCAGTTTTCACAAAATATGAACAAAAATGTGTACCTTAACCGAAACGTGGACTAAAAAGGAAGATAAAGAAATATTTTTCTCAGAGTTATGGTAATGGAAACCATGTAAGAAAGAAGATTCAGTTTACATTGTGTCAAGAAATTGTCAACAATGTCCTAAGTGAGTGTCCTAGAGGAACAAAAATATATTTTGACTGTTGAAAAAAAGGACACAATGAAAGAAAATGAATTAGAAAAATATGGGGTTCAGTTAATGAAATGGATGATATGATTGGCCTCCCTAAGACACAAATGTTGGTTAAATTCTTTAGGTGTGAAATGAATTGTCATTATGAAAATAGATTTCATAATTGGAAAGTTCCCAAATAGAATCATAATGGTTGTATGTGTAATGCTTATATTGCAGTTAATGACGAGAATACAAATTAAATATGAAAGGAAAGAGATATTAGGTAGTATGATGAAGTTAACTTCTTAAATACTAAGGTTGAAGTGTAAAAATTAATGTATTTATGTATTTAGAATCATTAATTGTTTTGTATAATTTGTGAAATATATAAGGATTGCTCAGTTTATGTTTTTTTGTTGATGATGTGCAGGAATATGTTGAATGGTTTTGAGAGACTATAAAAGTGATTTATTGTCATAGTGATGTGAATAGAGAACAAATAATTAAGGGAAAGGTGATCCTTAATATGTTCCTTATGTCACGATAATGTTGTTTGGATAAAGATAAGTTGGATATGACTAAGTATATTGGATAATACTTATTACCATGGAAGTGATTAAGGACTTGTTGACAAGTGGTTTATTCTATCATTATTGGTGATTAAAACATTTTATGATTTGAGAAATTTATCCCATAAGTTTTTGAATAAGGAAACATGCATGTTTTCAATAAGGATTTGTGGTAATTTAGGTTATTACCATGTTTTAGGGGAATAAATGATGACGTTATTCACATGTTTGGTAAGATTCATCCAGGTTCTGCATCATGATATATTAGGGATCAAATTTAATCTATTTTTGGGAAATTTAGTGACCTTATTTCAAATTTTTATTACTTCCATCAATTATAAGGGTTATATGGGAAACCATTTATGGAACAGGTTATGTTAAACTATTATCTCCTCATATAAGTATTTATGAATATTTGATTAATTGTTATAGTTTTTTATGTGATAATGATATATGAAATAACCTATCATTATCTTTATAGATCTATTTATCTGATAATGCTCTAGGAATGACATATCACCTTTATTTCTTGGAATAAGAGGTTATGTAGAAGTTGATCAGGGAACAAAAAAAATGTAAGTCTATCTTGAAATCATGTAACTAAATCTGTCCCTAAAAATTATTTTACATTAAAAAAGGATCTTGAAACTAAAAATGATATCATACAACCTACATTTATGATGAATCAAAAGTCCCCTTATATCATCATAGGTTGTAATAGTAATATAAAAATTACTTAGGGCTTTTTTTGTTATTTCTCTTAAAAGGTTTAGTTTTTGAGAAATAGTTAAAAATCATTGCATTTTAATTAAAAACTTCTTTTTCAAATAATTTATGAGTATAGTGAAATAGTTTATTAATTGGTTTTAATGAAAAATTATATTTATTATAAATAATATTATCTAATTTAGGATATTAGAATAATTTTCAATTTTAAATTTGATATCGAATTACACCAATCTTTTGAAAAAAATTTCTTTAAAACCCTGATTTTCCATACCATCTCCAGGATTAAATTTGAATTAATTTTTTCCACTTATGTGTTTTCAATTTAAAAAAATGGATTCAATATTACTTATAATATTTGTATATAAATTAAAATAAGTAAAAATATGTTTTTGAAAAAAATATTTGTGAATGTAATTAAAATTAATTACAACAATTAAGAAAAAAAATATCTTAATGAAGGACTAAACCTTACACATAAGTGCCAAATTACTTAGGAAAAAGTAAAAAATCCATTTGATGTATATGTTTATACCATATAATCCATTACATATAAAATTATATTATTTATTGGGGACACTTTTCATAGAAAAAAGTGGGTGGAAATCTATTTTAATAAATATACTAGAAGACCATTCCTCATCCACTATATAAAGGAACTCACCCCTCCCATTTGTTAACACCTATCATGTAATTTGGATTGGAGAAAATATGCCTAAATACGAACCATAAATCCCTTCCTACATCCTAGAATACTACATTTGGTATGAAATACAACCAAATAATCCCTTTGGTGAAAGCCAATAGAATTTCCCAAAGAATAGGTAATATCCTTCCACAAGATCCTTGGATATTTTATTTTACACCTCATAAAATTTTATTATCAAATGATTATATGAAAACCTACGTATCATAAATATTCATAGTTGTTTTTATTCTTATGTTTTTAGCTACACTTACATGAACTACTATTTAATGTGTAACAAACCTATTGTTCTTGTGTACGGTGATCTACCACCTCACAAAATGATGTTGTTTTTTTGTTTTAGCATATCTCATGGTTGGTAATTATGATGGAAACTATATTTTTATATTATATACATAAAATTTGGGATTTATTTATTATTATTTAATTATTATATAAGACATAACTTTTGGATTTTTATTTTGTTTAAATACAATCATTTAATATGGGGAAGTGTGGACTATCGCCTCCTCAAAACGATTTGATTCGTTCACACTATACTTGGAATGTTTTAAGGATGGGTTCTAAAAATACATAAGATATATATGAAATAATAATGATACATTAATTATGATATATATATATATATATATTTACATTATTCCTTTCTTCCTATATAATAATAGAATGGAAACATCATTCATGCGTACATACGACCTATTGTTCCCATGAATGGTGTATTCAATTTAATTTATCTTTATTTTGTATATTATAATAAATACTTAAATAGGGATTATTTAGGATATATAAATCATGTTTAACATTATTTTAATAACAAAACTGTGATTTAAAAAGTGGATCTAGAATTACAAGTCAAAACATATATGAAAAACAACACAGATATTACCCG
Organism: Viscum album; assembly: GCA_963277665.1. NCBI lineage: Eukaryota > Viridiplantae > Streptophyta > Magnoliopsida > Santalales > Viscaceae > Viscum > Viscum album. The sequence goes on from OY728152.1 coordinate 28,783,722, forward strand.
AAATGTATCATTTATATTGAATTGTTAATAAACAGGTAATATAAAGTCATAATGGAAATAAATATGGAATTATATATAATAATATGGTTATAAGTTATATTTATAATAATCTTATAATTATTATACATGATGTTTGAACATGTATGATGGTAGTTAATAATTACGATAAGGGTTTTATGAACTCAGTTTTATTTTTCATGAGACATGAGCCATGTTCATATAATATTTCTTATATGTGGTGTTTATAATACCCTTTTATGTATTATATAATTATTACACATAAATTTATGGGTATTTATAAATCCATTTTATGATATTGATATCATGAGATTTATGTTTTAAAGTTACCCAATCGGTAATGTAATGTTTTCCCAATTTTCCTTCTTTGAGACTGATTACACACCTATATTTTTCTATGACCAGTATATACTACCTTTTAAATAACATATTTGATTCTATTTTTTTAGGATATTTTTTCTTTCATTTAATTTTATTTTTTCTATTTAATTATGATTTAAAGATAATAAAGTAGTTACAATTTATTACTTCAATCTCAACATTTATCGAAATTGTTTATGATTATGATTCCATTGTTTCATTATTATGATCCATATATCAAGAACACTATTAATTTTTTTACCCAATGTTTAATGATGAAACATCCAAATAATGGTACCATTTACACACTTTTTTAAATTATATAATTTATAAAAATGTTTCTATGAAAATTAGACTTTATTTCTCATTTAAGTTGGAAATATGTGTTCTTTAAAGATTTTGTTTTAAAAAAAAAATAAAAAATGTTTTCCTACAATCTTTTGATGTTTTTAATAATTTATTACCCACTATTTAATATTATAAAATAGTTTCAAAAGGATTCTTCTTATCATTTTCTAATAATGGAACATTTCTATCTTTTTATGCTGAAAAAGGAATGATAAACATGTACAAAATTACACTCCATCCTGACCGTTATTACCATGATGATTTTATTATAATATTACAATGTTATTTTTTAAATATATATTTTTTCTAATATTCATGACTTTTTTATGAATGATTTTTCAAATTTTTATCAATATTTTATTTATGTTTTAAAATTTTCTTAAATTATTTTCAAAGCTAACATTATATATTTTAAAAATGTTGTTTCCAAATAAAAAGATTTAAATGATCACAATGCTTATATCACTAGTTATAAACGTATCTTCCATGAAAATGGTTTTTGAAAATGTTTTCAATCTATCATTAAATGTTTTGAAGTTAAAAGATTTTTAATTTTTTTTCAAGATTCTACATAAGAATTTAAGGTTATTTTCAAGGAAACTGGTCTTTATAATGTTTTCTGTTAACAAATATTTTACAATTTTTAAATTACTTATCCTAAAAAATATTTTTTAAAATATTTTTCTAAATTATTTTCCATTTATGATGAAATCTATTGGATTTACTCATTCCCTTACAGAAAAATAATCTAATGTTTCCATACATATATTTTCTCTGAACGATTTATGTTTCGATGGAATGAATTTTATAAATCATATTTTTGTTTCGATAGTTATATGCTTATAAAACCCACTTTATTTCATGGGTTATTCTTTGATGAAATAATTATGAGTACTCTATTTTTCTAGAGGATAAGATATGATTAAATATTTATGAAACCCATTTTATTTCATGGATTATTATTTGATTTTTAATGAATTTTTGGAACATGTGTGTATAATTTAATTATTATATTAGTGGAACCTATATTTCCCTCAAATAAATTAGTTGAAGATATATAAAATGATATAATGATGGGATTCAAGTCAATAGGATTTAACCACTATAGAAGATGGGGAAACCCAATCCACTCTGGGAAGATTGGGAAACCCAATAAAATATGAGATAAATTGTGAAACCTAATACCTTACAAGGGAAAAATTGTGACTCGGGATGGTAGTGTGTCCATCAATGTAGATTTAGTCCCCAAGATGCTACCGGGTAAGTTTTTTTTGGCAATGATACTTGACTTACATGGTATTATATTACATGTTAATATGTTTTTAAAAAAACTCTACATTAAATTTTTATGATATAATCATGTTTTTCATTTTCTTCAATATCTTACGATTTATGGGTTATGAACACACAATCATTATTTCATGTGTCATGTTTCTAATATTTGATATGTAGGGTAAGATCTTGAAATGTTATGATCATGTTCTCATACCCTTATGTTCATTTTATTTTTATACATTCTCTTCATTTTCCTTGCTGATAATTTGAGATCACCCCTTTCTAATTTTTCCTTTCACTAGGATATGATGAATGAATTTTAGTATAAGTTTAAAATGGGAAGGTATTTGTTGGAAACATTGAAAATATTTCACCTATATACATGATTTCTTCAATGTTTCCAGATCTGGTAAACTATTATGGTCCTTGATAAAGTACCTTTTTAAGTAATGAATGTTCATAAAAAATGATGTAATATACATGTACATTAATAATTGGTTTCTATAGGTTAGCCTGAAAAAACAATCAAGTACTGAATCCTTCCATATTTTAAGGAGGGCTTATTAATGTGTCTATTTATATGCATCCAAGTTGCTTCCCACATTTCCCCTTAACATAAAGATTCTTATATTTTTAGACAATATAGTGATTCACTCCAAAGTTTTCTTCCATATAGGGAGGAAATTAATATCTTAAGGATGGGATTTAAACTTTATGAGTAATCCTACATATCTTATTTAAAATAGTAATCAAACACAACATAGTTCATTAGACCTATGTCTATTAATATCAGGGAGAAATGACATATATAAGGGGAAGTAGGAATCAAGTATTGAGATAGAGCCACAATGTGGTGTTCTTCATATCTAGGTTATATTAGGAATAAGGGTCATCATATTTCAATCATACCCTTGGGACATGTCTTTAGAAGGATACCCTTATATAAGAGTAGTTATATCATTCCATTTACTGAGGATTATATACTGAGTTTTCCCAATTTTTTTAGAGATTCATTCTATGAATGATGTGATCATTGATAATACCTAAGCCCGTGTGATCCATGATCAGTGTGAGAAACAAGGGATAGAAAGTAACAAGTATGACCATATATTAATGTTGGACTTACGTTCTTGGATATCCCTTTCTATGTTAAATATGCATATTAGGAATTAGGAAGGAATACTATATATCGTTTTTATGTAATTAACCAGAGTCATCGTAGTTATGTTGATATCTAAATCTTTTCATGGATGAGTAAGAATAATCATACCATTAGAGAGATTGGGTATCGATGGTTTTATTGTCAAATCCATGACAGTAATCACTCTTAAGTGGATGCCCATTTAATCTCTGTCACCAATAATATTTCTTACATATCCTGGTTATGGGAGGAATTTTAGTCCTCTTAGTTCAACTACCTTCCACATCCATTAGTGGATGACAAATAATGATCAATCCATGGGAGTAATTGGGTCCCAATGTTTGGAATATTAGAGTCAGGGAGGGGCTCAAAATGAGGTGGATGCCTATTTTTTCTAGGGCCTGAGGAAGGTTTCATATATATCCTGGTTTTGGATGGAATTAGATTTATTATACATTAGTTTATTGGGTCTTAAAAATGAGGATGCTCTTATATATCCACTGGATAAGGTTATCAAGTCCTGGTGCATATTCTTGGCATGGTCTGATTTACTAATTGATATGTTTTGATTTTCTACTAGACTTTTATGAGCATGTATGGACATGCACTGGTCGCTCAGTGGACATGCCTAAAAATAGTCACACGATCTAGTTTAATTTTTAGTTTGATGTCTCCTAACCTGAATGACAAGTATGGAGATAATTGAGTAATCAACGATGGATTTTAATACAAACATTTCATGTTCAAGGATGACATGTTTGGAGCGTTGAACATGTTCATCCAAACTTATCTAGATGAGGTCGCCTGACCGATGTTGACATGTATAGAGGTTGCTGCATGACCAGGATGACATGTCCAAAAGAATTCATGAGGTCATTGATGACATGTGTAGAAGACATCACATGATTCTGGATGACATGTCTTAAAGAAATCGCATGACCCATGATGACATGTTTGGAGGATGTCCAATGAACCAGGATTACATGTCATAGACTGATCACATGACATAACTGACCTATCATAGTGTCAAGACATTAATAGTTTATCATGTCTGGAGGACATCACATGTTTTTCTTGGAATGACTATTGGACTTCACAAAACTTTTATGGTGTTCCCGAAGGTAATTTTGTGACTTTATTTTACTTATTCTAGAGACATTGCATGATCCAAATAGTTTGTCGAGGGACCATGTTTTGAATTTATAGACCTATAATAATTATTTCTCAAGATATTGATGAATCGTGTGATGAATATATGGATAATTGTATCCATTCTTTTCATAAGTATCCAATCCATTATTCTTTATTCAAGCAATTATTGCAAAAGTTTCTTGGTTTTCCCTTGTGTTAACTTATTTTTTAGGTTTTGTGTGACCAAGATGACATATGGGGTTTCCTTCAGATAATATGAATATTAGTATATGATTCCCTCATGTGATCTAAATTGATCATGTGATGTTCCTATGCATGTCACATGGTCCATTAGGTTGTTTAAGACCTTGTATGAAATCATTATGGTCACATGATTTGCTGCTATGAGACATCTTCTCCTGGTATACCATGTGAGATCAATAATGGATTCAATTTTATACTATTATGGAGGGGTTTATAGACCTCTCCACCCAAATTATATTCCTCCTTGTGTGGATCATATCTCAAAGATATGTGATGGAGTCAGTGCAGGGGATTTGATGTCACATGCTTCCCATGATCCAACCATGTGACAATCATGGTTCTGCACGATACACAGTGAAAAAGACAATATTCAACAATTTTTATTTTTACTAGACCCAATCTGTTCAATGGGATCTCACCTGACCATGGGGTATTGTCAAGGAGCATCCAAAAGATCAGTCTAACATGTCTAGTGGCCTTCATGTAATCAGGCTTCCAATAGAATGTCCCTCAAATTATAAAGGATATATCATATGGGGTTTTCATTAGAAAAATTTGTATTGTTAAGGGGACATCACATGATCAAGATATCTTGTTGAGGGCTCTCACGAGACCATGTTTTCTTATTGAGAGGGCCCTTACGTGATTAATAGTGATCACCCTGGGTGCGTAACCTCTTTTTCATGATGATCAACATATCTCCAATCACCATGAAGCATCCATTTTTTCCAATTTTATATCTTTCATTATTTCATAAGTGTTGGAGATCTCATGAGGTTGTTCTAGTATTGTCAACGAAAATCACCCTACTTGACCATGATGCATCACATGACCATTAATGGTTCTTTCGATGACGTGTGATCATTGTCATGAACAACCATTCTGATTGTATATAGAGACAAATAAGATGTGAAAAATAGAACGGAATTCTCTAAAACCCTTTTCCGGATGAAGGTGACATGTCTGTGGGCTCTTGTGCATCATGGTGGAATTTTCTCTAGGGCTCCGATATGTCTTGAGAATTACATGAGCACGTAACATGAATATAACTAACCAAATGGTAATTCCATATTATTTATATTTTAATATTTTATTTAATTAAGGATTTATATGATTATCAAGAACCCTATAGTTTATATGAATCATGACCCAGTGGAACTCATAAGGAAACCTATGCATGATCAGGAAGTGTCTTAGATGCCTTCACCAAACCATGGAGCCTTGTCAATGAAGATCTATGTGATCTCCACCAGATCATGAATTACCCATGAACCATTATAATGACCTTCTAAGGGTTATAAAATCATGTGTACTTTTGAAGGTTATGTGATCCAACTGTTTTGGACACCTTCTATTCCTTTTTTCTTTTGAGTAAATAATACCCATGATTCAGGTCATATTCCCTTCTTGATTATCCATTTCCAATTGGGTGGGGATTAACCAATATCCCCACTTTATAGAAATGTCTTTGGAGACAAGGTACTGGTTCTATAGATGGTAAATTATCACCAAATCCTTTGGGGATATCTCTAATTGGTGTCCTGGGATACTTTACGTATTCCAGGTGATCATAGGTATTCCACCGAATTCACTATTAATAGGGGAACAAAGAGTTGATAATTCACTAGTGAATTTAACTATCCAGAGCTCTTATGGGTTTCTTATATCACATGAAACCCCCGTAATACACTCTCTATGAAATCGTCGAAATAACTCTTCTTTATAATGGATTATAGAATCTATTTTGAAAGGCTACTTCATCGGAACTTTTTTCATGAGATCGATTCACAATGAATTTTTGACTTATCACTTTTTCAAGTCAACCATGAATAAATATCCATTAATATCAGAACCCTTTCCATAATTATATCTTGATGGTTTCTTTGGATCCTCTATTTTGGATGCATGATAAATGACTACTATATGGGTCGTGTGACTAGGTAAGTAGCATGTGATCATTATTATCATGACCATACTGGAGGTCATGATATGTAATGTGGGTATATGGATAATGAGATCACCATGGGTTATGTTGTCCATGAGAATTTTATTAGGTCATGTGACCATTAATCCATAACTTGGTTCATGTGATGCATTCAATACTATCAAAATTATTCATTTATTTAGATGATATATTTTTATTGGTTGACTTATACTTCATTTTTTTAAATGGATTCTAACATTGGTACATATTCCACTATATCTATGTAGAGGGATATTATTTATAGTTATCATAATGTTGTCCCTTATTATCATGTTCATTCAGAACCAGTGGCATTGTAAAAGATTCTATTTTCTAAACTTCAAGGATATCTTTTATCACATCGGATTCCCCTATATGGATTCAACATACTTGATGACATTGAAATACCTTCTCCTAAAAAAATATACCATGTTACTGGGAAACAACTTCCATCAATTTTAATCAGATCATGGTTTCTGAGGATGGAAATATTAATATTTCATAGTCCTTATAATTGTATTATATACTAGAGAACTCCCCTCTAAGTATAGAAAATTATAATTTTCTCATTAAACCTATTTCTCAAAACTACTCAAGAGTATTTCTCTATTCCCCAAACAACTCAGGCAATTTATGGAGCTCAAAATAGGACCTGTAACCTAGTGTATATTTTTTTCGGTCAATGAGAGTTATCATTTTCTTTTAGTAAGAGATACATAGGCTTTTGCCGACCAGCTACATGCTAAACATATTTTATGAAAAATAATGGGCCTTGTAGCTTATCATCTACCATTATCTTCACATTCACAGATAACTGATTTTCTATTGGTTCCACGGTAAATATTCTTTCTATCCGTCCCACAGTGAAGAAGGAATCATCCATTGGGATATCCAAGGACTAGGCAGGATACCCCCACCATTGATGAAATGTATGATGAGACTCACCATGCCACATATATCTATGATGACCCTACACAAACTCTAGTTTTGGAAAGTGGTATGCTAAACACTATGAAAGAAAAGTCAATAAAGGAGCAAAATATGAACTCACTTATATTTACTAATGACTAGATAATAATTTTTCACCATTGTAGGGAATCTTAGAAAAAAAATATTCCCTCATTGGAGTACTTATCAGAAGGTACATGATAGAACTGAATCATACTAGGAAATCTTTTATGCTAGAAAATATACCACATGAAGATTACATGTGAGGATAGATATATCCTCGAGTCATAGGCTGGTGGGTTTGATGGACATAATATTGAATATGATCCTTTTCCTAGCATGGGTTGCATGCTCAATAATTTCAGTTGGAGCCCTGGTATAGCTAGATGTAATTGTAGTTAAGTGGCATTTTAATCTATTTGTACTAACTTGTGTATGCCTATACCATCTATTATTCCATATCCCATAGGTAAAACTAACTTGTTGGATAGGTGGACCATTTCATTTTTTAGTGGATAGGGGATAATTTACATTATTATAAGTACCAAAAAACTAAAGGTATCCCTGATTCCTTATTCATCCCCAGGTTACAAAACATTTCTATGGTTGAAGCAATGATGTTATGTTTTGATGAGGTGGTTGACATACAGATTCAGTAAAATATTTTGGATTTAATGCTTTATCTTGCATCGACCTTGTCAGTTGTTGATAATGGAAGTATTTTTGTTGATGAAAAACCATAAAAAATATCTATTCAGGATGGGTTTCTCATGGCCTAGTTGGATGAGAAGATTATTTAGAAGTTGTATACCCTTTATCCATTAACTCTCCAATTTGGCTTCATAGATATGAGTTTTCCCCGCCACTCAACTAGTATATGGGTAGAGAGATATCGATGGATTATCCTACAATTTCATAATATATTGTAATGCAAGGATAATAATATAGATCTTATCATTCTGCTTGCTGGAACTCATTTATTTCTATCAGATTATTATGCCCATGATAGTGTGGAAGTTACCTGGTGGTATTCTAAATAGATTGGTTTGTCAATTGGACATACCTTATTCATAATTGACCCCTTTTTGATGAAAAAATGGATTTGATTTAGAATTTGGGAGAGTCATTAAGGAAGAATCCCAATCATAGTGATGACCACCCCAATAGTGCGGAAATTGTTTTGAGGATGGTGGTCTTTAAATGAGAGAAATGGATGATGCGACATTTGAGAGAAGTGTACAGGGGGATTCTATGTCTCTTTCTTCTTTATCAGCTCATATTGTTATTCCCTTTTCTGACATACCCATTCAAGTAGTTCTAGTGGATTCGAAACGTCATATGATAGTATGGTATGAAATAATTTTTTTATCACTGAGACTCCCCTAAAATAATTTTGTGATCATGATAAACATTGTCACCATTTCATTAATGAATTTTGGGACAGGTGGAATCAACTACCGAAAAGATTCTTAAATTATGTGAAAAATCTTCCCTATGAGGAAGGATTTGGATTCTAATGAGAGGAAATTGATTGATCCTGATGAAAAGTCCCCATAGATGATCTAATAGTGTAAGCTTCTAAGACTTTGGAAAATATTCATCAGCTAATATCTCAACTACACTCCCATGTTGATTCCTTGACTGCATAGACACTGAAACATGGGGAGATCATAGAACACATAAGCTATGATATTTTAGATTCATCCTCCTCATTAAAAACAACTTATAAAAAATTATGGGGCTAGCTAATATTATCCAGAATATTTACCCTCAAAAAATAGTGTAAGAAGCATTACAGGTTACACGTTAGCTCTCAATTAAATATTCTCATTATAATCTTGATAATATAGAAAATTTATCCAATTAAACATTTCTAAAGCATAATCATATGTTTTTTTTCATTTTAATAAAATTATTTTAGAGACTCTGAAATATTTATATTCCTCATTTTATATGATATTAATAAATAGATCATATTTTAATTATATGTCAATGTCTAGTTTTTCTCTATTCCGGATGTGCATGCCATTTCAATGATTTTATACTAGATAGATCATCAGAGATACACATCCTTTATATAATATATTTAAAACCTAAATTCCTAGATTTAAGTTTCTAAAACACAACACATTTTTCTCGAGAAAAGTAGATGAATTCCCACTAACATGATATTTCATAGTGATGTATCATATCTAGCTATCTTGAGATTACGTATTTCAAAAAATTAAAATTTAGATAGACAATATCACCTAGAGGGAGGGTTATCTATCTTTATCTAATGTCAATAGACATAGAGATCATAGATTTATTTTTTATAAGTTCATATGATAGGAAATATAGGAATTGTATCTTTCTATTCATATTTCCTTAATATTTTAATAATATTTCTATAGATTAAGTCTTAGTAGTCATGGAATCATCTTTTTCTTAGGCCACCCTCTCATGGGTTTTTTTCTAGAAGGTTCTGTGCCTTTTTTCTATGTTTAAAAGTAAATAACTTTTGTGTTTTAGTTTAAGGTCATCCATCTCAAACAATCTACTGGTATATATTAGGTTATTTTTTCTATGGCCTTCTATTGTGGTACTATAATATGTTTTAGGCCAAACCTAATGTTGTTATTGTTTAGGTTTTTAGATAAAAAATTCTATTACTATTGTTAATGTTCTTCCATATCATTCCTTTGGTTTCTATATTATGATATATTTTATCTTTGACCTTCTATTTTTAAAGTTGAAAGTATTTTAGATTGTACCTTTGGTTGCTAGAGTTTAGGGTCTTCTATCTGGAACCATAATATTCCATATAGTTTAAAGGATTTAGTGAGGAATTGATTATTGAATATGGAATATCGGAAAGATGGTATATGGATGACTAAAATCATCCCTTTGGTTCTATGTTATGAAATGGTGATTATAGGGATCATGAGGATTGCAGTTTCTTTCCTACAAGGAGGATATGGCTCTTGATGGAAGATCAAAGACATTATGCATCGATATCAATTTCAAACCGAGGTGTCACCAGTATTTTCCAAGGGCCATGTTAGATTTATGGGGGTAAAATTGGTTGTTGGAAAAAAATATTATGGAAGTGGAATCAAAAGGGATTCTTTTAATATGGGTTATGTAAATCAGGTTTCCATGAGCTTTAATTAGTGAATCATGGAATGTAGAATACAGAATGGGGGAGAACGTACACAATATAATTTTCTGAGTTATACCATGGTGTCACTAGGGTCCACATGGATTGGTGTTCTTTTCCAATAAAGAGGATATACCTCCAAGTTGTAGGTTAAATACCTTATTCTTTAGTCTATATGGATAGGTAAAGTAGATTTGAACCCCACTCTTTTCCAAGGTAAATGATATATCTTCCATGTATCAAACATTAATATGATGATGTTGTCTATGGAGGAAAATAAATCCAATTAGGGTTCTGGAATCTTGGGGAATTTAACTTGTAGGGATTCTTAGGCCCTACACCATGTTGTTTCGATTAACATTGGGTCCATAAAAAGCATTGTGAATGTATTCTCTCATTCCTTACATTAGAAATGTTATAATACAATGATGTGTAACATTGAGGATTTAAAATCCAAATGAATTTTCTGGTAATATGAATTGTAAATCATGTTCTAGGAATATATGTGTTAAACGGAGGTTGGAACTTGTGGTTACATGTATACCATTAGTAATGATAGATGAAAATAATGTTCCATGCAGTCCTAAAAATAACTCTTGGGTTTAAGGATGACCTTCCTAGTGTCTTAGGGTCCATTTAGGGGATTCAGTCCATAATAATACTCTTTTATAGAGAGGATCTAGGTTAATGTAATCCCATGATCCATGGAGTTCTAATAGAAGGATATGAACTCCATGAGTTGTAAACAATCATAACTATATCTTTTTCCTAAACCTAGGAGGCCAATCAAGCGTTGTTTGTATTATAATAGGGTTAAAACATATATTGTATGATATTTATTCCTTGTTCATTTATGCTCTTATTTTTTTAAACTTTGTAGATGAAGGTTTTAGTGTGCAGGGACATGAATTTTTATCAGGCTTCCCTTTATGGGTTTTAATCCTACAAAATTTTGTGTTTATTTCACTAATAGTTTAAGGTCTTGCAATTTAGTCCATTTATGGCAAGAGATTAAGGTCGTGGAACATTGGACAATGTGTATGAATTTTAAGGTAATGATGTACATGGAACTATTATGAAGGGAATGTTAAACAAGAGCCTAATTAGGATACCTAAGTATAAGATTAATTTGACATTCTTTTTATTGGGATATGAAATTATTTTTAATCCTTAATCATGTTTTCTAGGTCATGGGTATTTATATAGGACAACCTTGTCCTAGATGGTTAGGAACACTATCAAGTGTTGAGTTCTAGCATAGTGACTTCATGATTATATGGATAAAAAATCTATTTGTATAGGGCCATGTTTTTTATAGTTGTAATTTCTAAGCCCTTATGCATCTATATAAAGGATAGAAATGGATATCTCTTTTTCAATTATAGGGGTCTTGAATGGATTCAGTAAAAACTAGGTGCTCAAGAAATGAAGTGGGATTTATGGATTGAGGGTCTTAAATGATGATAGATGCAACAAATTATATAGATGACCATGGTCATACTATTGTGGTACTTTAATGGGGGATGATAATTGGTATTATTTTATACCTTTGACGTCATATAGTAGGGACATATTCTTCATGTATTTATAATGTCTTGCAAAAAAGATATTTTCCTTATAGTTTAACTTCACGTGGTAAGGAAGTCTTCCTTTAATTTAAGTTTAAAATCAAGTGGTAATGATATTCGTTGCACATGTCTAGCCCATATCCAGTAAGAGGTGAATTCTAATCCTTTTATATGTTTCATCTTAACCTAGGATTCTGGGTTTGGGTGTCACTATGTCTCTTGTTATGGTAATAATGATGTTGCAATTAGTAATTTCCTTAAAAATCCCTAAATAGGTAAGACCCATACATACGTGGGGATATTTATATGTTTATTTTTGTAGATAAACCAAGGATGGGATATCCTAGTATCAATATGTTTCATTTTATTATAGGAATCAAGACACAAATAGTTCTTGAGAAACCATACAATTTAACACCATCTAGCCATGATGTAGGATCCCCAACATGAAAAGGGAATATTGATACTAGGACCATGAATGGATGAATTGGCATCACTATGTATCATGGGATGTGATAAATCAATAAAAGTTTTTTTTATTTAATTGAAAATGCTCTATATTGGTCAGAATTATATGATGATGGGGTAATTTTTCCTAGTGATTTTCATAGATTGACCCAGTATTGGATATCTAGGCATCACAATGTATCCATAGTGATAGGAATCAAGCCATATATAGTTCATTGATTAGAATCACTCTATCCATGTGTGACCCATACATAGAAGGGAGGGGTGGTTATTATTCCCAATTAATGTTGAATCTTGAAAAAGGATTCGATAATTGATCATCACTACATATCATTTGATGACAAGAATCAAGTCACACATAGTTCTGGAATTGGAAGCTCACAATGCATGTATGACCCAAATGCTGAGGGGAGCATTGTTCCAGTTGATTGTCATAGTTGGGATAGGGATTGGTGATTCTATCATCACTATGTATGCAATTATCATAAGAATCAAGATAAATCTAGTCCGTGAACGAAGGTGTGGTGGGAGATCGACACCATGTGTAATTCTCCTCTCAAGAAAGGTTCATAGTAATGATATGCAAGTTTTTTTCATTAAATAGACAACAACAATGAATTTTAATTTCACATGGTTGTGAATCATTGTATATTATTCATTGTAATTTATTTAAGAACATGGATATCTTTTCTGGAGCTAATATGTCTCAATCAGGTTGGGTATACCATACCAGAATTCTTAATCCCATGTGAGCAATGAAAATGTGAGAAACATGGAATGATAAAGGTTCCTTTCATGACATAGAAGAAATTAGAGAAAGGGTAGGGAGAATATTGTATCATATAGTTTCCAGTCCTAGATATGGGATCTAGTAATCCCTACATATATCATTGGTATTAGAATACATCCATACATAGTAATGGTAGACCCAGGTAGTTTAGTGTCATATGGGATAGACATTATCCATGCATTTTAACGTCATTCATTATGGTTGATATTAACTTGATGTAAAATATGGGATGTTTTTGTTATCCATTAAATTTTAAGTCATGTATAATTTACATTGGTTTTTTAGTTAGACATCATGTTTTAAGGAATATTGATATTGTGTCGTTGAAATACATTCATCATGGAATTCTTCTATACAGTTTAATATCATATGGTCAGGACAAGATCGGTACAGTTCAACCTCATGTGGTGTGTATTAATTACATACATTTGAACATAATGAGTTTAGGACAATTATTTAGATTTTAACGTTATTAGGTTAGGAGGACTTTTGTACAATTTAATTTCATGATGTTACGATGACTTCTGTATAGTTTGACGTCATGATGTTAGGATTACTTCTGAAAAGTTTTATTCTAGGAGGTCATGACTACTTCTATAATGTCTAATGTCCGGACATCAGGATAACTATAATGCTTTATGGGAACTAAAAAAAGTACATCTTAAGAAATATCACATTATTTGGTGGCGTTACATGGTCCCCATCCATAATGTCTATGTTATAATCCACATTGAGATAGACATTATGTTATACATATGTCCCTAGAATTTTGAATTCTATATTTAGAGGTTACTTTCCTGGTATCTTTGGGGTCCTTAGTGGCAATACAAGTTATCCTTGAAGGAACAAACATAGGTGGTCCATTTGATGGAAGGCCCTTGAAACTCGATTCTAATGAACATTAGGTTTGTACAATATATGAAACCTATTCACATCGAGACACTCTAATTAATCCAAAAACTTTTTCAATTTCTCATCATATATGAATTGTCATCATAAAGATATTTTAATAGAGGGAAACTAGATATGGTACTCCTGATACAAGTTATTCAACTATGTAAATCAGAATTTGGTTCCACTGAATTAAATATCATGCGAGGGGCTCTAAAAATGATGATGATATGGGACTTATTGAGGTTAATGATATTATTCATCTAGGAATCCTTGAGGGGTATTATCTCGATCCAATTGAAAAAGATGTTAATTGAAGTAAGGATATACATAAACTACATAGTTGTGGCAGGAATACATGGACCCACAACATCCATTTCCCATATGGAACATCTATAAGAATATTACCCTCTTTTCAGAAATTATGAGGGATAATGAATGTTATTTTAAGGATTATAGAATGAATGAAATTTCTTTGTCAATTCCATGTAATCTTGTATCATAGTTTTCCAGTGGTAACCAAGCCATCAGATATGGTAGGAGTGCTTCATCATCGACTAATGGGAATCATAGGAGCCTTTATGGAATTCTTCTATGATAGTGGTAATATTTATTTATTCTATTAATTATTGAAGGATTCAATGAAACCTAGATTTTATATTGATTAGTTTTATCAATTAGACCACCCCAATGTGTAATTTTTGTTGCTTGATGTCGAATATGTTCCCTTATAGATCGGTCCATCAGAAAGATCCCATTTTTGGGATAATCAATTTTGGGATATATAGATATATGGGTGGACATATGTACATCACACTCTATGATTATTTGACCTAATTTATTTCATCCATGTTCATACTATGATTTTTGAGACCATCCATCAGTGTGATATATGGAAAATCAATTCTCATGATCAAGGTCAACCAGGGCTGTGGATGAATTACCCAATGTATCAACATTATAATTTTGTTTTCGGGGAATATGTTACAACAAGGGATCAAAAGTTAACTCCAAAATCAGTCTAATGACATAGGGAATAAGGTATTATAGTTCTTATTTTTTGAATACCAATTAACCATTGATCTTATTTGTCAATATCTTTGAATCCCCTATGATGTTTAGGTAGGTTTCTGCAATTGTTGGGATTGTTACGAGATGGTGATGAGGGATTGGGATTCTACCTCATTATTCATTAAACCTTTAGATAATGAAAAATAGTTGGTAAAATTTCATTATGCTTAGAAACAAATACAATTGTTAATCCAAACAAACCTTGATTTGGGTTTTCTAGTCTCTTACTAATATGACTTCATGAGGAACCATCAAAATAAGTCTCCCATTTTTTGGGTGTGTCCTGGGAATATAGAGAAACATCATACGGAATCACAGTGTCTAATGTTGTAATTCATGGGGTGGTATGTTCGACTATGAATTCGTCTAGGTATACCCTTTCACAAACTTATATCACACTAACTGAATCTAAATATTTGTAGAATGACCATGTATTAGGTCAAACACTCATTTATCATGGGAATTCCAAGGATGTACTTGAGAGGGTCAATATGAGATACCTTGTGGATTTTATGGTTCTTCATGTAATGTGTTATCTTTTTCAATAAAAATATGAGTGCATGAAAACTCCTCCCATCATCATAATATCTTGTTTCAGTTCATAGAATCATTCAACTTAGGTAGTAGAGACTGTTCTCTTTTCCCAAATACTTGATTTGTGTGAAGATAGTTCTATGTGATTGTTCCATAAAGTCCACATATAATATTAGTGTCTTTCCATCCACAAGAGGAATCAAGACTGGTGTGTGAAGAATTTACATATTGATACACTTGACAGCTTAATTGTATTCCCCATACCATTTATAGGTCTTTAACTTTTTCATTATCATGGTTAAGGGGAGATATTTTACGGCCATGTCGGAGATGAAACACCAAATGTAGGTGAGTTTCCCCAGGATCCCCCTCAGTTATTTTATATTCTGAGGGGGTGAAATTTCTAGGAATGTATTAGTATTTTTAGGTTTGTCCTTAATGTCATGAAGGAATACCACAAAGATAAGGAAATTAAATGATGTTTCCACAAAATCACATTTCTACAAATTCATCCTCATATTGTGCTGCCAAATCATATCGAAGACGATATGAAGATAAATGAAGTCATAACATCATTGATGAGATTTAACCACCAGACCCTTGAAATATTATTAATCTATACAGACCAATTAGGGAATATATATATATAATTCAACGTGTGCTGGTAATAAGAACAATAATTCTTTAATCCAAATGGTATGACCTAATAGAAAATTATCCTCTAGGACTCTCTGATGGTCATTGATTCCTCATCTTTTGGATCCATTTTTCTGTAATTGTACAATGAGTTCCAATCCATAATGTAGGGGGATAGGAATCCACATTCTATGTTGATTAATAATTTTTTTATCAAAAATGGGAATTATTACATTGGTTATTGTCGATTAAGTTCAATAAAATTGATGAAAACCCTAATCAGATCATTATTTTTTTGATTGGGATGATATTGGTGATCCATCATGGGAATTCTACTTCTTGAAAAAATGGATTTCATAAAATTTTCAAATTATTCATATATATTATTTACTTCCGAGGGGTTCTTCCTCTAGGATAACATCCTGAAACCTCGATGATCTTTGGGATAACTAAGACGTTGTGTAGTGACATCTTTATTTAGTCCATGAATTTTTGTATAAATCAAAGTGAACACATACAAATGTTTATTTATAATTTTTATATAAATCTATTGATCAATGAAAGACATGGAGGAAATAATCAATATAGTCTATGTGTGTTCTTAAATTCCTAGATTTATCATAATGTGCTCATAATTTTTGTGGAGATTTCTTCCTCAAATACGGGAGGGTCATTCCTGAGGTCTTCCTCTTCTTGTCTGACCTTTGAGTATTTGGAGGATGTTATTGATGTTTTTGGAAATATGTGGGAATATCTATCACTATATTGGTTAGATAATAATGGGAATATACATTATAATAACCTAGTACTATATTCATTGTAGAGATATTCTGTAGTTGATTTTTTTTACATCAGCACTCAGGAAAAAATATGTGTGGACATCTGTATTGTTGTATATTACCTCAACTAGATTTATTGGAAGCACATATTCTTGATTGAGTATATTCCAGGGTTTATAGGTGTGGTCCCCATTCCATTTGTTGATTAAACATTTATTTTTTCACCACAATTGGTTGTTTTCATTCCCTTATATAGAAACCCACCTCAACATATGTGGCCTCACAAGACTCGAAGGGGGAACTATCACATTGTAGTATTCTGACCTTTCCATCAATGGGGTACTTCAAATATTGATGAAATGATTTGGGAACCACCATGAAACTATGTATACAAGGACTCCGAAGAATTAAATCATATGCAGTATCTTGGGGGATAAAAATAAACCCAAAATTATATGTGAGATACCAAAACTGAGGTTTGAGCTTGATCTCCCTGAGAAGACATTACTCATGAATATCATACCATTGAATGGTCATCTTAGTGGGAGATAAATATCCATCACTATATCAAAAACCTCAATGGATCCTATCAAAATGCGGTTAATATCAGAAAAATATTCAATCAAATCCCTTTTTTTATAATCCTTATGAAGTCCTTTGAAAACATATAGAGGTGTGAAGTGTCATTGGATGACCACTTCTTCATCCTGCTATATGAATAAGATGGAGACATGTAATTCTGATATCATTATATCAACTTGATAATAATTAGTTTTTGTGACTTATTTATCATAATACAATGTGATATTGAGGAATTTAATGAGTTTCTAAATGATTTATTTCCAAATGGAAAGTTTATATATGATTATGATCATGGATGAGACAAGTTCCGACTATTTCATGATGTTGTTATTTTTTTCCAGAGGTTAGCAATTCCCAAGGTGGGTTTGGTCCTTAATATGTGTCCCCAGATCTAGGTAACCTAATGTAGATTATATTTTTTTAATTTTCAGAGGTCAAGGGATAATTATTTTATAGGTTAAGAGGTCATTCTACCCTCCCTAATATATGAGATGATCAGAGAATCTCCCCCCTCCAGCCAGTCATGTAATACCAATGTGTGTATACTGCCTCTAGTGGAATATGTCATTATTCCCTCCACATTTGATGGTTCACCTCCATGTATGTGTTTTTCATTATAAGGTTCTTAACCATGGGTCTCAGATACATGTACGTTGTCTACGGGGATGTGATCGAAAAATTGTGACCGACCAAAACTACAGTGACCTCGGTATCAAAGGATCCTACGCATGAATCCGCTTTTTCTCCATTCTTGTAGGAGGAACTCATAATTAGATTCATTTTCTACATGAAATAATGTTTTATTCCTTGTTAATAATGTTAACAATACCAAATATGAGCCCTTCATCATATGCGAGTCCCATTTTGTGGGGTGGTGCCCATACTTCGAATGTTGCAGGGACGAAATCTACAAGAGTCAGAGCCTATGATTGTGCTTAATATGAATCTTATTCTTCTATATATTTATATGTATGGTGGTTTTATTCACCTAAAGGAATGAAATTTTACTTCACCTACATACTGGAGGGGATCCTCATATTTCTACAAAGCTATGATCTCCAGGTGGAATGATCTCATTCAACTATCGTTCAAGTCAACTAGTTTTTTGTACTTCATTCCATGCCTAGCCAAATCATCTTAACAATGAAATTTTTCTTCTGAAAGGGAAGTAGTAATATAGGTAACCTATTCCATATATTTATCCAATAACACATGTCTAGAATCAACAATTCTTTGGAGGATGAATTTGGAGACCCTGAAATACTAGATGTTGTGACCTTGCCTTTTGTTTAAAGAGCCATAGTTAGAATAATTATTGTGGTTGACCTCTTTGGGAATACTTGGATATGGAAGGTTGAAAATGTTATTGTAAATAGGTACACAAGAATAAATGGGTACATTCTCATTTTGGAAGAAGTTTGATTTATTCGTTCATTAGTCGAAGCTTGGGAGACACTGGCCTCTTTTTTCTTCTAACCACATGAGATTTTTGTGATGTTATTTCTCGATAGGTGGTTATGACATGTTTGAGACTCTCATACGATCTTGAATGGGGAAAAATACTATTTTGTGGGTAAAAATGGATTTATCTATAACATAGCAAGTAATTAATGAATAATAGATATTTTTATCTATGTCTATTAATGATTTAGATAGTGTTTTAGAGGCTTAAAATGAGAATAAATCCAATCTTATGCATGGAATACACTAATATTCTTAAAAGATTGTTTTACTGCCTTTTGATGGAAAACCCTTTTTAAATAAATTTTTTGACAATTTTATAATCTCTATTTTTCCAAATAAACATATTCTTTATGATTGGGACATTGAAATTTACATTGGATAAATTTTTGGTATTTTTCAGACAATGTTCATTTTTTAATGAATAGTGTAAAATACTGCATTTTACATCAAAACTGCTTTTTGATTTAATTTAATTATATGGTTAGATTATCTATTTAATTGGTCTTAAAGTGTAATGTTAATATATTTTTACCATTTAATACAATGGTGGTCATTAGGATTAATTTCTCTTTGGAATTGGGCATAAACTAATGTCAATCTTTTCATAGATATTGATTCAAAAAAAACCCCACTATTTGTTTTGACAACGAGAATTATTTTTAAATCAATTATTTCAATTTATGTGTTTTTAATTTGGTAAAATGGATTACATATTTGGAATCAGAAGGTCCAAATTATGTAATCAAGACTCTTTTGTTTTTGGACATTATGAATAGTAACGACGGTAATTATCTTTAATTATCTTGATTAATGAGTAATCGGGTAGTTAAGGATAATAAAATAATATCATAAAAATAAAAACTGACACCAACATGTGTCCTAATTCTACTGGTTGTCTCATGGCCGACCATGGGATACCTTGTGCCAAACTTGGGGACCCCATGGAATCACTTTTGTGGGAAAGTGACTTGTTATCTTTTTTTAAAGAAAGTAAATATAACAAAATGTATCACCTGATTAAAACATTTTTAATTTTGTCTAAATAGGATGATATTCTAGACTATAAATATTAATTGGAAAGCTAAAAATATTTCCTATATCATAGAATTTTTTCATAATTTTTAGACATTTAAATAAATTAAATTATTTATGACATCATGATGATGCAGCGATTACCTCATTAATAAAGGATTTAAATAAAATGAAAAGATAATGTAAAATATATGACCTACACATGTCAAAAACCTATTGGGTGGGTATATTTAGAACCCTTATCACCTTATCCTCGAATTATATCAATGTGTGACCTTTAAAATCTGAAACCCATTTGAAAATAATGTAACAATCCCTTACTTTCCAAGAGTACCCCTCCTCTCCTCTTATAAAAGGCCCCCACCTCTACCTCCTTAACCACACATCCAAAGCCATTGGTGTCACGACCCGCCCTCGGGGTCCGTGTCGTGACTACCCCAAGCCCGCCTTCCATAGGCCAGGGGCTGGCGACTAGCACCAAGGCGTAAATCCCGGTAAAAAGGGAAGGCATTGCCTTTGTAAAGTAAACAAACACCACAGAGTAAGCAAGCAGAAAGTAAACACTAAGCCAAAGCAGAGTACAACTGAAAGTGCGGAAAAGTAATTGGGCCATTATAAAAACCCAAACTGAAAGTAAAGTACAACTCGAAAGGGAAAACAGCAACTGAAAAGTAAAAGCTGCTACACCGAGCTGTCCACTGGAAATCCCACCAGAAGGGTGGGTACAGATAGCTCCACTGCTCCACGGGTCCTGCCGTCCACTCCGAGCACGTCCCGCCCAGTGGTCCACCTCCAGGTACCGTCCTTCTCTGCAAGCCTCAGCTAAGATCAACGCTGTCCGTCGTCTGCAACCAACACAACGTAGTGCGGGCAAAGCCCATGCAGGGGTGAGTATAAGCTACTCAGTAGGGACCCCGAGACCCCTGAAGGTCTCTCAAAATCCACAAAGGATAAACCACGAAGAAAGGTACAATCACGAAGTAAAAACCGACACTGCTTAGGTATATGCCCATACATATACCTAAGTAATCAATTTCAAATACGCTCCAACCTCCGAGCCCAAGTACAACTCAGTCCACACAGGAATGTAAACGTATTCCACACAGGAAAGCAAAACGTAATCCACACAGGATAGCACAACAGAATCCACACAGGAAAGCAACAGGACTCAGCTCACACAGGTATACTTCTTCGAAAGACGATAAAGATGATCTCTGATCCATCTAAGTCGTCGGACCCACGAAGGATCGATAGGTAACTATCCCCCGCAAAAGACCCACACAGGATCGGGCCCACGTAGGACCTGTAGGCGCTGGTTCACACAGGACCGCTGAGCGTAAGACCCACACAGGATCAGACCCACACCAGATCGGGCCCACACAGGACCTGTAGCACTTATCCATGTAGGATCGCTGAGTGCTGTAGTCGTCGTCGCCGAATCCACACAGGATCTATGTACTGTCGTCGTCGCAGTCACAGTAGCAGTAGTAGCAGTAGTAGTCACAGTAACAGTCGCAGCCAGCACTAGGGTTCCCGCACATAGCAAGCTCGTACAGGAGGATCCGCTCCACGAGCCGAGAGGCTGATAAATCAACTGTCACAAAGTCCAGAGTTGATGTGTCCAAAAGTTCTGTATCGTCAACAGGAACTCAACGCAACAGACGGCGCGTCGATCGGACGCCCGGTCTGAGAGTTATTGGCATTTTCGTCCCCGTGGCCCGGTTGGTTTTTAAGGAAAAACCAACTCGACCGTACTCCACCTGCGTCCAAAACTCGGGTGGAGTATGCCAAAAGATCCATCTCACTGAGAGGAACACAACAAAGCTGACGGCACGTCAATTGGACGTCCGTAGTTCGAGATATGAGTGTTTCTTCTCCGAAGGCCCGGTTCGTTTCGTGAACGAACCAACCTGGCCGAACTCAATGTGTTCCAAAACTTTGAGTGCGATATACCGAAACACCCGTCTTGATCCAAGGATCATGTTGCCGCAGACGGTTCGTCAATCGGAGGTCCGTGGCTCACGTTATGGCCAAAAGACCGAAACTGTTTCAAAAACGGGGGGTCCGGGTCCGGGCCGACCCGGCCCGACCCCCCCTGGGTCGGCCCGAACCGGGTCGACCTGACCCGGGTTCGACCCGGCACGGCCGGCCGGCCGGCGGCGCAGCGGCGCGGCGGCCTGGCGCCGCTGGGGTCATGCGAGGGGGGCTAAGCCCCCGCTTCCAGCATGGCGGCGCGACTTTTAGCCGTGCCATTTGGAAACCGCCCCCCCCCCCTCGTGGGGGGCCTGCTTTGAAGGGGACCGGGGGGCCGCCTGCCCCCCCCCCCCCCCCCTCAAGGAAACCGCCCCCCCAATTAAATGGGGGGGGGGGGTTTGACCGCTGCCCGGGGGAATTAATTTCCCCCGGATTTTGATGATCCTACCACGGCGCGGCGCGACGACACCACGCCCTCTTGTTTCACCCGCAAGATAAATCAATCAAGAACAATGGAGGGGGTTCGGCCGTGTTCATGCGGTCCGGCCCCCCTCACGTTAAACAATAACACATATTTAAAATCCTCACGTTATTCATGCTAGAACCACGAACAAGTATAAAATAAATAAATAAATAATCAACAACAACCCCTACCTTGGGTTGAAGCTCGAAGATTGTCAACGACCCGCGGATGACAACGTCGCGGAGGTCGGGCGTCGCGGTATGCGTTCGTCAAATCCGATGACGAGGAGGTACATCCGAAGAGGTACGTCATTGGCGAATCTTCGTAAGCCGATGAAGGAATTCCGAGGAGGAAGCGGTGTTCCCTTTCGTTGACACGGAAGACGAATAAGGGAGAAGCGATGTTCTTCGTCGGAGCTTGAGCGTTCTTCGTCAAAACTTGAGCGTTCTTCGTCAAAGTTGAAGAAGAAGGAGAAGAACCCAAAAGCTCTCAAGATGGCTAAACAATTCTAACCAAATAAAATAAGATAGAGTCTTATTTTATTCACAAACTTAACAATTGAATTTCAAAGGTTTGAAATTCAAATAAGATAACTCCAAAATTAAATAACAATTTTTCATGTCATTTAAAGAGGGGTTAAAGGGAGTTTGAGAGAAGATGGAAGGTTTAGGTTCGTGTGGGTCCCACCACACTTAATCCTCTCAAGGGAGGTTAAGTGGGTGAGGGTCCCACCCCTAACTTCCTTTGAGAGAAGTTAACCAACAAAAGTAAAGTAAAAAGTGTTACACATTTTTATTCAACTTTTTATAATTCTCCCAAAAATTAACATTCGTCCCGCAATAAACGCAACTTCCGAAAAGGTCTCCTTAAGCGAATATCGGTGCTGCGAGTTCATCGGTGTCCTCAGATTTCAATTCCGAGCACCGGATCAAAAGTTAGAAATTCCCGCTCGTTCGTTCACTGAACGTACCTGAGCCAAACTTCGGGAATTGATTCCGGGCACTCTGGGCCTCAGAATCAGGTGCCGTCTGAAACCGCGCTCTTGTAAAATTCCAAAGAAAATTAAGAAAAATTTTCCCTTGAATTTTACGGGTCTTTACAATTGGCTCGGCCAAACCCTGCCCATTTTGTCTCTCCAAATCGCTCTATTACTCCTTGAAGCCTCACTTTGTTCAGAAGTCTTCCCAAGTAAGCCTTTGAGCTCAAACCAAAGGGAGTTACCCGATTTTAAGGTAATGTCTTCACTTGAGTCCTTTTGTTTAATTTTGTTCTCCAACCACCTAAACTCTTTTTATTCATTTCTTTTGTAACAAATCAAGTATCTTCAATATACTAGGAAGTTTTTATAATATGGATTCCATCTACACTTACACACACCTACATCTAATGGTTAAAGAATATACTGTTTCTGTGGATGGCGAATTTCTGCCTCCCGAAATGATGATTGTTCAAAATTCTTTCACCTTAAAAGGTGGCCATTATGATGATACCATATTTATATATGATATATATAATATTTATATGTTTTCTTTAAGATTCTGTATTTTTTATTTTGGGCATACCGTTATGGTTTCCATTATGGGTCAACGCGATATCTTCATTTAAGGAAGTGCGGACTACCGCCCCCTCAAAGTGATTTGATTCATTAATACCATATGTGGGATGTATAAAGGATGGAGTTATGATATTATACATGATATTATAATGGAATTATAATATACATTTATATCATTATGATTCCATTCTATAAAATGTGAAATAGAAATGAAAGTAGCGTTCATGCGTACATACAGCTTACCGTCTCCATGAACAGTGCATTTCATTTCTTACCTCTAAATGATTATGTAATATTATAAATTCATGTATATACTGGATATATATGATATATATGATATATTCATCATGATTATAACTCTGGTTATAATGGATACCTGAACAACTTGTAATTATAAAGATCATATTTTGACTCAAGTACCAATGATCGTTAAAACGACCGTTATTAACACAAATAATGACATAATGTTCATAACATGGTAATAAGTGATATAAAAGGAATAATGAACTTGAAACGGTTCTTAAGAAAGTATAAATTAACTCATGTTTATTATTCATGACATTAAAGAATGATCGAGTCAAGTCGGACCTGAGGTACGAGACTTCATCTCAATCTCCTTTCATTGAGGCATATTTTGTTTTATACACAACATTCTTTTATACGGTGTATAAACCCCTTTGACTTTTATGATTATTTAAAAGGAAGATTTTTTTATATGAAGCGTTTACTAAATGACAAAAGGGAATGTTTTTTTGTCGTACGTATGCGGCGACAACAACGTCTCCACCGCCGTGACCATTATTTGAGTTTCGGCTTCCTCTACAAGCCATACCTTTTTTTAAAAGAAAAATAAATACCATGCTTACTTTTCTTTTATTTTGGTATTGAAAATGTTTTTCATAATGTTTGTTATTATATCAATGTTTTGTATTGATATCCTGTGATTAAAATGTGGAAATGTTATGTTTCCATTATATATGTTTTATGAGATACGATTACGTTATGGTTCTTGGGCATTGTTATGAAGACGGGTGGTTCCGTGATAAACTAAGGGCGGGTGAGCCCGATATAGCTCTTCAATGCATTGGTTAATGTGAAGGAGTGAAACATTAAGGTTTCTCTGAAGATATTTAGGGAATATACTACGATGGGTATTCCAAATGTAACCAAGAGGGTTACTCCCTACGTAAGAATGTTATGAATGCCTCAAGTTACCTTTATGTCTTATGATTTCTATGATTTATTCATGATTTTATGAGGTATGTTAAAGTGCCTATGTTTTATGGGTAAAGTATGATTTCATTCTTATGTATATATGAACTCATGTTTCCTTTCCGTGTTTTTATGACCCATACTGAGATTTTTGTGCTCATCCCAAGTTTTTTTTGAAATGTTTTTCACAGGTCAAGGGAAAGGTACATGATAAGATGATAGTGTCAAGGAAGTGTCAGGAAAGAATCTATATTTTATTTTCAATATATTTCCCTTGATGGAAAAAATGAATACTATCTTTATGTAACCACTTTGTTTAAATCTGGAATGTAATGAATGTTTTTATGATCTAATTCTCTAAAACTCTAAACCTGAAATGATCCTCAGGGTGTAATCTTGTAATAACTCAAGATTAAGTAGGGATTAAGGCTGGGGCCTTATAGTTGGTATCAGAGGTCTGTTTAGATAACTTTAGGAGTTAGAATTTTATTAAATGATTATCCAAAAATATTTTTTTTATGGTCAAATTGAAGTGATATAGAATTTGAAGATTACTATGTTTCTTCATCTAAGAAATCTTTGTTCAGAATGGTTTTCCGCAGAGGAAATAGGGAAGCAGTGCTAGGAAGGCATGCAGAAGGAAATAACCTTCCGAATCAGCATCCTAAGATGGTCGGAATTGGAACTGAACAGTTTGTTTCAGTAATGGTGCAGTTGACTCAAGCGATAAATGGCGGTGGTATCCATGCATGAGATCGGCCATATCAACTGTAGAGGAACATGTCAGTGGTGGAACATTTCATGAGGAAACATCTCCCATCATTTAGAGGATCATCTGACCCTGTGCTAGCTGAAGGGTGGATTAAATCACTAGAGAATAATTTCGATTTCATGGGGTGTTTAGACAATCAAAAGGTTAGTCTTGCTATTTACCATTTGGAGGGTGAAGCAAATCAGTGGTAGTCGATGGTTAAAAATATCAGGGACGCTGATGAGATTGATTCTCTCGACTGGGATGAATTCAAAGGTTTGTTTCTTAAGAAGTATTTTCCTAAGGCTGTTCGACTTAGGATGAAAAAAAAATTCTTGGAATTTTGGTAAGAGGAAGACTCAGTGGATGCCTATGAAGAAAGGTTCACTCGATGGCCAAGGTATGCTCCAAATTTTATCCGAGACCTTGATAGTAAAATCAATCGTTTTTACTCAGGATTAAAACCAGAATATCGAAGGGCATTGGCTTCTCATGAGTTTAAATGTTATGAAAAGCTAGTTCGATGTGCTGTGAAGGTGGAAATGGAGTTTGCCGATGATCAAGTGTTCTATAACAACCAACAGAAGAAGCGACCGAGGTGGCAGGAGGAAGGGAATAATTCTTCAAAAAGGTCTGATGTTTAGAAAACTTAGTTTCCTGTTTGTGATAAATGTGGTAAAAGGCAAGCTGGGGAATGTCTTCTGAATTCTAGAAAGTGCTACCGATGCCGTAAGATGGGACATGAGGCTCGTGATTGCACTGAAAAAGATCAAGGTGAAGGTAAGACCAAATTTGATTTACAGTTAGTGAAATGTTTTAAGTGCAATGAGATGGGTCACTATGCAAACGAGTGTCCGACAATGAGCTTGAGTGATGGAAATCAGTTAGACTACAAGTAGAAAGGGGTGGTGAAATCCTTTGCAACTACTTCAGAAGATGTCGGGCCATCAAATGAAGTTGTATCAGGTACTTTGTTTGTTTTTTCAGATTATGCCAATGTGTTGTTTGATTCAGGGTCTACAGATTCCTTCATCTCTAAATACATTTCTAGTAAAATGGGAATACCATCTCAAGAAATGACTCCTGAACTTGTGGTAAAAACACATGGGGGAAATGTTGAGGCAAAAAGAATTTATAAGAACCTTCCCGTCCTTATCCGTGGAAAGAACCTACTTACAAACCTTATTGTTTTACCTCCAGTAGAGTTTGATATTATTCTGGGTATGGATTGGCTCTCTATTTACCATGCTAAGATTGATAGTAGAGCTAAAAAAGTTTCTTTTTAGAAATACTTTCAGTTTGTGTACAACAATGAACCCTTACTATTGATAACATATCAAGAGGCTGAGAAACTTGTAAAATATGGAAATGAATGTTACATCGCACATATTGTTGAAAACAAGGGAACTGTTTAGATTAATGATGTGCCCATGGTAAATGAGTATCCTAATGTTTTTCTTGATGAGTTGCCTGGAATAATACTAGATCGAGAAATTTAATTTAATGTTGACTTAGTTCCTGATGCTAAGCCAATTTCAAAACCCCCTTATCGAATGACTAATATTGAACTTTTGGAGTTAAAGGAGCAATTTCAAGATTTATTACATAAAGGTTTCATTCGACCTAGCACATCACCATGGGGTGCTCCTGTTTTATTTGTTAAAAATAAAGATGGTTCTATGAGACTTTTCATTGATTATAGAGCCTTGAATAACATCACTATTAAGAACAAATATCCTTTTACTCATATCGATGACTTGTTTGATTAGCTCCAGGGAGCTCAGTATTTTTAAAAGATTGACCTAAGATCGGGGTACCATCAGTTGAAGGTAAAGGAAACTGATATTCCGAAGACCGCATTTCGTACAAGATATGACCATTATGAATTTGTAGTAATGCCTTTTGGGCTAACCAATGCACCTTCTGTATTCTTGGACTTAATGAATAGAATTTTTCATGAGTTCTTGGATAAGTTTGTGGTTGTTATCATTGATGATATTTTGGTGTTTTCTAATAGTATAGAGGAGCATGAAATAGATTTATGGGTTATCTTGCAAACCTTAAAAGAAAAGAAACTGTATGGAAAATTCAGCAAGTGTGAGTTTTGGTGGAAACAAATTTATTTCCTTGGTCATATTGTTTCTAAAGATGGGATAACTGTTGATCCTGCAAAAATAAAGGTTTTTGAAGAATGGCCAAGACCCATAAATGTAACTGAGATTCGTAGCTTCCTTTGTTTGTTAACCTATTACCGAAGGTTTGTTAGAAATTTTTCACGGTTATCTAGTCCAATGACTAAGCTAACTCGGAAAGGTGTTAAGTTTATCTGGACAAAAGAATATGATTATTGTTTTCAGGAGTTGAAAAGAAGATTGGTGAATGATCCTATTTTGGCACTTCCTTTCAGGAATGGTGAGTTTGTTTTGTACAATGATGCTTCATTGAAAGGACTAGGTTGCATCCTAATGCAGAATGATCAGGTAATTCCTTATGCTTCATGACAGTTTAAAACTCATGAGGTAAATTACCCTACATATGATTTGGAATTAGCTGCTGTTGTTTTTGCTTTAAAAATTTGGAGGTATCATTTGTATGGAGTAAAGTGTAAAATATATACCTATCACAAAAGTTTAAAGTATATATTCACTCAGAAATAATTGAACATGAGACAAAGGAGATGGCTAGAATTAATCAAGGATTATTATTGTACAATTCATTACCATCCGGGAAAAGAAAATAAAGTGGTTGATGCTTTGAGTCGAAAAAGTAATGCTTCATTAACAATGCTACGTTTTGAACGGGATCATTTGGTTTTTGATTTGATGAACATTGGCATAGAAGTTGTTGGTGCAGGATGTTCTTCTGTTTTGTTTCAGGTATCTGTGAGATCATATCTATTAGACAGAATCAAGCAAGCACAGAAGCAAGACAGTGAGTTTCAGAAAAAGGTAGAGCGGGTTCAGAAATGTATGTTTCCTGAATTCAACATTGATATTGATTGTGGTTTGAGATTTGGGAAGAGATTGTGTGTGCCTTGTGATTCACAGTTGAAGAGAGAGTTGTTATGTGAAGCTCATAGATCTCCATTTTCAGTTCATCCTGGCAGTACTAAGATGTATAGAGATCTTCAAGAGTATTACTAGTGTGATGGAATGAAAAGAGATATTCCTAATTTTACTGTGAAGTGTTTGACTTGTTATCAGGTTAAAGCATAGCGACAGTTACCGAAAGGGATGGTTCAGCTTTTACCAGTGCCAGAGTGGAAATGGAAGAATATATCCATGGACATTGTTGTGGGATTACCGAAGACATCCCGAGGTAATAATGCAATCTGGGTTATTGTTGATTGTTTGACTAAATCTACTCATTTCCTTGCTATACGAGATACTTTTTCCCTATATCAACTTCTCGTTTGTATCTTAAAAAGATAGTCTGGTTACATGGAGTTCCTCTCTCCATTGTATCTGACCGTGATCCCAGGTTCACTTCTAACTTTTGGAAAGGCCTTCAGAAGTCGTTGGGTACTGAATTAAACTTTAGTACATCTATTAATCTTCAATCAGATGGGAAGTCAAAACGAACAATTCAGATATTGGAGGATATTCTACGTGCTTGTTCAATGGATTATCAGGGAATTTGGGACTAACATTTTTCTTTGGTTGAGTTTTCTTTTAATAACAGTTTTCATTCCAGTATACAAATGGCACCATTTGAGGCATTATATGGGAAGCGGTGTCGAACTCCATCTTTCTGGGATGAAGTGGGTGAAAGGAAGTTGATGGGATCGGAATTGGTAGAAGAGTTGGGAGAAAAAGTTCAGTTGATACAGAAACACATGAGAACAGCACAGAGCAGGCAGAAGAGTTATGCGGACAATAGGAGGAAGGATGTCTCTCTTGAGGTAGGTGATCATGTTTTTCTCAAAGGATCACCATGGAAAAGTGTGATGCGATTTGTTAAGAAAGGAAAGCTAAGTCCAATGTTCATTAGACCATATGAAGTTCTGGAGAGTGTTGGATCAGTTGCTTACTGAGTGGCTTTACCTCCGAGTTTATCTCAGGTACACAATGTTTTTCATGTTTCGATGTTGAGAAAATATATGCAAGATCCATCTCATGTATTGAGTCCAGAGATAGTTCAGCTGGAAGAGAACCTATCTAATGAGGAAAAACCATTCCAGATTATAGACCACAGGGAGTAAGTGTTACGGAATAAGGTGATTCATCAGGTAAAGGTTTGTGGAAAACCACATGATTGAAGAGGCAACATGGGAATCTGAAAATGCAATGGGGGATAAGTACCCCCACTTATTCGATAAGTAAATAAATTGCGGGGAAACAATTTTCTAAAGGGGGTAAGGATGTAACATCCCTTGTAAGTGATGATTAATAGATATTTTTATCTATGTCTGTTAATGATTTAGATAGTGTTTTAGAGGCTTAAAATGAGAATAAATCCAATCTTATGCATGGAATACACTAATATTCTTAAAAGATTTTTTTACTGCCTTTTGATTGAAAACCCTTTTTAAATAAAACTTTTGACAATTTTATAATCTATATTTTTCAAAATAAACATATTATTTATGATTGGGACATTGAAATTTACATTGGATAAATTTATGGTATTTTTCTGACAATGTTCATTTTTTAATGAATAGTGAAAAATACTGCATTTTACATCAAAACTGCTTTTTCATTTAATTTAATTATATGGATAGATTATCTTTTTAATTGGTCTTAAAGTGTAATATGAATATATTTTTACCATTTAATCCAATTGTGGTCATTAGGATTAATTTTTCTTTGGAATTTGGCATAAACTAATGCCAAACTTTTCATAGATATTGTTTCAAAAAAACCCGCTATTTGTTTTGACAACGAGAATTATTTTTAAATCAATTATTGAAATTTATGTGTTTCGAATTTGTTAAAATGGATTACATATTTGGAATCATAAGCCCCAAATTATTTAATCAAGGATCTTTTTTTTGGACATTATGAATAGTAACGACGATAATTATCTTTAATTATCTTGATTAATGAGTAATCTGGTAGTTAAGGATAATAAAATAATATCATAATAATAAAAAATGACACCAACATGTGTCCTAATTCGACTGGTGGTCTCATGTACGACCATGGGATACCTTGTGCCAAACATGGGGACCCGATGGAATCACTTTTGTGGGAAAGTGACATGTTATCTTTTTATTTTTTTTAAAGAAAGGAATTATAACAAAATGTATCACCTGATTAAAACATTTTTAATTTTGTCTACATAGATGATATTCTAGACTATAAATATTAATTGTAAAGATAAAAAGATTTCCTATATCATAGTATTTTTTCATAATTTTTATACATTTAATAAATTAAATTATTTAGGACATCATGATGATGCAGCTATTACCTCATTAATAATGGATTTAAATAAAATGAAAAGATAATGTATAATCTATGACCTACACATGTCCAAAACCTATTGGGTGGTTATATTTCTAACCATTATCACATTATCCTCGAATTATATCAATTTGGGACTTTTAAAATCCAAAACCCATTTGAAAATAAAGTAACAATTCCTTACCTTCCAAGAGTGCCCCTCCTCTCCTCTTATAAAAGGACCCCACCTCTAACTCCTTACCCACACTTCCAAAGCCTTTGGATCTACCAACCCCTTCCCATTTTGTATCTCCAGATATCTCTCTTACTCCTTGAAGCCTCACTTTTGTCAGACGTTTTCCCAAGGAAGCCTTTGAGCTCAAACCAAAAGGAGTTACCAGATTTTAAGGTAATGTCTTCACTTGAGTCCTTTTGTTTTATTTTTCTTCTCCAACCCCCTAAACTCTTTTTATTCATTTCTTTTTTAACAACTCCAGTATCTTCAATATACTAGGATTTTTTTATAAGAAGGATTCGAGCTACACTTACACACACCTACCTCTAATGGTTAAAGAACATACTGTTTCTGTGGATGGTGAATTTCTGCCTTCCGAAATGATGATTGTTCAACATTCATTCACCTCCAACGGTGGCCATTATGATGACACCATATTTATATATGATATATATAATATGTTTATGTTTTCCTTAAGCTTCTGTATTTTTAATTTTGGGCATTCCTTTACGGTTTCCATTATGGGTAAACACGATATCTTCATTTAAGGAAGTGTGGACTACCGCCCCCTCAAAGTGATTTGATTCGTTAATACCATATGTGGGACATATAAAGGATGGAGTTATGATATTATATATGATATTATACTGGAATTATAATATACCTTTATATAATTATGATTCCATTCTATAAAATATTAAATAGAAATGAAAGTAGTGTTCATGCGTACGTACGGCTTACCGTCTCCATGAACGGTGCATTTCATTTCGTACCTCTAAATGATTATGTAATATTACAAGTGCATGTATATACTGGATATATATGATATATATGTTATATAAATCATGATTATAACTCTGTATATAATGGATACATGAACAACTTGTAATTATAAAGAGAATATTTTGAATCAAGTACCAATGATCGTTAAAACGACCGTTATTAACTTAAATAATTACATAATGTTCATTACATGGTAATAAGTGATATAAAAGGAATAATGAAATTTAAAAGGTTCCTAAGAAATTATAAATTAACTCAAGTTTATTATTCAGGACATTAATGAATGATCGAGTGAAGTCCGACCCGAAGTATGGGACTTCGTCTCAATCTCCTTTCATTGAGGCATATTTTGTTTTATACACAACTTTCCTTTATACGGTGTATAAACCCCTTTGACTTTTACTATTATTCAAAAGGAATATTTTTTATATAAAGCCTTTACTAAATGAAAAAAGGGAATGTTTTTTTGTCGTACGTATGCGGCGAAAACGACTTCTCTGCCGCCGTGACCATTATTTGAGTTTCGGCTTCCTCTACAAGCCATACCTTTTTTTAAAATAAAAATAAATATGATGTTTACTTTTCTTTTATTTTGGTATTGAAAATTGTTTTCATAATGTTTTTTATTATATCAATGTGTTGTATTGATATCCTGTGATTGAAATGTGGAAATGTTATGTTTCCTTTATGTATGTTTTATGTGATACGATTATGTTATGGTTCTTGGGCATTGTTATCAAGATGGGTGGTTCCGTGATAAACTAAGAGCTGGTGAGCCCGATATAGCTCTGCAATGCATTGGGTAACACGAAGTAGTGAAACATTAAGGTTTCTCCAAAGAGATTTAGGGAATATACTGTGATGGGTATTCCAAATGTAACCAAGAGGGTTACTACCTATGTAAGAATGTTTTGAATGCCTCAAGTTACCTTTATGTCTTATGATTTCTATGATTTATTCATGATTTAATGAGGTATGTTAAAGTGCCTATGTTTTATGGGTAATGTATGATTTCATTCTTATGTATATATGAACTCATGTTTCCTTTCCATGTTTTTATAACCCATACTGAGCTTTCTGTGCTCATCCGAAGTTTTTTTTTGAAATGTTTTTCACAGGTCAAGGGAATGGTACATGATAAGATGATAGTGTCAATGATGTGTCAAGAAATAATCCATGTTTTATTTTCAATATGTTTCCGTTGATGGGAGAAATGAATACTATCTTTATGTAACCACTTTGTTTAAATGTGGAATGTAATGCAAGTTTTTATGATATAATTCTCTAAAACTCTAAACCTAAAAAGTTCCTCAGGGTGTAATCTTGTAATAACTAATGATTAAGTAAGGATTAAGGCTCGGGCCTTATAGTCTCTACCTTGTCAATGATTTTCACCAATAACGAGTGAATGTGTCGAGACATAGTTTGAGTCCAATGAATGGAGTCTTCCACAAATTTTTCTATTTTTTAAAACTCAAAGAACTCTTCAAGATATTTCATTGGGATTTGAAGTGTCTATATCATATCTCAATGATTTTAATCATGTAGCTCAATAAATTTATCATGATATAGATGGATTCTGAGTGAGTAGGTTAAAAATTTCCATCTGGATATGAAGTAAGACGCCATCTCATATTTTAATTTCCCTCAGTTCATCATTTCCACAATTATAGTTTTTGTATGTGTGAAGATAAAATGGTAAAGTAATTGATGAAAAAGGCCATCCCATAATGTAACTGATACTTATATGAGGATGTTTTACAAAACAAAGGCTACACCTATCATATTCTATACAAAAACGTTTTGCTGGGCAGACATTTACTTATCTCAAAGGGAAATCATCAAACCATATCAATATACAAAGTGTGTGAGATGTTTTTAGGGGTATCCCATACCATAAAATGAAGATAAGGCATAATTAATTGATTTGGGGGGGGGAAGGGAAGTTTCATCATTCCATTCAAGATATGGATATCTCTCAGGCTGTGCCGGTGCATGTCTCCCTTCCCAGGATTCCATTCAAGTATACACAGAATCAACGTGATAGAGTTGTTTTGGAGGTACTTATGTTTGGTTCACCACCATTATATAGAGAGTGGGTGAGGCTTGACGATGTGCCCTCATTTTCAACTCCCAATGATTCTAAATCCATGTTAAGACTAAATGATTACCTTGGAGATGGAGAGGTTATCACCGTAATGGAGACAAGTAGTGATCATTTTCAACTTCCTCATTTATGTAGACTGGATTCCTTGATTCAGAGTTTATATGATGATCATATACTTCTTTTGTTGGTGGATCAACTCATTCAATATGAAAAGGAGGAGGGGTATTCACCTTTGTTTAGAGATGATATAGTGTGTAAATCTTTCCCTAGAGTATCTCCACATTGAATTGTGTAAGATTTTTATTATCATTATCATATTATGACATCCTTTACTTTTTGGAAGGAATTTTGGATATTCATTATGGTGATTAGGATTTACCCACACCATTCCCATTATCCAGGATAGTGTTCAACTACAGAGTTGGAAACTAAATATTTAAAGGCTCCAGGTTTTGGAATCTCCTATGGTTTACATTATGTGAAACCATCGTGGGTGAATCTAGATCCACATGTCCAAATATATTTTCCATATGTCATTCCTCTACATCTACTTCTAGATCCATATTATTTGTTATTGTAATGTCTGGGTTTCGAAAGCCACCCAAAGGTTCCCTAAACCCAGTTGGTCACATGGCCTCAAGTGAATTTCCGTAAATGCTAGTGGTTTCCGACTAACAGTGAGGGCCTTGGGTGTGATAACGGGGAAACTATGCCCTCATTTTTAGAGTAACACACCGGAAGAGAAAACAAATATACAATAGCATAAGCAGTAAACATCCAACATCAGTATACAACGGAAGACTGAGATAAAGAAACTACTAAAGAATACATACATATAAATGACGCATGATACAAATATGTATAGGAAGTAGCCAAACAATTCACAATATTGTATACAGTACTAAGAAAAAGTACAAAAGAATTCAGATAAAATCCTTAGCATTGCAAGCCATATCTTGGTCCCATGCTCTCCATATCCAAAACATATCATGTACCTAACGTAGAAGTGACCTTTCCATTATATATACCTGCAACAATATAATCTATTTGGGCCCAAAAGAATGGCCAAAACAGGGTGTGAGACGAATCTCAGTAGGTAACCAACATTAAGTCTATGCCTAACAGTCAGTGAATATATGGCAGGTAAAGTACATAAAGTAGTAAATATGATATACTCATCTGTAAACAATCCACAGTCCAAATATTATGAAACAACTAATCAAAGCAGATAAACACAAACATGTAACCCTCTAAGACGTACTCACAACCTATCCCCTCTGGTCCTACCTAACAGATACTAGTAACCCTCTGGGAAGCACCCACAGTCTCACCCCCTGGTTCAGCTAATGTATAGACTCTCTGAGGATGCACTCACCATCAATTCCCTATATAGTCTCATATAGGTAGTAGAGGTTCTCTCGGGAATCACTTATGTCGCATTCGTTCTGTGGCCCATGTTGAGGAACTATAGACTCACTGAGGAAGAACTCAACATCAATTTCCCCTGTAGTCTCACATATTAAATTATAAGACACTCTGGAGAATCCCTTACATATATTCTCACTATGGTCTATTACACTAGGTTCTCACGACCTTGTGTAAATCAGTAAGTATAGAATTGCGTAACTACCAAAGTATACCTCAAGAACAACTTGGCTATAATTCTACAACATAGCAACATATTATAGCGACCGTCACACCTTCCTAAAATACTAGGCATGGGAAAGTAAACAACAGCCTATAGGCAAACAAGACCCAAAGGTCAAAACAGGAAAAACATGCATGAGAAATACTTCCAAAGCACATCAAAACACCCTATTCACAATCAATAACCTCTACTCAAGCATACAAGCCAAGCATGCAAACAATAGGGCTAAAATGGTAAACACGAAATACCCTATTCATGGGTACTGGGAAAATGTTCACATAAAACACAATGAATTTCTAAAGAAAGGAACAAACCCCCTTCCTCGGGGTTAAGACATTAAAATACTTGAACCTAGAAGCTTGAAACTCCTTATAACTCCATAGATCTAAGAAAACATCTAAAAAGTTAAACCCAATATAACTCAGAAAAGAAGAGAAATCATGAAACAAAGTTCCAGCTTAAGAGAGACCTAACCGATGTGATTACAACGCAATCAACGGTGTTTGTTTCGAAGGACAAATGGAGGCTAGGGGGTTTGTCGAAGATTAGTGACAGTATGGGTTCTCCTGAATGAACGAGACCTAAAAGAAGTTAGTTCGGTCCGTCAGATGTGACCCAGGTGCATTTATTAAAAAAACAAAATACATGGTGTGTACTTTTGAATTAAACGATGTGTACTTTTCTTTTTCATACTCAACTTTACGCGGTCTCCACATCACCCCACACAGACGTGTGTGTGGACATGACACATCCAACACACATCCTCGTGCCGAAATGAAGTACAGGGTGTGTACTCATAAAGTACACGGTGTGTACATAAATTTTTTCCAAAAACTCATATTTTCACAAAAACTATAGAAAAAGGAAAAACATACATGAAAGAAGTTCCGGGTTTATACAAATATCCCCCCATAATGAAATTTGTCCTCGGATTTCCCTAGCGCGACATATAAGAAGAAGCCCCAAACATCTCCAGACACTACGCTCATACATTGGCCTCCCTCTCTCATGTCTCATCTTGTACTCACCCGTGCTTCCATAACAACAATACCAGAGGAACATATCGGCCATAGAGAACCTTCGTACTATGATCGAAAAACCAGATAAGATTCTATTCAAAAGATGCATCCACCTCCAACTTGACTTTCTCAGCTTTGAAAGTAGGAGACGGGTCTGAAAAGTAACGTCGGAGCTAAGAATCATTGAAAATGTCTTGCATATCCAGGTACCTATGAGGTAACTGAAACTGATAGTCCACCGACCCAACTCTCTCTAACACCTAAAATGGCCCAATGAACCTTGGAGAATGCTTTCCCTACCTCTTAATTCTCTTGTGTACCATCCTTGGTGTGACATGTAGGAGAACCTAATCCCTGACCTCGAACTCTAGAGGACATCTCCGCTGATCATCATAAGACTTCTGACGAGACTGTGCAGTATCCATTCTCTTTAGAATTAACACTATATTCTCTATGGTCTTCTGAAAAAGACGAGTTCCCAGTAAAGCTTCCTCTCCTACCTATAGCCAGTATAAAGGTTATCAGCATGGCCTACTGTACAAATCCTCATAAGGTTCCATCTAAATAGTTCCTTGAAAACTATTGTTGTAGGAAAACTCCACAAGAGGTATATGCTTCTCCCAAGAACATCAAAAATTCATAATTTATGCTCAGATAATATCCTCAAGAACCTGAATCTTACGCTCAGACTGGCCATTAGTCTGGGGGTGCTAAGAAATACTCAAAAGTACCTATGTACCCAAAACCTTCTGTAGCCCCTACCAGACCCAAGAAGTAAAACAATCATCCATGTCTGAAACAATGGAGTGTGGAACCCCATGAAGATGTACAATCTCTCAGATGTACAACTACCCCATCTCATCAACACTAAAGGTCTCTTTTATTGGAAAGGAGTGAGAAAACTTCTTGAGTCTTTTAATGACAACCCAAAGTACATCATTCCCTCGAGGAGACCTCGTAAACCCTGTCACGAAATCTATCATGAAATTATTCCACTTCCACTCAATAATGGGTAACTGCTATAGAAGCCCTGCTGGTCACTGATGCTATGCCTTCACCTACTTGAAAGTGGAACACCTCATGAAGAACCCAGCAACATCCCTCTTCATACCTGGCCACCAGTACTGATGGTGTAGATCACAAAACATCTGGGTGACACCAGGATGAACTGCCCAAACTGAGTAATGGAAGTCCCACATCATCTCCTCGTGTATGTCTGTTGGCACCAATACGCGTCCCTGGAAATGCTAGATCTCATCCTCACCTATGCTCCACCAAGGAATATGGTCCTCTCCTGACATTCTTTCCCACAGGACTAGGCTTTCAAAATTTGATAGTTTCCTGATTCGTAATCGATAATGAAGTGTAGAGGTTACAACTACAGAAGATAGAAAAGTCTACCCCTGCCTGTCGTGCACCTCCAAAAGAATCTCAGAGAACAAATCCATAAGTTTACACTAACTGCTAGCCTCCTAAACTTCATGTATCTGAGTCCTTCTTCTCAATGCCTCAACCACTATGTTTCCCTTCTCTGGTAAATAGGAAAGCTCAAAGTCAAAGGACTATATGTACTCAACCCCTCTCCGTTGTCTCAGATTCAGATCACGCTTAGTGAATATGTACTTGGGACTCTTGTGGTCGGGGTAAACCACAAAATACTCTACCATAATATAATGTCACCAACAATGAAAGGCATGAACAATAGCTTCCAACACCAGATCGTACGTTGGGTAATTCCTCTCGTGTGGCCTCAACTGCAGAGACCTGTACGCAACGACTCCATCACCCTGCATAAGCACAACTCCCAACCTGATATCCAGAGCATCATTGTAAAAGGTATAGCTCTTTATAAACTCAGGAAATACTTGTATCAGTGTTGAAGTCATCCTCCCTTTCAGCTTCTGAAAGGCTGGCTCACAACGATCTGACCATAGGAACTTATCACCCTTCTTAGTTAGGCTCATTAGTGGTGCTACTAAGTGTGAAATGTCCTGTATGAAGCGTCTGTATTATCCATCCTACCCTAGAAAACTTTTCACCTCAAGGACATTCTTCAGGTGCTCCCATGAAACAAATTCTCTCAATTTCTCTAGGTCTACTAATACTCCTATCTCTGAGATGACATGACCAAAAAAAGTGAATCTGGTCCATCAAAAAGTGGCATTTTGAGAGCTTAGCATACAACTGATGCTCTCTAAGTGTACTCAAAATGATCACAAGATGGGTAGCATGGTCATGTCGAGTGTGAGAGGACACCAAGATATCATCCATGAATACAACCATGAAGTAATCCAACTATGGCTGGAACACTCTGTTCATCAGTTCCATGAAAACAACATGCATGTTTGGGAGACCGAACGATATAACCATATACTTGTACAGACCATAACTAATTTGGAAGGCTGTGAGAGGTATTTCAGATGTTGTAACGTGCAAATGATGATAACAGGATCTCAAGTCAATCTTCGAGAACACCCAGGCTCCTCAAAGCTGGTCAAAGAGATCATCAATTCTTGGAAAGGGATATATGTTCTTGGCCATCAACTAGTTCAACTTCTGATAATCCACACAAATCCTAAGAGTAACATCTGCCTTCTTTGCAAACATGATAGGTGAACCCCAAGGAGATGTACTAGGTTAGATGAAACCCTTTTCCTGTAACTCCTCCAACTTCTTCTTGAGCTCCTGAAACTTATGTGTAGCCATCTTATAAGAAGGAATGTACACAGGTTCCGCTCCTGGAACAAGCTAGATTGAAAATTCTACCTCATCCTTTATAGGAAAACCTGAAAAGTCCTCTGGAAATACATCTATGAAAAAATCCACCACTGGAGGAAAGTATAATAATGAAGTCCCCTGGTCATCTAGATAAAGACTAGAAATCTGGGCTGTAACTGCTCCCAATCCCTGATGCTATGGTACCACTCTGCTCGCCTGGACATCCCACTCACCCTTATGTAGAAAATATCCACCCTCTAGTGATATGAAAGTCACCCTTCAGCAGTAGCAGTCGACGACTGCTTGGATGGTATCTAGCCTGCCCATTCTGAGAAAGACATCATTTCCTATCATCTCGAGAAAGTAATGATCCCAAAGGAAGTGACACCCACCAACCTCAAGAGGTCACTTTATTCACAGACTTACACTAGTCGTTCTAGTCCCTAACAGAGTGTTCAGCATCAAGAAATCAGCAACAGAAAAGATACAGAGCCCAAGGCCCTCCACAACAGCAATAAATATAAAGCTATGCGTATAACCAGTATCGAAAAGAGATGAAAATAAAACCGAGGAAAATTGGATCGTAACTCGAACTGTAGAGGGGTCGGGATCTTGATCTTGATGGGTCTACTCGACTGCAATGTTCAAGTTAGCTCCACGGCCCTGTGACCCGGCCTGACCACTCTGAGATGATCCACCCTGCTGTCTTTTGTATCCTGGTGACTGACCATCACAGCCGCGACCTACACCTCAGCCTGAATAGCTGAAAGAACTCCAGTTCCCGGATTGGTGAGAAACTGGTGGAGCTGCTCTTATACAAGGGTTCATAGATGAACCTCGGTCACTGACTGCTGGTGAGATGACCTGACATTAAATGCTGAAGGTGTCCCAACTTTCCACAAGATCGGCACTCCACTAGGTCTCTCTAGCACTGCGGCCTCATATGCATACTCTTCCCACACTGGTATCATACCACCTAGCAACCAGAAGATGTGTCTCACCTCCATGGATCACCATGCGAAGACTCTCAATGGTGCTTCATGCTGTTAGTATTAGGGATGCTAACTCCATATGTTGATCCACCCTAGCTCATAAATCTATAATCCCTCAGATTGTGCTCTGCGATTAGTGCCTGGTTGATGATTGAAGTGATGGAAGCCAACCTGAAGATATTCACCTGGGAACAGATGTCCTGTCTGAGGCCATCCTCGAACATCCTTGCCAAGAATAACCCATATCCCCTAGGAAGGGTGTAAAGTGCTGAAGCTCAGTGAAGTGAGAGGAATACTCCATAACAGAAAGAGTACCCTAATCCAGACTCATGAATTCCTGGGCTCGAATAGCCCTCATGGACTCTAGATAGAAGTAGTCATAGAAGATGCGCCTGAACTCCTCCCAAGCCTAAACATGCTGATGACCCGCCTATTAGATCACATCCAACCTCCTCTTGGAGGAGTCCCAAAGCATATAAGTGGAAAGCTTCACCCTCCTCTATGGAGGCATCTCCAGATGCTTAAATATTGTAAGAATGGCTTCTAGATATGACTCTACAGCCTGAGGTCCTCCTTCCCCTGAGAAAGTGGGAAGATGTTGTTGCTGGAAGACCCGCGTCAAATCAGCCATTGATGGGGCATGAGGTGGTGCTCCCTAAAAGGCTTGCATCATCCTCATAAACCCTTACATGAATTGTGCATCAGTACTGGTAACAAGTATAACTGCTAGTGCCAAGACTAGCACAATAAGAGGATTTTCTGAATGTCCCTGATCTGCTATATCCGGCATCTTATCACTTCCCGGTAACTGGAGGACAACTGGAGGATGTCTTGGCAGCATGACTCTGCAAGGTCAAACACACACCTTAGAACAAGATTACCAAGAACCAAAAACAAGAGTTATAGGAAGGGAATAAGAGGAATAAATCATTCATGTTTTACAAAACATGACTACACGACCTGTGCACTCCCTACATGGCATGTTCCCTGATGTCATTGACATGGGCGTGTACTTTTTCCTAAACTAGTCATGTAACACCTCAAACACACAGCTTGTTCTCAAAACACACGGTGTGTACTTGAATACTCTTCCCCTGCACAGGTCCTTATACATGATTAAGCCATAAGACTCTCCTAAGATAGAAATACACGACATGTTCATGGAGGACATGGCGTGTACATGACAAGATTCACATAGCCCATATTGTTAGTGACACGATCAGGAACTCAGCTCAAAACACAAGGTGTGTTCCTAACAGACACAACATGTACGAAAAAAGATAACACAGACCCATGTTGTTCTGGACAGAACCGAGTA
This sequence comes from Viscum album, assembly GCA_963277665.1. NCBI lineage: Eukaryota > Viridiplantae > Streptophyta > Magnoliopsida > Santalales > Viscaceae > Viscum > Viscum album. The sequence continues at coordinate 28,826,283 of OY728152.1, forward strand.
CCTAGGTCAGACTACATGATGTTTTCAAGGTGGACATGGCGTTATAAGAAGGGACTCCACCAACCCATGTTGTTAGCTACACGACTGGGTTCCTAGGATTATACTACACGACATGTTCAAAGCGGAGACAATGTGTTTCCATCAGACAATTCCTATCCCATTTCTCTGACCATATGGCCTACGACATGGTTAGAGACTACATGATGTGTACATAAAGTACGCAGTGTGTACTTAATAAAATTTTTTTCTTCCCAAATAGAAGAATACATGGTGTGTACATAACATTAAATGAAGTGTATTCTAGGTTTTTTTAGATATTAAGCCTCATAAACTACTCTGAAACCCAGAAAACACTGAAAAAAGAGTTGAAAGTTCCAAAATCGGATCTGTGATGTCCCATACTCCCCATGAATCAATGTCTAGCATCTTTATACAAGTTACAAACCAGAAAACAGCACAATGATCCACTATATTCTAGTCCATGAGGGAATATAACACCTCAAGATCCAAAGTTTGGCATTCATCCAAACAATAACTTACACACAATTCCCTATCAAACAGTAGGTATTTTTATCACGTCACCTATCACAACAGCATGAAAATCCTACGAAACATCTATCACAACAACATGCAATTGCTAATGAATCCTAGATGGAATGGGGTGAATGCATGAAATGTGATTTCTAACAAGTGCCTATATGATGCATGAAATGGAATACCCTCATCTCATCGGGTTGCAAAATAAATAGAAACTAAATAACATCAACAGTAATAACAAAAACCATCTGAGTCACCCATCAGTAAAAATCAGATCAACCCTAAACATTCAAAACAAATGAAATTGAAATAAATGAGGTAGATTGGATTTTCCAGGTACATGGGTTAGCTACCCCTAGGCATAGCTTAATACCATGTACCTATTCAGTCCTATCCCTGACTATAGGCTCCAAATAGTAAGTCAAGATAATTGAAGCTCTCTGATACCACTTTGTATCATCCCAGTTCTTAAGGCCACCCAAAGTCACCCCGTAACCTCTTAGTCACATGGCCTTAAGCACATTTTCCCGAATGCCAGAGGATAGAAACTAGCAGCGAGGGCCTTGGGTGTGATAATTGGGAAACTATGCCCTCATTGACAAAGTAACACATCAGAAGAGAAAACAAATATACAATAGCGGAAGGAGTAAACATCCAACAACGGTAAATAGCAGAAGACTGAGATAAATAAACAACTGGAGCATACATACATATAAATGATGTATGATACATATATTTATAGGAAGCAGCCAAAAAAGTCACAATGCCTAATAAAGTACTAATCCAATGTACAAAAGAAATCAGATAAAGTCCTCAGCATCGCTAGCCATAGCTTGGTCCCATTCTCTCTAGCTCCACAACATATCATGTACCTGATGTAGAAGGGCGCTTTCCCTTATCTATAACTGCAACAATATAATTTGTTTGGGCCCAAAAGCATTAGCCAAACAGGGTGTGAGAAAAATCCCAGTAGGCAACCACCACAGGATCTGTGCCTAACAATTAGTGAACATATGGAAGGTAAAGTAAAAAAAGTAGTAAACATGAAGTACTCATCAGTAAACTATCCACAATCCAAATATCAAGTAACATATAATCAAAGCAAATAAACACAAACAAGTAACCCTCTAGGATGTACTCACAACCAATCCCCTCTAGTACTACCTAATAGATAAAAGAAACCCTCTAGGAAGTACACACTGTCTCACCCCTCCAGTTCATCTAATGTATAGACTCTTTGGGGAAGAACTCACCGTTAATTCCCCATGTAGTCTCATATTGGTACTAGAGGCACTCTAGGGAAGCACTTAAGTCACATTCCATCTATGGACTATGTTGAGGAACTACAGACTCTCTGAGGAAGCACTCAAGTTCAATTTCCCCTGTGGTCTCGCGTCGTGAATTGTAAGATACTCTGGAGAAACCCTTACATCTATTCTTCCTATGGTCTATTACACTAGGTTCCCACAGACCTGTGTAAATAAGCTATTATAGCATCGCATAACGACCAAATTATAACTCGATAACTACTTGGCTCTCATTCAATAGCATAAGATCATATCAGAGCAACATTCATACCATCCTACGATACTAGGAATGGGAAAGTAAACAACAGCCTACAGGAAAACTAGACCCAAAGGTCAAAACATGAAAAACATACATGGGAAATACATCCAAGGCACGTTAAAATACCCTATTCACAATAAATAACCTCTACTCAATCATATTATCCAATCAAGAAAACAATAGGGCTATATAGTAAATGCGCAACACTCTATTCATGGGTATTGGGAAAAGTTTCACATAAAACTCAAAGAACTTCTATAGAAAGGCACACACCACCTACCTCGGGGTTAGAAGATCAATATACTAGAACCTTGAAGCTTTGATCTCCTTAGAAATCTATAGATCTATGAAAACATCTAAAACGTTTAACCCATGATAACTCAGAAAAGAAAAGAAATCATGAAATGATGTTCTAGTAGAAGAGAGAACTCACTGATGCGATTCTAACGAAATCAACAGTGTTTGATTCGGAGGATGGACGAAGGCTTGGGGGTTCGTCAAAGATCCACAGTCGTACGGGTTCTCTCGGATGAACGAGACATAAAAGAAGTTGGTTCTATCTGTCATATGTGTCCCAAGTGCGTTTAATGAAAAAAAGAAAAATACAGGGCATGTAAATTCCTTTTCTGTACTCCTCTTTAGGCGTCCTCCACGTCACCCCACATGAACGTGTGTGTGGCCATTACCCAGCCACCACATGGCCTTGTGCGGAAATAATGTACAAGGCGTGTACTCATATAGTACATGACGTGTACTTCAAAAATTTACTGAAACTCCTCTTTTCTTAAAAACTCCAGAAAAAGGAAAAACATAACTAAAAGAAGGTCCAGGTTTTTATAGTTGTGTTTATGGTTAAAACATAAACAGATCTGTATCTAGAAATGGTAGTTTCCCCACTACTCTCAACACAACAATTTGATTCTACATAACTTTCATTAGGGTTTTTTCTCAAACCCTTGGTAATATTGGACCATTTTTGTTACAAAGATTATGGGGTTTTATAACATTAAATGTGAATTCCACTGATCATGGTATGTAAATAGTGACCATAAGGGAGTTCCCAATCATGTTTTCCTAGTGGCCCCCAAACAAAAGAGTTTCTCCTTATGAAGGGAGTAAGGAATGGGATGTTTAATGTCAATATTTACCTCACAATATTGAGAATATTAATACCATGTGTGGCGATGATGATGATAAAAGATCCCCATGTCTTATGATTTTGGGACTATTTAGTGCCATAATTGTAATTTAATGATTCTTTTGTAAATGATATGGTGACTACAATTCAGTAATTGAAGATTCATGTGTCCAACATGTAGATACAAACACCCCATCTTAGTGAGATGGGGTTGATCAAGAACTATCATGGATTTTTCTAGGACCCTATCAGGGATTGATGAACCTATTGATAATGATTGAGATAAAATTCCACCATCCCATGGGTTTGAAGATTGTTTTCATATACATCTTCTGGCATTTTCATGATCCTCTTAGGGATAGAAGATTCAACGGAATGAGGAGGTGCTTGATATTCCCCAAACTAGTGGGTAGGTTTTCTCCCAAATGGCTTCTATGATAGGTGCTATTTAGACCTTCTTGATATGGTGTACCTATTCTCATGTATAAGTTGGGGAAATTTGATCCCATGATCGGAGTCATTTGTTATGGGGAGTTATCTGGTTGGTCAAAACATTATCTTACATGTCAGAAATGAGTTTTATTTTCTTCAAGGTGAATAGTTCAATGATCTGTTGGTTATCATCTAATTTTTTTCATAATGTCTTAGCACAATTGATTATAGGGAATTCTATTTTAGTGATCTTCTCGCCCACACTTTATAAAGATCAATTATTTTAAAGAAGGCTATGGAATAATAATAAATGATTGATGTAGATTTATTCTATTATAGAGGTGCAATAAAGTGAAATTCCACATACTCTCCCCATCCTCGAATATAGATGTGTGGTAATGCTTCATCAATTTATTTATGGTGATTTGTCATCCAATGAAAGAAATCATGATGTTTATTTACGTTAGGGTTTTCTGGTTTTGGGTCTTAGTATATGAAAATAGTTTCTAGGTCCAGCTGACAATATTGAATCCTAAAGATATAAAGGTGACACTCATATCCTTGATAATAAATATTTCTGTCCTTCAATCACTGATGAGTTACCCGAATAATTTTTCCTATATGATGCATTGAATACATATCTACATCAGCGTAGATCACATTGTTGAAAGTGGAAATGGTCCAGAACATGGTGGAAGGGTTGTTTCTAGATAACAGTCTCTATATACCAATATCATATTCTTCTTCATTAGACTTACGTGGCTCTATCTTGTCTGACTGCGAAAGGTACATCTTGGGATCACCTACTGACTAGAGGGTAGTGTTGCTAGTTGTAGATGGAGAACAATATATGGTAAACCCATGTGTTTTGAGAACCACTCTATATGTAGGTTTCTACGTTTTGAGAACCTCTCGGTATAGATGTTTTAGTCAAGTGGATTATTTCCATGTTTTTGGGGGATACAACCATTTAAATGTTTATGACAATAGATTCCATGAGTATTGTCCCTATTTTCCATCTCCTCACTAACACGAGGGGTACTATCATGGTAATGATCAACAAATGCATCAGTTGAAGAGTTTAAAATCTCTTGGGTGTGTTGAAAAGGTGTCCCAGACAACCAAAAGGGTGTTGTATGTGAGAAGAATAGGGAAATGGGCCTCATTTTGTATTGTGGCATGAAAATGCCGACATTCCCTTTGGTATTGTGTAGATATATGATTCTATTTTATAATGGATATATGAATATATTTATAACCATCTAGTACCACATGAGTATGAAAATTCTACTGAGAAGCTGCTTAAGTTTGCAAATGAGATTCTCTAATAGTAATATTAGCCTATTCTGAGCCATGTGCTGCTCTTAAATGGTGAGCCTCAGTCAGAATAAGGATTTGAGCTTGATCCCAAGACATTGGAGTATTCACCATTTCCTTTTTGATAGGTATATGCGCCTATCTTGATGCATGTTTAACTCTCATTCAGTGAGCCATGGTGGAAATTTGAGTATGATCCTAGTCAAAATATGAATTTTCTATCAGAATACATTGAAAGTCCTCTTGAATGGGAGAAGGTATATAAGCCTCCTATTTTATGGCCTTGATGGATGCATGTGTAGTCTTTCATTAGAAGAAGTGGGGATATAAGCTTAGAATCCATGAGTTCAAAGAATAGTCCATGAATCTTAACTGATAGGAATATGAGCCTATCCTAGGGCATGTTCCTAACTCTCTTGATGGGACTTGGTCAGGGTGGGGATATTATATTATTCCATTTCCTTTTGAGTATTTCTATAATATTATTTATTAGTAACATGAGTTGGTCTTGAGGAATTTACCACTTTCATTTGGTCATCCCTTTCCAAAATAAGGATGTGAGTCTAATTCTATGTTTTTGATGTGTGAGTTCAATCATTTTTGATAGATATGTTACCATTTCTGAAGCCATGAGCCAATTTGAATTGTTGAGACTCAGTTGGAATGACAATATGAAACTAGTCCAATGTATAAAAGTTTACTAAAATAGACTGAAGATCCTTCTAGATGAGAGAAATTATATATGCATTCTCTGGAGAAACCACTTGTTGATGCTGATGTAATTGTTCTATTTCCTTGTATATAAGGATCATAATATTCCTAGGTCCATGTATTTGTACCTATGTTGGATTATTCCGATGAACTTCATGGCTGTTATGATGATCCAGTGACACATTAGAAAAGGGTGCATAGAAATATAAGCCCATATATTTTCTATCTCCACTACATAAAGAAATAAACATTCAAATTAAGTGGTGATATGATACCACTTATAACATCCTTATTCCATATAATATTCTTGTGGGTTTTATTCATAGCATTAGGAATAAAATTCTCCCCCATGTTTTCTATAGGAATATTTCCACAGACATATTCATACTGAGTAAAGGTATGATCTAGCTCACTGGATACTACTAGAATATGCTAGGAGGCCTGATCTGTGGGAGTAGGGATATGAACAAACAATTGGTAATCAAGATTATTCTAAACCTTATATGTCTTCCTTGTTTCATGTGCAAGGGTTTCTGAGGTGGATGTGTATCAGGATATACCGTTATCAAGATACTGATGTGAACCATATGGATGATGCTAGAAATAGTAGTAGACAATATATCTCCTAAAAATTACATGAACTAAAATGGATCTTTATATGACTCCTTGATCCACCTTCATTAGATAATGAAGGAGGATATTTTCACATTCATGGTATGAACATCAGAACCAGTCGACAATGGAAATGAGTGTCATTAGATTTACCACAACCTTCATTGGAAAATGTGCAATCATGATTTTTATTATTTAGACACCCTCATGTACTATGTAAAGGGTAAGGATCATACCATGTTGACGGAATTCCCTGAAAGTTTCATTCTCTACCTGGCGTTAATGGTTTCGAGCAAGTGAGATCGTTTTGCAACTAGCAGGGGTTGCAACCATATCTGAATTTCTAGAATTTTCACTGGATAAAGAAATTATATTGTGTTAGGTATTTTTTTGTGTGAATTATTTACAATATAAATTTTAACATGCAAAAAGGTCATCGATCAGTGATTTACCGCATGCATGATACATGATCAATCATATATTGATGGGTAAAAAAATTGTCATTTCCTAATCCTGATATGGCCATTCTGCTCATATGGACTTTTCATTTTGAGAATGATCTTATTTCATGAGAACCCTATCTATGTAGAATTTTATGATCATTTTTATCATTTTAAATAATCATGTAATGTTTTGCATTATTGTTTGTGTAGGAGATAAAAAACATGGTATCAGAGATGGTATATTAATCAATTTTCTAATTCATAGATTCACATTGGGTTCATCATTTTTATTTCATCATAAAAAGACATGATAATCACCAATGTAACTGGAAAAAAATTATTTAATGAGAAATATACATTATATAATTTTTTTCTTGTGAAGGAAATTCCTTTGTTTAATGATTTAATGTTAGGATTTCCATTTTTTTATCTTCAATAGAAAATCCTAATAGTTCCCACACCCATTACTGGGCGTAGACCTGATTTCTAAATGAAGGTGTTCATTTTGGTTTTCAGACCCATTTACACATAGAAACTCACTTTGGGTGAGAGGATAGTGGTTAGGCTCATTACACCGTTTTGGGGATAATGTTTTCCTACTACTGGACTCACTTATATATTTATGATATGTTGGATAATTTTTTCCTAACCCCAATACAAGATGAGTTACCCTAATATGATCATGTACTAAATCCTTCCATGTGTAAACAAGGTCCTATTAATGAGTACATATTTATGTATTTGACGTTATACATCTATTTAGACTTAATGGGAAGATGCATATATTTTAAATCCATATAACTAAGAACTCAGGAGTCTTCTTCCATCCAGGGAGGTGAATAATATATTGAAGAAGTGGTTGAAACATTAGGAGGCTTCCTATATATATCCTTTTTATAAGAAGAATCAACACCCACATAGTTCTTCAAATATATACATTTTAATATTATTTTGAATGGATTTATATGAATGAACTTAGGAACTAATTGTTTGGCTCGAGCCTCAATAGGTGTCCTAAATTTATTGGCCATTGATGGAATCAGAGTCATTGTAGTTCAGTCACGCCCTTGGGATATTTTTTGAGGTGGATACCCACATATATGAGTAGTTATGTCATTCCACTATGTTTAGCTTACAAACTGAGGTTTCCATGGATGGTGTAGATTCATTAGGTCAGTGATATGATTCATAATAATCCCTAAGACCATGCGATCCATGCTAATTATGAGATATAATAGATAGAAATAAACCAATATCAATATATATAGATGCATAAAATTTATGATGGTATATACCTTTGGATTTATAATATAGAGGAAGGTACTTTGAAGGTGTCCTACACATCCTAATTATGGTAGGAATTAGAGTCATTGTAGTTTTTTGATTTCTCGATCCACCTGTGGTGAGGCAGAATAATCAGCCCATGGGAGAGATTCGGACCTGATGATTGAAATGACAAAAGCAAGGTAGGACTCAGTCATAGGTGGACTCCCATTAATGATTGATACTTAAGAATCAATCCTAAATTTCCTGTTTATGGAATGAATCTAATACACATTAGTTCAGCTTCCTTCTTGATCTTCTTGTTAATGATGAATAATTATAATCCCAAGGGATTCATTGGTTCTAAATGGTTGAAATTTTGGAGACATAGATGTACTAACAATGAAGAGGATGTCTATATGAGATCATGACATTGGAAGATGTATTTTTTATCCTAGTAATTTAAGGAATCATATATCTTTTAGTTAACTATATTAGTGATTAGATGCTATAGTTCCCTTATATATCCATCAGAAAAGGTTATATTATCCTAGGGAATCTTCTTAACATGGTCAGACTGTCTTCTTGACACGTTATGATTTTATGCCTATAATATCCAAGGAAGTATTTACATGCACTGGTTTCTCAATTTAATTTCCTAAAGACAATCTAATGATCTATTTGTCTTGTGAGGAGGACGTCACATAACCTGAATGACATGTTTTCATACCACTTCATGATCAAGGTTTACATATCTAGGGGAAATTTAATTCTCAATATAGACATATCCATAGGGTGCCACATGGTCCGGATGACTTGTATGGAGGATGTCGCAGGACCTAGTATGACATTTCTAAAGTGTTCTACATTACCTGGCTAACTTGTCCAAAGGTCATCATAAGAACTACACTTACATGTCCAGTGGATTCCCCATAATCCAAGCTTACATGTATTCAGGATATCTCATGACCCACTATGACATGTTTTGAAGAATTACCATTGAACCCGAATGACATGTCTTAGCCTCATCATGAGACTTAGCATAAGAATCATGGTGTCACTGCATAATTGGGGTGACATGTCTAGAGGACAACACAAGATTGGTCTGTAAACCCTATTGGAATTCATAATACTTGGATATTGTTCCCTTAGGGTGTCATGTGACTTTATTTTACATGTCCATGGGACATCACATGATCTAAATATTATGTCGAGGTAGTGTCACAAGATTTGACCGATGTGTCCCAGTGTTATCCCATGATTTGGATAAGTCATGAAAAGTGAATAAGTATTGGTGTACAAGTTCATCGAATAATTATACCATTCCCTAGTCATTTTTCAGGAATTTATTAAATATTTTCCTCAGGGTTGTCTAGTGTTAGCCTATTCTTTCGGTTTTGTGTGACCTAGATGACATGTGGGCGTTACTTCACAGGATCCGACTAATATTCCTAAAGTATTTTGTGTGACCTCACATAATAACATAAATTTCATATTCCCACATTGTGATCCCGTCTTTTGTTAAAAAAATGGTGGAAAAACTTTATGATCAAGTGATTAGATTTTCTGAAAAGACTTCACTAGCGCTCCCATGTGTGGTAGATCATGGATTTATTTTAGTTTGAAGGGGGTATGAGATTTAGTGGACTCTCCACACAGGTTATAGACTTATTTGTGTGGAAAATAATTTAAATATTTGGGATAGAGTAGATATAGGGTATTTAGTTTCATGTTATTTTCAATATCCTACAATGATTCATTCATGGTGCCACATGATATTCAATGACATTGAGAATGTCCCACCATTTCCATTTTTATTAGTCCCAGGCTAATCAATGGGATCTCACCTGAACATGTGGACCCGTCAAGAATCTTCCAAAAGGCTAGGATGCAATGTCTTAGTTCCTTCATGAAATCAAGATTCCAATTAAAAGGACATATCATGAAAAAATACAACTCATCTTGGGTCATTCCCGATACAAAGGTGTCTTTTTAGGTGGCCTTCATGGGATCATATTGATATGTCGATGGGTCTCAAACGATCATGCTATATTTTTGAACGGGGGGGGGGGGGGGGTGCGTGATTAATGGTTATTGACCAGGGTGTATAACAACCTATTTATGATGAAAAACATATCTTTTTCTATAAGAGGCTTCTAACTTTTCCCCATTTATTTGCTAATTTTTTTTAAAAGGATTGGGTATTCTGTGACATTGCATAAGTATTATCGAATACAATCACCCTTTTTTCTATGATACATCATGTGTCCAATAATGTAAATTCTAATGAATCCCACGAATTTTCACGGAAAACCCTTATTCCTGTATATGAAGCCCAAGGTGGAACACAAAATCAACTTTACATGTCTCAAACCCTTTGCATGATGAATTTCACATGTCAGCATGATACTCCATGATAAGGTGGACATGTTAACATGTATTCATAACATCTTCCGAATTGTATGAGTTGGTCAAAAGAATATCAATGAATGTAAGAGTGTTTTTTTATTTTTAATAATTTCATCATTTTTTTATGATGGTGTTGTTTTATTGTCTGGTGTACTCTAATTAGAAAGTCACATGGCTCCAATAAACATTGATGGAATCCTCCTTATGATTAGGAAGTGTCTCATATTCCTTATCAAGATCAATGATTCTTGTTAAAGGGGCTCTACATGATTTCTACCATATTATGTGATCCATGTGACCCATCATTATGACCTTCACATGGTAATCGAATAATGTTTCCTTTTGAGGGTCACAAAATCCTCATTATTTGGCCACATTCTCTTCCTTTAATTTTTAGAGGAAATAATATCCAAGATTTGGGTGTTTTTCCCCACAAATATTTCATATTTCTCATTTGATGGGGCTAAACAATGATATTTAAAGGAAGATTTTATCTACGCCCTCAAACACTAGGTCTCATCATTGATTTTCAACATATCCATTCTTTCAATTTTATTTTTGGGATTTCATATGATGTTATATTTATTAAACATTCTATATTTTCGCTTGGTTATGATCAGTCCGCACTAGCTTCCACACACTAGTTTTATCCCAAAATGATAGAGTTTGAAACATCATCCAATACGGAGCTTAATAAGGTTTCATTGGAATTTTAGAATGTAAACTATTTTCATATGATAACTATACTAAATTAAGGTTTTCATCCCAACATCCTTGGAAATACATTGATAATGATATCATAATATCCTACAGAGTTTGTAAGGTACTTTAAATATAACATACTTTTTTAGGGTGATAAGTAGTGATGAATACTAGTTTTTTAATCAACTATTACAAATGTATTCTCCAAAACCACATGGTATACCTTAGATACTAATCGTATCAATATGGTTGTGGAATAACATGAAATCTTACCAATTACCGTATCTATATCATGGTTTTTTCAGTAGGAAAATATTCATTGATATCGACAAAATGTGTTTTCTTGGTATGGTCATTAACTACCACCCAGATGGAGTTATCATCTTTAGGTGTCCTTGAAATTCCTATAAAAAATACATTTTATGTTTTTACATTTCCATTATAGTATAGGAATGGTTTTCATCATTCCATTATACATATATTATTTAATCTTGACTTTTCATCGTACAAAGGATTGTAATAAAATTTTCACAATCTCTCCCTTCATGTTATACCACCATAAATTTTTCGTAATATCACTACACATCATAGTTCTTATAGGATTAATAAAAAAATATGAGATTTGTGCATTATCCCAAAGATCCCACCTCTGTTATGGATTTCATGGGAAAAATATGTGGGTTCCAATGTGTATGACTCTATCTTTATCGAAGTTTAACTTTATAATAATTTATACCATTTTCTATACCAACTAATCATCTTTTGGAGACTCCATAAATATATAATGTATAGATGGTAGAGCATTTGTTTGTGTATGATTGGATAAATATATTTTTATTATTCCTCTATGCATTATTTCAATGTCCATGATGACCGGATCCCTTGAAATCATCATCAGGGATTGGCCTGTGGGATCCCTTCAATAATGAGAATATGTAACTTTTTTTTCTTTACATGGATGGTAATATTTGAATATTCATAATCCTTGATCAGATCTAGCCACATTTATAAGAAAATAATTATGTCTTTTTCTGAATATAAACTAGAGGATTTTATTACTATTATATATATCACACTTTTCCCATAGAGATAATGTTGGAAAATTATCAATGTGGAGATCACTACTGCCAATTCTATATCATGTGTTGGGTAGTTCTACTAATCGATGTTTAATGGGTGGGAGGATAGGCTATCTCTTTTTCATATTGGGTGTGAAAAAAAGATATGAACATTTTTAGATAATTATATATGTATCATATCTGTTGAACCCTATGGAGAATTAGTTGAACTCATATTTTGATAATCCCAACTATGCTCAATTATAGTATGATAATCCCTATATTGATTAATGATTAATTACTTATTACAGTATTTCTGTACACCATGAACATATTCATATAAAATAATATTTAAATTATCTTCAAGGAATTCAGTTACTGGGAGGATATATATTCTAACTTAACCCATTCTGCCAATAGAATGCTTAAACAGACAAGTGGTCACCATTACAGAACAATGCAACCGATTTGTAAAGTCCATCGTTAAGTGTATAAGGTCACCAATACATCAAGTCCACCAGTAAAACATGTCTACCGTTACGTGAAGGACACCGATATAGACAAGTCACCATTATTCAAGCCTACTGATATAGACAAGTCACCGTTATGCAAGCCTACCGTTACAGACAAGTTACCAATGGAAGTCTACCAATACACTAAGGAAGCTACCTGTACATGAAGGCTAACGTTAAATGAAAGGTCACCAGTACATTAAGTCTACCTCTACTGATCAAGTCTATCGACGGACATGAAGTCTACCGATAGAAAGGCTACCGTCACACAAGAGGTTACCGATACAAGAGGATTCCGATACAAAGACCTACCATGACACAAGGCTACCAATATCCAAAGCAACCGTTCCAGAGAATCCGATGCTGCCTTAATTTCTTTATCTTTTAATAATCTAACCTACGATCATATTAGGTATATTTTAGTGCTCTGTCATTTATTTAATGAAGGTTATTGGATGTCAGGGAACCGTACCTCGTACCTGCAAAAAGAAATCATTTCTTTTTCCAGAGCTCGTGCCATAAATATAAGAATCCCCTGTTGCTGCAAGAGAAATAAGATACATATAGAAGTGATCTACAAGTGACATACAAAAAAGAGCTCATACAGATATACATGAACGACCAAGAATACATAGAACCTCATACACACTAACGCTTACGCAAGAAGAGCTCATTACATTCACGAGGATTTTGAAGAACTTCATCGACTACATTTTCACTGTCTCTGAACCTAATGTCAAGTAGAAGACACTCTGTTTTCCATAAAAATACCAGAAGAGGACTCAGAACCATTTATAATCAATCCGAAGGAGTCCATAGCTACACTGCAATTACTAGAGCCATTCTAAACTCTATATCTTGCTCAGTGATTTATTATTTACATTACGAGCAATGTGTGTCATCCATTTTAATTTACACATACTCTGTCTCCTGAACCTTAACTATAGGATCTGTAAATCCTTATTAAAACTTCTTACATCTTCTATTTCCCACTGTGGATAGTGGTAGAGGTCGTGTTTGACCTGGACAGCTGTATTTGCTGTTGTTTTTGTTTCCCACATAGAACTGTGGTAGAGGTCTTTGACCTAGATAGTTGTAAACTGTTGTGAACCCCGATCCAGAGTGTGGATCAAAATTATATAAATCATTGAGAGGACTATGTCGCGGCTTGAGACTGAACCTCTTGATTATATCTGTTGTGCTTTGTTTAGTTCTATCTAAAACCTTTTTATTCCATTGCTAAGTGCTTTAAAATTTAAACTGTTTTTTAAAGTTACTCTGATAATTGAATTAGCAAGTGTTTGCATTATTTGTAAATAATTTGGTTAGTTTCAAAATCTAATCTTATCTTTTGATTTGATTAATTGGTAATTAATCAATACCTTGATAACCTAACTGAATATTTTCTTTAGTTGAAATTCACTACAATTCAATTAGTGTATTAAATTGGGGGATTTTAAAAAAGGATTTTAAACAAAAATTTTAATTGGAACCCAATTAACCCCCCCTCTTGAGTGTCCACTCTTACCAACATTTGGTATCAGAGGTTTGTAAAATATTTTCTCAAGTACTCTATTTTCTAAACTATGATTTTAGTTGTATTTTAATGTTCTTAAATTTTTTGTTATTTCTAAATTTTTATCTCTTTAAATTTTTTGTTCTAACCTAGTTATCATGGATAAAAGACTTGAAGGTGTTTCTACTAATAGACCACCATTTTTCAATGGAAACAACTATGCTCAGTGGAAGATTAAGATAAAAATTTATTTAGAAAGCATGGGTTTTGATAATTGGACTGCCATAGAATCAGAATATAAAATTCCCAATAATGTTAGATATACTTGGAGTGAAGCTACTATGACAACTTAAAATAATAATTTCAAAGCTATGAATGCTCTGTATTGTGATTTATGAGATGAGGAATTTAATAGAATATCTTCTTGTAAGACAACATATGAAATTTGGGATACTTTATGTGTTTCTCATGAAGGAACAACTAATGTTAAGGAAATGAAATTGAACACCTATACTATTAAATATGATAATTTTAAGATGAAGCCTAAGGAACCCATTTCTAATATGTATCTCATGTTTAACGAAATTTTCAATAAAATGATCTCACTGGGAAAGGATGTTCCACCAAAGGAGCAGATCATGAGAATTTTGAGATGCCTACCTGAAAGATGGAGGGGAACTTCTGTTTCAATTAGAAAATGTTGTGATATTGGTGAACTGACAGTCAAGGAACTTATTGGTAAGTTGATGATGTATGAAGAAGAACTTAAGGTAAACAAAGAAGAAGAAGATAAACCAAAAAGGAAGTATTTTGCCATCAAGACTTCTACTTCAAATAATAATGATAAGGAGAAACTTCAAGCTGTAAGTGATAGCTCAAGCTATGAAGAAAGTGAAAGTGTATCTGACAGTGATGTAGAAATGGCTCACATAGCCCGAAGATTAAAGAAGTTTTATAGGAAGAAGATTTTTTTCAGAAAATCAAATTACAAAGGTAAGTATGACAATAAGGGACACAGGAAAAGGGACTGGAAGAAATCTGACAGATCTGATGAAGTTGTCTGCTATGAATGCAAAAGAAAAGGGCATATAAAAGCAAACTGTCTAAAGCTAAAATACAAGAAGAAATATGTGTATAAGGATAATAAGTATAAGAAATCCATGAAGGATACGTGGAGTGCTTCTGAGGATAGCTCAAGTGAATCTGAAGCTTCTAAGACTGAAAACTGAAATAAGGCAAACATGTGTTTTATGACAAAAACTTCTGAGGTAAGATCTGAAAGTCCTGCTTTAAATACATATTATTCGGGAAATGATTCTGATTCTAAAAATATGTCAAAAGCTAAACTATTTGAATACTGGGATATGTTGGAAGAAACCTGTAATGATCTAAAATACAAATACAATGTTTTAAAGAAACAGTATGCTTTAATTGTTAAACATAAATATGATCTTGACATAGAAATGGAAAAAAATGCTCCGTTGCTTAAAGAAAACACTGAACTGAAATTGTCAAATGAGGAACTGAGGAAGGATTTAGAAAAGTTCACAAATGGAAAAGATACTCTTACTCAAATTCTAGGTAAGAAGATTGCACCTAGATATACTACTGGTATAGGATACCAACCTGGATAAAGAAAAATTACCAAAACTAGATTTATTCATAAATCTGGACAGAATGTAGATAGTTCTAGTTCTAGAAGTCCATATGATTCAACTAGTAATATTCACAGTTATAGATATAATAAGGTTTATCTGTCCAAATCTGTTGATTCTGCAAATCCTATGAGACCCATAAGACAAATTCAGGAACCTAAAGTTTTATTATCTAACCTGTCTGGACCCAAGAAAATCTGGGTACCAAAATCATTTCCTATCTAAATCTGTTTTGTAGAGAACTTGTTAAATAACTCTGGTATAAATACTTGGTACTTGGACATTGGATGTCCAAGACATATGTCAATAGGCTTCTCACACTTTAAAAGATTAGTCAGAGTTGATGGAGGTTTTGTCACCTTTGGTGATAATTCTAAAGGGAAAATCATCGGCTTAGGCCAGATTGGTAACACATACTCATTATTAATTTCTAAAGTTCTATTTTTTGATGGACTTAAGTATAATTTACTATGTATTTCTTAGTTATGTGATGATGGTTTTAATGTTAAATTTGAAAATGATTCTTGCAATGTTTTTAATTCTAAAAATGCTTTAGTATTTTCTGCCTTGTGAAATAAAAATGTCTATGCTGTTGATTTAAATTCTTTAGCTATGTAAAATATTACTTGTTTAAATGATTTTGATAAAGAGTCTTGGCTTTGGCACAGAATATTAGGACACTGCAATATACATTCACTTAGAAAACTTACTTGGAAGAACTTAGTTAGAGACCTACCAAAACTTGAATTCCCAGCTGATAAAGTTTGTAATTCCTGTCAAAAGGGAAAGCAACATAAAGTTTCATTTAAGTCAAAGAATGATGTGTCAACTTCTCAACCTCTCAAGTTGGTTCACATGTATTTGTTTGGACCTTCTATAGTTTTTAGTTTACATGGGAAGCACTATGTCTATGTTCTAGCAGATGACTATTCTAGGTATACTTGGGTATATTTTCTAGCTCACAAATGCAAAGCTTGTTCTTAATTTGTTAAATATTCCATGTCTGTAGAGAACCTAAGTGGAATTAAGATAAAAACCTTTAGAAGTGATCATGGTCGTGAGTTTGAAAATCATGAGTTCGAATCCTTCTGCTCATAGAATGGCTATAGTCACAATTTCTCTGCCCCTAGGACACCTCATCAAAATGGTGTAGTAGAAAGGAGGAATATAACCCTTCAGGAAATTTCTAGAACCATGCTCAATGAGTATGGCCTACCTGTTTATTTTGGGGCTGAAGCTCTCAATACAGGTTGTTATATTATCAATAGAGTCTTGATGAGACCTGTTCTTAAGAAGAACCCTTACGAGTTGTGGAACCATAGGAAACCTAAGGTTAACTACTTCATATTTTTTTGTTGGAAAGTCTTTATTCTTAATTCCAAATATAATCTTGACAAGTTTTCATCCAAGAGTGATGAAGGAATTTTTCAAGGTTACTCTATTTCCAGTAAAGCCTATAGAGTCTTCAATAAGATAACCAAATGTGTAGAGGAATCTGTTCACATAAAATTTGTTGAAACTAATCCCCATGAACCTAAGACCTGTCTTGAAAATCTTGAAGATGATCTCTCTGTTTTGAACCTTAATGATAAAGAAAGTGGACCTCTAGTTAAAACATCCAGTTCTGGAAATTTTCCAGAACTTACTTAAGTTGATTATCAACCTGTTGATGAACCTAAAATCTCTAGCCCTACCTTTTCAAAACCAACTAGGACTCTAAAGAACTATCCTTTAGATGTTGTTGTAAGTAATCTAGATAGAGGAACAAATACTAGAGCTTCTCTAAGAAATCAGGTTGAACATCAAGCCTTTCTTTCACAGTTAGAACCTAAAAATAACAATGATGCTATCAATGTTGAATTTTGGGTAATGGCTATGAAAGAAGAACTAAATCAATTTGAAAGAAATAAAGTCTGGGAATTAGTGGAAAGATCTAAAGACACTTTAACCATAGGCACAAAGTGGGTGTTTAGAAACAAATTTGATGAATCTGGAAACATCAGTAGAAACAAAGCTAGACTAGTTGCACAAGGATACAATCAAGAAGAAGGAATTGAATATGAGGAAACCTTTGCACCAGTAGCTAGATTAAAGGCAATTAAGATCTTACTTGCCTATGTATCACATCTGAATTTCAATTTATATCAAATGGATGTGAAAAGTGATTTTGTAAATGGTTTTATTGTTGAAGATGTTTTTCAAGAACAACCACCTAGTTTCTCAAATCCTCACATTCAAAATCACATTTTTAAACTTTCTAAAGCATTATATGGTTTAAAACAAGCTCCAAGAGCTTGGTATGAAAGACTTACAAATTTTCTTATTTCAAAAGGATTTACAGAAGGAATTCTTGATCCCACTTGTTTTATAAAAATAATTTCAAAAGATGTTTTAATAGTACAGATATATTTTGATGATAATATTTTTGGCTCTTCTAAAAATTCTCTATGTAATGAATTTTCAAAGGTTATGAAAAATGAGTTTGAAATGAGCTTAATGGGAGAGATTAAGTACATTCTTGGATTTCAAATCTTCCAAACTAAAGATGGTATTATTTTAAATCTAAGTTAATTTACTAAGGATTTATTAAAACGTTTTGGTTTGGATAGTATTATGGAGATTTATACACCTATGAGTACCACCTGTAAATTATATATTGATGAAACTGGGAAACCAGTAGATCAAAATAATTGTAGAGGAATGATTGGGAGTTTACTTTATCTTACTACTAGTCGACCTGATATTATGTTTAGTGTATATATGTGTGATAGATTTCAAGCTAACCCTAAACAGTCACACTTACTTGCTATTAAAAGGATTTTCAAATATCTTAAATATACTACTAATTTGGGACTGTTTTACCCAATAGGGCAATCATTTGATTTAATAAATTATTCAGATGCTGACGTTGCTAGATGCAAGTTAGATAGAAAGAGCACATCCGGAACATGTCATTTACTTGAAAAGTCCCTAGTATCATGGTGTATTTTTAAACAGAACTCGGTTGCATTATCTATTGTTAAAGCAAAGTATATAGCTGCTGGTAGTTGCTGTGCATAGATTATGTGGATGAAACAAACTTTATAGGACTATGGATTTGTTTTTAAACATGTTTCAATTAAGTTTGATAACACTAGTGAGATCAACATATCAAAGAACCCTGTGTCTCACTCTATAACCAATCACATTGATGTTATACAACACTTTCTAAGAGATCATTATCAAAGTGGTGATATAACTCTTGAATTTATAGGCACTGAACTCCAATTAGCTGATATTTTCACGCTGTCATTAAGTTCAGAAAGATTAAGTTTCATTAGACACGAATTAGGAATGATAACTTACTCTTAAAACCATTAGATAAACCTCACCGTTAGATAAAACTCACCGTTATGATAAACCTCACCATTAGATAAACCTCACCGTTATATAAACCTCACTATTAGAATAAACCTCACCGATAGGATAAAACTCACCGTTAGGATAAACCTCACTGTTAGATAAACCTCACCGTTAGGATAGACCTCACCATTTAAGGACACCTCAATGGTACATCTCTCATGTTGTTTTAAAATTTTCATATTAAGGACGAGAATTTGAACCGTTTTTAATATGAGATTTATTTTATATGTGAATCCTAAATGATATTAAACCGACTCTAAGCATCACTAAATCATCGCAAACCCATCTATTTGAATCCCTCCTACCTAAAACCTCTCAAGCATACAAAACCCTAAGCCTCAGAATCCATAATATCTCGTGTGAAGCGACCCTCAGTTGATGAAGGGAGTGATGCACTGCATGCTATGAAGTAGAAAGTAACCAATGCTGGTGCTAGTGGAAGAAGTATAGGTGTTGTTCAAAGGAATCCTATGAATATGCATTAATTGAAGTGAGAAATTATAGTGGAAAAGGAGTTATGTGCGGAATGACTGTTGGAAAGTATGTCCTTGATTCTAAAGATTTTACAAGAGCAAGGATGGCTAGAATGCTTCATGAATAATAATGGACCGTGTTATCCAGTACTGGTAAAGGATTTTTAAGATTTTGGCTATTTTGATACTTCATAAGAGTAGATTAGGATGATTTCATTTGTGAATTGTCAAAAGATTTCGTTTTCATCTGTTGAATGGGCTGCGATCCTTAGAGTTCCTCATAGAGGTGATTATGGATTTTATTCAAATTCCATACCTACTGCTAGTGTTTTTTTCAAATATGAGTATGCCTTGTTAGAATTGACAGGAAATCGAACACTTAGAAAGATCATTGCTGTAGAAATGGAAGGGAAGGATAAACTACTTTTTAACTTCATTCAGCATGTTATTAGTCCAAGGAGATGAGATTTTTCTACCCTCATATTTCAGGATATTTATTTGTTGTATCTATTAAAGCATGGAGTAAAGGTGAATTTGTGCAGATTGCTAATGATTCAGATTGAAGATATGACTAGACCAATGTCTTAGTCCAATGAACTATTCTTTTCGAAGTTGATTTCTATTCTGTTGAAGGGAAATGATGTAGTTGGACCTCAGGATGAAACTATTGTGGTTAAGGATAATTTTTGCATCAACGGGACTGTTTGAAAGAATATGAAAGTTAGCTGGAACCCTTGGAAGAAATCATTGGTTAATGATGAAGGTAATGTCTATAACAAGTTCACTCTTGTGGACCATCCTTCTAGACCAAAGGATGTGAGGGATCCCGGTCTTGGACTAGATGAGCCAGAACCAGTGTACAGTGAAAATGAGGCTGAAACTGAGGAGGAAGAGACGTCAGCTGTGGATGGAGGAGACCCAGATTTACCTCCTAGTCCCGTGCATCAAAATATTTCATATGGAGAATTTAGCCCTCCAAAAGAATTACCAAGGAGAGAAACTGTTCTGAAGGGTAGTGATACTGATTCCACTAAAGAAGAAGAAGAAGAAGCATATCAGAATGTTGTCAAGGACAACCTTGAAGAGGACGAGGCAACCAAATCTGATCATTTTATTCATGGAGAAAAGGAGGCTGCTGCTGTAGCAGATGATGAGGAAAATGAAGAAGAAGAGCTCAGTTTGAGCCCTCTGATTGATAATACAGACATGATAGTGCCTGCTCAGGCAGCATAAGTGGCATCTACTTCCATTGATGAGAGAGTCATTGATGACATAGAAAATGATAGGACTAACCCTACTATTGAACTATCAGATCAAATGGTTGTTGCATCTCCTGAGGTTTTAGAGGAGTTTGTAGAGTTACCTCGAGCAGAACAGTTAGAGGAGATTCCTCAGAAGAATGATATAAGTGAGGGGGAGCATCTTGGTTCAGTTTCTGTGTTGTATGACATCGATGGTTGGTCATCAGATCTAGGATATATGGTACTTGGACACAATTACGGAGATTCTGATGAGGAAGACCAGCCCCAAAGGTATTTAGTTATCCTACCTGTTGTGGCTGAAAATTTGGCAACCAAGGAGGACCTTGAGTCATTAAAGGCTGAAATGAAAGAAGCACTGAGAGAATCAGTGACAGATTTGATGAAAAGCCTGGTTGATGAAAAGCCTGGTTGATGAAATGAGGTGTGTGAAGCAATCCCTAGAGATATCTCTAGGATGTGCTGTGTCTAGTCCAGTGAAGGAAATGATGGAGGAAGTTAAAGTATTCCATACTCAAATTGAGACTTGGACAGGAGCTGTGGTTGCACTAAGACAATCGATTTCTTTATTGAATGCCATGAATAGTTCTCAAACACAAATGAATACTGATATCAGATATATCAAAGAAGTATTCAAACTGTATGGGGAAGTATTTGAGGCTTTTAAGACATCAGTAAAAGAACATTTGAACAGTCAAGATACACTTATTCAGAAGGTGGTTAGTAATTTGACACAGTCTTTCAGAGAGACAGTAGCTTTCTCGATAAAGCCCCTTCCCTCATCTAGCTCCACTGTGAACATTGAATAGATCAGAACTGTGATCCATGAAGAGTTGGCTAAGGCCAATACCAGTGGCACCTCAGATACTCAGATCCTTGCTACCACTAGGGAAGTTAACAGTTTTGTTCGTGATCACCTACAAGAAACTACTGCTTCTCAAGACGCCATTATGAATAAGGTGGATGCTTACTTTGAGAAGGTCTATATGAAGCATCAAATGACCAACCATTTCAATCTCTTGATAGAGAATATGAAGTTTCCCCCCAGTGACTCATGCTTTTAGAGAAATGGTTATTAATCTCAGGGAGCTTACTCCTACCATGGATAAATTCATTGAAAATCGAGATAATTTTGTGTCAGCAATGGAGAGAGGAGGTAGTATTATTATGGATTTAAAGAACATGTTGCTACCATTCTTGCATGTTGATGCCATACTTGTGATTGTACCTCTTTCTCTTCCTACCTCTACCTCTGGGAGTACACCTCAGTTGAATCCAGTTCAGGCTATTCGAAGCATGACACCAATGATCCCACAGAAGAGCACAAATTTCAGATCTACTGCAGTTTCACTGGATGACCCTCCAGTTGTTCTTTCAGCTATTCCCAATATATCTACGCAATCTGAACCTGCACCCACTTCTGGTCCTAAGGGAAAGACTCATATTCAAGAGGAATATTGAGTGATTATGGATGTTTTTGATAGGAATCACTTGTATTTTTGTAGTACTAAGTTTATCAGTTTGTATCATTTGTGATTTAATGGAAATTTACTCTTACATTATCCACTTTACTATGTTTCTTTGTAATCTATTCTCTTTTAGTCTATACATTTCTCTGATTCTACCCTTATTTTTGTTAATCACAAAGGGGGAGAAAAATGAGAACATTGTTGTAAAGTTTTTTTTTGGAAATTCTTCCTCTGTAACCATTAGAGAACAATGGTACTGATTTGTAAAGTCCACCGTTATGTGTATAAGGTCACTGATACATCATTTCCACCGGTACAACAAGTCAACCATTACATGAAGGTCACCGATATAGACAACTCACTGTTATTCAAGCCTATCGATACAGACAATTCACCATTATGCAAGCCTATCATTACAGACAAGTTACCGAAGGAAGTCTACCGATACACCAAGGAAGCTACCTGTACATGAAGGCTACCGTTACACAAAAGGTCACCAGTACATTAATTCTACTGCTACCGATCATGTCTATCAGCAGACATGAAGTCTACCGATAGAAAGGCTACCGGTACACAATAAGTTACCGATACAAGAAGATTCCGATATAAAGCCCTACCATGACACATGGCTACCGATATCCAAAGCTACCATTCCCGAGAATCCGATGCTGCCTTAATTTGTTTAACTTTGTTTAATCTAACCAACAGTCATATTAGGTATGTTTTAATTCTCTTTCATTTATTTAATAAAGGTTGTTGGATGTCAGGGAACCATACCTCGTACGTGTAAAAAGAAATCATTTCATTTGCCGGAGCTCGTGCCACAAATATAAGAAGTCCCTGTTGCTGCAAGAGACACAAGATACATACAGAAGTGATCTACAAGTGATATACACAAGAAGATCTCATACAGATATACATGAATGACCAAGAAGACACAGAAGCTCATACACACTCACGCTTACTCAAGAATACCTCTTTACATTCACGAGGATTTTGAAGAACTTCATCGACTATATTTTCACTCTCTCTAAACCTGATGTCAAGAAGACGACACTCTATTTTCCAGAAAAAAACTAGAAGAGGACTCAGAACCATTTCTGGTCAATTCGAAGGAGTCCAGAGCTACACTGCAATTACTAGAGCCATTCTAAACTCTATATCTTGCTCAGTGATTTATTATTTACATTACGAGCAGTGTGAGTCATCAGTTTTAATTTACACATACACTATCTCCTGAACATTAAATTGAGGATCTGTAAATCCTCATTCAAACTCCTTATATCTTCTATTTCCCACCGTGGATAGTGGTAGAGGTCGTGTGTGACATGGACAGCTGTATATGCTGTTGTTTTTGTTTCCCACGTAGAATTGTGGTAGAGGTCTTTGACCTGGACAGTTGTACACTATTGTGAACCCCGATCGAGGGTGTGGATCAAATTTATATAAATCATTGAGAATACTATGTATCAGATTGAGACTGAACCTCTTGGTTATATCTGCTATGCTTTGTTTAGTTTTATCTAAAACCATTTTATTCTGCTGCTAATTGCTTTAAATTTTAAACAGTTTTTAAAGTTACTCTGATAATGGAATTAGAAAGTGTTTGAATTAATTGTAAATCATTAGGTTAGTTTCAAAAGCTAATCTGATCTTCTAATTAGATTAACTGGGAATTAATCAATCCCTAGAGAACCTAACTGAAAGTTTTCTCTCGTTCAAATTCACTGCAATTCAATTAGTATGTTAAATTGTGGGATTTTAGAAAATGATTTTAAACAGAAATTTTAATTGGAACTCAATTCACCCCTACTAAGTGTCCACTCTGACAAAAAATATCATACCCCAGTAGTGGGTAATATGAGCATATGTTCAATGAGTAGCCTATTATTTAGCTGTTTTAGGCATTATTCTCATTCATTAGTCCAAAAAAACATGGCACCCATTCGAGTTATATAGGTATGTGGGTTTGAAAATCATGATAAATTTCCCACAAATAAATGATTGAACCCTAAAAATAAATGGATACTGTAGTTTTATATCATTGATATAGGTTTATTCCATACATTGATCGCATATATTTTTGATAGATCAGTAATGATATTTTTATTTGGGATAATATGACCAAGTAATTTTACTTGGTCTAGGAATATGTCTAATTTATAACTCAACCACTAGTTTTGGTGGGACACTTGGAATTTTTTAAATAAACACATCAACATATTCCCTTAAAATGGGTATGTCATTAAAGATGATCTTTCCATTAGCCTAAATCATTTGAGCTCGATTGACTTCCTTATAAGGAAATAATATCCATTATTAGGATGATGATACCAAATGTGACACAAACTCATCCTTACAAATATATAAAATTAGAGAGTGATTCAGGATACATATAGTTAATTCCTACTCCCAATAATTTATTTTGGCTATAGATAAGGAAAGAGAAACAATGACTATAATTGAATTAAATTATCATAGTGGGATAATCACATGGTATACTATGATGTATTAACCACAAATATGGATTAGGGATGAGTTATATTATTTGGATACATCAATTGTACCATTTTTCTTCTTCACTGATAATATTACTTCCATGTTTTGAGGTGGTTATTGAATGGTTCTACTCAACATGAATGATATGAACACATGCATAGATCCAAGGATGATAAGACGACCTTTTCCTGTTGGATTATAGTTCTCATGATTTTATTATTCGAAAATATAATAACAGATTATAATTAATAAACTATTAAATAGATAAATGGGAAATGATTAAATTTAATTGGATAAATGTTAAATGAAATATATTCATCAACATCATAATTTCTAGGATTTAATATAGTTTATCTATGATCTATTTAAAAATATAAAATATTATAGGTGTTTTTATTCCCCTAATAATTGTATGTAAAAAGAATGTGAATTTACCAAATCATATCCACTAAGAGTGTCAAAATAGGTGTTCATTAAATCCCATTCTCAATCTACATGTAATGACAATGTCTAGATCAAGGAGCCTTTCTCCAAGTCATTAACACATGTACAACTATGAAATGGGGACATCTAATTGTAGCGTCCAAAGAAAGATATATTATCAAGGAAATCACTTAATCAAAACATTACCTATATTTATTGACATTTCCATTATTTAGTAATATATATATGTATATAAACTGAGTTATATAATCAAAATCCCAAAAAATATCTATGCTATGCTTTGAAAACATATATAGAAAACCATAATTTTAATAGAATTTATTTAATGATTTATTTTATAAATGAACAAATAATAAAATCCCCAAATATCAAGAGGCATGATTTTATCAGGATATTTTGTATATATCTTGAAAACATGCAAAATGGGTATAATGAAATTATTTAAATCACCATTATCATTCTCTTAAAAATCCATCATCCCTCTCAAAATTTTTTGGACGACCTGGGGACGTACATAAGAAAGGGGTCAGATATAAAACCAAGTATGGGAATAAAAAATGACTACAATAACCTTAAGTAGTATATGTAAACCAATATACATGTCATGGTATCATAAAAGGGGTTAGAATAATAATCATTAATAATGAGGCATGTCATGACATGATAGAATACATTCCACACTGTAATTTGAAAACGACCTAAAACATGACATAAACATAAGTAAATGATAACCACCAATTAACCATCACATTTTTGAAAAGGTACCATAATATATTATTTTAATTTCAAAATACCATATAATTAATCTCACGAGACTAAAAAATTATCAAATACATTGGAGGGATATATAATTATAGGCCCAGTCGTCACATTCATATTGTAGACATGCATGAGTGTGCATTATTGATCATTCAACATAGGATCATATTTAATGACATTTAAACCCATTATAAAGGAATTTGGGTTATATAGATAGGATTCCTTAATCATATGAGTTTATTTAAATTTTGGTGAATTTTCTCTGCGTGTAAATGAATATGGGTATTCACTACACAAATGTTTGGCCTGTAAATTCATGGGATAATCTCGATAGCATAATTGTGGTATAAAATGGTTAATGTGAGGAAATAATGAGAGAGAAATGGGTACCAAATCACTAATAAATAATAATAATTGTAACAGGTATTCTTGAAAATATATTCTAATAAGAATAATAATGAATCCACATTCAAAAAATAAATAATATTTTTATTAAAAATAGTATAAGGATATGATGACCTACCTTGAGAGGATACTTATAAATGTGTGGGAAGAGCTCACTATGTGCTTGGGGGAACATTGGGAGGGATATAGTGAGTTTAGGTATGGGTAATGTCATTATAAAAGTGTTCGGAGTAGATTTTACTGAGAGCTTGTGTGGGAATATATATTAATAGAGAGGAGAATTATTTATTAATTTCAAAAATTACGTTTTGGACTCAATATGATAATGTAATAAAAACCAAAAAACCATCCATTATTTGTGCCCATGTCTTCATCCAAATTAGAATTCCTTTTCACTATTTTAATAGTTTTTGATCGACAAACATTATAATAATAAAATTGTTGATGTAGATGTGAGACACGTTTATAAGTAACTTATTTTAAAACATTAATATATAATATAGGTTTTAGGGGATTCATAAGAGTTTAAAAATAATAATAAAAAAATATTTTAATGGGAATAAGTAATTTTGGACTTCAATACACTTTATAGTATATATTACATCACTTTGTGGATTTTATGATGTCATAATATACAATATATATTTTTACTTCATCAAATTGGATAGAAACATTTTACTGTCTCTAAAAATAATTTTTCTCTTTTTTCAACAGTCTAATTTCAAAAAAAAAATTTATCTTATCTATATAATTCCCTATGTATGGAAATTTATCCTTTTAAAAAATCAACTTTTATTGAAAAATTATTTGGTTTTAATAATAAATATTTTATGTCCCTTACAATAATTATTTATTATTTTTTTAAATTTTATAATTTTTTTATAATTAAAAAATATTATTTAATAACAATATTTTATTAAAATTTTATTTATTTAAAAAATTAAAGAGTTTATTATAATGTATGTCTCGATTGAAACTATATATTTACCCAATATAAAATTTGTGTTTCATCATATTCTAAATCCAATTCATACTCATTATATAATTTAATATTACAAATGGATAAATATTATCATTATTTAATTAAAATAAAAAATAATACTATTTTGGTATATATAAAAATTGCATTATTAAATAAAAGAATATCGTAAGTGTATGGTGTGAAATTGAGTGATTTTCTTGCGGAGGGGGGGGTATACATGGTTTTAGAAATGATATCGATATTCTTAAACTACTATAGTAAATGGTTTTTTCTCATGCTTTAATTATTGAATTTTTGATTGGGGTTTTGGGTGGGAAAATACCATCTATGTTATCTCCATAAAATGTTGTGATAAATGAGATTTATCAGGTATTATGTTACATGTGTAGGAAAACATATGCATTTTGTGCGTCCAATGCACTTTATCATAACAATTTATATAATAATCCAAAATTTCACTAAAAATAGCTAGATTACCAATTCATATGATTCATAATGTTTTTTTTAAATTTTATATAACATATATCATCAAATAATAACCAAATGAGAGTATGAATTTTCTATAAATACATTACCTAATAACACATTTATTCATTTAAAGAAGGAATTTCATTTATAAATTATTGGGTTTTTACACCCTCTGGTTCATATATATGTTATTTTCTTAATTTGATGATTTTTTGGTTCTAATTGATTTCATGTTTTCAGAGATAAAAATTTAGAGTTTCGGAGAAGACAGACTATCTGCACAGTCTATGTACATTTATCTCTAACTAAAAAGTAACGCTGTGAAATGGATACATGGGTTCGAATACTGAATTTCAAATTTTTAGCATACTTTTTCTAACCATAATACTATTCATAGGGAAAAAGTGAAACATTATTTCACAGTATAGAGGATACCACATTGTTAGGGTACAATTTGTCTAAATGTTCTGCTTAACCATGCATTTCGATCAAAAATATTTGAAATTTAAATTTCACCTGATTCAATTGATAAATATTAAGGGTAATATTCCCAAAATAATTTTTTCTCCCCAACCATTCTTTAGTTGAAACAATATAGTTTCCTCTTTTTTGTTCTTTTGTGATTCAAAAATTTTAAGGGTAGATCTCCCTAAGGAATATTCCGATTTCCACCCAATCTCTTCTCCTATATCTATATAATTTCTATATTTATTTTCCTTTTTTCTCATTGAATCATATTTGAGATATGATTATTGGACATATAGTTTTTTATAGATTATTTATAATTTTTTTTCAAGTAGGCTTATGATGACCCCATCACTCCATTTCTATCTCTATTTTTCAACATGAATCATTTTTCTCCATTGGTGAGGTATGTGTCTCTATAAAATGGTTATATCAATTAATGTCCTTGTGTTATTTAAAGTCCTATTGATTTAGTTTCTTTTATTAATTCATATAATTTATATAACGTTTTTTATGAAATTACAACATGATTGGTGTGATAAATGGGGATTTTCATTAAAAACAGGTTTGTCAAACTGTGTGCTCGATAAAATGATGCATGTTTTATTAACCAAAATAGTGTATCTATAAGCATTAGATAAGTGATTATTCTCTAGTGAAAATGTTTCTTAAAATTAAAATAGGTTTTTAAAATATGTTTGGGGAATTTGTGGAATGGGGGATCATATTTGGAATCATTATTGATGATATATAGTTGTTACATCAAAAAAATGTTTGGATGGACTTGAAATCCATATGACTTAATTTACACTAGATTAGTTCTCCTTGTGCATCTTAGTGGGGTATTCCCATAGTCTTCATCCCAATTATGTTTCATTTATTTTGGTTTCACTAATTTAAATTTTTTAATCTCACTATGTTATCTTTTGAGTTATGAATGCTTTGACTGTTTCCCCACTATGTCGCCATACAAATTGATTTTCATATACATATGGTGTCTAATTTAGGTTGTTTGAAAGGAGAATATAATAAATATTTATGTTAAAAATATTAAAATCAAATAGATTAATGAAACATGTTTTCTCAATCCATAACTAATCATTACATGGTGATAGAAATCATATTGATTCACTATGGTATCTTATGGATGTTTTTGGTTTTATACTAATATTTCTAAACATTCATATTCCAATGTTATATGCCTAGTTGATCTTGTCATACTCAAATTTGGAAACATTCAGTGGGTAGAGAGTGTTATGGTGGGAAAAATGTCATAAAAAATTTAAATTTCAATATTTTTTATTCATTTATTTTTTATCCATCTACTTGGTGTTCCAGTCCAATTGCATAGAATTTTACAAAATTCAGGGTTACTGTACTAAGTGTGCAGTACGAGTGTGATTTGTAAAAACTATTTCGTTACATATGATGAAACTAAAAATCCTTATTAGTGATATTTTTCATTATTGGTTCGTTGTTATATTAATTATTTGTTCAAATAGTGTGAATTCATTGGTGTGTCTAATGAGGGGAAAAAATTTGTTGCACGATTTGTTAAACCCTATGGCCAAGCACTATAAGCTACCCAAAATTTAAATTATTTGAAATTCATATTATACCCATCCAAAAATTATATTCCCCTTTTTTATACCACTCATTCCACTAGAATTAACCAACTCGGTAGTAGTTTAACAGCCGAACACATTACTATCATTCCTTAATGCAACAACAAACCAAAATAAATCCTAAAAAATTATATATATATTTAAATGTATCTAATAAATTATAAGGTATACAGTATAGGTAAAATAATTATTATATACCTATTTAAATAAAATAATGGTCATTTTTAATACTAATTTGTAGATTAATGTGTCTAAAATATTAATAAGATCATTTTATGATAGAAATATATTTCCCTCAAAAATAAGATTCGTATGCGATACATTTGAAAACAGAAAATACCATATAGATAAGGTATATTTTTTATATAAATAATGTGTATTTTGATACTAATAATATAGTAACATATTTTTTTGGGATTTTTAGAAAATAAGAAAAAGAGTGGAAAACAAATTGAAGTGTTGTTTTCCTATAATAATATTGTTTCATTAGATTTTATGATATTATTTATAAGTTAAATTCTGAAATCCTGGATCCTCAATTTGAGAATATTAATATCATTTTTGGATTCATCATAGAAATATCATCTTATACTATTTTATTATTTTTATAAAGTTAATATGTTTTAGTTAAATAATGAAAATACAATTTTTATCTAAATTGGAACTTTTTAATTATATAAGAAAAATCTCAAAATTAATAAAAATATTTAGTTATTAATTTTTTTTATTAAAATAATTAATTTATAAAAACCATTTTTAATTTATAAAATCTATGTTTTACAATTTTTGGACTTAATTATTTTTTTACATTAATAAAATATTTTGGGTCTTTTCATTTATTATTTTGGTTTAATTTATTTTTGGATTTCATTGAAAGGAATATAAATTATATTTATATTATAATAAATTAATTTTTATAATAAAATAAATACATGTATAATTTAACCCCACAGATAATTTTTAAAATTAAAAGTACACGATTTCAATTAAACATTTTTTACACATCATATACAGTAATGTTAAAATGGATTGTTCTAACAAAAGAAATTTATTTGATAAAATGAATTTCATATTTAAAAGAAGTATGAAAATATTATATAATAATGTCCTTTTAATTTTTGGTATAAAAATTATTTATTTATTTAAATAAATAATTAGCATTTTATAAATTAAAAAATGTAAAATCATAATTTTATGATTAAAACACCTAAAAAGGTGTTTAAAAAGTGTTTTCAAAATAATGGTTGTGTATTTATAAAAAATATATAACCCCCATCAAATTATTAATTTTATTTAATATTCTGGGCATATAAAACTTGAAATAATTTTATATTAATTTTAAATAATTATAAAAATTTCATTCTCACCACATATAAAAGGGGGCTTCCACTACCACTTCATGGAACTCCAAAATTCCTATTTACGATTAATACACAACAATTTTAGCTTATCAAAGAATACATATTCACATAAATTATATTGTTAATAGATTTAATTACCTTATCCTTCCACAACCCTGAAACTCTATAAGGAAGACTTAACTTTCATAGTGAATTTATAATGCATAAGTGGAAATCAAGAAAACATTTCATGGTTTTCAATATAAAATTGGTTTAATTATGATATGATCCTTGCTCAGTAATTTGTAATTATTTTTTTGTGATATTTGTTATTCAATTATTTATATTTTCATTAATCAAATCAATTAATATAACTATCAAAATTGCCACATTCAATGATTTTATAATTTGAACGATTTTGATACTATAAGGATTTTTATTAAATAAAATCCCCAGTTTCATTGTGTTATAAGACCTCATTATGATTTTCATACTTATATGGATATTTTCTTCAACAATATAATTTTTTTTAAACCATATCTTCCTACTTCATTCAAAATTACTTTTTAAATCAATTCACTTACCATGAAAATTTTTC
Source organism: Viscum album (assembly GCA_963277665.1). Lineage (NCBI taxonomy): Eukaryota > Viridiplantae > Streptophyta > Magnoliopsida > Santalales > Viscaceae > Viscum > Viscum album. The sequence continues at coordinate 28,858,342 of OY728152.1, forward strand.
ATCATAAAAACTATATCATTTTATAGAATAATTCCAATCCTATTTATTAATGGTTTCCCAATATTTTCCTTAATTTACCATCCCTCTAATGTTATCAAATATTTTTTAAAACATAATTATTGTTTATTTCAAGTGAACATAATATTTACTTCTCCAATTTTCAAAAAAATGTTTTATTATCCAATTTTATGATGTGTGATTTCAAGAAATATGTTTTTAAAGAATAATAATGGATAATTAGGAACACCCTCTTTATTTTAGGTAATAAATTATATTCCAATTTATCTCATTTATTAATAATTACTATCCTTTATTAATACAAAATTTGTTTGTCTGTTCCCTAGATATATATAATATTTACCTTAAAATTCCTTTGGGGATAATACATGTTTTATGTTCCCAGAAAAATCCAAACATTTATATAATATCAAATTAAGGGAACATCTCAATATATTAATTCTCAAAGAAGTATCACACCCAATTTTTTTTAATAATGAATAAAATTTCATACCCATAATTATTTTATATAACACCATCAAAGATAAATTATGGTATGAAGGGAGGTAATAATCTATTTCCTATTATGAAAAGTCATTATGCTATATTTAAGAAGAATCAACTACACTATTTATTTTTATATCTACTTATCATTGATTTGCCTCGTGAATTTAACTATAATATATATTAATGATAAAGAACTATAATTAATATATAAAATATTATCATCTAAAATGATTGAATTATTTTTTCTAATGGGAATCATTATTGTATATTATTTGGTTATTATTTGAGAAATTATATTTAAATCCACTTCATTATAATGGGATTCATCATGCTTATGAATTAGGTATAGTATATTTAACTGATTCATAACATTTATGGATGTACATATTATTATTTTCCTTATGTATCAGGTAGACTTATAATTATATAGAACTCTATTAAAATGGTTAATATTTTCGTTTAATGAGACACTATGTATTGTGAATGGATTGTTATCATATGTACACTATTTTATGTGATGGGTGAGACTAAAATTATATTGCCATCTAATTCATTATATAAAAATTTATATCTCAAGAGATATTTTTCATTGGATTGTGGTGTTAATATTATCCAATATGGGGAAGTTTCACTATGTTAATGGGAATATAGAGCTAACACAAGCTACAAGGAATCCTTTTTTTCCATTACGTGTATGGGAACAGTAAGTGAACATAATCTTCCATTGGAATTCAACAACTATGTTTAAGGGAATGTGTAGTGAAACCAATAAGCATTGTTTATTTTTCAACTATGTGATGATAGACTAGGAAGGGATATTTTTCCTGTGGTAATGATTTAATTATTTACATTATTACTAAATATTTATGATTCTATGTTCTTATGAAATCATTTCCTTATACCAGGGTTCTATGATTATGTCACACACTTGTGTTATGGTACATATTTTTTCTTATAACATTACATATATCTCATTAATGATATATTGAAAATTCATATTGTACCATTTATTTAATGAGTAATTTTTCAATATGTCATGTTTTCTCGTATGATTTTAATAACACCCTGGATGACAGACTCATATGTTCTCCCAAACTAATCATTTTAACTCACATAATTATTATTATTCTATTCTTTAGATTTCAAAGATATGTATAACTTATGAGAAATTATAAAAGGAGAACTAGAATAATTATTTAATAGAGAGTGTATTATATTTTTTTAAAATAATATTTACATATAAGTGGTTCAACTATATAGTAACCATAAACTTTTCTCTTGGCTATGTGATCCTTGTGTGAGATGTAATGTTTACCCTTTTGAAATCTTGTAAAATAAATATATTCTTATATTGGGATTATATTTTTGGTGTTAGAATTTTTTAAGATATTTTAAATTATTATTTAATTATTTTCGTGATTATTATTAGATAACTTTAGTGTAAATCCAAAAGATTAGTATATGGAATAAATTTATGTATAAAATAAAATCCTAAATATTTATAAATTTGAGATTTTATTAATAGATATAAAATCCACTTATTTATTCTACATGATTTTGTAAGATGTGGAACATTTTCACTAGGGTTAGTGACACTACAAGTGTCTTACTAGGTATTAACTCAACCGTCTCCTAGTTCCTAAAAAATAGGCCTAACAATACATCAATTTTGATACTTCCAGTAGGGATATCTTGGTTAATAAAATTATCCTTATGGGAAATTATTAAAGTGTTATTATGGTTAGGAATTATGATAAGTGATATTAAGATAATTCAACTTTTATTTTTTCATGATAAAATTTATGCTACATTTAACAACATGAGATTTTATGAAATATATTTTTTCAAATAAATTTAATTTCATTTATATCTTGTATTACACAAAACACCATGTTTCAGTGAACTAAAATGTACTATTAATTTGATTATTTAAACATGTACATTATTACCTAGCAATTGATCATGGTTATATGAATAATAATAATAAATTTCTAAATAGATTGTATCCATGTTTTTTGAAATAAAATATAGTGACATATAAGCACTAAAATTTCTTATAAATTCTTTATATGATCTGAAAGTGTATTTTCCCTAAAAGAAATTAATTTTTTTTCTAATAATGTAAGAAAATTAATTTTAAAATTAATTTAAAAATTTATTTAAAAGCAATTAATTTTGAAATTACAATTTAATAATTATATAATGGTGAAATTGTAATATTTTTCTCAAATGTTTATTATTTAATGAATTTTTAAAAATACTAGGTTTTATAGAAAACTAATTTTTTTTAAATAATTTAAAAAGATTAATTTTTTTATAAAAAGATTATAAAATAAAATTACATATTTGTTTTATTATTAATACAATTAATTTATTATGAACAATTTAAAATTCTATTTTTATTTAAAATTTTTTCTTCTTATGAAAATTTCCATTTGGGAAACATCATTTTCCTTACATCTACGTGTTTAATTTTAAATAAAATTCACATAATATTATAATTTAAATTTAAAAATGTAATTAATAATTTTAATAATAATTATTAATATTAGGTATTAATTATAAATTAATTTTTATTTATAATTAATACTAAAAATAAGACAGATATTTACCGTTGTTGAGGTTAAAATAGTTTTACCAAGGGATTAACCAAAAATGGCATGGGTAAAAATGATATAAAAACGTTTCCAACACCTATGTTATGGAAATATATGAACCCTATATATTATTAGGAGAATGAATTATCCATTTTTTATCCTCGTGGAATGTGTGAAATAGGTTTATAACTTTTTTCTTTTAAAACATTTCTAGTTACTCCTCTCCCAACTTATAAATGGGCTCCCCCTCTCCTCTCCTACCCACATATAAATTTTTTTTCATTAAGACAATCCCTACCCAAATATCTTACATATATCTATTAAAACATCCTATATACCTTATTATGATTAAAAAACCATTTCAATAATTATTTGGGAGCAATCCTGAGGAGGTTGTCCAAAGAAGATGTATTATTTTAAACAGAATGTTTTTGTTTAATTTATTATTCCTCATCCATAAAATACTCATAAAATATTATAATATAATATAATGTTATATCCCAAATCTTAATATTTTATTTTTTTAATGTAATAACCTTTACCCATCTCCTTCTCTGTTGAATGTGAAACAAAACTGTCGATCGTCTGTACATCATACTACCGCCTCACGAACCAATGATAATTTTTTCCATCAACATCTCTCAAATAAGGATATAAATATTGTATTAATTTATTTATATTATATTTATGAAAAAATTAAACATATTTATTTATATTATAAAATTTAATTTATTATCTTACAATCTATTAAAAAATGAAAACATCGCCCATGCGTACATGTGGACTACTATCTCCATTAGTGACGTGATACTTTTTTTATTTTATTTATATATGGATGGTAATAAGGATTGGTATAATGATTATATATGATATATAATAAATAATATTTAGTATTCAAATTATATATACTATTTACTTTTATTTAATTCCATCCATTGAGAAAATGGAAACATCATTCACGTGTACATAGTACCCGTCATCTTCATGAATGTTGTAATTCTTTTTATTTTTCTAAATTTCTTGTATTAATATAAGTAAAAATATATTTAATATATATTATATTTTTATCAGGTTTTATATTTTTTATATTATATAAATTAAATCATCATACAAGGACCAAAAAATAGACCCAAAAAATTTATGAAAAACATAGTAGTTATTACCTGAAATATGGTTTTCAACAAATAATTTTCACAAATGGGTGATAAAATGGTATAAGTAAATAAAATATGTTGTGATATATAATATTATTATTCTCTAATATATTTATAATAAGAATATATTTATTATAAAATATGTTTAAAAAATTATGCAAAAAAGTGTGACTTGAGGTAAGGGATATCTAGACTCTCTTTTATTTGTGGGGACATATTTTAAATTTATCAATAATTTTCTTTATGTGGTTTATTTAATAATCACTTGAAATGTTATCTAATTAATAATATTATTTAATTATATTTAATGTTTCATTTTATTTCATTATCTAATGTTCTTATGACTCAAAATTGTCTATGATGGTAGGAGAATATTGTCTCATATTTCTTTACATGGGACACATTCCATATTCACAAATTATATATTCTATTTGGGGTATATAATACCCATGAATTTATTTTTGTACGATTCTTATTAAAATTGAATGTAATTACATATCCTTCCAAAATTAGTTCTTATATGTGAATTACAATTCCAAATTTACCAAAGTTATAAATGTTTTATGTTTCCATCTCATTATATATGAGGATTGATTATAATTAAGTTTATGATGCTAATGTATTGTTTTGTACATCTCAAGAAGAAAATGTATTCACTTATACTCTAGTTTATTTTTGAGTGTAAAATTTATCCTTCCATTTTCCTCTATTTAGAACTAATGATTAAAAAGTAATGTTTTTTAGGAAAAATAATCTACTTCTCCTTTTAGTCAAAAATAATTTTTTATTAAATTTCAATGTTTTCGAAAATTGGTTTTATAGAAGTTTTTAATATTATACAATTTTTATTTAATTATGTTTTTAAATATTTTTGTTTTTTAACATATTTCCATTAATGGTATCTTCTTTTAATTTTTCTACTAAGGTAGTTTTGATTTTGTACGACAAATTTTGAAGTAATATTTGTTTTAACATGAAAGAAAGGAACAAAAAATTTCACCACCAAGAACAATAAATTTATTAAATATCACTATAATATTTTTCAAAGAAGTTTTCTGAAATAATTATATCTATAATATTTTTTAAATTTTTATATTATTGATATGTGATTTCAAGTTGGAAGGGATACTTCCCACCATAATATTTTAGTCAACATTTTATACAATTTATATTCATCAATGAAAAAAACTCTAGAGTTTCAAATTTTTTACTATGGATATTATCCATGGGTAGAATCCATATACATTCTCTATATGGTTTGTGTTTATTATAATGATGTAGATATTTTTATGAAATCTCTTTCATTTCAATAGGTTATTCTATGATGAAGTGATTATGAAACTGATTTCTTTTCCACTTGTTATGGTATGATAACTATTTTATGGTCTTGTGGTATATAAATTTATCGATTATATGATGGGTGAGACCTATATCTCCAATAATTAATTTCATATATATTTATATATTTTGAGAAAATTATGGAAAAATGATGAAGTTATTGATCTTATTTGGGGAATTGGATGTTTCAATTATTATTCTATTGGAAACAGGATGATGTATGTGATCCATTATAGGAAACAAGTAATAGTGATGGGTGAGCTATATGAAATGTGTGATAATAAAAAATCTATTATAATAATGTAAATAGATTGGTATTCATAATCCACTATGATTTGTTGGTCTCCTTAGTCAACCTTGAAATATGAAATTGTTTATATATTTACGACGGGGGAACACTTTTATGACATGGAATTATCATTCATGATTGATTTATGATTATTTATCACTCTTAATTTTTATGTATTGGAAATGATAATGTTATATATCATGACTCATTTTGATGATATTTTGATTATTGGGTATGAACCATTTAAGGGATATTCATGATCTTATACCCTTATAATTATCTTTTTACTTATTATAGTCAATGATTTTTATCTCCCATGATACCTTTATTGGGTGTCTGATCCCATCCATTTATAATATTCCATTCCCATGGTTATGAGGAAAGGTTTAACTAGTGTATGTAATTTTTTTTGTTTTAAATGGGATTATATTTATGGGAGATTTGGAAGATCATTCATGAATTATTTATATATTGAACTTATTATCCATATAAAATAAAAATTTATAGTAAATAAGTAGGAATATGTTAAATTTATTAAATATTCATCTAAAAATTGTATGATTTATATTTGAAAATCATGGTTCACAATTTTTGGTATTGAAGGACATTTTTTGAAAAATGTTTGATTCCAAGATGAGAAAACCATAGTGTTATCCCTAGGGATCTATATAAGGATAATTACACGTATAGAAAAATATCCTAGAATCCTTGTGAAGGATAGAGTGAGTGGTTTCTAGGATATTTAATCCCTAACAAGATACTACAATTTTATTTGTCTCAAACACAAATGTATGTAATGGTAATAATTTTGAAATGGTCCACTGGTCTTAGAATAAATTTGCACCTTGTTCATGAAAATAGTCCATGATGTACACCTAGATTGCCATGATATAGGGATATATTTATAAAATTCATAAACCCATTATCAACTATATTGAAGGATTTTAATCTCTAATAATTATTAATAACCTACATTATTACAAGGATATCATAGATTGAAAATAATGATTCATTTTGTATACATCCAATATGTAATTCATCATGATTATTTGGTCTTACACAATGATTAATGTTATTCCCCCAAGGTTGTTACGTTTTATTAAATGGTTGGAACATAAAGTAATCATGTGAATTATTATTATCATGGAAAATGAATGAATTTAACTCTACATTAATGAAATTCTATGATTAAATTGTTCTATTTTATATCAAGGTAAAAATTTATATTATCGTTCCACCGAAATCTCATTATTTTGATAAGAAAAAATTATCCAATTAAAATAATATTTTAAAATTGATAAATTGGATAAGATGAGACTTCCCTTATACTCAAACTATGGAAGGGAAAAAGGTGGATATTTTCATAAGGGGATTGGTAAATATTTTACATGTGGGAAGGGATTTCTCCATGAAATATAAAATATAAGTTATGGGAAGATGTTAGATAATGATATGATTAAATTTCATGATTTATAGAATACATCTCCCACACAATAGTTTTTGAAATGCAAATTTTACGAGATTTACTCTATCCAGGGCCCAAATTAAATGATTAATGATGATGATCAGAATCAATAGATTCATAATCAAAGATAAAATTGGAAATATCTTGGGTTAATTTTTTATATTAAGGGTTATGATAATTTAATATTGAAAGCAAAAAATATAATACAATATATGAATACAAATATCAAATTTTATTATATATCTACCAATTCTATTATAATAGAATAATTTGATTGGGGTATAAAAATTCCACCACAAAAATTAGATACTGAATTAGCAGTGAAACCGAATATTTTCCTGAAGTTCTCATCTCAAGTATTTGATTATCCACTAGATTATGTTTTTGTGAATGTTATTCTTAATTTTTTTGTAATTTTCTATATATTTTAACTAGATTTAATTTCAAGAAGGGGTTATATTTCTCTATATAAAGACTATACTAGTTTCCATGAAAGGGATTTCATAGTAAATATGCCAAACTAATAAAGGATCATCTATGCGTTCTATGATAAATATAAACAAATAAATAGATATGATATCCATTATATGGGTATTTATTCCTATATAATATGGACGTTTATCTCTTATTGATGGGGAGAAACTTAAAATAGATGACATTCCTATTTTGGGGGAGATTTTAGATTTTTTCTAGAAGAATTTCATATTCTCCCACTAGATCTAGAAGTTGAGTTATTAATAAAAATTACACCAGGAGCTATTACTATTTCAAATATTCATTATATTATTGCCTCAATCATTTTTCATAATTAATTTAGAAACTCTAGGATAATAATAAAAAGAGAATAATTTGGAAAAGTGTGCCACAATGGTGTTTCACTTATCATTTTTATAACGAAATATTGATCAATCTGGCACTACATTGATTATATGGAACATAAAATGATTAAAATCAGAATAAGAATCCTCTAACCCGTATTGATGACTTTTTTGATCAATTCCTTATATCTCAATAATTTTTCAAGATTATCCTTTATTGTTGATGTTATCAATTGAGGGTAATGAAGGATGATATACCAAAGATAAAATTACATACCAGTTACTGAAAATATGTGTATGAATTAATTCCAATTGGTCATACTAATACACCATATAATTTAATTTATTTTATTAATAGTGTCCAGAGATATTTCTTTTATTTTTTAGAAGTATTTATGGATTATATTCTTATTTTTTCCAAGATAATTATTCAAAAATAAGATCACATGAGGATTGTATTAATGCCCCGAACAATGGATAATATATACTAGTTGCTACCTATAACCCAGTAGTTGAGATCTAGATTATTCTGTATTAAATTGTAATAAGATACATGGAATCTCATCAATAAGAATAGAATAGTTTATTAGTCTTTGTAAACTAGATAAATACAATATTACCATATTACATTTTAATGTACAATTTAAAATTTAATTGTTTTCAAGATTATCATTATCCCCACTAGAATATTATATAAAATAATTTTTTGTAAAATTCATGTATTATTGGGAAAAGAAAAAAAAAGGGAATATTAAATGTTTAGTAAGGTTAATATACATCATAAGCTATTATGAATAAATGTGCACAATCAACATAACAATGTAAATAAATAAATACACATACCATTAAAATATTTTTACTAGAATAATAATTATGAAATGTATATAACTTAAAACACATTCCATTTAATCAATAAAATTAATATCATAACATAAAAAGGAATTATTAGTAAATAGATATAAATTTTTGAAAAAAAATTCCATTTAATAAATAAACTGAGAATGATGTACACCTAGAGGTAATTCCATTGAAAAACCATCATTGATAATAATAACAGAATTTTGATTTGAGGCAAGGAATAATATTTTGATTCTATGTTTCCCATTAAAATGATTGCTCTAATATAAATATCTTTCCTAAATATAAATAAAAATAAATGGTAATAATAAAATTTAAATAAATCTCACCAACTAATTCATCATATGAAACTTCCAATGCATCAAGGTGATATCTATAAGTAGGAACCACAATTTTATGGCATTTCCAAATAGTTCCTTATATATTGAATAATTAAATGTTTTCCTAAGTGATGTTACACATCATCTAATATCTTTATTTAGTAATGAATATCGATTTATCAATATTTTCATTGATAAAAAATTAGATTTTATTTTATAAAACAATATGTATAAATGATATATTGTTTGAACAAAAAAATTTCCATGAAAAATAATACGGGTATATAGTGGAAATTTAATTTTCAAATACCTTAATAAAGTGATCATTGAAAGGTAAATTCATTGAATTCAAAAATTAATTGAGTATGTCAAGGTCAAAACTTTGTTTGGTCAAAATAATAATAAACCATCCAAAGGGAGAATAAGGTTGGTATCAAAAAACAATATCCCAAATGGAGTATATTTCACATAAATGTATGTTCTCATTTATAAATATATATACCATAAAAGTTTTTCAAAACTTTTCTTAAGGAAAATTAACTTTTCTTTTTTAAACCCACTTTTAAAATATAAAAAAAAATTCAAATCCTTTTCATTGAAAATAACATTTATAAAATATAAAATTTCTTAAATATTATGTAAAAGTTTTCATTAAAATGAACCTTGTTGTATTTAAAAATATTATTCAGATAAATCTTGGTCACCTAGAAGGGTAATTATGTATATGTTGTACAATTTTAAAATAACCATCCTTTTGCACTATTAAATTGTTAGAAAAATTAGTTTTTCATAAAATGAAAAGAAAATTCCTTAGAATTTTTTTAAAATAAAAAAAATTTATACAAATATATATAATAAATCATTTTGAGTAGCTTTAATTGTTTTTTGAAAACATGTTTATTAAACATGGTTTTTGATGAAAATAGCTTTCTTACTAATGTGTGAAATGAAATCATATTTACAAAAAAAAATTATCTAATTTTATCTTCCAAAGAGTGGAAAAATTGTACTATTACATAATAATATCTAGAATAATATGTGGATAAAAAAATTATAATGGTTAATTGGAAAAATATCTAATAAATTCCTTCAAATGAATTTCATGTTTAAACAATCACTAGTAGAAAGAGGTGTTGAAATAATCCATAACAATGATCATAATGGTGATGTGAAATTTAATAAATTAATCAATAATGTACATCAACTATAAATACACTTAAAAAAATATATAATTATAAAAAAATTTAAAAAATAAGTAGACACATATTCAGTGAATATCAAGGTCAACTAAGATGTTAAATTAACAAATTTAATGAAATTGAGTTATGTAATTTTTTAGCACTTGGCAATTTTCAAGTAAAATAAACTAGGGTAAAATAATTCATATATGAAAATAAAATATCTTTAATTACAAATGAATAATTATATAATATATAGAAGTTGTATTATATACACAATATAAAATTATTTATTTTGATAACATTACAATATGCCTCAATGAAATGAAAATGAAATTAAATCCCTTACCTTGTGTTGGAATCATCACATACATTATTTATCTTCCTGAATAATAAAAATATGTTAATTATTTACTTGATATATTACCAGTCTCCTCTTTAATATTCTTTTTTTTCACTCCTTACCATGTAATGTATGATTACTAAATAATTTAATGTTTACATCGAGTGTTTGGATGATGTTCGACTTATGTGTCAAAAATGACATTAGAAGTTGACAGTTGGTCATAAAGGGATTATTTCAATATCATTATAATAATAATTATGAAATAAATATAAAATAAATCAAGTGTAATTTCTTACCAGTATTGTAATATGTTAATTATAGTCGAACTACATTGTTTTCATAGAGATAGTAGATAGTATGTATGCATGAGTAATGTTTCAATTTTTCAATGGTGTTTCTAGAAATGAGGTAATTAATTTTTTAATCATATAATGATTATAATATCATATATACCGTATTTTTTTATATATACTCAGATATATCATTTCTATTGTGTGGTGCAGAAAAGTGATCCACATCGCTTCATGAATGAGGTAGTCCACACATACACGAGCGACATTATCAAAATATATTGTAATAAAGAAAATGATATATTAGGTTTTCAGAATGATAAATATGTAATTATTATAAAAATTATTTCATTTATTCACATATATTAATTTCCAATATTCATAAAACCTTCTATCAATTTTGTTAGTGAAAAAAGAATCACATCACTTCGTGTGGAAGTTATCCGCCATACACATGAGTGACATTATCATATCCAGTAATGATTTTTTTTAAAGGCATATATTATATAATGACTATAGAAGTATAATTATGTTATGAAAATATTATATAAAATTTGTATCCACAATCATACCCAACTGTGAGATGTTATGATAGAAATACGAATGATATCAATGAGACGATAATTTGCCGCACACATGAACAATGATTTTTATGTCATTTGATGTTAATGGAGATGGTTTGGGTAATAACCTTATTATAATTTTATAATAGTTTATTTAATATACTAATGTTATTATATCTTCTTGTTTTAGTAATCATTTAAATAGTTTGTGAAAGAAATAAAATAAAAATTCTCGTTAATGAACGTTTTCTCATTTTTGTGTACCCTCCTTAGGTATTCACCAAATTCCATCATATGATGTAATTGTATCCAAAATAATGATTATAGGATTATTCGATGGAATTTGTGAAGTTATTTTAATTTTTATTCATGGAAGTAAATTGGTTTGAGAGTGTGAACTGGAGAGGATATGTTGAAGCCTTTTATAAGGGGGTGAGTGGAACACTTGTAATTTCATAAATAGATTTAATTACAACCACATTGTTAATAGACCAAAATGTTCGAAAATTGGAAATTGTAGAACCTAGATGATATAAGGTGTAAAAATGTCCAAAAAATGGATGTTTTTAAAGTATTCCGTTCATTTTGAACCTTTATATTTTTAATTTAACATCTGCTATATCAGTTTTTACATTAATTGACTTTATAAATTATTACAATTTTCACTATTGTTTTGGGTAAAAATAATATGTTGAAATCATTAGAAATTATAAATTATTTTTAGTACAAATATGGATTACATATTTCCAAATTCAACTCAAAAATGTGCAAATTATAATTTTAAAATTAACGTAGACACAATGAAAGAGATAGCTTTTAAATAGAAAATGTTTAAAATTTTACATAGTTTTAATGTCATAATTGAGCAAGAAAATGATTCCAATTACCTAAATTGTATTAATTTATTTATTATTTAAATAATTTTACTTTTAAACAATTTAAAAATATAATTTATTTTTTTAAATAATTAAAATGGAAAGGAATGTTTCAATAAAAATAAATTATTAATCAATATTAATTGAAAAATGATATATGTTTTAAAAAAACAGTTGACACTATGAAAAAATTTATATGATTATTTAAAAGAAGAATTTTAGTTTTTCAAATAAATTTTATAAATTATTTGAAAATTAATTTTAAATTATTTTCACAAAGTTCAACTGAACCATCTTCTACAAAATATAGTTTTCAGAAAAAAGTTCTTTTTTCCTTTAAGTGATTATTGTTTTATTTCTTATCAATAAATAACTACAATTATCATAATATATTTATTACAATTAATAATGAACAAATTAACTACTAGGTTATTATGGTACACTACATTATGGTTCAATTTGGGATACGTGTTCTATAAGCTATCGAAGAGATTAAATTTAAATAAATATATTTATTATGTCACTAAATCATAGTGCTTCTTATCGCATAAAATACGAAATAAATTTTTAATATTTTATAATTTTGGGGTGTTATAATTCCTAATGCTAAAAAATTTTCATCTTCGAAATTTTAACTTGATCCAGGTAGTCTAGTGTTTTAATTTTTTGAAAAAAATCTTCAAAAAATTACATCATAAAAGGTTTTATAAAATATCATATTAATAAGAGAGAAATGGATGGGAAAATATTATATAAAATAATAGATGAATATGTGTCATATTACGTTTTCATTGGTGGGAGGTGAAAATACAGTCATGGAACAAAAGGAAAAATAATTGTAGGGAATGGCAGAGGTCATTTAATAAAAGAAGGTAAATGGTCAATTGAATGTTAAGGGCCAACTCCAATTTGTTTTTTTATTATCATAATATTCCCTTTTAAGGGGTTATATAAAAACTAGTATAACCAATTAACATATAAAACGCATTAGTGAACATTAATTAAATTTAATTCTCTAAAAACTCACTTATCCATTTAAATTTTTAAAATTTAAACACTTAAGAGATACATGAAGTCACGTGAGGTGATGCCTCGATCCTAGCATCACCGTTGTTCTCCTAAATCCATTCTCTTGTCTTATGTCATTACAATATTTTAAAAAGTGGACTCATTAAAAAATTCACATTATGATTAACCTTAAACACATAACCCTTTATGGTATCCATTACACTTATGTAAATGAATAAACATATTCTTCTATTATTCCACACAATCCTTTTATTTTTTTTGATTTTTATAACCAAAATACTATTTGTAATAATACGTACAAAATTTAATTTTCTGAATTTCAACACATAAATGAAGAATCCATTTTTTTTAAAATAGTTCCTCATAGGTATAAGGGTTAATATTTAGATGAGGTAATTGTATCATATAATACATAGTTTCTCTTCATTTAAAAAACAATATATAGTTCCCAAAGATGAGATTTATTTCCATCCATTATAGTATTAATTTTTCCTCGATAATTATTTTCATTATGAACTTCATTTCCATACATTAATAATTTCCCATTTCCATTGAGACTATATTTTAATAAAATACACATTTTTATCCTTTTTAATTAATTGTCATCATGTATTCAAATCCTTCATAATAGTTTGAAAAAGTAATGATTATTATCCCATGGATGTCCCCCAGGAGTGTCAAATAAGGTGCACATTAGGAATTTTTTTAAGCACTATGTGATGATCATGTTATTACCAATTCACACATTTTATAGTTATTACACCTAGGTACACTTGTTCTAAAAATCACATCCACTTTTAGTGTCTATACAAGGATTTATTAAAAGGGAAAAACACATAATCTCTACCCTATCCAAGGAAAAGGATGTTCTTTTATACATATGATAAAATTATATCATAGTACTATGTTATATAATCTATGATTTCATAAATATAATTCCCAAGGTTTCTACTAAAATTTTTCTGATTCCAATTATTATGACCCTAACTCCAATAGCCCGCAGATATTATGTACTTTATTAAATTCACATAATATTTAATGAATCACATATTGAATGACCTAATAGTTTAGTATTCTTCGTAAACTATATAAAAACATGATTTCCATAATAAATTTCAATAAAAACAATTATGAGTAAATTTTTGATCTATAATATCATTATTCAATCTATCATATTCATAAATATCTTCCTTACAAAACTTCACAGATTCTAGGGAAACGAAAAACATTCGGATGAGATCATATACTTAGTAATGTTTATGTTGAATAGAAACTATCATAAATCAATGAAAATAATAAACATGGAAAGGTAAATTACTCAACACACATTCTATATGAATAATTTTACAAGGATAATCAACATTGCCAGGTATATAATTGGAAAAACATTCTATTTAATCAATAACTTGTCTATAATAACTGTATAAGTTTTAATCTATATAGAATTTTAAATAACTAAAAAAATTTTCATTTACTGAATAATATTATAATGAAATATATCAATAAATAATATCATTAATAAAATATCATTCATAACAATAATTTAATTATTAATGAAGGAAATACAATTTTAATTGATGTCATGTTTCTTAAGAACATGATAAATCTATTGTGAAGTTCAACCCTCAATACATTTTTAATCTGATGGTTAGAATTCTATTTTACTAAGTATAGCCAACTAATTTGCCCTGTGAGACTACCAAGGCATTAATGGGTAAACTATTACATGTTTCTACACAAGCCTATCATAAAAAACATTAATCATATATCGAATAATTTATTTAATTAATGAACAATGTTGATTATGATAAAATATTCACTTTGCATAAACACTACATATTTATCAATATGTTCCCAAATAAACTAATAACATCAATGTACAACACTATATGTAGAAATTATATTTTATTTAAAAAATAAAAATATCTACAATAAGTAATATGGAAAATTAATATAAATTTAATTTCTAGTGATCAGAGGAATGAAAAAAGTTTAATGGAATATTATTGACATTAAAAATGAATCAAGGAAGAGAATTTCAATACAATCATCAGTCAAAATAATTATAGACCATCGAGAGTGAGAACAAATATGGTATCAATAAAACACAAACCCAATAGAGTTTATGTAAAATAAAGGGGTTTTTTAATTTATGAATAGAGACACAATAAAATATCAATAAAAAATTTCTTTAGGAAAATATCATTCTCATTTTGAATAGATCTTTTAAATCATATTTTTTTTTCAAATCCCATTTCTTTTATAAATCTTTTTAAAAATTAAAAATTTTCTAGAATTGTTGTTTCGATACTTCCTTAAAAAACTTTATAAAAATGAAAAAGAAGCATAAAAAATTATGCTCATTTCTGTACATAAATACATAAATACTATACAAGTCAAATGATTTTTTTTCAATATAAATGGGTTAGAAAAGATACTTATTCAGAAAATGAAAATAAGATTCCTTTGATAATTTTTTAAAAAATAGAAATTGGGAAAATAATTTTTGAATAAATTTTTTTAGAAGGATAAATAAAATTAAGTAAATATATATAGAAAACATGGTTTTCAGGGAAAACATATATTTGACTGGAGATATAAATGTTGTATGATTTAATTAAGAACATTTGATTAGTAAACATAAGAAATAAAGAGTGAAAATAGTAATATTTCCATAATATATTATTGAAAACCACATAATAAAATAAATAAAATTATTATAATACAGAAAAACAATTTACTTCAACTAAAAATCAAGAATAAATAATCTCGATTAGAATGAGATTTTGAAATAAACCCTTACATCGATCATAACTCTGAAGTGAGAATTAATCAATTAATAGATTATGTGTATCAATATAAAATACCCATAAAACAATTTTAAATAAAAAATTTGATAATAAAAATTTATTATAAAAAAATATTATATTATCAATGATTACAAGTAATTAATATGAAATAATGAAAAGAAATTGAGTTATAAAATTCAACAATAATTGGTAATTTTCATATCAAATACCCTTAGATGTGATAATTAAAATTTTATCTTAAAATGAAATGATTTATTAATGAGCCATGATATAAAATGTAAAATGGGAAATTGAAAAAAAATTAAATCCAATTATGTGTATAAAGATACAATGTACCTAGATGAAATTAAATTGAGATTAAATCCCTTACATTATGATTGAATCATCACGTACGTTATTTATCATCTTAAATAAAATAATTATGTAAATTATTTACTTAAAAAATATTTTCATATTCATTATTCCTTTTTAATTAATTATTTACCATGTTATATATGATTAAATAATCAATTTATGTTTATGTTGGGTGTTTTGATAATATCTGACTTATGTGTCCAAAATGAAATTGGAAGTTGACTACCGGTCCAAAAGGTAATTATTTAAATATATATAAAATCAATAATAAAATATTTATCATATTTAATCATAAATTATAATATTAAAGCACATAATTAAATATTTATATGAAAAATGTGATATGATACAATAATGCAGATAACAGGTCGTATGTATGCATGAGTAACATTTCTATATTTCAACAATCACTATGGGAAGAAGGGATGAAGAATTTTCTTAATTATAGAATTATAAAAATATCATTTTTTTATATTTTTCATTTATTTATAATAATATATATCATTCATGTGGTGTGGTGTTTTAAAGAGGATTACATCACTTTATGAAGGCGGTTGTCCACGCGTACATGAGCGACATTATCATAATTCATTATAAGAAATAAAATAATTTTTTTATACATTAAAAATGATAAATATTTCATTAATAACATAATTATTTAATTAATATTATATATATTAATTAACATTACCCTTATCACCTCCCTTGTATTTTGTTTGTGAAAAACAATCATATCACATCATGAGGAAGTTTTCCGATGTTCACACGGGCGACATTTCAATACCCCCAAATTAATGGAATGTAAAAAAGATATACATGGTATAATAACTATATATGTATAATTATGTTTATTATATCATAATATACTTTATATACATCATTATATCCATCCATGAGGGGAGGAAATTTAAAAAACAAATGATATCGGTAAGGGAGGTGGCAGTCTTCCATACACAGGAATGATGATTTTTTAATCGATTTGATGGAAGTGGAGATGGATGCAGATAATAAAATTATTATAAATTAAAATACTCTTATAGGAAAGACACTTCATTTAATATATATTTTTATTATGATAAGAACTAATGGAGGAAGAGAAAGAAATAAAATAAAATATTCTCATTAAAGAATATTACCAATTATTTGGATATCCCCCTTAGGTTTGTACCTAAAGACAAACCAAGTAATATTTATTAAAAAAATATAACCTCTAGGATTATGGGTGAGAATTTTTTATGTTATTTGGTTAGTTATGTTTTTAAAAAATACGGGTTTAATGGTGTTATGATGGGAGGGGAGTGGGTGGCCTTTTATAAGTGTGGTGAGTGGCAGACCTGTATTATTTTAAAAAGACTTAATTACATCAACATTTATACAATGAAAGAAGAAAAAAATGGTCCATTATATATCCGAGGGGTGACTATGTGGAAATAGTTTCTTATAATGGGTGTGGGAAATGTTTTTTCATTTTTGATCCTTATCTATTTTGTTTAACCACCAGTAAATCCATTATTTTCTTACTCGCAGTAATTATTTTTTTCGTCATTCACTTTTTATTTTACTAAAAAATATATTAATTTTTTTTATAAAATTTAAATTATTATAAATAAAAATATTTAATCCATATTTCCAAATTAAATTCATATAATTTAAAAATTTATGTTTAATATTAATCCTAGTGAAATAAGAATAAAGTTATTTTTAAAGAGAAAATTTTAAAATGTTTACCATGTTTTCATAAAAAAAAATTCTATTGGAAAATCATTAAAATGATGTAAATTTGGTTAATTGATATATAATTTTACTATTTTAAAATTTAATTTAATTTTAAGTAAAATTAATCATTAATGATAATTTAAATTAAATGGATGTTTTCAATTAAGATTCAATATTTTAACTATTCATTAAATAATAAAACAGTTTTAAAAAACCCCAAAACATCCACATAAGAAAACATGGATTTCTTTATTTCAAAAATGGGTTGTATGTTTTGAAATAAAATTTTAAAATTGGTAAAAGTTAATTTTAAATTATATCTGGAATGTGTCAATAAAATGTCATAGAAAAAATACAATATTTTAAAAGATATTTTTTTTAAATGATTATTATTTTAATAATAATAAATATATAATTATAATTTTCATAATTTAGTTTTTACTATTCATACCCTCAAAATTAATATATATTTTATAATGTTATTCTATGTCACTTTTCATTTAGACTCGGGGTTTCATGTTCTCCAAGAAATAGAAAAGATTAAATTTCAAGAAATATATTTCATAGTTTATTTAATATCTATATTGAGTGTCTATAACTATATTGATTAAATAATTCTACCATTTTAATTTTAGGTTTTTAATATATTGAAAAATTAATCAAATGTGAATTTTGGCTACAAAATGATTCGTTTTTTCTTTATAAAATCTCTACTAAGGGTATATCAATCAACCCATCAAACATAAAGGCTATAGAATGTTGTCCAATCCCATCAATAGTGATTGAAATCTGAATTTTTATTATATTATTTGGATATTATCAATTATTTCTGTCAATATTCTCATCACTATCAAATACACTCACCATGTTAAATTGAAAGGGACCAAATATTAATTATAAAGATGAATGTGAAGAATATTTCGTGGAACTAGAGAGAAGGTTAGTCAGTGCACCTAAGCATATATTTACCTATAGTGGATAAGGGATTATAATCCATGATTATTCATATAATAATGTATTGTGATGTATAATCATAAAAAATAACATGCATATAGCTTATGAATCATGATAACTAAATGTTTTTGAGAAAAATTACCCGACTCATGATTTGGAGTTTGTTGTTGTAATTTTTCAATTAGTGATATAAAGAAATTATCAATATAGAGAAATATATTATATATATAATTACCAAAAAAATTAAGGTATATATTCACATATAATGAGTTTAATTTTCACCTAAAAATATTGTTGGATCTAATTAAAATTTACGATTTCACTCTATATTACCTCTCTCAGAATGTATGAAAGGTGGCATATGGTTTTAGTTAAAAGGATCTTGCGATCTAATCTATTTTGGGGATAAAAAAAGACCCAATATTTATGGATTTCCAAAGGACTAATCATGAAATATTGAAGGTATGTGAGAAATATAACCATTCAAAAATGATTTTTCAATCATCTAACCATGTGAAGATAAAAGAGGCTTCAAAGGAAGATGTAAACCTAATGCATAAGGTGGGAAAAGTACCTGTGATTATCCTTGATTATGATAGAATGATAAGGTTCATAACCCATCTATGTGTTCCATAAATTCCGGATTTTAATAATGATCTATTATAGGAATCTCATAGTTTGTAATTCTCATTCTATCCTTGATGTATAAAGCAGTATATTAATAAAAAAGTGTATTTCTGGTCTGTTTTCATGAATAGAGATATTGCAGAGACTGTATGTTAGTACTATTAATTTCAGAAATAAATTTTTTCAAGAGAAATGTATAAGGGTATATCAAACAAATTAGAAGTAACAAAATGGAAATGGGAAAAAATCACCATTGATATTTTTATTTGACTCCCCAAACCATTAATGGGAATAAAGAAATATGACTTGTAGTTAATCAAGTTACAAATTTAGATCATTTAATTGAAATAAAAGAATATTAATCTCTAGAAAATATTGAGATGATATACATTTAAAAATTCACAAGGTTTCATGGAGTACCACATTCCCTTATATATGATTATGAGATGAGGTTTACCTTGAATTTCAGGTGATGTCTAGAGAAAACACTCAATATGGAATTGAGTTTCAACATTATTTATCTTACATAAAAATATTTTCATATAAATAGAAAATTATCACCCTAAATGATATTATGAGATCTTTTTTATGGATTTCAATTGATCTTGGGATCAGTATCATCCTCTTTTAGAGTTTTCTTACACCATTAACTTTCAATCAAAAATTTAAACAACTCCCATTTCTTACCTCTATAGATAAAAGTGAAGAACTCAAATGTTTTCGGAAGAAGATAAAGAGAGAGAGATATTGGGTAAAATAGGGATAATGAAATGGAAAATATGTTTATATGAATTCATAAAAACATAAATGAATCATAATGTTGAAAAAAAAGTTATACTGACATTCATCAGTGTGTTCTAGTGTTTGATGTTGGTGAGATGATTTTTCTATAAATTTCACCATGCAATAATTTTATCAGATTATAAAATAAAGACAAGTTGATATGTAGGTATATTTTCACATTTTATATTTCTTTATTTATTTGGGATAGTGTCGTATCTCTTGAAACATCCAATGAACCTCTATCAGGTCTATGGTGGGTTTCTTATATCACTTCTATGAAAGTACACACCTTCTCATTCACATTTACCAAACTCATAATTCATAAAACATGATAAAATTATTTCCTCTAGGGAATAACCTATGGATATTTACAGTTATAGATAGAATTTTTTAAAAGAAAATATCAATCACCTTGTATAGGTTTTTTAGAGAAACCACCAACAAGAAGATGTTTCACGAGAACTGAGTATATAATTAGGAATAAGTATCTTCATTTGTTTTTATGAGTTCAATGGAATTTGAAGGAAGGAATTGATTTTAAGTGGTATATAATGTATCATCCCAACATTTTATGATATATATATATTTTTCAAAAAAAAAAATAATTTCATTGATAGCTTGTCTTGCCAAAAACACTGATTTTAGGAAAACTGTAATATACTATTAATATTATATGTTTAACCTGAAAATTATAACCATAAAATCAATATTTTCTTGAATGAAAAAGAATTAAATTTTTTTATATTTTTTTTTATAAATGTTTTTTATAAATAAAAAATATTGATAAATAATAACATAATTTTTGTAGTCTTTATATGGTTCAAAAATAAATTTTACTCAAAAAATGAATTTTTAAATTATTTTGAACAAGTAATACAATTAATGTTTCAATTTAAGTATTTTTATTGAATTAATGAACATTATTTCTAGAATAACCATTAAAATAATCTTATGGTGAAATTTTGGATTTTTTTTGAAATGATTTATTTTTTAATGAATAATGAAATATATTAGTTTTTATTGAAAACTGCATCTTTGATTAAATAGATAAAAAAGTAATATTATATATTAAATTGGTTTATAGGTAAATTTAGTTCAATAATATTATAATAAATACATTTCATTTCATTAAAATCAATTTAATATTTATTTTGGATATTAAATTTTATTTCTTCTTATGATAATAGTCTCATTAAATAAATGATTTTTCGTCACATCCGTGGGTTTAATTTTAACATAAATTATTCATCATAAATGAATTTAATTTGGAAAGATATATTAAATATTTTTAATCATAATAATAAATATTATATAATAAGTTAAAATTAATTTTATTTCATAATGAATTTTAAAAAAACTAAAACTTAATTTCCATTGTTAATGTTAAGACAAGTTTTCAAGGTGGTTAAATAAAAAGAATAAGAGTCTCAATGATCATAAAACAAGTCAAAATACTATTATTTTGAATTATATATACCATATATATTCTAATTTTTTATATGGTGTCTTTTTTTATCATTTTCTAATGTGTAAAATTTGGTTATAACTTTTTCATTTCAAAAAAATCCATGTGTGTCCTCTTCACACATTTAAATGGGATCCCTCTTTAATATGATATTCACACTCCCAAATCCATTTACATTGTTAAATACCTTCACTAATATGTTCATTTATTTTCTTCATCACTTCATAGCATAATTTTTTTATTAGTAAATCCTCTTATTAAAAATTTTTGTGTTAAGCAAATATGGTTTTCTGAAGAAGGGGGGTCATTCTTAAATGAGTGGTTTAGTTTTATTTATTCTTCAACATCATTAAAATATTACTGAAATATGAAAATATTATTACAAAAATAATGAAAATATTATAAGATATTATTCTATTAATTTAATAACCTATATCCATCACTAATTCTATTAAATATGAAATTTATCAATTAGTCATGTGTACAATGGACAACTACTTTTCAAACCGATGTTGTTTTTTTCCATCACAACCACCCATGGATGGATAAAATGATTTATTTAATATATATATATATAATTAATATGTAGTGATTAGTAACACTTATATAGTTATAAAAAAATATCAACCATATTAAATTTCAATATGATGAAAAACAATAACGTTGCTCACCCTATGTGTGGACTACCACCTCCATGATGTGATGTGATACATTTTTAACTTTATTTTTAAATTAGGGATAATAAGGATTTATTTAATGAATATATATGATAACTAATACATAAGTATTATTCTATAAATAAGGTATATTATTTGCCAATCTTTCGATCCATCCGTCGAGAAAATGGTAACAATACTCAATTGTACATATAACATACCATCTCCAAGAACAATGTAATTCATTTTTATTCTATATATTTAATGGTTTATATAAATAAATAAATAATTAATAAATATTATATTTATATCCTAGTTATGACACAATAGATATATTAATAATAATCAATGTACAGGGAGCAAAACTAAATAACAAAAATATAAATGAAAAAAATCAGTTATCACCCCAAAGAGTTAGTTTAATAAATATTTTTAAATAAAAGGTTATAAAATGATATAATTATATTATATTTGGAATTATATATATGATTATATTTTTATAATAAATTTATAAAAAAAATTATATTTATTATATAGGAGATTCAAACTTTTACAAGTAAAGTAAATACATATGGTAAGTGATATCTTGTCTCTCTTTTATTATTGGGATAAATATGCCATATTAACTACTCGTTTATTTCTTGTGTAATATATTCCAAAACATTTATATATTTAATAATTAATATAATTAATAAATTATATTTATATATTCATTTATGTTATTTTTTAATGGGGACAATGATTAAAAAGTTTCCAATGTGGTGAGGGATTTTTATATCACTTTTATTTCTGTGGGACACATGCCATATTCACCACTGGTTTCCATTATGTGGTTTATATACTACTCATGAATTTATATTTTTATGTTTCTTATTAATTTTATAAGGAATTATATATCCATATAACATTCCTTCTTTCATGAAAATGTTTATTTTATTGTACCGAAGTTGTTAAATTTTTAATTTAAAAACTTATTGTTTTTTGGGATTATTTATTATTAATTTTTTATTACAAAAATTTATAGTCTACCCCTCATTAATCACATGTATTTTATTCTCGAGTTTCTATTTATAGATAATACATTTTTAATATACATTTTCCTCTCTTTAATAACAAAACAGACCAAATGAATTTTTTTATGGATAATATTTTATTTTTTTCATCTGTCAAAAATCATATTTTATTCAATGTATATGTTTTATAATAATAATTTAAATAATAATTTTTATATTATATAGTTAAATTTTAATGGAAATTTTACCCATGTTTTATTTTTCCAAGAATGGTTTAAAATGAAAATTACTATCATTTTACAAATGAGGTAGTTTTAATATTTTACCAAAACTGTAAAAGTAATGATTTTTTGGATGTGTACTTTGTGAAAAAATTATACACTGTCATAAATGCTAGGTTTACAGAATCTTTCATAAAAAAGTTTCATGGGTTTTAATAATTTTTTTTACATAATATTAGTAATTTTTTTTGATTTTATAGAAGTGATATCAAAATGGAAGTTGAATTTTCCTCAAGAATGTTTTAATGGTAATTTTATGGAATTTATATTCATCAACAACATCAATATTTTTAGTTTCTTATGATTTATTAGGGATATTATAAAATGGAACAATATATATTAATTTTATGGATGGTTTTATATTATTAATATTATAATGAAAGGATCATATATCCTTTTTCTTTCCCATGAGGTATATTATAACGAAATGTTTAGTAAAGTCATTTCATTCCACTGGTTATGGTATGAGGAATGTTTTATGTTCATTTTTGAAAAAAATGTTCGGATAATGTGATGGGAAAGACATATATATTTATTAAATACATTGGGTAATTATTTAAATATCATTATATAATTTTGGGAAACAAGATTATGTCTTTGATCCTCTAGGGGAAATAGGCTATTATGTTTGATCTATTGTGGGAAACGGGTTGATGTGCTTCATCCACTATAAGAAATAGTCTACTGTGCTAAGTGAACTATTATAAATAAGGGATGATACATGAAATGTTATGTTATGGGAAATAGGTAAGGATTACCAATCGACTATTTTTTTCTACTATCATTAGTTAACCTTGAAAAATGAAATGATGTCTATGTATAAGATTGTGCTAGAAATATATGTCAGGATATTATAGTTGTCGATTTATTTATAATGCTTTCATACTTTTATGATTCAGGTATATGAAGTGACAATATTTTATTCCATGAATCATTCCTATTATATTTGATATATTGGTTATGGACTTTGAAAGTTATATTGATTATATCATACATTTATTATTAAATAATGATTTATTATGATCATAAAATGATATCCCACATGATTACACATACTATGAATTCTGGATCAGCCTTTAATATATTTCCATACCCCAAGCTATTAATATAGGTTTATATATTTTATTTATATTATGTTTATAAAGTGGAATGTTTTTATGAGATATTTTTAAGATATTTCATGAAATACGAACACTTTGTATCCATCCTCCAAAGAAACTAATCCTTTATGGTCCCCAAGTGTATATTTGTTAATGTTATTGATCTTTCATCTAAAAAGATATAATTTTTATGTATGAAAATCTTAATTTTTATAATAATTCTCCTATGATATTAATTATTCATTATTCATGTTAACCTATTTTTATTTTAGTAATGGATGAAGCCCAAAGGAAACAAGTTAACAATGGATGCTTTGGAAAATGAATATATTTTCTTATAGAGTATTCTAACTAGAAAATATATGGAATTAAAAAACATTTTATTATCAAAATAACTACAATGAATAATGACTAAAAATGTTAAAATACTTTCAATTCTATAAAAATTAGATAAGTGGAATATGAGGTCTCATGGATGTTCAGTTAATGATGATGATGAAGGATAAAAGTACCAATCTCCATTATGGAAAAATTGTTGAATGTGTCAGCTTGGGGAATATATCATAAATAATTGGAATTTTTTTCTAAAGGAGGAACTGATAAACAGCCTTCCATGAAGAAAGGAATAATGTAGATAAAATGATGGAAAAAAATAATGATCTTACAATAGATCCAGTAGTTATTCTATGTTTAAGATATTAAAAATTTTGGTACTATGAAAGACTATGCATTAATCCAAGAGATTAATATGGAAATTGATACCAATAACCTCCTTGACTATGGGAATATTAAAAATTCTCTTCAGTGATTGTTTAAGTTAATTGTTATAATTAAAAGGATCTAATTACACTTATTAATCTACCTATATTTGATAATATATTATGTCATGTAATATTTCACCAACTATTATTCGTTGAAATAAAAAACCAAGTGTTATAATTATTGTATCCATAATATAAGATTCTTATTTGAGGTTTTTTGTATAATTATTCACATAAATATAATTATCCTTATTTTTTTAAAATTTAATGTGAATTTTTAAAAGGAATTATTCACTCCACTAAGGTAAAAAATTTGGAATAAATAAATCACATTTCATAAAGACATAAGATTGTCTATTAGTGAAAGGATTATAATAAAGACCACTTAGAACAAAATTACGTAATATGAATATTCATACATGATAATGATAATTTTTTTGATACTATGAGATTTAGGGATATATTCCTCTATAAATAAATTTTATTTATTTGATAACTTTAATTATATATAACATTGAGTTTAAAAATATTAGAACATTCTATTAGAATGTTATTATTTAATTTGATAGTTATCATCAAACCATTTTAGTGAAGAGTTTTAAGAGTAATAACTAAATATAAATATTTTATGGTTTTAATATGAATAAATTAAATCTTTTGTTTTCATCTGATTACAGATGAAAATAAAAATCATTCGATATTTTAAAAGAATATTTTCTCAAAAACAAGTTTTATGTCTGAAAGGTATTTTTATGTTAATAAATTAATTTAATCATCTGTTTTTAGAAAAATACTTTCCTCATGACCATCGAGCAGATGTGGAAAGGCAATTTCTGAGTCTGAGGAAAAAGGAGGATGAGAATGTTACAAAGTATGAGGCTAACTTTACATGGTTAGCATGGTATGCTGGAGATTATATTCGTAACCTAAGAATTAATATTGATCATTTCTTTGTTGGGTTAAAACCATTTCTCCGTCGAGCATTAGTTTCACAATCCTTCTCGTCGTACGAAGACATTGTCTCATGTGCTATCAAGACCGAAAAGGCATTCTCTAAGTCGTATGACTTTAAAACAAAGCAAGAGAAGAAGAGACCTATTGATCAATCTAGGAATGGAAATAAGGGGAAGAAGGGAAAGGTTGAATATCCATCCTGTGGTAAATGTGGTTAGAAACACCACAGAACTTGCTTGATGGGAACAGGAGTCTGTTACAAGTGTGGTGAAAAAGGCCACCAAGCTCATGATTGCAAGGGGAAGAAGGAAGTTACCAATGTTCAGTGCTACATTTGCAGGGAGATGGGGCATTATGGAAATGAATGTCCTAAGCGTCAGGAGAACGTACCTTTGAAAAGGCAAAGGGATCAAGGCCAAGCTT
This sequence comes from Viscum album, assembly GCA_963277665.1. Lineage (NCBI taxonomy): Eukaryota > Viridiplantae > Streptophyta > Magnoliopsida > Santalales > Viscaceae > Viscum > Viscum album. The sequence goes on from OY728152.1 coordinate 28,885,863, forward strand.
ATGCTATCACTACTGCGGAGGTAGAAGCTCCGAAAGACGTGGTGGAAGGTAATTTAATGGTTTCCTCAAGTTTAGAAAATGTATTATTTGATTGTAGATCAACGCATTGTTTCATATCTTCCCAATTTGATAAGAAAATTAGATATTTCCAATTTAATTTAACAAGGGAGTTGTCAGTTAAAAATCCTAAGGGAAGTATCATTGCAAAAAAGTTTTGTGAATCAGTCCCCATTAGAGCACATAAATGTTCTTTATCTGCTGATCTCATCATCATACCTATTATTGAGTTTGATATAATCCCTGGTATGGATTGGATTTTGTACTATGATGCGAAGATTTATTGTAAGAAGAAAGAGGTTATGATTCTTGATGATGATGATAAGGAACACCTTATCTTTAGAGTAGAATCGTCACCACCTAATTCTTATCTAGATCCACCCCCAGTAGCTCAACTAAATTCAATTATTGGGGAGGAAGAGAATGAAATAACTGTGGGTGAGGAATGGAATGTTCAAATAGAGGATGTACCTGTTGTGGAAGAATTTGTAGATGTATTTCCGGAAGAATTACCTGGACATCCTCCAAAATGAGAAGTTGAGTTTTCCATTGATTTAATTCCTAGATCAAGGCCTATATCAAAGACCTCTTATAGAATGGCCACTGTAGAATTAGTTGAACTAAAGAAACAACTAGAGGAATTGATTAATAAGGGATATATTCACCCTAGTGTTTCTTCATGGGGAGCCCCTGTTTTTTTGTTAAAAAGAAAGACGGATCTATGACGTTATGTATCGACTATAGGGAGATCAATGCTATAACAATAAAGAACAAGTATCCCCTACCATGCATTGGTGATTTATTTGATCAACTGCATGGAGCTCAATACTTTTCAAATATTGACCTTCGATCTGGATACCATCAGTTGTGTGTGAAGAAGGATGACATTCCAAAGACATCATTTCGAACCAGGTACGAGCATTACATGTTTTCTGTAATGCCTTTTGGATTGACTAATTCACCCTCTGTATTCATGGATCTGATGAATAGATTTTTCAAGGAGTATCTAGATGAATTTGTGGTGGTATTTATTGATGATATCTTGGTATACTCCAAAAGCTATGAAGATCATGAAAATCCCTTGCGCATTATCTTGAAGACTCTAAGAAGACATTAATTATATGGGAAGTTTAGCAAGTGTGAATTCTGGCTTCAGGAGATTTCTTTTCTTGGCCATATTGTCTCTAAAGATGGAATCTCTATTGATCCTTCTAATACCAAGTCAATCCAAGAATGGCCAGTACCGACGAGTATAACTGAGGTACGTAGATTTATTGGTTTAGCAGGTTATTATCGATATTTCGTCCAGAATGTTTCCCAATTGTCTAACCCATTAACGAAGCTCACACGTAAAGGGCTTAAATTTGTTTGGATAAAAGAGTGTGAAGAATTATTCAAAGAACTGAAGAGAATATTAGTCAATGCTCCTATATTGACTCTACCATCAGGGAATGATGGGTTTGTTATTTATAGTGATGAATCGAAGAAAGGACATGGTTGTGTCCTTATGCAGAATGATAGGGTTATTGCCTATGCATCACGACAATTGAAAATTCATGAACAAAACTATCCTACTCATGATCTTGAGTTAGCGGCTGTGATCTTTTCTTTGAAGATATGGAGGCACTACCTCTATGGTGAAAATGTGATATTTATAATGATCACAAGAGTTTGAAGTATATTTTCTCACAAAAAGAACTCAAAATGAGGCAAAGGAGATAACTTGAATTACTCAAGGATTATTATTGTACGATACACTACCACCCGAGGAAGGAAAACATGGTGGCAGATGATTTGAGTAGAAAAGATCATGGAGTTTTGAACGTGATGAGAATTGAAAGGGATCCAATTTTAATAGATCTAGTGAAGATGGACTTGGGAATAACCAGGGAAGGTGAAACATCAATGCTTTTTCAAATGGTTTCCAAACCATCATTACTAGAAAGGATTAAGAGTTCTCAGACTAATGATGGAGAATTTCAAAAGAAGATTAAAGCTGTGAATGATGGGAGATTGAGAGATTTTGTGTACGAAAATGGAATTTTGAAATTCGAGAAGAGGCTTTGTGTTCCCGATATACCTGATATTAAAGGGGAATTATTGGATGATTCTCATAGTTCCAATTTCTATATACACCCTGGGAGCACCAAAATGTATAGAGATTTGAAGGAACATTTTTGGTGGGACAACATGAAGAGGGAGATTGCTGATTTTGTGTCAAGATGAATGGTTTTTCAACAAGTGAAAGCTGGAAGGAAATAGCCTGGAGGAGTCATGCAACCTCTTCCCATACTTGAGTGGAAATGAGACAATATTACGATGGAATTTTTCATGAGGCTACCAAAGACTCCTAGAAAGAACGATGCAATATGGGTTATTGCTGGTCGTCTTACCAAGTCACCACATTTTGTTTCTATAAGAGACGATCTACCACTGGAACGTCTAACAAGACTATATATTAATGAATTTGTGAGACTTCATTTAGTAACCCTATCGATTGTTTCAGATCGTGATCCCCATATTACTTCAAGATTCTGGAAGAGTCTTCAGAAATCCCTAGATACTGAACTTCATTTGAGCACTGCCTACCACCCTTAGGCAGACATACAATCATAATGGACTATTCAAACCTTAGAAGACATGTTGAGATCCTGCTCACTTGACATTCAGGGTATGTGGGATCAGTATTTACCTCTAGTAGAATTTTCCTATAACAATAGCTTCCATTCGAGTATTCAGATGGCACCATATGAAGCATTATATGGAAAGAGATTTCGTACACCAACCTATTATGATGACATTGGTGAAAGAAAACTTGTAGGTCTAGAACTGGTGGAGGAAACGATGGAAAAGGTGAATGTAATCCAAAATCACATCAAAGCATCTCAAAGTAGGCATAAGAGCTATGTCGATAATCGAAGGAAGGATTTGGAATTTCAAGACGATGATTATGTTTTCCTGAAGGTATCTCCATGGAAGGGAGTCATACGTTTTGGTAAGAAAGGTAAATTCAGTCCCAGGTACATCGGACCTTTCGAAATTCTAGAACAAATTGGGGATGTAGCTTACCGATTTCCAATACCGCCAAGTCTCTCCAAAGTTCACGATGTGTTCCACGTATCTCTGTTGAGGAAATACATGCCTGACCCAATGCATGTACTCACCTATGAGGAGTTATAACTGGAACCCGATCTGTCTTATTGTGAAGAGCCCGTCAGGATTCTTGATATGAGAGAACAAGTACTGAGAAACCGGACGACGCGTCTGGTAAAAGTTTAGTGGAGAAACCATAAGATGGAAAAGGAAACATGGGAACCCGAGGAACTTATGATGAAGAACCACCCAAGTCTTTTCTTGTGATAAGTATTCTAGAAATTTCGATGATGAAATTATTTGAAGGAGGGGAGAATGTAACACCCCAATCTTCTACAGTACGCTTCTCTTTGAATAATGTGATAGCGTGTGTTGTACGCAACACCGAGTTCTAACACACCATAACCAATCAAACTAGCCGTTATTAATAGTAATACCTACTTTTTGAAATTGTATAAGTTTTATATTTTAAAATGGACTTCATTTTTTGATTCGGAATGTCGAATTTATCCTAAGGTGAAATTTTGGTACTTTTCAGATAACTTTAATATTTTGATGAATAGTGAAAATTACTAAATTTTAATTAAAAACAACTTTTTTAATCAAAATAATTAATTTTGATAAATTATTAATTTGAGAGGTTTTAAAGTATATTTAGAATATATTTTTACCATTTAATACAATGCTGGTCATTGGACATAATTTTACAATTAAACCGGTCATAAACAATGGTCAATCTTTTGATAGTTATTATCTCTTAAAAACACGCTTTTTATTTTAACAACGAGAATTAATTTTAAATTAATTTCTGCCACTTCTGTGTTTTGAATTTGGAAAAATTGATTCTATATTTGGAATCAGGATGTTCAAATTGTGTAAATAGGTAACTTTTATTTTTTGACATTTTGAATAATTACTTCGGTAAATATTTTATTTACCATGGTTAAGCGTAAATATGGTAAATAAGGGTTAAAAAATAATATTATAATAATACTAAATTCCCTTAAAACGTGTCCTAGTCTTATTGGTTGATACCTGTTAGACCATAGGTATCTTTGGGTCGATTTGTGGACCCCATGGAGCCACTTGTAGGTGATAGGGACACTTTATTTTAATTAAGTTAAAATGAATACAAAAATGACACAAGCATATATCTTTTAGAAAAACAATTTTTACATAAGGTTATATATGTTGGATTTTCGACAATAAATATTAATTAGAAATATAAAACGATTTCCTACATAATGATATTTTATTAATAATTTTTAGACATTAAATAATTTAATTTATTTATGACACAATGATGATGCGGTAATTACCATAATAGTGAAAAATTAAAATAATTTATATTATAAATACCCAAATAAATATAATTTGATACTTTTAATGAATTAAAATAATTTTCTAGGATAATATGACATATTATGATTTATTTAATTAACTTTGTTTGAAGTAATAATTCTTTTATAAGTTTCAAAAAAATCATCTATTGAATGGTGTCAAAATTGATATAAAAAACGTTTTTAAAACAAATATTATATTATTAATGGATATTAAATTCTTAAAAATCTATGGTTCGGCCAAGAGACTTATATCCTGACAGGTGTATCATTAATGGACCACTTGGGGGTCTCTTGGATGTATATGGTATGTTTATTAACCATATAATATAAAAATACAAAGAGACATTGTAAAAGTGAAAGTAATTAACTTAGAGGTAATACTTAAAGATAATGTTAATATAAGTACCAAAACCTGTCTAAATTCTATTTTTTGAGTGTTTTTCTGCCCATCCCCACCTTAAAATTTATATAATACAATTTGGAGCCATTAGAGACCGAATATGAATTTATTATAAATTAATATTTCTAGCTTTTCCAAAGGTGCCCCTCACCCCTCTTATAAAAGGGCGCTCATCCTTTTCATTTATTCACACCTTCAAAGCCTTTTGGTTCATCCAAACTCTTCCCAAATACTCTCCCAACTTCCCTCAATACATCCTATAGGCATTAGATTGATCAGAAAGACAGCCTAAGGAGCCCTTTTGATCAAATCAAAAGGAAGAACCCGAAGAAGAGGTAGTGATTTCACCACCCTTTTCCAAGTTCCTTTCTTCTTCCACTTCTTCTTCCTTGGTTTTTACCATTATAAAATAATAACACCAGTATCATATATATATTGTGATGTTATTATAAATATGGTACAACCATATTCAGTATTCTATCCACCCTTTGAATAACATGTCACCATACGTGCGTACGTACGGCTTACCGTCTCCACGTCGTGGTGTAATTGTTATTTAATATATTATTATTTGGATGGGTAAAATAATGATGTGTAACTCATGTAAATAATAAATATAACATTTTAATGATTATGTATATATGATATACCATTCATTTATATATTATTTTAATATCAAAAAAATGACATTGTCGCTCGTGCGTACGTACGGACTACCGTCTCCACGAACGCGATGAGATTCATTCTACATCGTATCCATTCAAGTACAATTATCATTTGATGATTTAAAAATTATGTTTAAGGACTTGATATCATTCTGTATATGAATTATATACAAACTATCCATGAAAACATGGCTTATGTAACGAAACATATAAAAGAAAACGAGTAAATTAACACCCGAAACGACGATAATACTAAGATATTATTAACAAAGCAATGTTAAAAGATCATATATGATATCATATGAATGTATATGATTCTTGTATAATTTAATAACAATTATTTCACTATTATACAGGATGTTAACCTACCCCAACCAAGGAAATGTACAAGGTAAGGGTTATTTCACAATCTCTTCATTATCCGATGTTGTTTATACATAATAATCTACTGGGATCTCTTTATCATCCACATCCATGTTTCTTAAAAATGATTTCAAAACAATTTTACTATTTAAAAGAATATGGGTTAATGTCATTTATACCCTTGTTTGACTTTTTATAAGAGTTTTATAAAGGAATCATTCCGTCGTTTTCCAATCAAGGTGCTTTTCACCTTTTCGACAGAATTAAGGTAAGAATGTGTTTTTAACTTATACGCCGGGTGCGGTTATTTTCGGCCATTATAAAATTGTCAAAGCTTCCCTTACAAGATTATAAGAATATTTTCAAAGAAAATGTTTTATTTTTTAAATATATGACTCTTAAATGATTTCAAAAATAGAAAGAGATATTTCTCTAAAAAGAGTTTTGATTTCATCTATGTCAACATCCTTTGATGGATTTTACGCTTATTTGAAGTTGATTTATTATGATACAAAACATCTATATTTTATTGAAGGTTTTGTGATACGTTTGACTATGGATGTGCTATTTTTATACCATTCATAGTTTATGGTGAAAGTATTGACATTTCGTATGCTAGTTTTAATACGAATGTTTATGTTATTTTTAAACCTTTTCATATGGGAATGCATTGGACTTAATATGTGACGGGTGGAGCCCGCTATAGCTCCTCGATGCATCGATAGGTCTCATGAGACCAACTAGTGTCTTGGCACAAGGCCTTGGCAAAATATAATTGTAGTCTTGGCACGAGGCCTTGGCTATGTGGTTATGATATTCTGGCATTATGTATTCCATCATTATGAAAGTGGGTATTGATATTGCATGTGATTATTCAATTAGTAGAATATCAATGTGAATAAGTAAATGGAATTATTTCATTTTACTTTTTCCATACTATGTTGAAGTTCATGTTTATATGGCTTTTGTTTTAGTTATACATTGCCTTAAATGTTTATTCTTATTTATGAAAGTTTCCACTATATTGCTATCCTTACTGGGCATTTGAGGTCACCCCTTTTCTATGTTTTATTTTTCCCAGGAAGTGAAGAAGTAAATTATGAATGACCTACAGGGATATTATGTGGGGATATGAGTGTGGAATATGGAGACAATATGGTGTTGTTGTAGTTTTTCACTTTATGATGTATTGTAAGACATATGAATATATCTAGTGTTTCCAAGGCTACTAAACCAAACAGTCTTTCGAGATTTGATCTTTCTTCTGATCATTCCAATGTTAGGTAATAATGCACTGACTCTAGGAAACTGGGGTAGGGGCATTACATTATCTATGGATCCAGCAAAAACATATGTTATTGAAAGTTGGCTGAGACCAGATACTGTAACATATATTTAATGTTTTCTTGGTTTGGTTTCATATTATCAATGTTTTTTGAAAGATTTTCTATATAATCTAATCCACTAACCATGTAAACTCATAAAAGAGTATTAATCGTGTGGAAACAGGAATGTGAAGATAATTTCAAAGAGATCAAAATAAGGTTAACCAGTGCACCTCTACTCACACATCCTTATAGTGGAGAATGTTTTGTGATCTATAGTGATGCATCCTAAAAGTGATTATGTTGTGACCACATGAAAAATTATATGGTTATTTCTTTTGCCTCTCGACAATTTAAAATCAATGAGAAAAAATTATCTATCTCATGATTTATAGTTAATTGTATTAATCATTGCACTAATGTTATGGAGGCATTATCTATATGCTGATAGGTGTGATATATATATATTGATCATAAATGTCTAATGTCTATTTTCACACAAGATAGGCTGAAAATTCATTAAATAAGATTGTTGTACTTGATTAAATAATACAACTTTTCAATACCTTACCACCCTAGGAAAGCGAATAAGGTGGTAGATGCTTTGTGTCAAAAAGATCATGCCAGCCTATCCATGATGAGGATCACAAAAGATCCAATATTTATTGATTTTCCAAGGATGGATCTTGATATTTTAATAGAATGGGATAGATATTATCTTTCCTAAATGAATTTTAAACCATATATAGAAGTGAAGATTAAGGAGGTGTAGAAGGAAGATGTAGAGATAAAAAATTAGGTGAGAAAGGATCCTAATTTCAACATTGATTATGGTGGAATAATAAGGTTCAGTAATAAGGTTTTCATTACTACCATTCCAGAATTGAAGAAGGTGGTATTGGATGAGGCTCATATTTATTCAATCTCAATTATCCATAGAAGAAAAAATACCCAAAAGGACTAGAAAGAGTATTTTTGTGGGAATAAATGAAAAGGGATATTTCTAAATATGTCTCCCAATGCTTGGTTTGTCAATAAGATTAGGTTGGGAGAAAGATGTCTAAGGGTTTGTTATAATCATTACCCATACCTGAATGGAAATAGGAAAACATCACTCAAGACTTTTTCATCATAAATTCCCAAAAAAAGAAAGCCCATAATTCATTATGGGTTATAGATGATCAATTTACTATTTATACACAATTCATTTTTATTAGAGTGTATTTCACTCTTGATCATATTTATAGTATATATGTAAAGAAAGTGGTAAGATTTCATGAAGTAACACTTTACATTATATCTAATCAGGATATATGTTTTACCTTAAAATTATGGAGAAGTATACAGTAAAATGTGGATACATTGTTATGTATCCTCACTTCCTATCATCCTCATAGAGACAGTCAATATGAGAAGCATATTACAATTTTAGAAGATATATTGACATCTTTCTCTATGGATTTCAATGGTATTTGGTGTCAACACCTAACTTTGGATGAATTTTTTTGAAAAAATATCTTTTAATCCCATAATCAAATGGATCATTTTGATTCCCTATATGGAAATAAGAGAAAAAAGACAACTTTTTGGGATAATTATGGGGAAATAAATCCATTAGGACCTGATCTTGTTGATGAAATGAAAAAAATGTTAGATTTATTCAACAAGATATTAGAGTAACCCTGATTCATTGTAAAAGTTATGCTAACAACCATAGAAAATACCTAGAGTTTGAAGTAGGTGAAAATTTGTTTCTAAAAAATTCTCCTTTAAAGAGAGTAATGGGATTTGGAAATAAGTGAAAGTTGATTTATATTTATATCGGTCCTTTGTAAATTATGGATCATGTTGTGATTGTAGCTTACAAATTAGTGCTTCCAACAAATCTCTCTCAAGTTATCGATATGTTCCATGTATATCTCTTGATAAATTACATACAAGGTATATTATATGAACTAAACATAGAATTATTATCTCTAAATCATGACCTTTCTTGTGAATGACAACCTATAGAGATATTGGATCGTAGAGAAAAAGTTTGGCTAAACAAGACCACTTGCTTGGTTAATGTTTTTTAGTGGAACCACCAATTTGAGGAATCTATGTGGGAGCTTGAGGATATGATGATGGAGAGATATCCTCATCTATAACTATCCATGTGACAAATTTCGAGGGATAAATTAAGTTTAGGGGGGGATGGAATGTAATACCCATTTGGTTTTTTGAAATATTTTCTAAAAAAAATATAATTCTTCAATAGCTTGAAATGAACATAATCGTGAGTTTTAAAAAACAAGATATTACATTAGTATAAAATGAACATTTTATCCTCGTCATTAGTTTAGTAGGAATAAATATAACTAACTTAAGAAAATTTATTTTGTAGTCATTCGCTACCAATTATTTATGAAAAAATATAAATCATTAATATATTTTTATTTTTTGTATAAATAAATTTATTAAATTACTATTAGTAAATGATATTAATGAAATATATTTGTTATATAATTAATAAAATATTTTTTATATTCATCCAATAGATATTTTTTTCATAGGGTATGAATAAACCCTATATGATATTTAAAAACCTATATTTTCAAACGTGCAATTATCGGCCTTTTAATGGTGAATCCATTTGAAATTAATATTTTTACTCATTAATAATTTTTATATGAAAACATAAACAGGTTCTATAGAATCTGGATATAAAAATTTATATTGGATGAAGTTTTAATATTTTTCTCATAACATTCAAATTTTCATGAATAGTAAAAATACACAACCATTTTTATGGAGAATTTATTTTTCATTGAAATAATTTATATCCTTAAATTATAATATTTAATGTTTTAAAGTATAAATTTAATATATTTTTAACATTACATTAATTTATGTCATTATCATTAATTTTATACTGAATTTAGATCTAAAAACAATTCAATCTTTTGTAATGTTTTATCTTTTGAATCATGTTTTTCTTTTTACAACAATATTAATATTAAATTAATTACTGAAACTTCTATGTTCAGAATTTAGAAAAATTTATTTCTCATTTTTAATTTGTATTTCCGAATTATGTAAATATAATTTTTTATATTTATGGGCATTATGAATAGTAACTTCATTTATTTTTATTAATATGTTAAAAGGGTAAAATATGTAATTAACGGTAAGGATACTATTATAAAATTAACCTAATACATGTATTAATATCATTGGATGAGTTTTGTTTGAGTAAAATAATAGTTTGGTTGAAATGGGGTTCTTTTAAAGCCACTTCGATGAGATTAGAACATCTAATTTATTTTATTTATAAAAAAGTAAAATATGCCTCACTCAAATTTCAATAACTAAATCATTTTTATATAAGGTTATAAAGATGATAAATTAAATCATAAATAAAAATTTAAATTCTAAAATATTATTCCTTATCATGGAAATTTATTTTTAATTTTTAAAAAATAAATAATTACAATAAGGAATTATACTCTGATGATGTAGAAATTAATTAATTGGCGAGAAATCAACAGAACAAATTCTTATTCAAATATTAATAACCATCAATGTGCTGAAAAACATTACCGAATATTTTTGGTCAAGTATACATTGACCACAACCATCCATGTTTCGAGTTATTTACCATTTGAATCCTTAATGAATAGATTGTGACACTTATGTTATTTTATTTGAAGTGATTTTAAAGTTTTCACGGTCATAATTTAATAAGTATAAAATTTTAAATGTTGGATTTTTCTAAAGATAAATTCGACTACATATATATTTATAAAATCTAGTAGATATATATTCATAATAGTATTTTATTTTTAATTTTTAATCAAAAAATATATATACTAAATAATTACATAAAAGTGATGTGGTAATTAATTTCATAATAAAGATATAAAACAAAATTTATTAAAAATATTGAAATGAATATAATTTTTGTAAATTAATATGTCTATTGAATTTTATATATTACCTTGAACTCTTAAAAATATAATGAAATAGTTTTTTATGTTTACCTCTCATCATAATATTTTTAAAAATCAATGAATTGAGTAGTGAAATAATTGACACTATAGATTTTTTTATCAAAATAATGTTATATTAACTTATTTAAAAATCATAATTTTTTGTAAAAAATATAATAATTAGGATATGATCAAAAATTGTATAATTTATTATTTATGGACTAATTTGATTCATATATTTAAATATTTCTCCCTTTAGATATTGAAATATTTTTTTCCTAATTAATATTAAATTTAATAACTATGTTTTAATTAAATTGATAATTTTTAAATTTCAATAAAAACTTGTCTAAAACATATTGGTTAATGATATTGAAACCCTATATCGTATCATATTAAAAATTTCATCATATTTAAGGTTTTTAGGTAGGGGTTTATTTCATTATAAATTTATATTTTTGGAGGTCTGAAAAGTGCCCCTTACCTCAATTATAAAGGTGTACCTAATGTACAAAATTTAAAATTAAAATTAAGCCTTAGATCTTGGGAATGCCATTAACTTTTAAAATATAAACTATTATAGTAACATTATATAGATTATGGTCTTCTTTAAAGTCCAACTCTAGTGTTTTTAGAGGAGATTTAAAGATAGAATGTCGAAGAAGAGTTAATCTCCTCTACCGAATTATTCAAACTTTTTTCTTCTTTTACATCCTCTTCATGAGTTGTTTCATTATAAAATCAAAACTACAGTATCAATTATATAATTAGATTCTCTTATAGATACAAAACCACCATATTAAACCTTATATCAATCCTATAAAAATTGAAATCACCACGCATGCATACGTACAACTTACAGTCTCCACACTATGGTGTAATCTATCTTTCCCCACCACTTTACTTGCATATGTATAATAACAGAAAAAAATAACCAAATATAATTATTATAACATCTTATTAACTGGGAAATATTATACACCATCCAGTTCCATAACATTCTACAAATATGGGAATGATATCTTCGCTCGTGCATGTGCATGACCTGCCGTCTCCACGATGCAATGCGATTCATTATACAAGATCTTCATTAAATAATTATTATATAAAAATATAGATTAAATAAATATGGTATATATTATGTTAAAATTAATTTTTAATGATATAACTATGACCTAACATGGATATCTAGAACTTATTCAACAAACAGGCATAAGAACATTATATCCAAATAATGAGTAACAATGAAATGTTATTAACACAAAGATGATAATATGATCATGATTCTTTAATATGTAAATTACATTATTTAAATAATTATACAGGTGGATTGGATAAGACAAAGGATATCAGGCCTAAGGTAATGGATAATTTCACAATCTCATTATTGCCCATGATTGTTTATATGTATGTATTTACAGGGGTATATTTATCATCCATGTCAATCTTTCCAAAATATGTAACAATATTTCTATTATTATACAACTCATTAAAGTAAATTTTACCCATTGGTGAATTTTAATTAAATGGTATGAAAAAAATATTTCTTTTATTTATTATGATTTATTTTTTACATTTCTATCAATCATACAAGGAGAATGTTTTTTTAAATTATACAACATGAATGGGTTTTTAAAACTCCATAATGACTTATTTTACTGAACATTCCTCTAAATGATTTAATCTTTATTTTCAAATAAATTATTTTATTTTAAAATTTCATTACATTTTTATAAAAGTATATTTTTTTTGAAGAAGAAAGGATATTTTCCACAAGTACCAAAACAAGTCCAAAATGAATGTAATAAGATAACCATAAAGAAAAAAGTCCAAAAATAAATATAAAAAAGTTTAAAAAGAAATTATATAAGAGGAATATTATCGATGAGACCATAATAAGACACCTTGATCTATCTTGATCAATAATATAAACATTTCCATAATCCCGATAGGACTTTTTCAAAGTGTCGATCATATTCATAAAACACAACACAGGCAAGAAAGATCCATGTTGGGGTGAGTATAACAATAACATGTAGGACACCGAAAATACACTAAGCATATAGACTCAAGAATAACATTCATCTCATCGATGAATATTTCTACAACAGAAAAAATAAGAACATATAGATTTATTAAACAACAACTCACATCTTAAAGGAAATGTATAACTATAATTCTAGTCTAGGAATCTTGTTTGATGGTGCTGTATAGAATTTATCTAGGATTAAATGCTCCACAAGATATATATCACTAATTGTATCCTTCCAAGATGTACTACTCATCGATACTCTTCCTAATAAGTATACAACAGAAGTAAGAGGATAATAATAAATATATGTAGATCAATCCCAATGACATGAGGAATAGAAACAACTCAAATAATAATAACCCTCTATATATAGGATATGTGTCTACGTAGATTGGTTTGTGATGATACCAAGAACTCTACCTAAGGAAATATTATGATAGAGGATCTCACTTCGGACCACATATATGGATTCCAAAAAATCTATCCTTGATGTCCCACTAATGGGATCACTATCCTATGTAGAGGATGAGACTCAATATAATCTCTAAGGCAATGGATCATGGAAGTGAAACCAAATGAATATTTTCTAAGTTGATGGGGACATGGTGTCTAAGACTTTATTGAAGGAGAATATGACATTTAATTCTAGTAAATGATGTTTCCCTTGGGAACCAAGTCCTTCTAGTGTATCACAGATAATACCTATGTATGTGTCCCTGCCTGAGTAAATGATGTGCATGTTACCATGTCCACTAAGTCGTGTCTCTGTCTGGATAGTACTGTCTCTGTATAGTTATCGATGCCAATTCCCACATACCTTCCACAGTACAAGAAAATATTCTATTTCTAGTCACACCACATGTGACATTAGTTCTAATCTATTTAATATTTATCTTGATGTGGATAATATAGCTCTAAACCAGGGCTCCCACATGGCATGTAAACAAAAAATACACTTCTTGTAATGTGAAATTTTGTGGGACCCACCTGAGATTCACATGTTTTCATTTGATCCTTTGGCTTTTGATTTGACCATGAATACTACTTGGAAGTGTGGATCTAGTATAGGTAACCCTTTTTATCATTGGTCATTGGAATCTGGCCACCCAAAAAAATGAGAAATCCCTCTATCACCTATTCCCGTAGAAGCATTTCAAACTCACATAATGAAGCTCCATTCCAATATCCACCCATCACCTTAGCTCTATATCATCATCGATCCAATCTTGTATATATAATATCAATAAGGTTTTTCATGAAACTGGTGTGCAATGATTTATTTATTAATATTTATGAAACAATGGACAAAAGGAATTTCATACAATGAATGGATAATGGAGGGAGAAATCATTGAAACATGAAAAATAGTAATGAACCTCATTCTTGTTCAGTTGGAATCGATCCATTTATGTTTGAATGATAAAAAAATACCCAATAAAAAATAGGCAATTCAACCAAATCAACTCCACAGATAACACATACCTTCAATACTATCAATTTTTTATGTCAATTTTTTAATGGAGTGACTCACATTAATCATAAAAATGAAAAAAGAGAATGAATCACAATAAAACATAATCCTACATTGATTTGGAACAATTAATGATGAATAATGAATCCATATTCATTCCATGGTAAAGATCATCAAGATTCATTGTACACAATTCGATGATCAACTATCTGGTCGTCGCTTATCAATGGATTCTCCTCCAATGGATCCTCTCAAATTGAAGGGATATACATATAGACTTGAAAAATATTCCATACTAGTGTTTATATATAAATTATGTTAGGTTTTGGTAATTAATTAAATAAAATTTTAAATTAATATCTTTAAATTCCCAACCATGACTTCCCCCAACATGAACATGTAACATGCACCAATATAGGGTCATTACTTGGGTAAAACCCATGATTTGGACACAATGGATTCATGTTATTATCGATATGATCCCCTATTAAGAAGTTATTCCTCTATTTCAAAAAAAAAACAATTCATGTGTGGTATTAAATATATTAAATATATTTCAAAAATTAATGTAGGTTTTACCTATCCTCAGAATCTCATGTCGTGTCAATAGATATACCTAAATATAATCCATATAATATTCAATAATAGAACGTGGAAAAATTAGAGTAATTACATTCACCCCTCCATTGGGATTTACATATAAAAAGTCCAAAACAAAAGTCATTATAATGATATGTGGAAGTTGATAATGCATATGAATCTCCCACTACTAGGGTGTCTTCATAGGATTGAAATGCTAAGACTGGACTTTTAGAAGCTGAATGGATCTCCCATAAATGATAATTTCATAAAACTTCATAGTCTCTACTTGGAAGTTAACAAATTTAGAACCATCATCAACTTCATCATGCCCCATTCTATAACATTATATAGATCATGGATATATCTCCTCATCTATAACATGTTGATGAAATCATGTACCTGGTAAAACTGTAGTGGTTGAGTTATGTGATATTCCCCCTTTCCAACTCTATGAACTACATGGTTTCCAGTTCAAGGCCTAAAATGGTTCTATTCTGATGGTGGAATGGCATATGTTTTTTAAACAATATCCAGAAATGGTAGGTGATCCACCAATTACATCCAATTTTTAACATGTTAGATGAAAACATGTACTCCAAGGCATGAATGGTCTACATAGTCTGGCCATTAATATATGGTTGAAATGCCATGCTCAAACATATATGAGTCTCAAAAACCTCCTAAAATCCATTTCAAAAATATGGATTTGATGTGACCCTCACAATTAGAAAAAATAATCAAGGGAACTCCAGGGAGTAATACTATCTCCAGTTTTTAGATGTGTCATAATTTCTCTAACAAACACTTCTCCATAATTTCTATGAAGTGGGATAATTTGGTTAGTTGTTCTATGATCATATAGATGAAATCATGTCCTTAGGGAATACATGGTATGCCCATCATGAAGTCCATGGTTATCCCAATACGCTTACACTCTGGTGCCTCAACCTACTGAGCTAATCCTGCTGGAACCTGGTGCTCAACCATTACTCATAGATACTTAAGTAATCAAGAGATAAAATATACCACTCCCTTCACCATATCTAGCCATTAAAACTAGCATATTAGGTCCTGGAATATCATTGTAAATCCTGGATGTACCATAATAGAAGATTTATGAAACTCTCACATAACCTCTCCCATAATGACACTTGTACCATCGAGCATCCTCTAAATATAATTACATTCTCCCACATTCATAAAATATATTAGGAGCATGTCTAGTAGATATATGAGTACTTATGGTCTTAATTTCAATGTCCCCATGTTGTTACTCCCAAAATAATTTTACAAGAAGGGGTGTAACAAACCTCGACTGGAGGTTAGATGCTTCATCTCTATATGAAGAGGATAACTACAATGAGGACAAATGATTTGAAACCTCTCTCAACAACTTCATACGTGATCTCCTACTGAGGGCATCCTCAATAACATTCCCTTATCCAGGAGTATAAAAATCATGAAGGCCAAATATTGTAAGAACTATATAAATCTACTTTGTCCTAATTTAATATCCCTATAAGGGAATATATAATTGATTTTCTTGTGTTCAGAATAGACAATAAATATCTCACCCATGTGGTAGTGTTTCCATATATTTAGTGTGAATACCATTGTTGGTAACTCATGATCATGGGTCTTGTAGTTCTTATCATGTTGTCTCAACTACTATAAAATGTAGGTAATTACTGCCTACATCTACATCAGAACAAAACCAATCCCAGAACCTAATATATCATATAACACTATGTACATGACACCGACCAATGAAAATATCAATATTATAATGCTATTTAATCTCAATATCAACTCCTGGAATACCTAACCGAACCTCTCTGTCACATGAAATGATTCCCATTTCGGGTCATTGATTTCACGGTATATGATATCTAGGGGAAATCATTCATGATTCTATTATCGCAAGATTAAAACCGTTGGAAGCTATGCATATATATCACACCCTTCAATGGCTTGAAAGTTATCATTGCCTCAACCTTTTTCGGGTATACTGCTACACCATATATGGATATAAATAGTCCCATAATGTGGAACTCTAGAATCTAGAACTATCATTTAGAGAGATTCCTATAATGTTCATTCTTTCAGAGTATGTCAACATTCGTACACATGTTCCATATATTCTCATCCTCATACTCTGAGAAATCAATGATATTGTTGTTTATTACTACAGAAACTAGTATATGAAATGATGAATAATTATTTTCATGGGTTATATGTACACTACTAGGAAGTTTATGAGACAATATAGTGTGTCCATGTTATCATAAAGACAATAGAGATATATGAATTCCATTATTATAATATCCTCATCATGTGGTCTCAACTAGAGATTTCCTGATATGAGGTCAATATTCAAGAATGAAAATTTCCCACATAACTAATCAAAGTTGTCATTGATCTTATATAGTGGATAAATTTTATTTATGGTCACATAATATATGTGATTTTAGTCCACACATAACTTCACACTAACATAAAACTTCTTAGTGAACAACACTACAGAAGACCATGGTGAAATACTAGGTCTAATAAAACCCTTCCACTACAAGTCCTCCAACTTCACCCTCAGCTCATGAATCTCTCAAGGAGGCATCTGATTTGTTGTTTCGAATAAAAGGTTCATTGCAATGTGTATATCAGTTTATATTTCAATATCTCGATGGGGAGGTTTTCTTAGAATTCCCTTGGGAAAGACATACTCATACTATGTCACCACTATAGGGAATTGAAAACTCATAAAATATTCTACCCCAAGGGTAACCCAAGATAACTGATGAGTATTCACCAAAAAATTCCTTTGAATGTTCCCATCCCGCACTAATTAAGGATCATTTTTACCCAAAAGGGAAAACATAGTCCCATCACTGGGGATTCAGAACATCCTCCACCTAAAATAGACCATATGGGAATGAACTATAGATAACTAGTCCATACCTATAATGACTCTATAAGGCCATATTAATTATACAAAGAGATCCCAACAAAACACTCACCTCCAAGAGTAAGTCAATACATTTGGAACATGTGTGTGATTCATGAGTTACCTCAAGATAGAGTCTCCATGTACTTGGGTTGAGCCAAGAGCTCAATCGGAATCTTTATGTCTGGATTCAGATAAGAGGAAATAAAAGATTAGATTGAACATATATTAGTCAGTATTTTTTCTATGGTATAAAGTATACGGATTATTCCACATATCATCCCCAGAGCCTTTGAGTCATAATCCTCAACTGCATGTATCTATAATAGCCTCAATCCCCAAACTCCATAATCCTAACATGGACAACCTCGGTGTTGTCATGAAAATAATTCAAAATATCTACCACCTAGATCTTCTCTCCTAGATCCCATACCCTGTCTGCTACCCTGAGGACCTATCTGATATAATTCATTCCTCTCCTTATGTAGCCATCCAACTGTCTCTCTATCAGTTGAACTGAGGTTTGGAAAATCTCAAGCATGATGTCCCCTACCCTCAATAGAGTAGTAACTCCTATAATGGTGTTGCTAGAACCATTATATGATAACTAAATCCTATACCCTCTATCATGAGACCGATTCAAAAATGTCTCAAATGTCCCATTCCCTGAGTCTCACATTCGTTACAAGCCTCCAAAGTGTCAACTACCATGTTCTCAATAACGACTCTGACTATCTGCGTATGCTCATCCCAGATATTCTAAACCACCAAATAATTTTATAGAACCCCCATATATGTAGTAATTAATAGAGTTATAAGGCTAGATCATATTTCTCTACGTAGTCCTCACTCAAAAGTATGAGCCAAAAGAATTTATTTTTATCTATATCTATCGAGTTCTTACTGAGGATGGTTATCATCAATGAATCCTAAAACACCATTGAAAATCCCTTCTGAAGCTATAGAATCATTTATATGCACACAACCCTCATCATATCTTGATATTAATCTTCTCTAAAAGTGACCTCTAACTCTGACCATGCCATAGTTTCCTCGTCGTATGATGGGGTCAAAAAAACCCACCATCATAATGTAGATCCAAGGATAAGGATCACTTCTGGGACAACCATATTAAATTCTAGTGTCCTCATAGAATAGAAATATCACATCACTGCCTCAATATAGTACTTAGTAGAATTTTTTTACGGATCACCTTAGAAAATTGGTGGTTTTTGTTACGGACACTCATGAAGCATTCTCTTACTTTACAGCTCATCTATTGGCACTGCTGGTAAAATCTACTACTATATAGGTAGTGGTATAATAGGTTCACCAGTTGGTGGTATCACCACCTAAACATGTCTTTACATCAAATCCTCCTCCCTGGGGATATCATCCAAGTTATCTTAAAACTGAATCCTAGCTGCCATATGTTATGGATACATCTTGAAATGGACATGGTGTAGCATGGGTAATGATTATATCTAGAGAGATGGATCAAAAATGAAATAGAAACTAAAACCAATTAGTATATAACGACTATACCATTTTTACCATACAAAATGTTTATATGTACCTTGTTGAAAGGCAAGTGATCGGAGTCCTTGAGTATGGATATTCCAGCTACCAAAACAACATTGGAGTCCCTTACCTGAAATATGAGCTCAAAACACGTAAAATTTTAGTTATAAACAAATATCATAGAATCTATAACTAATGTGGAAACAACTACCATTGATGTCATTATTTCATAACCCATCAAAATGGTTCATAAACTAGTTCTACCCCAAGCCCAACTCCAATAGGACAGGGGTTGGAAACCAGCATCGAGTAGGCATATAACTCATATTGGTGGACATAGACTAATATACATGTACAATCATGCACATATACAAGGCCCTAAATCATGAAATTTTAAACAAATTATTAAACATGAATAAAAACATATAAATCCCACCATTAAAGTATAAAAACATGAAATAAAATAAAAAGGGACAAAATAAAATTACATCATACAGAAACTGAAAACATGCCCAACATGAAATTATAGATGGTAACAGCTTCCAATGAAATCATAGAAACACAGATTAGTATATCCATATCTCTAATCCTCAGTTGGTCCTTTTACATCGAGGATTCAATGAAAGGATTAGTTGTTTTCATAAGACATAAAATGTGTGGGAAAGGACCTTGTAGGGGTGATCAAAACAATACCCAGTAGGAAACCCTGAAATCACAAAGAATGTAACATAAAGAATAATATTCAGATCATCCAAATTATATATCTACATAATATATACAATAATATATATATATTCAATAGATAAAAATTACCTAAAAATAACTCATAACCATAATTAAAATATTGGAATCCAGCTCAAATGGTTCACATTGCACTCGTCCGGGAGAACATGATCCATGTTCCAGATAACACTGATGGAATCCATCCTATATGTTCTAACCCTCGGGTCTCTCTAAAATATGTATAAACTATAAATCTAAAGATAACAATTCACATATGAGGATCACAATCAAATCCTTAGGGTATTCCAAATACTAAATGAAAAAAACACTCAAAGTATTAGATCAATTCCTATGTTTTGTTGGTCATAATGATTCGAAGAAAACCACCTACGGAAAGATGATGATAGATTATCTCACTCTAGGACACATGAAATGATTATAATAACTCTATCTCTGATGTCACACTTTAAGGATTACTATCCTCTATGTGGGATATGATTCCATACTAATCATTTGGGAAAAGATCAAGGGAGTGAATCTTAATGAAACATGTTTATACTAATAACGAAAAGAGATCAATAATATTTTGTAAGGAGTAAATGGAGTGTACTGGTAGCATATGGTGCGTCCATTTGGCATTGATTCATGCCCATGTATCTTGACCAGTTCCTCAATCTTTGTCTGTTACTGAGTAACCGTAATGTGAGTTACCATATACACGTGTTTATGTCTATTTTCTCTAGTCTTGTACATGCATCACTATCCATACCCCTACCCATGAACATGAACCTTCCAAGGTAGACACCAAGTATCTAAGTCAAGTCATACATAATTTTATTAGAGTCACATAATGTGTGATATTCATCATCACAAAAAACTCTAGCGCCACACCAGGGGAATCAAATGGCGTGTAAACCTAAAAAAAATTTAATGTAATGTAGGATTGGATAGAACCCATCGAAATTTTCCTATATCTATATCCACCCCTATGGATTCTATTCTAGAATTGTATAACACTGGAAAGTATGGATCTGGTCCAATCAACCACTTCCATTGCCTCTCAACAGAATCCAGCCACCCAAACACATGAGAAGTCTCTCCGTCAAATTCCATGGAATTCTCACATGAATCCCGCACAATGAAAGTCTAATAAAGTCTCCATCCATCATTTTAAATTGATATTATCCCTGATCCAAACACAAATATGAAATATCAATACATTGTTCCGAAAAACAGTGCACAATGATTGATATAACTGTATTTGTTAAAACATGGGCCATAAAGAAGTGCCCAATATGAAGGAACCATAGTGAGAGAAATCCAGGATACATACCAAAGCGGAAGTAACCCCTACAATGATCTATTTTTAGAGATCCGTTTTTGCTGGAATAATGAATGAAGATCCAATAAAAAAAGATAAAACCTTTCCTGAATAATCAATATAGATATATTATACCCCCAATACAATTAATCTATGGATTAATATGTCAGTTGATTGATCCACGTTCAATATAGAAATAAAGAAAGGAATTAATCCAAATAAAACATCATCATACCAATATATGGATCAGTTTTTGGTGATGAAAAATTCCATATCTTTATCACTGGAAAGATCCTCAAGCTCCGTCACACACCGATTGATGATACTTGATCAGATCAACTATCTCTAGTGGAACCTCCTCCACTTCTCTCTAATAGATCCCCATAATTTTAGGTTTATATGGATAACCCTAAAAATTCACATAAAATCTGTTATATAGAATTTTTAATTGGTAGGGATTTTTAATTAAATAAGTTATTAAATTAATTATTTTAAATGTGCACCCATGACTTCACCAAATGGAAAAAAATTATGATATCCATGAATATGTCAGGTTTTGGATAAAAATCATGATATGTAATCAACATCATCCTCATATTTATGATTAAATCCCCCATTTAGATGTTATTTAACATTTTCAATAAAAATGTTCACTTGTGTTATTAAATATATTAAATATATTTCCAAAATTAATCTGGGCACATAGGGACTCTAAATCTAACAATCTTTCCACACATTGATCCAAAAATGATCCATATAATATTCCAAAACAATACTTGTAAAATAAGATTCGTTACATCAATTAATAAATAATTATTAATATATTTTGACAATTTTTTTCATATTTAGAAGGAATTAATTTTACCTTATATTATCTCCCTTATACATGATGTCTATGATAATATTATTTATAGTTTTAAAATAAAATCTAAGGATACTACATGGTTCGTATCATTTAAAAGGAATGATGATATATATATATATATAAAGAAAAGGAATTCAATATTTTATTTATATAATGGGAAAGATTCAACCCATGTAATCAGATGTAAAAAAGATTAATCTAGTAAAGGTAAAACCTCAAATTATTTTTAAAGGAGACAATAATTTGAGAACATATAGTTTACAATATCAATGAAGTCACATTAAGGATTTATGAATGAAAAAAATAAATCTATTGATGAATTCTTTAGTAGAGTTAATTTGATTTCTTAAAATATTTGATGATTTGAGGAAGCTCTTAAAAACGTGATTTATTTTCAGAATATTTTGAAAACTATAACTAAATTTTTTGATACCAGCATTTTGAATCATGAGTATAAAGAAATTATAAATTTTCAATTCATCAGTTGCATAAAATTTTACTTTCCTATGATATAATATGGGGATTTTATCTCAATATAAACTATTATAAGAAGAAAAATATATGTTTAAATATTTTTTGATTTTAATTGTTATGTGTTAGAAAAATTATTCTTAGGAATATTATAATAGGGAAGGTTTTTCTGATTCCCTTTCCCAAATATCAAAAATATTACAAAGGGGAAATGATACGATTCGCGGTAAAATTCCACTTAAATGATTTAATTTTGATGAAATTGGTCAATCCTCTTACATGTTTCCTTTGAGACCCATAAAAAAATTAGGTTGACAAATAAAAAAATAATCCCTTAAAGAAAAAAACATTACATTAAGATAAATCAATCCAAAAAAAACTCTAGAAGAAAAAGTCATCCATTTTTATTATACGTAACATTATATCTCTTTAATTACACAATTTTTACTTTTGGTAATGGTTTGGTGTTAATAACATTCCAAAGGAAACAAAAAAAGCCTCTTGTATTTGGAATATCCTGAAAGTGAATCCTTAAAGGGTTCCACACAAATACAAAGTGACATTTCTATTTAAAAGGATAATCATCCATGGATTATACAATGATATTTGTGATCAAGATGTGACAGAAGAAGATTTGTTGGATAATAGTTAAAATTTACATCTCATAAAAAATATATTGAAGAAAAAAACTCCAATTTGAAATAAAATTCTACTCAATGAATTTGAATATCTTAAGGGGAAATAAATATAATTGATTATTTGACTTTAAATTTCATTCTTATGTATAAAATTATTTTTATGAAAATTAGAAAAATTACGGAAGTAAATAAGATAATACGTAAAATCAAGATATTTAGAATAACATTTTCCATGGAAATGGTTAAGGTTTTACAAAATATGAGAATAATATTAATTAAATAGTAAAATTAATTGAATTTATAATTCCATAAAATCAAATAAGTCTTGGTGATCAAACATTTTATTTTGTTAAGATAACTCTATTAATGTAACACTATAAAAGATTTCATATACTTTGAAGAATCCAATGAAAAATGGTTTCTTGATTCATTTAGAAAGTCTAATGAAAATTAAAAGTCATTCAATATGATCAAAAAAAATTAAATTTTTCTAATAGTTTCTACAAATATCAAAATATATGTTCCATAGATGGGTTTGGATAGGCAATTAAAATTTATTTTCAATAGAAACCCATGAGTCCATTGAATTATTATCAATGAATGCTATTATAGGGGTATTATAGGTGTTTTTCTATTTTTGATAATAAATCTTATATAAGAAATTATAATGTGTTATTATCAATAACATGTAGAGGTAATCAACTAAGGGGTCATTATTAGTAAAACAATCATTACTTTCAACATGTTGAGAATAATATTTTTGTGTATAAATATTTTTCAGAGTGTTAAGGATGATTGGGAAAAGTTTGAATAACAAAATGAACTTCTGAACAGAGTATGACTATCTTCACATCTCAATTACATAAATATATTATATTATAGAATGGTATTAAAATTATTTAACCGAAAAGGATTTTTTTTATTTCTATATGAAAATGAAAATTTGAGAAACCAAAAATTATTTATAGTGTTTTTATAGAAAACAATTCATGAGATTTATATATGTTAGAAAATGATGAAATATATAAGGGAGGGGAATTTTACATTTAAAATGATAGATTATAAAATATAAATTCTTTTTCATTATCTAAAATTGGAAATAATTAGTTTATCTATAATAATTTTCAATTTGTTGTTCTATAGAAGAACAAAATTTTATGTGTATTATAACTTTATTATCACGTAATTTTGGTCATTTTAGTAAATAATATTTGTCTATTAAATATTTAAAATGATGTAGAGGTGGTATCTAGTGGGTTGAGAGGACATGGTGACCCGATTTATGTCATAGTAGCTAATTTTGGTTATTGTTTGATAATCAAATCTTATATTGGTTCTAAAATATATGCCATGGACATTGTATACAAAATCCATGAAATGTTTTTTTATATGGGGACATGAGAGATTCAATTTTTATAAATGAAGATAAAATTAAAATCTACAAAACCTATTAAAATGGAATACTGGTGATTAAAAGTAACAAATTATTTTATATTAAAACTGGAGTTTGTTCAATATGACGTTTGTGGATGTTTGAGAAATATGTCAAAATGTGTATATATTTATTTAATCACGTAATTTCCTAAATCCACAAGAATGTAATTTTTTATTTGGTTATTTTATAAATCTCCAATTCTGATCATGTTTAAGAGTTTAAAGAGACTTAATGAGAATTATTTTTTTTACAAAAAAATTGGTGGACATTTAATAGTGGGAGGGATTGTTACAGTAGATTATTTTTATAATATCATGGAAAATATGAAATAAGGAATAATTTTATTGAACTTTTCACCTCAATAAAAATGAATTAGCTAAAGTGAAGAACATGAGAATTGGTGATATGGGGGAAATCATTAAAATATAGAATTATACTATACATTTTTTGGGTGTAATCTATTGAAATTTGTAGAATATTATTTATAGTTGTTTATTGAAGAAAAATAAAAACTTGAATATATATAAATTATAATTGAAAATTTTAAAAATATAAAAAATTTACAGTGTTTATATGCCCTCTATTGACCAATACTAAATTGATATGTGGTGGAAATGTTGATGAAAAATATAGATAGGGAATACTTATTGGATATACACAAAATCAATGTTCATATAAATTTCATAAAAATAAATTTTAATTTTTAATATACAATGATGATGTTAATGTTTTTGAAAAGTAATAAAATATTAGAAAAATATTCATGGATGATAATGATTTGGATTTCACTTCTAAATTGACTAAAATGTTTGAATAAAAATAAATAATACATCATAATTATATCTGACATTATTATCCAAGAGATTGATCTATTTATTTACAATCTATAGAGGAAAATACAAGATTGTGAAATCTTGTTGATTCTATTAATTTCATTGGAGATCATAATCAACATGTACAATATAATTGATTGATTAAAATTTTAAGGTACCCTATTTGTTTTCAAAGGGTGAACCCTTGAATATTAATGAGGTTTTTCAACATAAGTAATTAATTGAAGCAAAAAATAAAGAGATAAAATATATTAAAATGAATGATAAATGTGATACTATACCCAATCCTTAATAAATAAAAAATTTTAGAACAAAATAAATCTTTTGAAATAATGATAATGAAAAATTTGTGGATTCAAGGATCAATTTTTTATTCTTTTTCAAGTAGAACATAGAAATTGATGAAATTGAATTTAATAAAACATTTTCTACCATATCAAAATAGGATACCCTTTAGATCTACAACTTATTAAATAAAAATGAAATAAAAAAGAAATAATATATATTTAATATAAAAAAATCCAGATGATGAGATAAATGAATACATTTAAATGGTGAAACATTGTGGTTATTTTCAAGATAACTATGGATTAAATGTTTTAAATTTTAATAACCGTCTATATGAGTTGAGAAAATCCCTAAGATAATAATATTTCATACTTGAAAAATATTTAAGGAGCATGAAATTTTGAGATGTATAGATGTAAAACATCATGTGTTTCAATAATACAAACACTATATCACTCATTATGATTAAATATGTTCAATATATAATTATTTCTAGTAATGAAGAAAAACTATGTGAATATTTTCCCATAAATATAAAGAAACATTTTGAGATATACTAACATAGTGAGAGGTGTTAATTTTTCTAAGAATAAATTACACAATCATATTTTATCATTTTCATCTATCAAGAAGTATTCCCAAGAGTTACTGAATATATTTGCAATGAGATAATATATATTAGTTTCTACATGAATTCATGTGGGAATATTGAGTATGAATGGTGAATGTAAATATTTCAATGAGAATGAATTAAATTTTTTTTAGTATTTAATATTTTAATATCTCATGTAGAATAAATTTTTATGTTATACCCATCCGTTATAATTATTAATTAACTACAAAGCATTTATAATAAATATAATCTAAGAATATAAAATGATATATCTATTTTAAAACTGATTATTTTATATTTTTTTGAATAAAATAAAGGTATAATTATGGGTATTTACAAATTCTTATAAGTACAATCATATTAAGGACAAAATGTCAAAATGTGGAGGAGAAGTATTTACTATCATGTAATCTGGGGCATGAAATTCCAATAAAGGATCATCAATTACATTTAGTTACACTAAATCTATGTATGATGCTACATTATAGGAAGAAAAATAATTGATTTAAATGAAAACTAGTATTAAAGATATGTATATTAGTAATGAATATCTACAGGTCATGATATTTTCATATCAATCTTTATAAAAATATATACATGAATTGAATGAAAAACTCATGTTAAATTATCAAATTTGTTAAATATTATTTCATAAAGGATAAAGTGACGTAATGGAGTTTAAAAAATAATTTTTTATATATAATTATCATATTGTATTCATTATTATAAAACCTCTTTTATTTGATAATTTTTAAAAACTAAGCCCATAAATTTGTGTACATAATATTTTCTAAAATCAAAAAGGTATGATTCAGTTTCACAACTCTATTTGTTTCATGATTTAATGAAAATTAAGGGGATGGAATGACCTATAGTATTGGGGATGAATCCTTATCATGATTTTTTAATCCATTTGTTGAGTTGAGTGTTGGAGATAGACCAATAATATGATTGCACAATATTTTTTTCAAAAGTCAAATTGAATAACATATATAATTTATTTTTGAATAAATATATCAAGTTTTCTACATAGATTTAGATCACATATAAATTGAATTATTTTATTCATGATCTATTTTATTTATAAGGATTAGGGGGAGAATAGAATATATTATAGGAAGATAAATAGTGATTTGATGGAAATGAATGTGATGTATTGAAGGAAAATAAAATTGGGAGTTTTTTAATCCCATCAAGGATGTTGTTACAATAGTTTAAAATAGAATATGTGATTAATTTTAAATATTTTTCAGAAGGTATAGATCTTTTGAAATGCTTTTTGAGGTTATTCTAACATTATATAAGAATGATAATATTAATATGTAATGTTCCTATGTTTCAAGGAAATTTCCAAGAGGCATTTCATTGTTCATTAAATAATTTTTAAAAGATATATAAAGTTGAGATAATGAATTGTTAAATTTATAAGATGAAATTTAATATTCATATATCATAATAGGATCATACAACTAGTTTTCTAGTGGATTCAAAATATTATCTCCAATGGTTTATTACTAACATATGTTTAATTTTGATTATACATGATAGTTACTCAAAGGTTCTATAGAAGATATAAGATATAATTTTGATCACGTATTAATGACTATAATGTTAAAAAAGAATAACATGATGATTTAAAAAAATATTAAAATTTCATGTTATATGATCCATTTTTTCTTTATATAAATATATTATTAAATTGTAACAATGTTTCATTTTTCATTAAGGAATATGAATTGTTAATATTGATGGATAATGTCATGATTGAGGCCGAGTTTTCTTCTATAATTTATATATAGATATTTCAGAATGATTTCAGTCATTTTATAGTAATATTATTATATATTTTGATCATGAATATGTAAAAAAGATGATGAATTTTTTATGGATGACATCATGAAACCTGATGATGAGACTTAAGAGAATTTAAATGATTTTATCCCTTAAGAATATTTTATGTGATTTGTAAATGAATAAATGTTTACCCTATTTAATATTCAACTCTTAAGGATATATCCAGATTAAATTTTACCAATATTGAAGATAATTATTAAATTTTTTTAAATTTTTATTATATTTCTTCTAAAGAAGAATATTGTATAATATAATCTAAATCAATACTGAGCTTTAGATATAAAATTTTGGTATGGAAGAACAAGATCATATTTGTTTATCCCAATGAAGAGAAGTTATTTTTAAGGGGATTACACTGCAATATTTTTTTATTATAAAATTTAACAAGTAGATTATTTATTAAACTAAATGGTTCTATAATTATAAAATTTTTAGTAATATTCCTCTACTCAAAGTATCAAATTGAGAATGAAAATCAAGTTGTGTTTTTATAGGATATGAATCGTCACACACTCAATAAATTTTCATATATATTGCAGGAGAACCTCTTAAATTATTTATTGGGATATATTTAGTTTCTATATCAAGTTACTTTTTTGGATTTTTACAAAACCAAAATGATAGTGGGCTTGTTTTAAATACTGTAAAATTTAAAACACTAGTCTACCCCAACCATTTGGTTTGGAAATCACTCAATTAACCCCATAAAAAATGAGACTATAGGTAAAACAATTAGAATAAAAAGCTATGAATGTGTTCATAGACCTTATAAAAATAGTTTATTTAAAATTTACTTAGGAAGTTCCTAATTAAAATATTTAATGAAGATGAGTTATTACTTTTTTATCATAAAAAAATCATGGTTTAAAAATTATCTTTGATTCAAATAAATATAGGGTTGTTCATGTAATTTTTTTTTACATATAGTCATTGTATATGTGTTGGAACAAGTAAATGGGATTTATTTTTTCAATGATCTATGAATTTTTTATGGTAAATTATTGAATTATTAGTAAAATAATATGTTTTCCCTATATAATTAATTAGTTATATAAAATAAAATGGTTATATTTAATGATTTAGTTTGATTTATATATAATGATTTATTGTTTAATTATTTTTTTGGTAATTTAAATATTAAAGTGAATTATTATATGTTTAATTTTGTTAATTGAAAATAAGATATAATAAATATTTAAAAATATAATGATGTTTTTTTAATTTAAAAATAATATTGCTATATTGAGAATATTTCCCATCTTATTTAGAGAAATAAAATTGTAGCATCCTCAACATGGTTCACCTACACCTCTACCAAAATGGGTGACACATACCAGTATATTCCCAACATATATCCCATAGGTTGTTGACTAGCTGTGATGGTCTATATGTATCATGGGGAGTGTATATGCTCTTTGGAATAAATAAATAAAAATCAGAACAAAATAATATATAAACATCCAACTAAATATATAAAAAATTATGGTTGATTACCGAGCTAAATATTAAGAGTATGTATAAAAAACATCTATTTTATATATAATTCGAATATGCAATGTTATATTTCACATAAAGATATTAATAGGGTATCCAATAGGCCAGTGTTATATGGTAAGGTAAAAAATTAATTAAAGAAAGGATTCATATAAACAAGTAGTACTGAGTAAGGGTTTAGTATAGAACCAATAATCCTTCCCTACCCCTCTACCATATATTATAATTATGAATCCATTTACCCATCATGTTTCATTAATTGTAAGGTCTTCTTTGGTAACATTTTTCCCATCAAATATGTTAGTATTATTTAGTAGTTCACCCCCAATGTTGTTCCTAAACAAATCCATTAAATACCAGTGTATGAATAGTGTGATTATTTTATATGTTAATGAAGAAACAACAGATACCATAATAGATGTTCTTACCATAAGTTCAACACAAGACACATAGGAGATAAAATACCTACATTGGCTAATGTATGGGTGTTTCAGAATATATTACACAAATATTGAATATGTAACATGTCCTATATAAAAAAAGGTGATTATATATTTCCTTTGTTTTATAATTTTCATTTCATTGAAAAAATGTGATAAAATCCATTCCATATTGTTAGTAAGTTCATTCATAGAGAAAGAATCCATATGTATAAATAACACCTATAAATTACACATATTAATGGGAATGAAATCACTAGACATGATATCATCAAAATATATAAAAGAAATCTGGGTCAAGCCTTAATGTCATAGTGGGAATCATTTCGGAAAAAAATTAAATATCATTCATGTTTTACTGTATGTCCCAATACCTTATTAAAATCATGGATATATGGGAATCACATTCCATGATCAAGTGGAAATTACAATCCACTATAATTGTACAAAATACCATGGTATAGACACATCATATAATTGGAATAATATCCCTAAAAATAAATTTCATAATTTGATTATGCATTTTACCCAAGACAAACATTACATCATCATAATTGGTGGGTCTACTCATTCCATAAGAACCATCATGATAAATGGAATGTTATCCCATGCAATAGGAATTACCTAAGTAATCGTAAATTGATCCCATTCTTGAATCAAACTATATTCATGTGGTATCATGCTTTGTGTCATCACATCTGGAATAAATCCTTGGTAGGACGTGACAAAATTTTAAATATATCACCATATATAAATAATAGAAACACATTTCAAATAATTCACTAAATGATGGACATAACATCTAAAACCTAATCATTTTAAACTAGCCCAGTCCCTACTCACCAAACCTACATTCCTACTAAACCGAGTAATTATCTTATTAATTATATAAAATTACATATATGACTCTAAAAACTCCAAAAACCACTAAATGGAACAAAATATCCATACATGATGTAATACACCCATATCTCCTTATTAAAAAGATGTAAAAGGATGCTAAAAATGTCCATTATGTACCATAATAACTTATAGAATTTCCATTTTGGATTCAATGTATATGTTTAATACAATTTAGTTCAATACCATGGAAATTTCTTTTATAACGAGTCTATAAATACAGTTCAAAAGTTCTGGAATGGCCCCAGATATCCTCACCCAACTCTTAGAGGATAAAAGAAGACTGCTCAAATTTATTTTTTGTCAATCACACAGTAATAGTGTGACCACACATCACATGTCACATGAAACACATTTAACCCATATCTAATGGGTAGGGGTTATCTACCTTGTGATTTCACCACCTTTAACATTAAATACCACCCACTGATTCAACAATAAATTGATTAAATCAAATAATTTTAATAAACTATGAAATTAGACATAACCAATTGAAATATCAAAGTTGATGATTAAAACAAAAAATAAAAAGAATTATATTTATAGTATTATTGATATAATGAAATATGATATAAATAACTTTAATTTTATAAAAATAGGGGAGTATTTTATTTAGAATAGTTAAATGAGAGGGAAAGGTAATGGGAATTAGGAATATGGATAACTAATACAAGGGTAAGGAATCATATGGGTTTTAAATATTATTTTATTTTAAAAAAATTTTAAAAATTTTCTACACCTTTTTTACCCTCTAATAATACACTAAGAACCCATTAACCACCATTTACCCATTATAGGGGGGATTAACACTTAGTATTAATCACATAAATTCTCAACCAATTAGGGGCCAACTAAGTACCTGATACCACAATAATGGTTACCTGATGTGGTCTATCTCAAAAAAAAATTCAATGAAGTCCAATTTTATTACTTAAAAATGAACCTTAATCCCCTAGAAACACCTCCAATATTCAAAATCTTCCATAAAACACTAGTTTTATAATATAGTAAAAAATAAATTATTTCCTAACAATAATAATGGGTTACTCAACCTATTCACTATAGATATGACCTTCCATGATATGGGTGACCAATAATATCTATGTCTCATGAACAATTAAATGTATCCTCTAAACTCACATATGATAAAATTACTCCCAATTATCCTCTGGGATACACAAATGACTACACTACATGAATACTATAGGGATTATATTCCCAGAGAGTATATTATCACCCCAATCTATAATATGAATTGGTTACACATTGAATGAAAAATTTTATTATATCTTGATTTCATTTACATGTACTATATAATAAGAATCCAAGAGGAATCTATGATGATGAGATACATAAAATTCATGATGTAATTCTTAAATAATATAATGATGATCGTATCAGTAATCCACAGTAATGAAAGACATATTTACATAAAATTGCCTCATATTTTTAGGGTGGTATCTACTTAGAAGTCAAATTTGAAATTTTGTAAATTTAGGTGACACTCATGAATGGTCCCATAACCTACCATAAACACAATTAGATGACATCACTGATCTAGATATGAATGTTTCGTGCTATATGAAATTGTGAACTACTAGGTGGTTAACCAGATATGCTTTGAAGAATCCCAAATGATACTCAGTTCAAAAATAGGTAACTCACCCACCTCTAACCCCCACCCAGGTGAATTGAAAAACCATCCAAATAGGCGTATAAATTTTATTTTTAAAGAATGCATGATAACAGTTATTATCAGAAAACAGGCCTATGGTGAGATGACTCTACCATGACTCAAAAAAAATCTAGAACACACGATTATAATATTTTATCTAAAATTAAGATGTCAATATTATAAACCCATTAGTAAATAGATGGTATAATGTTCTCATATAGGCATATTTATTAAAAACATTTTATAGACCCTACTATAATTGAGACATGAATCATACATTTGTATTTGAATGATACTCTAAGTATCCCAATGAATATGTTTAATCATCTTGACATATAACCATTTATTCTTATAAATATTCTATGTCTGATGGATATATATTAAAACTCAATACATTGGAAAACTGATCTATAATAAAGCATACATCATCATGTCCTTAGGGTTCTCTTAGAAACCATTTATCAAATACCCTTTTTTAGATTACCCATATCCAAATAATAACAAATGATGACTAAAGAAGATAGAGAAGTGAGTGATTATTAGACATATCTCAATTATATATCATTCATCTCAAAACTAATACCCCAAATACATATTATTCCAATCTACCAGTATTAGTTAGTCATGGAATGATACATATTTAAAATCCCGGGGTATACCACACATATTTAGGTGTTTGAATACCATATAATCTTCTCACACATGGTCATGTGACCCAAAAAATTAGCTTGTATATAAATTATATTTTCAGAATCAAGAAAGAGATCAAATTAATGTTCGACACCTTATATACAGTCCCACATATATCTTAAAAATTAGTTAGACATATTACTCCCATTCACCCTCTTGGTGAGTGTAAAAGTAATAGACAGTGATTGTAGAGTCATCAGACTCTGATGCTTCAGAACATAATGATTCATCTCAAGAAAAATATCCAAAAAATTCACTGAATACATTCTTAATGGAATACCAGGACAATATTCTTCCTACTTAGACAATCATCCACAATATTTACTCTCTTAAAAGAATATACCATCTCAAAGATAAATGACTCTTGGTTCTATATCCAACTTTATTTTTCAATGTTCAAATTGTGGTGGGAGAAAATATATATGACATCCTTATGGTCAGTATACATCATTTAGCTATCTCCCTCAAGGTAGTAGTGGTTTTATGCAAGTACATTTACCAACACTGTATTATTTAAACAATGATTAAAAAATACATCTACTCTGGTGCCAACTACCAAGACCCATAGCAGGATACATGACCAACCTACATCCACACGGTTCCATTGTGAAAAACTTGTACATCAAAATACTGGCAATAATAGTTTCTTAGATCATGTATGGTCATTTATGAGGTGTAATTAAACATCCAATTTTGATTAAGAAAATATTTCTATGTATATTTAAGTATTCTAACATCAATTATTTTTTATTCAGGTCCATCATTGAGGTTTCTAATCGGGATACATCCTTTATATATCTTGTATAGTAGAATATCAATCCATATAGGCCACATAACTCAAATTAATTCTTCATAAACTAAAGTGGAACCTAAACATCCACTATTACAAAGTATAATTATATTCCATTATTCCATATCTTGTCCATAATGAAGTGAATCTCTATAATCATGAAATGATACATTAAGAGCATGAAATATAGAATGTTATCCCGATGTGTGCTCAATAGGATCTCCAAATTCTGATCACGATCCTCCCATCAAAATTTATAAACCAATTTTTTTTACAATGTTGAAAACCAAGGAATCCATATATATATAAAATTTTGTATTAATTGGATTCCTAAATACTATAACAGTGGTCATAAAACCAAATATATTCATAAGATACTCATACAATCTATACCTACCACTAAAGAATGCATGGAGTTCGAAAAAATTACTCCCCCTCAAATAATGATAAATTGGCCTCAATTCAGTATTATATAACCACATACCCTCACTTATCTTGACTAAATGATCATCAATTTGGGTAAATGAATAATAATATTAAATATTCAAATGATTCATCCTCTAGTAACATATTACAAAAGATAAAATAATGATTTCTTTGTTATTAAAAGAAACATGAGATCCCCTATGGGAAGTTAACAAATGAATAAATCAATTTAAATATTGATCATAAATATAAACCTTAAGGGATTAGATATCAAGATGATCAATCCATTATGAAGATATCGATTTGGGCCCCATTCCATGATTTAGATTAATCATAAACCTAACCCTTCCCTTGAGTAGAAACATGAAGAATACTATAATAAAGTTGTCACGACCCCCTCCCCACAAAGTGTACCCCTCCTGGGCCGGCAATGTGAAAAGGGAGATAATGACCCCCGAGTCCCGCCTCCAGTAGGCCCCGGGTTGGCGACTAGCACCGAGGGTATAATACACACACAAATGGGAGGCATTACCCTCTAAGAGAACACATGCAGAAGAGATAGATAGAATAGAATCCAACCAACTCCAACTCATAACTGAAATGTAAAAGAAACCCAAGTACATATATGAAATGTCATGAAAAAGTACTACAACTGAAAGGGGAAACTAAAAGTACCCAAAAGAAAGTAAAACGGCAGCGACCACAACCCCGAACAGTTCCTCCTCCAACAGCAAGCTAGTAGTAACCAACTTGATCTCCAACCTGCTCCAAGTCTCCTGAAAAACAGTTTATATGTACATAGGGTGAGTATAACAGTATACTCAGTAGGATCCTCCCCAAGACTCTCGTGCAAAAGTAAAGAAAGCATGCTAAAGCCCAGTGAAAAACAAGTGAAACTAACTCGTCACCTAAACAGGTATACTATGTTCCCAACCTCACCAAGGCTACTCTCACTAAGTAACGCATACAAGAATATAGCATGTAGTAAAGAATATCAAGGGTACCCCGCTACCACTTCCCCACTGGTTTGCCGCTTTGCCCCAACGACATACGTCCTGTGCATCTCTCTCCAAAGGCTTGCCCGTATCAACATGGGTCAAGCTCCTCAATCTGCACCACGTGCACCACATAGGCTTGCCCGCAGACACCTGGGCTAAGCTCCACACAATCCTCACAACCAAAAGTAACCAGGTAGTTTCCGGGAGCCACCACAGCTCGCATAACGTGTATCATACGTCGGGTATTATACCTCAAGCCATTACAACCCATACACCGA
The DNA here is from genome assembly GCA_963277665.1 of Viscum album. Classification (NCBI taxonomy): domain Eukaryota; kingdom Viridiplantae; phylum Streptophyta; class Magnoliopsida; order Santalales; family Viscaceae; genus Viscum; species Viscum album. Next base: position 28,922,359 of record OY728152.1, read on the forward strand.
GTAAGGATCCTCAAGCCATCACAGCCTATCCACGTTACACTTATAGTAGTCCATAGGATACTATATCCAGAATATATGTGTGTGAAATAACCACAAGCCATTACAGCCCTCTACACACATATATGGGTAAAACTAACCACTGTGCCTACCAGCACTAAGATCTACCAAGAGAAGAGAGCGGGGCCAAAGGGGGTAGTCATCCATTCAACCTCCCATCAGAATGTTGGGGAAAACACCCCCCCAGGGCTCAGAATCCCCGGGGTGTCAGTTGCCCTTACCGACAGGGTGGAGTAGCGTATAGAAACACAAAAAGTACAGAATATATATGTTACTCACATCCACACTATGGGCATTACCTAGCCTTAGATACAACTGCAGCTAACGTCTCTCAGACTCCAGGCTGCTACTTCTAAGACTAGGTATCCTATAAGCACACAACCAATTGAAGAGCTTTATTAGATTACTCCATTCTCATTTATCAGTTCCACTATACATTATTTAATTCTTTAAGCATTAATTAAGATTGAACAATTCCCCATTTAACTGAAATGGCGTCACTTTCGATACAACTACTCCTTTTTAAGATTCACATCACCTTTAAATTCTAGCATATCCATCCCCGTGGATTTTCACCATTTAATCAAACATTCATTACAGAATACTTTTCCACATTCCCAGGCATTCTAGAAAAACATCCTATGCTTCTAAACACAAAGGAGGCTCAACACGGTGAGTAGATATACTACCCGTCGGGTCTTTGCCGCCTATAGAAAGAGCATATACCCATTCTCCCTCGAGAGGCTAAACACGGAAAGCACGTGGCATACCCCGCGCGTCTTCGCCTCCTTTGGAAGAATGGTAGCAAGACCAGCTGCCTTGAGCAGTGGGGAAAAGCAAGGCAGATTAACATTCAAGAACACCACAAGCAACCAGCAACCACATCCAACCCATTCCATCACCCCGGGTGCCCTCCCTGACACCCATATGCATAAACCGATGCATCTCGCCAGACTAGGCGTCATCCGCTGCCACAACTATAAGGCCTCCATGCCTCTACATATCACAACAACCGTCCAGGATCACATCACAGCACAAGCAGCAGGAAAACGAACATCACAAAATGGGCTCTTGGCCCGTTAACAAACAAGAGGGTAACTCAGAACCCTTTTTGAAATTCCCACATAATCTGTTCTCTAATCCATATTGAATTAACAGATTTGTTATTCGTAGGTTCCAATCATGGATACCTAATCAGTAAGCTATCACAATTAAATAACCAAACTTACTTCCCTAATTTGATTATCCTCAAATTAGAACAACTACAACAACGACAAAAAAAACCAGATTAATTTATATTCCTCTTTATCCTTCGCCAATTAATCAAAAGTTAATTCCAGCTTTACGTTCATTATCAATTTCTATCATGAACGATCAACAAATCAAAGAAACATAGATATCACTATATCTAGGAAAACATGAGGCAAACCGTTATCACGGTATAAAGCAACAACACGCGATCAACCAATTCTTTTAATCCAGTTCAAGTATTTAATTAGGTCAATTTCATTGTGATCCAAAGGAATAAATCATGCTAATTCTACGATTGCACATATATAATTAGAGAAGCCATGAATCCCCTACCTCAAAGAGTTCTTGACGTCCTTTATCCACACAGCAGGTCACGATCCTCCCCTCGCGACAACTTATGTGGAAGAATGATCGACACAGCTTGGTTGCATCCAACAGAGCGGGACTGATCCTAGGAGTAAGGGTTTTTTGTGCAGCTCCTACGGAAAGGATTGAAAGGTTCTAGCGCCTCTTAGTTAAGAACAAAGGGAAGGAACAAGGGAGAATGATATCTCGTCCCTTTTTAAGATTTAACGAGGTGACGATTTAAGATCCGGTTAATTCTCCATTAAAAACGGATCGCATTAACCCACGAGGTTTGACCAAGTAAAACATTCCAAGCCTTAGGAATAATTAATATAGGATTTATGGCATTTGAATCGGCCTTAAGAGCCCTTAAAATAAGGCTTTAAATGTATTTTACGTCAAAGGAAACGTCAAAAGGGGAAAAACTGTTGGAGTCTGGAAACACTGTTCACCCACCGTTACTGTACATGAAACTGATCTGTCACACCGATCTGTGAAACTGATCTGTGAAACTGATCTGTCACACCGATCTGTGAAACTGATCTGTCACACCGATCTGTGAAACTGATCTGTCACACCGATCTGTGAAACTGATCTCTGAAACTGATCTGTCACACCGATCTGTGAAACCGATCTGTCTCACCGATCTGTGAAACTGATCTGTCTCACCGATCTGTGAAACTGATCTGTCTCACCGATCTGTGAAACCGATCTGTCTCACCGATATGTGAAACCGATCTGTCTCACCGATCTGTGAAACCGATCTGTCTCACCGATCTGTGAAACCGATCTGTCTCACCGATCTGTGACACCGATCTGTCTCACCGATCTGTGAAACCGATCTGTCTCACCGATCTGTGAAACTGATCTGTCTCACCGATCTGTGAAACTGATCTGTCTCACCGATCTGTGAAACTGATCTGTCTCACCGATCTGTGAAGTTGATCTGTCTCACCGATCTGTTACTGTTCATAAAACTGGAAACACTGTTCACAGAACTAGAAAAATGGAAAAGTGTTGGGGATAAGTCACCTTGACCTCCCGGAACACCTCCAACAGCAACATTTCACAATGTAATGGACCAGAGAGGTCCGGGCCATTACATTAGATACCTCTCAAAACATTCTCGTCCTCGAGAATTAAAAACCAACCCAGAAGAAAAGAGGGGTCCGAACAACCACCCCATAAGATACCTCTCAGGGGAAAACCACCATGAGTTGTTCGAAAGCTGGAACAAAACTATGACATCCGGGAACAAACAATCCATACCCAAACAATTCATTCACAACATCACCTCAAAGGTACATAAATAAAACATGAAAGGTGCAACCACAGAGAAAACATCATTACATGAAAGGAGTTAAACATTAAACAACTCTGGGTACTGAGCACGTATCTGTGACTCACACTCCCAGGTACTCTCCTCCATGCCACCGTGTCGCCACAAGACACGAACTAAAGGAATAGAACGCCCACGCAACACCTTCTCCTTGTGGTCTTGGATCTCCACAGGTCGCTCCTCGAAGGTTGCATCATCATCAATATCGATCTCTCCCCAATCGATAACATGAGATTCATCATGAAGATAATGACGGAGCTACGATACATGAAAAACATCATGTATCCGACTCATCTGAGGGGGAAGTGCTACTCGATATGCCACAGCTCCAACACGAGCTAACACCTCGAAAGGCCCAACAAAACGGGGAGAAAGCTTACTTCCGCGACCAATCCTTCGCTGCCCACGATGGGGAGTCACCTTCAGAAACACATGATCCCCAACATTAAACTCTAAGGGTCTCCTTCTTTGATCCGCATAAGATTTCTGACGATCTTGTGCTGTCTTCATCCTCTCACGAATCACTTGAACCATCTCCGTCGTATTCTGTAGTAGTTCTGGTCCGAGAATTGCTGACTCTCCGACCCCAGTCCAGCACAACGGAGAACGGCATGGCCGGCCATACAAGGCTTCAAACGGCTCCATGCCGATGGTAGAGTGAAAACTATTATTGTAAGCGAACTCTACCAAAGGTAAGTGTTTCACCGATGAACCTCGAAAATCAAAAACACAAGAGCGCAACATGTCTTCAAGAGTTTGGATGGTTCGCTCTGTCTGACCATCCGTTTGAGGATGAAAAGCAGTGCTAAGGCATAGTTGAGTGCCAAAAGCATGCTGGAGACCTCTCCACACCCTCGAGGTAAAACGAGGGTCTCGATCAGAAATGATCGTCTTAGGAACTCCGTGAAGCCTCACCACCTCCTCCAGATACTGCCTTGACAAAACCTCCACTGAGCTCGACTCCTTGATTGCTATGAAGTGGGTCGATTTAGTTAAACGATCCACTACCACCCATATAGCATCATGTCCTCCCGGAGCTCGAGGTAAACCTGTAACAAAGTCCATTGAGATGTCCTCCCACTTCCACTGAGGAATCTCTAAGTGATGGAGAAGACCACCAGGAACACGGTGTTCGGCCTTCACCTTCTGGCAGACTAAACATCGAGACACACATTCTGCAACTGAACGCTTCAGCCCAGGCCACCAAAACTGACTCCTCAAGGATCGATATATCTTCGTCACACCAGGATGTACAGCTAAGGGAGAGCTATGGAACTCTCGGAGAACCGTCTCGCGCATCGCCAAGGGAACAAAAAGCCTGTCATGATACAACACTCGGTGTTGTTCATCCTCTGACCAACCATTAGGGGCCTCCCCACAAACAACTCTGTTGCTCAAAACTTCCACCTCGAGATCACCCAACTGAGACTCTTCCACCTTTTGCATCAGGGATGACTGCACCGTCATCTGGAAAAGACAACCTCTTCCTCCAACTTCTCCCATATCAAGATGCAAAGCTGCTAGCTCTTCCATCCCTCTCCAGGAATCACCAGATTCACGCACAACATCATTACGTGACTTTCGGCTCAGTGTATCAGCAACAACATTTCCCTTCCCAGGTGTATACGATATTTAGAAGTCGTATTCCTGCAAGAACTCCATCCACCGACGCTGCCGCAAGTTCAAATCCCGCTGAGAGAAAACATACCTCAAACTCTTATGATCGGTGAAAACCACAAAGCGCTCTCCAATGAGGTAATGTCTCCACAACTTCAGCGCAAACACCACGGCTGCCAACTCAAGATCATGGGTGGCATAGTTGCGTTCATGGGGACGCAACTGCCGAGACCCATAAGAAACAACTGACCTCTGCTGCATGAGAACACAGCCTAGCCCCAGATGTGAAGCATCACAGAAAACATCAAACTGGACTCCCTCCGTTGGAAGACAAAGGACTAGAGCACTTACCAACTTCTCCATTAGATACTCGAAAGCTGTCTGACACTGATCAGTCCATATGAACGCTTGATCCTTCCTGGTCAAAGCTGTCAGAGGAGTCACAACTCGGGAGAAATTAGCCACAAACCTCCTATAATAGCCTGCGAGACCAAGGAAACTTCGCACCTCTGACACGGTCTTGGGGGCTGGCCAAGACACCACTGCTTCTATCTTCGAAGGATCCACAGCTACTCCCTGTTGGGACACAACATGTCCCAAGAAATGAACTTCTCGAGCCCAGAACTCACACTTGGACAACTTCCCAAACAACCGATGTTGGCGAAGAACTCCCAAAACAGCTCGTAGATGTTCTGCATGCTCTTCTTCAGATGTGGAGTACACAAGGATGTCGTCAATGAAAACCACAACAAACTTGTCCAAGAATTCACGGAACACAGCATTCATCAACCCCATGAAAACAGCTGGAGCATTTTTCACGCCGAATGTCATTACAACAAACTCATAATGCCCATGACGACAGCGGAAAGCAGTCTTCGGGATATCCTCATCCTTTACACGCATCTGATGATATCCTGACCGCAAGTCGATCTTTGAAAACCAACTTGCACCCTTCAGTTGATCGAATAGGTCATCAATCCGCGGGAGAGGATAACAGTTCTTTATTGTCACTTTGTTTAAGCGACGATAATCGACGCACAACCGCAAACTGCCATCATCCTTTTTCACGTACAAGACTGGTGCACCCCACGGTGACACACTTGGCCGAACAAAACCACACTGCAATAGACCATCGAGCTGAATACGTAGCTCCCGTAACTCAGAAGGGGCCATCCTATATGGAGACATAGAGATGGGAGACGCTCCTGGCTATAGCTCGATCCCAAACTCGATCTTCCGTCGAGGGGGTAAGGATACAACCTCTTCTGGAAAGACATCAGGGTACTCTTCTACGACCCTAGGAAACGCCAGCTGTTGAACCTCTGAAGAACTCAGCATCATCCCAGCCATCATGGATGATAAGGATGAATCTCGTCTATGACTCATCCGAGGATCTCTCTCACCAACAAACACTACTTCCTCTCCATCTTCATCAAAGAAAACGACCTTCTTCCTGTAGCAACCCACAATAGCCTGCACCGAATACAACCAATCCATGCCGAGGATGACATCATATGGTTGTATTCGTAAACATAGGAAATCTCCCCAAGAGCGGTGCTGCCCCAACACTAGCTCACAGTCTCTACATACTTCAAACAAGCTAGCTCGACCTCCAACTGGCGTAGTCAACGACAAGGGCACTGGAAGCCTCTCTACCTCAAGTCCCAAAGCGTGGACAAGGGTAGGGGATATAAAGGAGTGTGTCGCTCCTGAATCAAACAAGGCATACACCAAGGTAGAAAACAAGCAAAGGGTACCTCGGACGACGTCTGGATCGCCTGGAGCATGCAACGCTAGAGCATGAAGCTGACCACGACCACCTCCACGGCCTCTCTGACCCTGATGACGACCACCACCACGGTCGCGCTCTGCTCTTTGAGGACGGGGAGCATCATGGGGCTGTCCTCTGCCTGCTCCATCTACCCTCTGGTGATCTAAAGCTGGTGCAACCTGCTGCTGCTGCCTCGGCTGGAATTGCCTCAACGGAGGAACCTGGAGTGGAGCGCCTGGTGCACGATGACTGCTCTGAAAAGTTGGGCACTCCCGCTGCTGATGACCACGTCCACCACAAGAAAAACAAGCGCCTGATCCCTTGGCATAGGTCTGAGAGTTGCTACCTCCGGAGAAATGAGATGGGAAGGGCTGGGACCTACCCCCAGGTGAACGGAAACTCTTCTGTCCTGAAAACCGGGAACCTCGGACCACATCTCTGCTTCTTGAGGAATCATGACGATTCCCCTCTCATGACGATCCGGTCCTAGCCAAAGTCCTCTCAACAACCTCTGCCCTCGCCAGCACGTCAAGATATGTCTTCAGCATAAATGGGGTGACCTGGCGCTGGATCTCTGGACGCAAAGCCTCCTCGAAATGCCTCGCCCTGGCCTCATCATCTGGTAACAGGTCTGAAGCATATCGTAGAAGGTTCCTGAAACGGATTCCAAACTCCCGAACACTGGAGCTCCCCTGTCGAAGGGTAAGAAGCTCCTGGCGACTGGATGCCTTCGCAGTCGAAGAAAGAAACTCGACTCTAAACCTGTCTCGAAACTCCTCCCATGAGATCGCTGACTCCTCACGATCCCCGAGGAACAAGAACCACCACTGTCTCACTGCTCCACGCAACATCGTCACAACCAAGGACACCCAGTGTTCCTTCCGAGCACGAATCGAACTGAAGCCTATCTCGACCTCCTCCAACCAGTCTTCTGTGACTACATCTGAAACGGAGCCCTCGTACTTCTGTAGACTCTGGCGCTGAAACTCTCGGAGTGTCTTCCTCCAAGTGTCATCGTCGTCAACCTCTACCCGGCGGCGATCTGCTGGAACAGCCTGCTGGGCACCTTCTGCGCAAACCTGACGGGGACGCCGACCTGGAGCCATACCTGTAAAATAACAATCGTTAGAGCTCCTAAGTCTGGAATATGGAAGACTCAACATTAATTAATTAATTATTTTGTTTTATTAATTTTAGGTTACCTATCCCAAGGTCTACCCATTCAAACACAGGCGCAAGGAATAATGATGCATGATCCTTTCCTAGGTCTCTACCCTGAAACCAGTATCACTTTGTTTAGTAGCCATCGTAAACTTAAAGGTCCGTGCAACAGATCATTGGGGGCCCTGAATGCCTATTTCTCTGCCGGTCTCCAGTGTTTACCCCACTTTCTAAACATGAATGACACCGTTGCCCTACCATCCCATGCATCCTCACCTGTGCCTAACTCCAAACTCCATCCTATCCCTCGACCAGAGCTCTGATACTACTCTGTCACGACCCCCTCCCCACAAAGTGTACCCCTCCTGGGCCGGCAATGTGAAAAGGGAGATAATGACCCCCGAGTCCCGCCTCTTGTAGGCCCCGGGTTGGCGACTAGCACCGAGGGTATAATACACACACAAATGGGAGGCATTACCCTCTAAGAGAACACATGCAGAAGAGAGAGATAGAATAGAATCCAACCAACTCCAACTCATAACTGAAATGTAAAAGAAACCCAAGTACATATATGAAATGTCATGCAAAAGTACTACAACTGAAAGGGGAAACTAAAAGTACCCAAAAGAAAGTAAAACGGCAGCGACCACAACCCCGAACAGTTCCTCCTCCAACAGCAAGCTAGTAGTAACCAACTTGATCTCCAACCTGCTCGAAGTCTCTTGAAAAATAGTTTATATGTACATAGGGTGAGTATAACAGTATACTCAGTAGGATCCTCCCCAAGACTCTCGTGCAAAAGTAAAGAAAGCATGCTAAAGCCCAGTGAAAAACAAGTGAAACTAACTCGTCACCTAAACAGGTATACTATGTTCCCAACCTCACCAAGGCTACTCTCACCAAGTAACGCATACAAGAATATAGCATGTAGTAAAGAATATCAAGGGTACCCCGCTACCACTTCCCCACTGTTTTGCCGCTTTTCCCCAACGACATACGTCCTGTGCATCTCTCTCCAAAGGCTTGCCCGTATCAACATGGGTCAAGCTCCACAATCTGCACCACGTGCACCACATAGGCTTTCCCGCAGACACCTGGGCTAAGCTCCACACAATCCTCACAACCAAAAGTAACCAGGTAGTTTCCGGGAGCCACCACAGCTCGCATAACGTGTATCATACGTCGGGTATTATACCTCAAGCCATTACATCCCATACACCGAGTAAGGATCCTCAAGCCATCACAGCCTATACACGTTACACCTATAGTAGTCCATAGGATACTATATCCAGAATATGTGTGTGTGAAATAACCACAAGCCATTACAGCCCTCTACACACATATATGGGTAAAACTAACCACTGTGCCTACCAGCACTAAGATCTACCAAGAGAAGAGAGCGGGGCCAAAGGGGGTAGTCAGCCATTCAACCTCCCATCAGAATGTTGGGGAAAACACCCCCCCAGGGCTCAGAATCCCCGGGGTGTCAGTTGCCCTTACCGACAGGGTGTAGTAGCGTATAGAAACACCAAAAGTACAGAATATATAAGTAACTCACATCCACACTATGGGCATTACCTAGTCTTAGATACAACTGCAGCTAACGTCTCTCAGACTCCAGGCTGCTACTTCTAAGACTAGGTATCCTATAAGCACACAACCAATTGAAGAGCTTTATTAGATTACTCCATTCTCATTTATTAGTTCCACTGTACATTAGTTAATTCTTTAAGCATTAATTAAGATTGAACAATTCCCCATTTAACTGAAATGGCGTCACTTTCAATACAACTGCTCCTTTTTAAGATTCACATCACCTTTAAATTCTAGCATCTCCATCCCCGTGGATTTTCACCATTTAATCAAACATTCATTACAGAATACTTTTCCACATTCCCAGGCATTCTAGAAAAACATCCTATGCTTCTAAACACAAAGGAGGCTCAACACGGTGAGTAGATATACTACCCGTCGGGTCTTTGCCGCCTATAGAAAGAGCATATACCCATTCTCCCTCGAGAGGCTAAACACGGAAAGCACGTGGCATACCCCGCGCGTCTTCGCCTCCTTTGGAAGAATGGTAGCAAGACCAGCTGCCTTGAGCAGTGGGGAAAAGCAAGGCAGATTAACATTCAAGAACACCACAAGAAACCAGCAACCACATCCATCCCATTCCATCACCCCTGGTGCCCTCCCTGACACCCATATGCATAAACCGATGCATCTCGCCAAACTAGGCGTCATCCGCTGCCACAACTATAAGGCCTCCATGCCTCTACATATCACAACAACCGCCCAGGCTCACATCACAGCACAAGCAGCAGGAAAACGAACATCACAAAATGGGCTCTCGGCCCGTTAACAAACAAGAGGGTAACTCAGAACCCTTTTTGAAATTCCCACATAATCTGTTCTCTAATCCATATTGAATTAACAGATTTGTTATTCGTAGGTTCCAATCATGGATACCTAATCAGTAAGCTATCACAATTAAATAACCAAACTTACTTCCCTAATTTGATTATCCTCAAATTAGAACAACTACAACAACGACAAAAAAACCCAGATTAATTTATATGCCTCTTTATCCTTCGCCAATTAATCAACAGTTAATTCCAGCTTTACGTTCATTATCAATTTCTATCATGAACGATCAACAAATCAAAGAAACATAGATATCACTATATCTAGGAAAACATGAGGCAAACCGTTATCACGGTATAAAGCAACAACACGCGATCAACCAATTCTTTTAATCCAGTTCAAGTATTTAATTAGGTCAATTTCATTGTGATCCAAAGGAATAAATCATGCTAATTCTATGATTGCACATATATAATTAGAGAAGCCATGAATCCCCTACCTCGAAGAGTTCTTGACGTCCTTTATCCACACAGCAGGTCACGATCCTCCCCTCGCGACAACTTATGTGGAAGAATGATCGACACAGCTTGGTTGCATCCAACAGAGCGGGACTGATCCTAGGAGTAAGGGTTGTTTGTGCAGCTCCTACGGAAAGGATTGAAAGGTTCTAGCACCTCTTAGTTAAGAACAAAGGGAAGGAACAAGGGAGAATGATATCTCGTCCCTTTTTAAGATTTAACGAGGTGACGATTTAAGATCCGGTTAATTCTCCATTAAAAACGGATCGCATTAACCCACGCGGTTTGACCAAGTAAAACATTCCAAGCCTTAGGAATAATTAATATAGGATTTATGGCATTTGAATCGGCCTTAAGAGCCCTTAAAATAAGGCTTTAAATGTATTTTACGTCAAAGGAAACGTCAAAAGGGGAAAAACTGTAGGAGTCTGGAAACACTGTTCACCCACCGTTACTGTACATGAAACTGATCTGTCACACCGATCTGTGAAACTGATCTGTGAAACTGATCTGTCACACCGATCTGTGAAACTGATCTGTCACACCGATCTGTGAAACTGATCTGTCACACCGATCTGTGAAACTGATCTGTGAAACTGATCTGTCACACTGATCTGTGAAACCGATCTGTCTCACCGATCTGTGAAACGGATCTGTCTCACCGATCTGTGACACTGATCTGTCTCACCGATCTGTGAAACTGATCTGTCTCACCGATCTGTGAAACTGATCTGTCTCACCGATCTGTGACACCGATCTGTCTCACCGATCTGTGAAACCGATCTGTCTCACCGATCTGTGAAACCGATCTGTCTCACCGATCTGTGAAACCGATCTGTCTCACCGATCTGTGACACCGATCTGTCTCACCGATCTGTGAAACTGATCTGTCTCACCGATCTGTGAAACTGATCTGTCTCACTGATCTGTGAAACTGATCTGTCTCACCGATCTGTGAAACTGATCTGTCTCACCGATCTGTTACTGTTCATAAAACTGGAAACACTGTTCACAGAACTAGAAAAATGGAAAAGTGTTGGGGATAAGTCCCCTTGACCTCCCGGAACACCTCCAACACCAACATTTCACAAAGTAATGGACCAGAGATGTCCGGGCCATTACAAAGTTATTCAAAAACATATAAATAATATGTATAAATCCCTCATAAGACACCTTTTCACCTTTTAAAATAAACTAAAAAATATTGATAAAATCATACCCAACTATTGATGTTTAGGTCTTTAAAGGTCTACCGATAAACATACTATCTAAAATATTATAAATACCATCCTCAATAGATATCTAAAAAATATATAGATGATTTAAATTCATGTAAACATAACAATAAGTCATCCAATATATTATTAGAATCTAAATAATTCTATGAATATATGAAATTATAAAATCCTAGAGATGTAACTACCCACTAATAATGAGGGAACAATAAAAAAGACTATGAATAACCTCAAACCAATCCCCTAAGTACTTGTTGATAGAATTTTTGCCATAAAAATACATGGCTGTCAGCCATAAATAACTTGAAAATAGAGTAGATATAAATGTGATTGATGAACACATATAGTGATATGCATGTATAAGGGTTCATGCTTCTAAAATTATACTCCATTAGTCAAATAAATCTAATTATATTTACCAAGTGGTGTTTCAAAAACATGATATTAGGGTGGAAAAATTCATATTCATTGGCCTCTAAATCCATGGATACCCCAAGGAGAACCACACTACTACCACTGTTAACACAAAGAACATTTACTACCATTGTGACCTGATTTTCCATAAAACTCGAACTACATTCTTATAGTAAAATTCATGGTATAGGAAATTATACAAACCTTTTTCCATCACCAAAACAACACATTTCTGAGAACAAATTAGAAAAATGGATCATATTATCGAACATCATATTAGAACTCCACTCCAAAAATTTTATATTTCCTTATAGGCTAGTATACCGCATTCCACCATACATATATATAACAATGGTGTCCTCTAATTCATGTATAAAGGAAATACATGTATTAGAATGGACTTAGAAGCACTAATATTTCATTATTTAATAATATAAAATAACTAAATACCCAATGGTCTTTCCCTAGCCACAACATAATCACCACAATTGTTGCATTTATTATCCAAATACTTGTTTATTTTTATTATTGGGGCTCAATTGATGACCATAAAAATAAATATAATCTAAAATATGTTCATCCATGTCAAAATTTAATTTCATAGTCTATAATAAAACTGATTTAACAAAGTGATCCTATACTTTATAATGAAGTATGAAAATTCTCAGTAATATAGCCTTTATAGTCCATTACTGAGTTTCTCCCTTGAAGAACATAAATAATGTTCTAAGACTAGTCATCCCATATAATCTTATGGATGAAATTTTAGAAGAAAATTATTTAAAATCTTTCCAAGATAGATATACAAGATAATTATCTTAAATAAGGAATCCCACCAGTAATTTGAAAGTCATTGAAGTAGAGATACCACCTCATTCACTATCCTTTATAGTGGATTATCAAGATGGTTAAATAAATTCTATATATACTTGAGATAAAACATTGTTTCTAGAGGTTAACCCTCTTCAGAAGACATAGGGTGATGTTATAGATAGAACACTATAGTCTGATTTAGATAAATATAGATCACCTTTTGGTGCTATATATTCCAATTACTAAATAAAATAAATAATAATCTCAAAAATATATTAATTAACTTATTTTTTCATGAAATAAGAGTCTCAAGAATAATAACCAATGATTCATGCTCATCCATGGTATCATAATTTATAATAGGATGTTTTAACAGTGACATGGAACTATAATAAAAAATCAACTACTCATAATCAAAATTATAATTGGTCTAGATAAAATAGAAAATATAATTAGTAATATGTAGGGAATATATCTATACTATATATACACCCAAATACATGTGTCTCACATAAATTTTGAACTCTCCCTATCCCCGAATACCCACAGTAGTAAAAGGATTTAAATATGTATATGCTTTACATAATATTTTACTAAAAAATAATTTCACATTTAAAATTCAATCCAATATAAGTATAATTCTTCCATCATTTTATATAGGAAAACAATATATATATTTATGATAACATTTTATATAACCTATCAAAAGTCTTATATAGGGTGAAATACCATAAGTAAGTACAAAAATATCTTGTGAATTTTTTCTTCCAAAAATTAATAATTAGAACAAAAAACATGGAAACTAGATCCAAGAGTGAAACCATAAATCCTAAATCAATATCCCCAACATCATATTCAGTAAAAATCAATACTTTCTTACAACCACAATGAATGAAACAGATTATCGAAAATAAAGGTGACTCAATGAAAACAATTTTTAGCATCCTAATCCTCTCATACATCCACTTTTAATGATACTGTTTCTATATAACTCCAGGGAACCTCCTTGTACATAAGAGACTATTTATAACTAGCATGGGGATACTTGTATCCTTGAAATTACATACTCACTCTACTAAAAACCAAAAATTATAGTATATTACATATATAAATAGTCAGCTCAATATAAATATGAGAAATTTTTAAAAAAGTAGATATGTACAAACATCAAGTATATAAAATCTCTTATAGTATAAAAAAATGAGAATTTTTAATTCCATACAATCCATTCAAAAATTCATAAAGTATATCATGGGTAGGACACATAAAATAAGGTCAAAAAAAGTATAAAATAATGGAAAAAATAAAAAAAATGTTCTAAAGTAAATTCTTTATTCCATTTCCACTACTGTATTCATGTGCCAACAGATTATACATCAATTGTGGTGAAAATTACAGTACCATGTTAATGAACCATAAATTATACTCAAGTACTAGGGTGAATGAGTAGGAAATATTTAATACTCAATATTCCACCACCAAGGGCATTCCAAGAAAATATAGTAAAAATAGTGGTTTTCATAGAGTGATTTTCTTATATTTTAAAAAACAATATCATCACTGATAAATATCATGACATAGGTTCAACAAAAATCAACTAGCGGTAACCAAACCATATTCATCCACTTTTAAGATATTTTTGAACATATTAATAGAATACTAACACAATATCATATCCAAACTCAAAACTGGTTGGAATATCATCCCTTTTTAATATAAAAACAATTAAATGTGATGTGAATCACTATATACAAGAAATATCTTTTAGTACATCATCCATCAGTTAATAATAAAAAAGGTGGGAATAAAAATCTATAAAACAATAAAAATCGACCAACAAACTGTCCCTAGTCATGGAATAATCAAAAGAGGAAAATGAATCCTTAGAAAGAATATAATACTATAGATGGAATCTCATACCTTATCCATGTCAATAGCTTCTATGATAAATTATATATCCTAACCTGAAACATTATTTACACCAAGTGGGGATTATGATTGAAAATATAGTGGGCATTACATTCGACAATAATATTAAATAATAAAAATCCATTTAAATGTTATATAAAGATAATAACAACCCTTTTCATAAATTTTATAATAAAAGTTGGTAGTCCATTACACACTATAGTTATTATAATCCAAATTTTTATTCCATATCGCTCTATTTTCATCATTAACATAAGTTGCATGTGGTCCCATTTTAAGGTAAATACCTAAGTAATCGTAAATTCATCACATACTCAAAATAACCCATAGTCAAGATTAATCACACACTAAATCATTACTTCAGTAGGAGTATTTGTAATGGCTGTCCAACAATGTCCAACATAAAATGAAACATCGAAAATAGAATAACATAATAAATAGTTAACTCAAATAGAAACATAACAACTTATTTCTAATCATTTTGAATGTGGTTTTTCCTTACTCACCAAAACCCATAAGAATTACCAATTCATGCATTACCATCTTAGTTAAAAATGGGATAAAATATATATTTTAATGCCAAAAATCTCAAAGAGTGGATTAACATGACCAAACAACAATTCACCCACACAAACCACTATACATAATAGACTAAGGGCCCTTAATAAAGTCTATTCTGATATAAATTTACTAAAAGAGGCCCTAATTTAGTGTTTATGTATATGTTCTAAAATATCATCATTAAGAATACATTCTTTGAAATATGTAAAATCCCTAGTCAACATTGAAATTTAATACAATAGCTTGAGATAACCTCACCATACAAATATAGGTTAAATAAAGACAATACCTACTTATTTAATCTCATTCTCACAACACCAATGAAAAAAATGTCACATGTTTATTGAGACATTTACAAACCATCGCAAATGGTTATGGATCCAACACCACATGTTAATAGACCCATTACGATTGAAAATAAATAATTAAATTATGTCGAAATAATATAATATAATTAGTCAAAAAATAATCCATTAAATTAGGCTTAACGAATAAAAGCCATGACATATAAATAGTAACCATGAATAGGGGGAATAGGTATCATCAGATAGAGTAATGTAATCACATGAGACACTTGAAATTAGAATTTAATAAGCACTAGATACCTAATGTTATACCATGAGTTACAATATATTTTCTATATCAAAAATAAAAAATCTTGAACCATGATTTACTTCATAAAACTAACCCAATAGGCCTTTCCAACCCCTCAAAAAGACGTAAAATTAATGAGATTCATAAAAGTAATAAAAATAACTCATAAATAAAAATCTTCTATAGAGTTAAAATATGATTGAAATATCATTACATGGGATTTCTTAAATAAGTAATCATGAAGTGTTTGGTACATGTTTTATTTTATAAAATTGAAGTAATTTTTTGTTATTTAAAGCATACTTGATTGAAAACAATTATATTACTTTTATTTATTTTCATAATAACAATAAATGAAGAAAAACATGATAAATATTGAACATATTATATATATATATATTAAATGAGATGATGAATAATTAATTTTAGGGATGGATGAATGTTATATTCATTCATTTGTTTTAAAAACTAAATTACCTTTTGAATAAGTTTTTTTTATATTGAGGCAATTAACAAATTCATCAAGAATGATTTAATTAAAAATTATTCTTAAATAATGTAAGGTTGTTCAATTAAAAGATTACATCTAAGAACTGATTTAGAAAATGAATAATATTTTTCATAAATTAATAATATTTTTGGAATGGTGAGATTATTTGACTAACTTTGTAAGTTTAAATATTTATTTTATTTGATAGGAAAATTACTAAGTATCAAATATTATATTTTTAAATAAATTTAAAATCGATTAATTATTGCGTGTATGATATAAACTATGTGTTGTAAAGGTGTGGTGGTTTTGAATTTTGGTTATATGGTTTAAGAGTTTAATAAATTCTTAATAATAGATGATACTTGTTTTTGGGATTAAATTTAGAATGTATGGAATATATATATATGTTTTTTAAAATGGTTTTTGTGATGTAATAATAATTTATAAATACCTTCGAAAGGGACTGAATAATATTTCAATTCATGTTCTATTGAATCGATATTGGAAATGGGGAATGGGAATAATGAATTTGTTATTGTTATTATTTTTTAAAATTTCATTGTAAAAAATTAAATTTTTTTAACAATGAGGATAGAAATAGTTGGTGGTTCATTTTTTTTAATTTGATTATAAATTTGAATTTTTGATGGTTGGGAAAATACATGTTAATTTTTTAAAAAATGTGAGCATTATGTTTTTTAAAATATTATTTTGGAATTTTTGTGGTTTCTGTTATTAGGTTAATGAAATTTTGATTTTGATAATACAATTTACATATAAGTGGTATTGAGGATGTGAAATTTTAAATGTGACTTTAGTAGGTTGTTGAATTATTTTTAGTCATAGAATGTACTTATTAGATATTAATATTATTAATTTATATAAAACGTTTATGATATTTTTGGAAAGTATAAATGAAATTATTTGAATTTCTTAATAATCATGTTTGGTATTCATTAATTTTTTTATAAGGGAGAACTTCTTGTAGAGAGTGTGTCAAAATATTTATTTAATTATGAAATAATGTTGAAGTGATTCATCTTATAGGTTGAATAGAATAAATTTTAGTAACTATGATTTTATTTAGTATTGTGTTTTTTATATAATGTGTTCTGTATTGATTTGATTGTAAATTCCGGAACGTGACCATTATTTATTTATTTATAAAATTATAGAATGATCATTTATGTGAGGATAAATTGTCTATTAAAATATTTATATTCTGTTTGGGGTTAATATGTATTTTTTATCATTATAGTATGGAACATTATATTTCATATAATTGATATGGGATATTGTAATCCAAAACCTATGTAATTAGTGGGTATAGGAAAAGTATAATGAACATATTAAGGAATTAATTTTTTATTTTGAATTTTGGTTTTTTTATTTATGGAATTTAGATGTTTATATGCGTATTATAAATTCTTAAATGAAATACTATTTTTTGATTTAATTTTATGGGGAATAAATGTTCATTAATTTATTTTTTTCAATAGATTGACGTTTAAAAGTTGTTTCATTAAAATAAGTGAATATAATTGTGAGTGTATTTCATAATTAATAGATTTTATTGTGGGAATTATCATGTGGTCTTCATATGAATAAATCATTTGGGATGTAAAATTTTAATTTTGAATGTGATGAAATAAAATTCGAGATGATTTCTTTTGTTTTTTGGTGTTTTCGATGTCAATTTTGAAAAATGTAAAAAAATTGAGATATTTGTGGAAGATAAATTTGATGAAGATTATAAAAAATGATTCTTGATGATGAATTTTTGGTGGGAAGTGTATTATAAACCATATTTTATTGAGAATAACTATCACTAAAAATATTGTGTCTGAGGAGTCAATGTTATTTAATTTATTTACAATTATATTTTTTACGAGTCAAAGATGATATGAGGATTGGATGAGATGTCGTGTTTCATTAAAAATAGAAAAGGAATTTATTGAGTGTCCATTAAAATTCACCAATGAAACGTCATATCCCAAACCCATTGATATCAATTGGATAAAAATAAATTATCCTCAATAGATGCCCTTAAACACCCACGATTTTTAATTAATGTCTAAGGATTCAATTAATCAATATGATTGGATTATACTAATTATAAAACAAAAAAATATAGAATTTGAGAATATAAATATAGAGGTAAACCATGATCCACCACATAAAACGTCCAAGATACATTATCCATTACCCATGAATGAAACTTACTAATTATATGTGACATAAGTATGAGGTTTTCCCCTTTCCACAATCATGTAAAGTAAAATCTGAATATGAACCAAGTTGATTTTTTAGGGTGTGTGTATATAAACCCAGCAGGAAATCCCTCAACTACTTCCCACAAAAACTACTATGGCAGGAAAATTCTTTCTAAAATTTTATATAAAGAAAGATATAATCATTAAAATTAGTGTCAAGGATATATATATATATATAATGTAAATAACTCACACAAAAACAAAAACCTACGCAATGAACTCTAGAATCCTTGTATTGTTCTACCCCTCCCATATATGAGATATGTAATTAATCCTAAAGGAATTACTACCCAAAAGGAACTTTGTAAAAATAATCTAGTGTTCCCCATTTTTTGGAAGATAACATAGTCCAAAATGATAAGTCCTTATCCTCATGCATGAGGAACAAAAAAAATCACATGGAAATGACATGTTTATACACAAAAAAAACATTACTTTAAAATCATAACCAATTAGGAATTTTACCAATCACATTATAGTCATCATCCATAACCTTTATTTCAAAAACCTATAAAAACAACAAAATAGAACTAAAATAGGATTTATAATGGGTTATTCATTAAAAAACATATGAATGTAATTATATAAATAGAAATTATTGATGTAATATGTTGAAGTATAGTGAGATAGATTCCAATTATCACATAAAATCTTTTCTTAATGAAATTCCCACATAAAATCAATGATTTGGGCACTTGAATCCCTTTTATGGTGGTTTCCAATATAAACACCCTCATAAAAAACCCAACCACGTGATATTCACAAGGAATACTTGAGAATGTGATTATATTGAAAGTATAATGAGAGGAGAATAATGAAGAAAGAGATCCACGAGACATATCATTGACCCCTATGTCAAATGATCCATGAATTCATGAAACTGAACTCTGGAGTGAATTTCATCTCTAAAATGTTCCATGGGACCCCTAGGGTTCAACATCCCTATAAAAAATGGGTGAAATGAGTATTTTAGGGTGATATTTTAGGTAAAATAAATTTTTTGGGGTTCATGAAAATTAAAAATGGATTACCAAAAATGTTTTACATTGCTGTAGTATATAGCGCAGAGCTACATGATATGGACACACAATTTGGTAAATAGTTCACAAATTATGTGAAACCCATTTACCAATTACATCAAGGGCCACCCAATTTAACAAAATTTTATACCAATTATTTCCTTGTTTAGACACAAATATTATATCATGAAAAGTTGCCCAAGAATCAGGCATTGTACCCTTAACCATGAACCCTTCAAAAAACTCTAAAAAACCTATGAAACCCCATAGAACCTTCCAAAAACATCCATGAACTTGTCATAACATAAAATTTTAAAAAATATATTTAAATACCTCAAACTAGGGGCATAAAAATTGGGTATTCATTGGATGAGATAAAGGTAGGATATTTACTAATGTCAGACCATTGGGTGGCCATTAAATTTACATAGATGATTTATAAACAGTTAGCCTATTGTGGTTACAAACATTTTCACTGGTTTTTTTCGAGATCTTTTTCAAAAAAGATGTTTTATAAATTTTTTGTCTTGGGATTTTAAGATTTAGCAGAATGTATCATTTCTTGAAGGCATATATATGGAATTTAATTCTAATAATATCTTCTAGTAACCCCAAATAATTTGTAATTATTTCCCCTATATTTCATGGTGGATATATATAAATTACATGTTTTGTGAAGATAATAATGAGATGAATGTTTTTTTGTTTCATTAAATGGTATTTGTGGTTAGTTTTTGAAAAATATCAGATACATTTTTTTGAGTTTTGATGCATCAGTGATATCCAGTTATTAAAAGATGAATTATAAATCCATTCATTGGTTTTATTATTGACTTTTAATTATGTTTGCGATTCATGCCTTTTATTGGTTATAATTCTCCACCCATTTTAATTATATCAATCACGATATAATAATTCAGTAATATTATTGTTTTTTTCGAAAAAATGAATAATAATTAAAGGATGACTTGGTGTATTAATTTATTTTTAATTATCTATGTAATTTACATATCAAGTTATTTTTTAATCATTATTTAAATATCATACTTAGTGAATTGATGTGATTATTAATTTAATAATATTAAAAATTTGATAATATATTAAATTTTTTAATTAATTCCTTATTATTTCGATAGGTGTATTGAATTACATTATAAAATGCTTATTTTGTGTGATAATTAATCCTTTTTTATTAATAATGTTACGTTAAAATAATGTTCTGAATTATAGAATATATTAATAGGCGTTGACAAGGCATGTTTCACATTTTGGGGTTAGATATGTATTTTTGTGTTCTATAATTTATCAATATAGGATTTTAATGTCGGCTTTTAATTAATAAATTATTCATGGGGTTCAATAAGAGTTTTATAATAAATAAGTGGACAAATAATGGGTATATACATAGGATATCCAATATATTATGATATAATTGAATTTTAAATTATGTTTATAAATTATTAACCGAGGTTATAGTTGTTGATATTGTGTATTAATAGACTCATTTTATATATAAATGATCTTTTTATGGGGTTTTCTTTATAGACGTTAATTAGTAGGTAATTTAATATTTTAAATATCATTTTGAATAGTGATGAAAGATAATCAAACTGTAGGTACCATTACCATGATGAATTTATATGTATTTAAATGATATCATTATGTGTTAAATATTCTTAACAAAAATAATGGAATTATGTTAAATTTATTTTGAATATTAGTGGGAAATATAAATGTGAGTTTATATTAATGGCTTAATAATATTGAGTTTATGTGAGTAAGTCATATTATTTATCTATGGAATATTTCATTGTGTAATTTATATTCATATTTGATTTAAAAAATTTAGATGTGAAATTTTATGAATAAAAATTACTATGTGATAAGTTATCCCATTAAGTTCATAATTTAAAAAACTCATTGAAACAAGTGAACATTTTTCATTGGAAAAATAAATAAGGTTATCCTTTGAAACTAGTTAATGAGAATAAAATATGGTACTATTTTTAGGTATAGATATAAATATTTTTTTTAGAATTTAATTTAATGAAATGAAATATTATGTTATTTTACTTATGTGAACATAAAAAATAATTAAAATTTTGAACTATAAATATTTTTCAATTTACTTATAAATTTTTCATAGGTTTATATTTTTAAAATAGATAAAAAAAATTATATTAATGTTGAAAACAATACCATTATATTAATATATGAATAAAAAAATTTAATAAGATTTTGGGAAATTAAAATCTTTATAAAACATGTTACACATATGGTTAAGTTAATTAGAAAATATGGCGGGAGGGATGATGTGACTTATTGGGATACATAAAAAATTATGAGGGAAAAATTAAATATGTTAATAAAATTCCACCATTAACTTTATGTGATAATGGATATCTTGGTTTTTTTGGTTAATGTGATGAAATTATTATGATGATTTTAAAATATTTTCATAAGATTATGTTTTATTTTGAAAAAATTTGTTGATTTATTTTTATGTGAATGAAGCATGTTCATATTTTGAATAATTAGATGTTTGGTTATTAAATGGGATAAACTAGGCATTAGGATGTGATAAGATTGTACATCCATTTTTTTCTTAATCTTTTAGTTATAGGGGGATTATTCTATTCATTTGGGAAAGCTATTATATTATTTATAACTTTTGGAACATGGAATAAGGAAAATATACTTTATTCCCCGATAGTTTTGAAAGATATTTATATTATTTGATATTTTTCTCTTGGAAACATTGAATTTCTAACATACATTTCATTATACATAAATGAGTACACTTGGAACTATGAGATTTTTATGATATATATTGGTATCCTATTGAGATGTATTTCTCATAAAATAAATATTCCAAACCCATGAATATATTGTTTGACATTTTTTATGAAGGTGTTGGTAGTGACCCTAAGTTGTCATAATTTATAGTATGTGGTTATCGTGATAATATAGGAGAGGTTTATATGAGTTAACATATTTTTTTCCACTATCTTATTTTTCATTATTTATTGGTGTTTCCTTAATAAATAAATAAGGACATGATTAGTTATGTTTCAAGATTATAGTATATTGATGGAATTGACTATAATTTCATTAATGACTCCTTAATGATTTTGGTATCAATTTTCATTATTTTTATTTTCCTTGATTATATATATATATATATATATATATGATGTTAAATCAATAATATAGTAATATTTATAGACACATATTTTTAGTCACTAGTCTCTAATGGATAGGGGGAACACTTGACACCTAGAAATATTTCTTCTTGATGAAATAATTATGCCAGGGGTGACATCATACTTTCTGTTTTAAATATCTATGTCATCATATGATGGTGGAATAAAACAAGAGATAGAATCAAATAGAATTTGATTGTTGGTGCATTTGAATTTCCTTATTTTAATGAAAATTATGGAATATAATCATTGTATGTAAACACATATTATATGATTGTGGATTTTTTAGGGTCGTTTTAGGGAGTCTTGTGATGTAATCAGAGTATGGGGGCTGTTGGAGCATTGAAGAAAAGACCATAATATACTTGGTTTTGGAGAATAGAGGATCAATTATATGACCCAACCAAGAGTGATAGGGTATGTATTAATCTTATAAATTTTATATGTCTTCTCTTCTATTATTGGGTGAAACATGTGTCTTCAGACCTCATAATCGAGTGGTTAGAACCAAATGGCCTAATATGTTTTCCAAATTTTATACATTTCTACCCAATTTATTTTCTCATACATTAATTCATTATATTTATTTCATATATGATGAGTTCTCAGTGGGACTATGACACCCCAAGATTTTATAAAAAATATATTTTTTAGTTTTAGTGATGTCTTGTGTTGTACGCTACACCCAAAGGAGCTTGCACTTTACACAACCCTGACTTGGATTTCTTTACATGCAATCGCGACTTTCCACGATAGCGTGTGTTGTAGGCGATACCGAGTTTCACTAAACAATGTTATGTTATTAAAATATTATATAAACTAGCCGATATAAATAGTAATACCCACTTTTCTAAATTTTATTTTTCAAAATGGACTTCATTTTTGGATTTGGAATATCGGAATTAGCTTAGGGTAAATTTTTGGAATTTTTCTGAAAACCTTCAATTTTTGATGAATAGTGAAAACACAAGGTTACTATCTAAAAACCGACTTTTAATTTAAATAATTATATATTTTATTTACATTTATATTTGGTAGAAATTGATACATAATACCTATATATGTTCAATGTAATTCATTGGATTCATTTTATAATAATTTTAGATATATAAAAATTTTATTGAACTTTTCACCGTCTTTTAACTACATCTTAGGAGATTTTTGCAAACATACATAAAACTTAATTTTACCGCTTTTGTGAGTGGAATTTATAAAATCTGAGAGACATGGTTAATATCAAGGATTAATATGTGGTTCAATAAGATAAAAATAATTTTTGGCGAATAGTAACTTTTTACTTTTATTTTCCATGGTTAAAAGTAAATAGGGTAATTAAGGGTAAAAATGATATTATTATTACCCTAAGACAAGTCCCAATTCTATTGGATAAGTGTAATTCGACCAAAACAACCTTAGGAATAAAATTTTTCCCTTTAGGTCCACTTGGATTAGATTAGGACATTTATTATTATTTTATTTAGAAAAGAGTTAAATTAGATAAAATCAATTTTTAATAACTAAAACATTTTTAATATAGGGTAATACATAATATAAACCCGACTATAAATATTCATTAGGAAGATAGAAATATTTCCTACATAATGGTATTTTATTTCTAATTTTTAGACAATAAAAAGTATATTTTATTTATGACACAATGATGTTGAAGTAATTACATTATTAATGAAATATTAACATAATTGATGTTATAAATACCCAAATAATGTACTTTGAGACTGTTTTTGATATAAAATAATTTTCTAGGTTAATATTTGCTGTTATTATTGATTTAATTAACTTTTTTTTGAAACAACCAAGCTTTTATGATTTTCACAAAAATGATGTACCAAATAGTGTCAAAATAGACATAAAATCGTTTTTAAAACAAATATTATTTTATTAATTGTTATTTTGTTATTAAAAATATAAGGCTCGGCCAAATGACTTATATAAGGATATATATGTTAATAATGAACCACTTGGGGTTCTTTTGTCTTATTAAAGAATGTTTATTAACCATATAGTGAAAGAAAACAAAAAGACACGGTAAAAGATAAATTATTTAACTTTGAGTTAAATCTAAATGATAAGGTTAAAATAGTATCCTAAAATTGTCTAAAACCTATTGGTTGAAATTATTTCAACCCAAACCCAGTTTATCTTCTAAATAAATCAATTTTGAGGTATTATAACCCGAATATGACTTTATTATAAAATAATATTTTAAGTTTTTCCTAAAGTCACCCTCTACTCCCTTATTAAAAGGGCACCCATTCCTTCTTTTCTGCACACCCCTATTAGCCTTGAAGATCGTCCAAACCTTGCCCATTTCTCTTCTCAACTTCCTTAGCAACGTTTTGGAGTTTCTTTTCTTCTCAAAAGTCCTACTCTACTTCCTTAAGAGGAAGCTTAAATGAGGTGCATCGAAGAAGAGGTAATCATTTCTTCCGATTCTCTCAAGTTTCTTCCTTATTCTACTTCTTCTTCATTAGATTTTTCGCTATAAATTAATAACATAAGTATCACTAATATAATAATATATTATTATAAATATGAAACAACCCTATTTCACCTTCTATCCTTCCTATGGAAATTGAAATCACCGCGCGTGCGTAAGTACGGAATATCGTCTCCACACCGTGGTGTAATATGTTTTCCACCACCACCTTACCTGGATGGGTATAATGGTGTAAATAAATAACTATATATGATTATTGAAAATTGATATTTATTCTCAAATATTATACATACACTTTAATACAATTCAATGATCATTGGAAGGATACATCGCTCGTGCGTACGTACGGACTACTGTCTCCATGAACGCGATGAGATTCATTTTCTATGATTAACCATTAAAGTATTATTATAATGTATATATAATAAATAATCATGAAATATATTGCATTATAATGATACTGTACTTATGTAAATATATGTTTCATCTACTTAATTCCATTCAATTCAATAAGGAAATGAAAAATAGTGTTCATACATACATATGGCCTACCGTCTCCATGAACGGTGTATTTCATTTCATTTATCGATCAATCATTATTATTTGTATATGATGAATATATATTATATATAAATCATATTTTACATTATGTAATTATGTAAATCAGGATATAAGTTATAATATCAAGAACAACAAGTTGAAACACGTACGATAAATGAAACGATTTTACCCAAAACGCTGCTTTAACATGGAATTTACAAAAGAACGGGTAATATAATGTCATAAGTGAACCATATATGATATCATAAAAATGATTATAATTCTATAAAAATTCAATGGAATTATTTAAATCATTATTCAGGAGGTTCGGATAAATACGAAGCATATCAGACATAAGGTAAGGGATAATTATTCCAATCTCGTTCTTATATGAGATTGTTTATTCGTAAGTATTTATTAGGGTTATGTTTATCATCCATGTCCATGTTTTATAAAAAAAATCAGGAATTTTTAATGTCATTTTTACCCATTTTTAAAATTTACCACTTTTTATGAAAGGAATCTTACTTTTTTTTACCACACGTGGAACTTTTTGACTTTTCCGACAAACGTACAAGAAGAATATTATTTTTAAAATTATACGGCGTGAACATATATTTACGGTTTCATAGCTCCTTATTTTAAAGAAGCATACTATACACGATTTCATGATTATTTTCAACATAAGACCTTTTATTTTAAAATTACATGGCATTTTGTGAAAATAAAATTATTTTGAAAAGAAATGATATTTTCCTCAAGAATTAATTTCATCTGTTTTATCAAAACCAATTTCCATCTAAGATGAAATTATTTCATATGTGTATGTTTCAAGTATAATGTCTCTATGATTTAAATGGTTCCACTTTTCTTATGATGAAATGTCCATTTGTTTTATATGGAATATGTGATGATGGGATGATGTCTATGAGACCCATTTTATTCTTTGGGTTATGAATAATGTTCTATGTTTATTTTGTGGCACAAGTAAGAATGATTTCATTATGGGATGGGTGGGACCTATATCACCCTCCAATGAATTGGGTAAATATTTATATCTCATGAGATAGGCATGGCTGAAATGGTATGTTAATCTGGTTCAGTGATACCAGACTGGAATGAGGAGTGAACTCGATTCAGAATGGGACCTTGTCCACTAAGATGGTCTTGGAAGTAATGCCTTGGCTACTATGGAAATCATATCATGTGCTTAATGTTTTTCCACAATAAAATTTTTTATTCCCATGTCGTTTTATCATGATTTATGTTCCTTTATGATCTATGCCTTACGTACTTCCATGATTTATTTCACAACTAAAGATTTTTATGTTGAAACCTTATGTTCATGGTTTGAAGTTCAAATGTATATGATTTTTTTTTCATGCTTACCCTTAATGAGAATTTGAGCTCACCCTTTATATGTGTTCTTTTCCCCAGGATATAAAGAAAGGTTTTATGTATGAAAAAAGGGGAATATCATTATGGGAGATGTTGATGATTGTTCACCGCGATTAGAATATTGTGTTTCGAGTTGCCAAAGACACTAAACTATTACGGTCATTGAGTGTTTTTTGTTGTTATGTATTAAGTATTCCGCAAAAGTAATGTGATGTCCATGTACGTCAAGCTTATGGGTCTCTACATTCGGTATCAGAGAAATGGATTAGTTAACCTTTGGAAACTTGGATGCGAAATCTTTAGTGAGATCCCTAGAGATATTTCTAAGGTAAGTCTAGGGATGTCCCTCAGGTTATGTATAAGTATAGGTTATAGTCCTAGAATTACTTTAAAAATCATAGAATTAACCCTAGGATGTTATATATTGAAGGTACTCCACCTTTATTATTTTGTTCTCTCTATCATGATTTTTTCCTCATGCACTATTCTTTTTAGGTTTTAGACGATGGATAGAACCCGAAGGAACTTTGTTGATCAGTGTAACAGACAATGCAATGATTGTCCTCCTGAACAACCAAATGTTATGGGAGATGGAGTGCAAAATATTATTGTTATACTTACACAAGCTATGAATCATTCTGGATTTCAAAATGATCAGAGAAGGGAACAATATTCTATTGAGTCCTTCATGAGGCAATGTCCACCTTCTTTCAATGGATCTTCTGATCCACTTGTTGCTGAACAATGGATCAGTACCATTGAAAATATATTTTCCATACTTCGCTGTTTGGAACATGATAAATTCATTCTAGCAGTTTACCATTTAGTAGGTGAAGCAGACCAGTGGTGGACTCTAATTATGAATACAAGGCCCTAAGATGAAATTAAATCCATGGAATGGGACGAGTTCATGACCTTTTTTTCAGCAAGTACTTCCCTCATATTCTTCAATAAAAGATGGAAAATGAGTTCCTTGAGATTAAGCAGAAAAATGATGAATCTGTTTGTAGATACGAAGTGTGTTTTACAAGGCTTTCAAGGTATTCATCTGGCATTATCATCCTACCTAAAATTAAAGTTGTTAGATTCTTCAGTGTCATAAAACGAAGTCTTCGAAGGGCATTAGCTATAAGATACTTCACTAGCTATGAAGAAATTGTGCATTGTGCTATCAAGGTAGAACTGGAAGTTGGTGTAACATATCCATCTCATGGTTTCAATAAGAAAAAAATGATGGAGTTCAAGGGGAAATCTCAGAATAATGGTGAAAAGAAGATAAATGTTTCTTTATGCTCAATGTGTGGAAAGAAGCATGGTGGAGATTGTCAAAAAGGGAATTGAAAATGCTTTAAGTGTAGAAAATAAGGTCATAGAGTAGCTGAGTGTTGAAGTAATGGAAAAAGGGTTTCTAACGATGTGAATAAAGAAAAGACTATAGAGAACACACCACCATCACTTCAATGCTTCAAGTGCAAGGAAATGGGGTATTATGCTAATCAATCCCCAAATCTAATGGTTAATGATGATCAACGTGAGAAACCTCATAAGGTAAAGGACAAAGGGAAGTCACATGCGATCACTATTAGGAATTTTGAGTATGAAAACGATGTGGTGGAATTATTATGTTTTTATGTAAAGTATTCCCAAATAATGTTGTAGAATCTCATATATAGTATTGTGAAACATAGGAATATCTATGTATTGGTGTATTGTGTTATTCGATAATTATATGGTACCGGTAGCCATGAAAAGTGATTCCAATATTTTGGATAGTAGATGATATGCGCATAATGAAGGGATAAATAGAAAATTAAATGTTTGATAGTATTCATGAGCTCATGAATTATATAAGTACTAAGTTATATCTTGGTTTGAGTATATAGAATTTTTGGATTTTGGATTGTGGAAAGAGTTAACTTTTGACAGCATTCATGTTTCCCCTAAGGTTCAATGGATATTCATTTTTCAAGAGAATACATGATTATGTTATTCACACGATTGGAATGTGACCAACAAGATATATGAAGGATAAATTATGGTATTAATGTGCTTGTTATATGACTTTTTTAGTAATCGTTCTCTTTGTACTATGAGTTTGGAAATAAGTATTTTGGATAAGCCTAAATATTGGAATAAATTATGTTAGAAATAAGTCAGTATTGTTTAACGTGAGAACTTTTTTTGATATTATTTATGGAATGTTATAATATTGTAGTTTTAGAAAAATGACAACCTACAGGATGGTAGACAACCTGTCGCGTCAGACAAGGCTATAGGAATCGAACCCACAAATGAAGTGTGATATGCCTTTATCGCCTACCGCTAGCCTATAGAAAGTATCTAGTTAGTTGAAACTAGTTTTATAATATTAAGCAGTATGATATATGAAGTATAAGTCCATTTTAGGAAACATATATGATTCCTCTCACTATAGATAGACTTATGTATTTTTGATAAATGTTTATAACATTTTTTTTGAGATATATGGAATTACCCATCATTCTATCACAAGATATACTAACACTTCATGAATGACAAATTCAACTTAATTTTTTAAGAGATGAAGTGGAAATTGTCCACGGAATGACCAATGGTAAGATTGTACAAAAAATCAAGTAAGTATTTCTTTTAATTCAAACATTCATCAACATTTGGGATATGATCATGAAAACCAAAAAGGTTTCCCTAGTGCCCTTATATCTGATAAATTAGATGGTACCATAGATCATCACAAATTTATGGCTTTGTGATTATTGTCTTTTTCATAGCCATGTCCTCTACCACTCTCCATCAGAACGTGAAGGTTAGATTTATCTTCCATATCCATATTATCACCTATGTTCTTCTATGTGGAAACCCAGTGATTAGTTAATTTGAGTAACTGTTACGTTTCATAATTTAGTTTTTAAAGTTAAGTTTTGGAATTCCTTTTTTTGATTTGGGTTTCTATTAAAGAAACATTTGAGTAGTAAACAATTTATAATCCCGATGAATTTCGAGGGTGAAATTCATTTTAAGGGGGGTAGAATGTAACACCCCAAGATTTTATGAAAAATATTCATTTTTTTAGTGATGTCTTGTTTTGTACGATACACCAAAAGGAGCTTGCACTATACGCAACCCTGACTTGGCTTTGTTTACACGCAATCACGATCTTCCTCGATGGCATGTGTTGTACGCAATACCGAGTTTCATTAAACAACGATATGTTATTAAAATATTATATAAAATAGCCATTATGAATAGTAATACCCACATTTTGAAATTTTATTTTTCAAAATGGAATTCATTTTTGGATTCAGAATATCGAAATTAGTATATGATGAATTTTTGTATTTTTCTGAAAACATTCAATTTTTGATGAGTAATGAAAACACTTGGTTACTATTTAAAAAGAAACATTTTATTTATATAATTATTTATTTTATTTAAAGTTATTTTTGGTAAAAATTGATACATAATACCTATATAAGTTCAATGTAATTCATTGGAGTCATTTTATAATAATTTTAGATATATAAAAATTTTATTGAACTTTTCACCGTCTTTTACCAACCTCCTAGAAGCTTTTTGAAAACGTATATAATACATAATTTTACCGCATTAGTGAGTGTAATTTCTAAATTATGAGAGAAACGGTTAATATCAAGGATTAAAATGTGGTTCAATATCATAAAAATAATTTTTTGTGAATAGTAACTTTTTACTTTTATTTACCACAGTTAAAAGTAAATAGGGTAATTAAGGGTAAAAAATGATATTATTATTACACTAAAACATGTACTAATTATATTGGATAACTTTAATTCGACCAAAAACAAGCTTAGGAATAAAATATTTCTCTTTAGGTCTACTTGGATTAGATTAGGATATTTATTATTATTTTATTTAAAAAAGAGTTAAAATAGTTAAAATCAAAGATTAATAACTAAAACATTTTTAATATAGGGTTATAAAAAAGATAAACTAGACTATAAATACTAATCAGAAAGATAAAAATATTTCATACGTAATGGTATTTTATTTGTACTTTTTAGATGCTAAAATTTATAATTTATTTATGACACAATGATGATGCAGTAATTACCTTATTAATGTAATATTAACATAATTGATGTTATAAATACCCAAAAAAATGTAATTTGGGAATTTTTATGAATTAAAATAATTTTATTGGGTAATATGACATGTTAGTATTGATTTAATTAACCTTTTTCGAACTAACCATGCTGTTACGATTTTCACAAAAATCAAGTACCAAAGAGTGTCAAAATTTACATAAAATAGTTTTTTTAAAAAATATTATATTATTAATTGTTATTTTATTCGTAAAAATATAAGGTTCAGAAAAATGATGTAGATAAGCATATATATATTAATAATGAACCACTAGGGGTTCTTTTGTCTTTTTATAGTAAGTTTATTAGCCATATAGTCAAAGAATAAAAGACACGGTAAAAGTTAAATTATTTAACTTTGAGTTAAATCTAAATGATAAGGTTGAAATAGTAACATAAACTTGTCTAAAACCAATTTGTTGAGAGGATTTTGACCTATCCCCACTTTAGAATCGAAATAAATCAATTCGGAGCTATTATAAATCAAATATGACTTTATTATAAAATAATATTTTAAGTTTTTCTTAAAGTGACCCTCTCCTCCCTTATAAAAAGGGCACCCCTTCCCTCTTCTATTCACACCATTTTGAGCCTTGAAGCTCAGAAATACCTTGTAAATTTTTCTTCTCCACTTCCCTAGAAACATTCTGGATGTTCTGTTCTTCTCAAAAGACCTACTATACTTCCTTAAGAGGAAGCTTAAAGGAGGTGCGTCAAAGAAGAGGTAATCTTTTCTTCCGAATCTATCAAGTTTCATTCTTCATCTACTTCTTATTATTTATTTATTTCACTATAAATTAATAATATAAGTATCACTAATATACTGATATATTATTATAATTATGAAACAACCCTATTTCACCCTCTATCCTTCCTATGGAAAACGAACTCATCGCGCGTGCGTACGTACAGAATACCATCTCCACGCTGTGGTGTAATCTGTTTTCCACCACCACCTTACTAAGATGGGTATAATGGTGTAAATAAATAACTATATATGATTATTGTAAAGTGATATTTATTATTATATATTATAAATACACTTTAATACAATTCCATGATCATTGGAATGATATCATCGCTTTTGCATACGTACGGATTACGTCTCCATGAACGTGATGTGATTCATTTCCCATGATTAACCATTCAAGTATGATTATAAAGTATAGATAATAACTAATCAGGAATGATATTAAATAATAATGATACTGGATTTATTTAAATATATGTTTCATCTGCTGAACTCCACTCAATTCCATATGGAAATGAAAAACAGCGTTCATGCATACGTACGGCCTACCGTCTCCATGAACGATTTATTTCATTCCAATTATCGATCTATCATTTAAATATATTTATATAGTGAATATATATTATATATAAATCATTTTATACATTTTGTAATGAATTAAATTAGGATATAGGTAATAATATCAAGAACAACAAGTCGAAACGCGTACAATAAATGAAACGATTTTACCCAAAACGCTTCTTTAACATGGAATTTACAAAAGAACGGGTAATATAAAGTCATTAGTGAACTATATATGATATCATAACAATGAATATGATTCTGTAATAAGTCAATGAAATTATTGAAATCATTATACAGGAGTTTCGGATACATAAAATCATATCAGACAAAAGGTAAGGGATAATTATTCCAATCTCATTCTTATCTGAGATTGTTTATTCGTAAATATTTACTGGGGTTATGTTTATCATCCATGTCCATGTTTTTGAAAAATGTTTTCATGTATTTTTAAAGTCATTTTACCCTTTTTTCAATTTACCACATTTTATAAAAGGAATCTTACTTTTTTTAACACACGGGGAACTTTTTGACTTTTCCGACAAACGTACGAGAAGAATGTTCTTTTTAAACTTATATGGCATGAATGGATTTTTACGGTTTCATAACTCCTTATTTTGAAGAAGCTAACTCTATAAGGTTTCATGATTATTTTCAACAAATGCCCTTTTATTTTAAAATTAAATGGCATTTTGTGAAAAGAAAATGATTTTGAAAAGAAAGGATATTTTCCTCAAGATTTCATTTCAAGTGATTTATCAAAACCATTTTCCATCTACGATTAAATTATTTCATATTTTTATGTTTAAAATATAATTTCTCTATGATTTACATGGTTTCACTATTCTACTGATGAAATATCCATTTGTTTTATATAGATTATGTGACGATGGAATGATGTCTATGAAACCCAATTTATTCTTTAGTTTATGATGAATGTTTTATGTTTATTTTGTGGTACAAGTAAGAATGATTACATTATGAGATGTGTGGGACCTATATCTCCCTCCAATGAATTGGGTAAATATTTATATCTCATGAGATAGACCTGGCTGAAACTGTAAGTTAATCTAGTTCAGTGATACAGGACTGGAACGAGGAGTGAACTCGATTCAGAAAGGGACTTTGTAAACTAAGATGGTCATGGCAGTAATGCCTTGGCTACTATGGAAATAATATCATGTGCTTAATGTTTTTCCACAATTAAATGTTTTATTCCCATATTTTTTTATCGTTATTGATGTTCCTTTGTGATCTATGCCTTACGTACTGCCATGTTTATTTCACAACTCAAGATTTTGATGTTTAAACATTATGTTCATGTTTTCAAGTTCAAATTTATATAGTTTGTTTTATTTTTATTTCATGCTTACCCTTATTGAGCATTTTAGCTCACCCTTTATATGTTTTCTTTTCCCCAGGATATAAATAAAGGTTTTAGGTATGAAAAAATGGGGAAGATATTTATGGGAGATGTTGAAGATCTTTCACCGCTATTAGAAGATTACGTTCCGAGTTTCCAAAGACACTAAACTATTACGGTCCTTGTGTGTCTATTGTTGTTATGTATTAAGTATTCTGAAAATGTAATGTAACATCCATGTACGTCAAGCTTATGGGTCTCTACAGGGACCCTACAGAGTTTTATTCTCACACACTTCACAAGAACCGCTATGCATGTAATGACCATACATTTAATTTTTAGGTGAATGTTTGTAGGGGGTTTTAAAGGGGTAGTTAAATGGATACTTTGAGACTACTATGTGTAGGATTTTTGAGTTTTCATGTCTAATATTTTTTTTATTTTCAGTAGTTAACCTAGTGGCAGATCCTCGTTGTATTACTACACGATTAATATAGAAATTTTAGTGTTATAAAATAATGGTATTATCTATTATTGATAGTTTTATTTTATTTTGTAATCCATTCATAATTATGATGTTTATTGATTATTTTTTATTAGTTTGTTATTATATATTACAATACCAATAATACACTCTCCCATCACTGGAACTAGATTCATGTCTCTACTCAGAAACCGCTGTTGAATGGGGAGGAACACTTTTTTCCCTTTTGTAATTTGAATAGTCCATCAATTAGTAATTATAGTTCATAATTACAAAGTAGAATAATATAATTATTTTAGGTGACTTAATATTTTAGTATAGTAGTTGAATGTAGTAATTGTTATCAAATATTTGGATGAACCTAATAAATGTCTGTAGTTAATACCTTTTTATATTATGTCAATACTAATCAGAGTGATGGATCATTGTTTATTTATTTCCCTATTATCATTGGTGATATTTATATTGGAAACTTTTTTGGGAGTGTTTTGTGTTTTTTTTCTGTCATGGACTATGGTGGAATAAGAGTGTTATTTCATGCAAAAAATGATGCATGTAAGTGTATCTGTACATCTTCATGGCTAATTTCGATATCAAATTGCTTAAAAAACATTTAAATTTTTTATAAATATATTAATATGTATTTTATAGAATTGGGAGAAATATGAATATATTAATTAAATAATCAAAAATAAATTATTTAATGATTCCCCAAATAACATATTAGGTCACTTTAAGAATGAGTGACCATTGTGGGGGTTTTATTTAAATTTGATGTGTTCAATATTTCACTCAAAGTATAAATTGGACCTATGGTGGATAGTTATATGTATTTCGGTCTATATGAAAATTTTTTAGTATGAGTTACTATTTTCAATAAGTTAAGTTTTGATTTTTATAATACCCTTGTCTTGGATATGTTGGTTGTGGTGATACAAGTGTGAGATAATGATGGTGATCGATATACAATTATTAGTGGGGTTAATCGGTAGGTTGATGGTTAGAAATACTAGGGAAGTTGGTTGAGGTTTCTTAGTGAGGTCCAATTGATCCTCATTCACTTGAGGGATGAATTTTATAACTTTTCCATTTGATCGAGGTGCATGAGAGAATGTGGCTGTAACATCCTACCACCCACACTATTTTTTTGGTCATTGGTCAGATGGTTATCACATGTCCATAGTCATGTTTCCCCATAAGACCATGCCTTATTTTTATTTAATTGTTTACTATAAACTATTAAAATAATAAACTATGAGGATGTTATATATATATATATACATATCAAAACAGAAATTATTGACGGAAAAAACCTTGAATGAACACTAAAAATGGTCCTTAGTTAGCTGGAGTTTACCCTAATCCTATAAATGATGGTAAATTGTCATCTCTGCCTCGGTATTTAAGTTTCATGGAAAAACAAACATGGTTCTTCTATAAATGAGTAGGACACCACCAATGGAACCCCAATTTGAAACTATTTTTTAAATAAATTGAATTTAGGAGTGAAATAATATGATAATTTAAATAGTTTATGAACTTAATTTGAAAGTGGTAAATAGAAGATGATTTCGGGATCCATGGTGACACCCAATATTAGTTTATAAATATATCATTCCTTAGATACATGACTAAAATATATTGTACATACACCAACCATTGTTAGAGTGTCTCTGAGAAAGTCATATGGATTGTGAAAACCATAGTATCATTACCATCTACATAATTGTTTCCCATAGAGTATCAAAAAACACTAAAGGGGTGTTTTATTTAGTATCATAGACAACAATAAAGGATGTTTTATTTTGATTTTCATAGGAAAACCCAAATTGGTGTCCTCATTAGTATCATGAAACACCCCAATGGGTGTTTTCATGGAGTAACATTAGCACTATTAGGACATTTTACATTTTATTCTCAACTATCAAATTTATCATTCAACCCATGATTATAATATCACTACTATTTCAATAATTCTCATGCAAATTAAATTCTCAAAAAACACATCATTTGGTTAATTTTTTCGGTTTATAAAAAAACTTTCCCCTTAATTTTCTATAAGGTCAAAAAAATTAAAAACACAACATTATAACATTATTGATGTATAATAATCTTTTAAAAAACAATAATATCATAGGAAAGATCAATTTATTGTTTCACATGCCATTTTATAAGAAATAAATCAATCCTTAATTCTCTAATTCCAATCATATATGATTGTGAAATTCAATTTCACAATCATTGATCTAAACATGATCTCATTAATCTTTAACCATTTAAAAAATAATTTATTAATCAATACAAACAACGGGATTCTAAAATGTCATCAGCCATTTCATGATTCCACAAACATAGTATTTTAATTTATTTTGAGGTAAAATTGTAGGAAACAAAGAAGTAGAATAATTACCTGAAAATTGGGGACATTATACGAATGTGGGAAGTGGCTACTTGAGTATGAATGAGGTGAAGAATAAAATTTAGTGCACACGAAGACATACCTATACATCTCCAACACATCCAGAGAAAGGTGAATTGAACAAGAGATGATGGATATACCACTTCAAAATATAGGGAGGATGGGAGGTTATTATGTGAGGAGTTTTTTCCTAAGTTAGGAGGGAAACATATGTTTTGGGATATAAAATAGTACGGGTAGTGTAACAATTTTATACCTTTTAAGGGTCACACAGTTTGAACATATGATTTTTCAAATTATGCCCCAACTGTGCTATTAGCATTGTGTCAAAACACCCCTTTCTAAACTATTAGTTTCTAAGGCTTACTATATCTAGTTTCATTCATTAATATCAGATCTGTATCCTTCTAAAATATTTTACATGGATTTTAAACAACAATGAGAAAACTATGAACCAAATTTTTGTTCTAATATTCGCTACTGGGTTTACTCAAAGACCGGTAAGGTTTCACCTTAACTATGTGAAAACACTATTAGATGACCATGAACTATTCAAATTTATTAGAAAATTTCCCAATGCTTAGTGTGATACACGTTTTCTCTTAATCAGGCACTCCAATCCATTTACTATGGGGAGAGTTAGAAAAACATCCAAATATCAACCATAATCTCTTGAATCTAATCTATGAACCCAAAGAACCTATCAATACTCAATACATATAAAAAATAAATATCCATGTATAATCAAAATATTGAAATATCAATCCAAATATACATTATAATATATCATCCCCTATAATTAATCCCAAGAACTGTCAAACCTATATTGTGAAAACTCCATCCAATGACCTTCCATGTATGAATCTCACTTAAATTTTATCTGCCTCATTACATTCATGCTATCATAGCACTCATACAAGATGGATTGTCTTATCATGAATATTATTTCCACTATGACACAAAACATGAAATAGACGATCCTCAATATTTTCATCATCTGGAATATTCTCATCACGGGTCTCCATTAGATATGGTAATGACATAACTACACCAAACGTATATTATAATTCAAAACCCTAATGATAGTTTCATTATGCTTCTGATTATTTCACCCAACCTCACCATGATGATACCCTTTTTGTGGAATTCCTGAACTTCTGAGTGATCCAAACCCAAAATATCATAGTTGGGACAACATATATCATTAGTAAAAACATAAACCCTATAATAAATAAGATATTCTATAGAATATATGTCTTTCACACAATTTAATATACCTTGATTATCATCTAAAATTCAATAGTTTCTATATAGTGATCACATTGTATATAACCAAAACCCCTAAAAATTTCATCATCAATCCAATTGAATTCCCAGTACGAATCTCCACTTATAAAGGATAATTCTAAATTATTTTTCTCAAAACTAGAAGAATATACTATCAAAACTCAATCTAATCCTTCTAAAAAATTATCCTTTATGGTTCCCATTTCACCACATTTAGCAATGTAAAAATCCCTGGCTAGAACTCCGCTAGAAACATTTCATCCAATGATCTCAACCACTTCCATAGATTTATTCAAACTTTGCCTAATATTATTGCCTTATCTTTTCGAGGAATCCTGATACCTTCTAGGACTGAATGACATAGATCAAAGTCAACCCCTAGTGTAATTCATTGATTAGAATCCCAAATAGCAAGATATAAAATCATGCTATAGCATGACCATCGATGGACCATTAATTTGACTCCCACTTGGATAATTGAATTCATCCTCCATTGTAACGTGCCGACCACAATTACCCAGAGTCGGTGCATTATTACATAACATTGGCATTATCAGAAAAGAACACGTCTAGAAAGACTAATTAGTTCAGTTTCCTTGGAAGTACTAGATACATTCATAAGGTTTACATTACATCATAAATGGAAAAACTAAAACAACATTGTTTTCATAGACAACACTGAGATCCCATAGACTATCCTTGTAGGTCAGTCATAATATACTTTTTCACATCCTAGGAAAAATAAAACATTGAAAGGGTTGATCTCAGATGCCCATTAAGGATAACAATATAGCGAAAAATATCATAAATAAGCATAAACATTAAAGGAAATGTATAAAACTAAAACAAATTCCTTTTAAACTTGAACTTCAGCATAATATGGAAAAGATAAAATCAAAATAATTCCATTTAATTACTCACATGGATATTCTAGAATTCAAATAATCACATGCAATATCAATAGCCACTTTCATAATGATGGAATGCATAATGCCATACTTTCATAACCACATAGTCAAGGCCCTATGCCAAGACTACAATAAATATTTTGTCGAGGCCTTGTGCCAAGACACTAGTTTGTATCAAGAGACCTACTAATGCATTGATGAGCTATAGTGGGCCCCACCCGTCACATACTCAGTCCAATGCATTCATCATATGAAAAGGTTTTAACGTAACATAAACATTAATTTTAAACCTAGTATATGAAATGTAAATACTTTATACATGAATCATGAATGGTGTAAAAATAACACATCCATAGTCAAACATATCACAAAAACTTTAATATAATATGGAAGTTTTTTACCATAATAAATCAACTTCAAATAAGCTTAAAATCCATGAAAGGTTGTTAATATAGATGAAATCAAAACCTTTTTTCGAGAAATATCTCTATATATTTTGAAATCATTAAAAATTCACGTAATTATTAAAAAAAATTATTTATTAAACTATTATTATAATATTTTAAGGTAAGAATTGGTGATTTCATAATTGTAGAAAACAACCTCACTCGCCGTATAAATTAAAAAAATTCATTCTTACATTATCTTTGTCGAAAAGGTTATAAAGGACCTTATTTGGAAAACGAAAGAAATATTCCATTATAATCATATGATAAATGTCAAACAAGGTTATAAATGACTTTTAAACATTGTATATAAAATATTAAAAATGTTTTGGAATACATTTTCAAGATACTTGGATGTGGATGATAAAGAGATCCCAGTAGATAATTACATATAAACAACCTCAGATAATGAAAAGATTATGAAATTAACCCGTAACTTTTAGTTTTCCTTGGTCGAGGGTAGGTTAAAAACTAGTATAATAGTGGAATAATTGATATTAAATTATACAAGAATCATATAAATTAATATGAATTCATATATGATCATTTTACTTTGGTTTGTTAATAATATCTTTGTATTATCGTCGTTTTCAGTGTTAACTGATTCGATTTCCTTTATATGCATTGTTGTGTAAGTAATGTTTGTTATGGATGGGATTTATCTTATTTATATTAAGAATTATATTAAGTCTTTAAACATTATTTTTAATAATCTAATGGAAATTAGTCTAGAATGGATACGATGGGGAATGAATCTCATCGTGTTCGTGGAGACGGTAATCCGTACGTACGTACAAGAGATAATATCATTTATTTTATAATAAAATAATATATAATTGGATGTTATATCATATATATAGAATCATTATCAAGTTATATTTATTATTTATATCAATTACACATCATTTTTATACCCATCCAAATAATAATGTATTGAATAACAATTACACCACGACGTGGAGGCGGTAGGCTGTACAAACGCATGTATGGTGATATATCATTCAAAGGATGGATAGATTAATGAATTTGGTTGTACCATATTTATAATAACATCAATTTATATAAAATATACTGGATTTATTAATTTATAACGGAAAAAACAATGAAAAATGAAATGAAAGAAGAAAGGAACATGAAAGAGGTGGTGAGATATTTACCTCTTCTTCGGATTCTTCCTTTTGATTTGGTCAAAAGGACTCCCATGGTTGGCTTTCTAACTAAGGTAAGTCCTTTAAGATGAAGGTAGGACGATTGATAGGGTATTTGGGTAGGGTTTTTCCAATCCAAATGGCTTTTATGGTGTGAATTTGAGAGAAGTGGGAGTGCCCTACTATAAGAGGGGTGAGGGGCACCTTAGGAAAAGTTAAAAATATTATTTTATATTAAAATAATATTAGGTTTCTAAATGATAAAAAAGGGATACTTTAATGTCTAAGGTGAATATGGGACCAAACCAGTCAACGAATTGGTTTTAGACCTATTTGGGTCACTATAATAACATTATCTTTTAGATTTTACTCTTAGTTAAATAGTTTGACATTTACCATGTCTCTTTGTATTTTTAAAATATATGGTTAATAAACATATTAAATACTTCCAAGAGAACCCCAAGTGGTTCATTAATGATACAACTATCATCATATAAGTCTTTTGGCCGACCCTTATATTTTTAGGAATATAATATCAATTAATAATATAATATTTGTTTTAAAAACTCTTTTATGTCATTTTTGATGCTATTTGGTATTTTGTTTTTTCTAAATTTATAACAACATTATTACTTCAAAAAAAAATCATCAAACAAACACTATAATGTCATATTAAACTATAAAATTAGTGGAATTCTTAAAAAGTCTCAAATTACATTTATTTGGATATTTATAATATCAATGATTTTAATATTTCATTAATTAGGTAATTACTGCATCATCATTGTGACATAAATAAATTAAATTATTTAATATAAAAAAAGTATAAATAAAATACCAATATTTATGAATTTTTTTATCTTTCTAATGAGTATTTATAGTCAAATTTACCTTATGTTTAACCATATATTAAAAATGGTTTAGTTATTAATCATTGAATTTAACATTTTTAACTCTTCTTTGAATT
Source organism: Viscum album (assembly GCA_963277665.1). NCBI lineage: Eukaryota > Viridiplantae > Streptophyta > Magnoliopsida > Santalales > Viscaceae > Viscum > Viscum album. The sequence continues at coordinate 28,964,164 of OY728152.1, forward strand.
AAATAAAAATATTTGTCCTAATCTAATCCATTTGACCAAATAGGTTCATATTTTATTTTTATGGTTGTTTTTGGTCAAATTACACTTATCTAATAGAATTAGGACTTGTTTTAGGGTAATAATAAAAACATTTTTACCCTTAAGTACCCTATTTACTTTTAACCATGGTAAATAATAGTATAAAGATACTATTCAAAAAAAATTATTTTCATCCCATTGAACCACAATTTACATACTGATATCAACCATGTCTCTTAGATTTATGAAATTCCACTCATATAAGAAATAAAATTATGTTTTATGTGAAATTGAAAATTCTCATAGGAGGTGAGTAAAAGATGGTAAAATTTTCTATAAAATTTTTATATATCTAAAATTATTATTAATTGAATCCAATGAATTACATTGAACTTATATAGGTATTTTGTATTTATTTTGACCTAAAATAAATTTAAATAAAATAAATAATTATTTAAATAATAATTCGGTTTTAATCTATCTCTTAGTGTTTTTCACTATTCATCAAAAATTGATAGTTTTCAGAAAAATACCAAAAAATCACCCTAGTGTAATTTTGATATTCTAAATCCAAAAATGAAGTCCATTTTGAACGATAAAATTTATAAAATTTTGAAAAGTGGGTATTACTATACATAACAGCTAGTTTTATTTGTTGTGGTGTGTTATAACTCGAAGTTTCTTACAACACACGCTATTGTATAATTTAAAGAGAAGCATACTGTGGAAGCTTGGGGTGTTACATTCTCCCATAATTCAAATTATTTCGTCCATGAAATTTCTAGAGTATTAATGTGTAAAAATACTCAGGTGGTTCTTCATAATAGGTTCCTCGAGTTCCTACGTTGCCTATCCCATCTTATGGTTTCTCCATAAAACTTTTACCAAACGAGTCGTCCAGTTTCCAATCACTTGTTCTTTGGATTCAAGAACCTTGATAGGCTCTTCGAAAAAAGACAGATCAGGTTCAAGTTCTAATTCATCATAGGTGTGTACATGTGTAGGGTAAGGCATGTATTTTCTTCACAGTGATACGTGGAACACATCATGAACTTTGGAGAGACTTGGGGGCATTGCCAAATTTTAAGCTACAACCCCAATTCATTCTAAAATTTCGAAAGGACCGGTGTACCAGAGACTTAATTTTCCCTTCTTACTGAAAGGTATAACACCCTTCCATGGATATTCCTTCACAAAAACATGATCCCCTACTTCAAATTCCAACTCCTTCCTTTGGTTAACTGCATATCTCTTCTACCTACTTTGAGCTGCTTTGATGTGGTTTTTGATTACCTTCACCTTTTCCATGATTTCCTCCACAAGTTTTGGGCCTACAAGTTTTATTTCAGCAACATCATCCCAATAGGTTGGTGTGCGACATCTCTTTCTGTATAACACTTTATATAGTGCCATATGAATACTTTAATGGAAGCTATTGTTAGATAAAAATTACCCCAGAGGTGAATATTGATCCCACATACCTTGGAAGTCAAGTGAGCTTGATCTCAACATGTCTTCTAAAGTTTAAATAGTCTTTTCTGATTGTCTATCTATTTGAGGGTCGTAGGCAGTGCTCAAACAATGTTCAGTATCCATAGATTTCTTAAGACTTTTCCAGAATCATGATGTAAAATTGGGATCACGATCATAAACATTCGAATGTGGTACTCCATGAAGTCTTACAACATCATTAATATATAGTCTTTCTAGACGTTCAAGTGGTAAATCTTCTCTTATAGAACGAAAATGTGTTGACTTGGTAAGATGATATATAATGACCCATATTGCATCATTCCTTCTAGGAGTCCTTGGTAGTCCCAAGACAAATTCAATCGTAATATTATCCCATTTTCACTCTGGTATGGTAAGAGGGTGCATGACTCCTCCAGGCTGTTGCCTTCAAGCTTTCACTTGTTGGAAAACCATACATCTTGACACGAAATCGGAAATCTCCCTCTTCATGTTGTCCCACCAAAAATGTTCCTTCAAATCAATATTCATCTTAGTGCTACCAGGGTGTATAGAGAAATTAGAGCTATGAGCATCATCTAACAGTTCCCTTTTCAGATTAGGTATATTGAGAACACAATGTCTCTTCCCAAATTTCAAAATCCTATCTTTATATATGAAGTCACTCAATCTCCCGTCATTCACAGCTTTAACCTTTTTTGAAACTCTTCATCATCGATCTGAGAACTCTTTTTTTATAGTAAAGATGGTTAGTCAACCATTTGAAAAAGTATCAATGTTTTACCTTCCATGGTGATTCACATATCCATCATTACTAGATCCATGTATATAGGATCTCTTTCAACTGTCATCTTGTTCAAAGTTCCATGATCCTTTATACTCAAAGCCTCTTCCCCCTTGTTTTCCATCCTCGGGTGGTAGTGTATAGTGAAATCATAACAGTTGGGTCATTCCAGCCATCACCATTGCCTCATGTTGAGTCCTTTTTATTAGAAAATATATTTCAAACTATTGTTAAAAGTATATATCTCAAATTTTTCACCATATAGATAGTGTCTCAAAATCATAAAAGCAGCGATTATTGCTTCTAACCCAATATCATGAGTATGATAGTTCTGCTAATGAATTTTTAGCTATCGCGATGCATAGGTAATAACTCTATCATTTTTCAAAAGGACACAACCAATTCCTTTCATTAAAGAATCATTATAAATAAAAAACACATCATTCCCCAATAGTATAGTCAATATAGGATCATTTACTAATCCTATATTCAGTTCTTCAAAACATTCTTCACACACTTTTGTCCATATAAACTTAACACCTTTTTTTATGATCTTTGTTAATGGGTTAGCCACCTGGGAAAAATTCAGGGCGAAATGTCAATAATAACCTACTAAACCAAGAAAACGACATACCTCAGTTATACTCATTGGTGCTATCCATTCTTGGAAATCTTTTTTCATTGAAGGATCAACGGAGATTCCATAACTAGCGATAATATGATCAAGAAAAGAAATCTCCTGAAGGCAAAATTCACACCAGCTAGAAATCCCATATAATTCATGTCTTCTAAGAGTCATCAGAATAATGTGCAAGTGATTGTCATTATCATCGTAGCTTTTGGTGTATTCCAAAATATCATTAATAAATACGAATACAAAGTCATCAATGTATTCCTTGACAACTCTATTCATTAGATCAATAAAGATATAGGGTGAATTATTCAATCCAAAAGGCATTACAGTAAACTCATAATGTCTGTACCTGGTTTGAAATGCTGTTTTTGGAATGTCTTCCTTCTTCACACACAACTGATGATATCCATATCAAAGATCAATCATATAAATTATTGAGCTCCATAAAGTTGGTCAAATAAATCATCAATGCGAGGTAGGGGATACTAGTTCTTTATTGTTATAGCATTGATCTCCTTGTAGTCAATACACAACCTCATAGATCCATCTTTATTCTTAACAAAAACGACAGAGGCTCCCTATGAGGAAACACTTGGGCGAATAAATCCCATATTACTCAATTCCTATAGTTGTTTATTTAGTTCCAATAATTCCACAGTGGCCACTCTATAAGGGTTCTTTGATATGTGCCTTGAACCAGGAATTAAATCAATGGAAAACTCAGTTTCTCATTCTGAAGGATGTCCACGTAAATATTCTAGAAACACATAAACATATTCTTTCAAAATAGGTACATCCTCTATTGTAACATTCCATTCCTCACCCACAGTTATTTCCTTATCTTCCTCCCTAATAATTGAATTTAGTTGACCTACTCGGGATGGATCTAGATAATAATTAAGTGGTATTGTTTCCACTCTAAAGATAAGGTTTTATTTATAATCATCATCAAAAATTGTAACCATTTTCTCCTTACAAAAAATCTTCACATCATTGTCCGAAATCCAATCCATACTGAGGATTATATCAAATTCAATCATGTGTGTGAGGATGAGATCAGCATATAAGGAACATTTATATGAACTAATGGGCACTGATTCACAAAAAACTGTTTGAATGATACTTCCTTGAGAAGTTTTGACTGACAAATCCCTTGTTAAATAAAATTGGAAATATCTAATTTTCTTAGCAAACTGGGAAGATACGAAAAAATGCAATGATCCAGAATCAAATAAAGCATTTAATAAACATTAAGAAACCATTAAATTACCTGCCACCACATCTTTCGGAGCTTCAACCTCAGAAGTAGTGATAGCATAAGCTTGGCCTTGATCCCATTTCCTTTTCTGAGGTATGTTCCCCTGATTCTTAGGACATTAATTCATGTAATTCCCCTTTCTCTACAATTGTAGCATTCAACATCGACACCCACATTCTTCCCCTTGCAATCACGAGTTTGGTGGAATTTTTCACCGCACTTGTAACCGACTCCCATTCCCTTCAGGAATGTACCGGAGTGTTTCTTCCAAAATTTACTACAGGATGGATATTCAACTTTTCCCTTATTCCCCTTATTTCCATTTCATGAGTGTTCAGTATATATCTTTTTCTCTTTCTTTGATTTAAATTCGTAATACTTAGAGAATTCTTTTTCTGTCTTGTTAGCAAATGATACAATATCTTCGTACGACGAGAAGTATTGTGAGACAAATGATCAATAGAGAAATGGTTTTAACCCATAAAAAATGATTAATCTTTCTTCCTGGGTTACATATATAATCTGTTTCAAGACTCGCTATCCTTGTACAGTTATCTCCATACTTTGCGACATACTCATCCTCCTTTTTCCCGAGACTCTGAAATTGTATTTCCATATCAGCTCGATAGTCATTTGGAAACTATTTTTCTATGAAAATATCTTTAAACTCCCTACATTCCATATTTGATAATTCATCATATTCCATTGTGTTTTGAAACTATGACAACCATTGATCAGCATCTCGAGTGAGGAGGTAAACTTCCATGAAATTTTTTTTTCTTTCGCTACTCCCCAAGGCATGGAATATTTTCTCTATGGAATTTATCCATTGATCAACTTCTACTGGATTTATACCCCCATTGAATCTTGGTGGTTGAAGCATCATGAAGTGATCTAACATTGATCCTCTATGATGTGGATCAGTGTGCTTCATACGGGTAAGGTAATTATTCATAACCTGAGTGAGTTGTCCCATTATGGTGATTAGATGATCAACACCAGTTGAATCACCATCTCCACTATAATTATCCTGAGTAGGTGGTAAAACCCAACATGGGGTGTGTGAATTGATATAGTTTCCATTCCTTCTACTAGGATCCATTTTTAAAGGATGTTATAAACTAGATTAGTTTATAAATCACAATACATAATCTAAACTTGTAAAACACTAAACATAAATAGAATAATTTATGGATATAATCTGTAATCATAAAAATGTATTCCTTGTGAAATTTTATATTCATAAACCATTCATAATGTTTTTTAATGAAAATGAGAATTATCATAAGCGTATCCCTCGGGACTGTCATAACCAAGAGTGCAGCAAGGCCCATTGTTGTGCACCAGTTCCTATTTGAGTCTAGCTCAATGTGGTGTTTTCAGGTTTTACCCCAAGGTATATCTATTTCAGAGCCACCGCTAATTGCTCAAATCCAGACAGGTATGTATTGCTGGGAAAACTCACAAGATATCTACAATACCAAAATTCTAGGAAGTTATTCTATACTAATCCTCGAAGTCTATCTTAGGGATATGTGCTCTTATCAGAGTTTATCTAAATCTAGTTTCTATGGTTTGTACTAAACCTCTCTTCGATACCAACTATAATGCCACGACCCCAGTTACCCATAGTTAATTAATTATTACATCACATTGGCATGATCACAAAAGATCAAGTCTCGAAAGACCATTTAGTTTAGTTGACATGGATGTACTAGATACATTCTAAGGTTTACATTACATCATAAATAGAAAACTACAACAACATCATTTCCATAGAAAAAACTGAGATCCCATAGACTATCCCTGTAGGTCAGTCATAATACACATGTTTGCATCCTGGGAAAATTAAAACATCGAAAGGGGTGACCTCAGAAGCTCAGTAAGGATAACAATATAGCGGAAACATTCATAAACAAGAATAAACATTTAAGGAAATGTATAAAAATAAAACAAAAACCTTTTAAACTTCATCTTCAGCATAATACGGAAAAGTTAAAATCAAAATAATTCCATTTACATTCTCTCATGGATATACTACTAGGTGAATAATCACATTATATATTAATAGCCACTTTTATAATGATGGAATGCATAATGCCAAACTTTTATAACCACATAGTCAAGGCCTTATGCCAAGACTACAAATAATATTTTGTCAAGACCTTGTGCCAAGACACACGTTTGTCTCATGAGACATACAGATGCATCAAGGAGCTATAGTGGACTCTACCCGTCACATACTAAGTCCAATAAATTCCTCATATGAAAAGGTTTGAACATAACAAAAACATTTGTATTAAAAACAGAATACGAAATGTCAATAATTTATCCATAAACCATGAATGGTGTTAAAAAACAAATCCATTGACAAACATATCACAAATCCTTCAATATGATATATAAGTTTTGTATTATAATAAATAAACTTCAAATAAGCTTAAAATCCATCAATGGATGTTAGCATAGATGAAATAATAACCTTTTTTTGAGAAATATTTGTTTCAATTTTGAAATAATTTAAAAGTCATAAGATTATTAAAAAAATTATTTTTTAAAATATTCTTATAAGCTTGTAAGCGATGCTTTGGTGATGTCATACTGGAAAAAAATATCCTCACCTGTCATATAAGTTAAAAAAAGACAGTCTTACCTTTACTTTTTCGAAAAGGTTATAAAGGACATTGTTTGGAAAATGATAGAAAGATTCCATAAAAAATCTTATAAAAGTCAAAAAAGGGTATAAATGACGTTAAATCATAGTTTATAAAATAGTAAAAATGTTATGGAATTCATTTTTAAGAAACATGGATGTGGATGATAAAGAGATCCCAGTAGACAATTATATATAAACAACCTCGGAAAATCCATAGATTGTGAAATTAACCCTTACCATGTACTTTTACTTGTTTTAGGGTAGTTTATCCTCCTGATAATGGTGAAATAATTGTTATTAAATTATACAAGAGTCATATACATTAATATGATATCATATATGATCTTTTAACATTGGTTTGTTAATAATATCTTAGTGTTATCGTCGTTTCGGGTGTTAATTGATTCATTTTCAAATTATATTATATGTTTTGTAAGTAATGTTTGTTATTGATGGGATGTATCTTCTTCATATTCAGAAATATATTAAGTCTTTAAACATTATTTTTAATCATCTAATGTAAATTAGTCTTGAATGGATATTATGGGGAATGAATCTCATCGCGTTCGTGTAGACGATAATCCGTACGTACGCACAAGCGATAATATCATTCTTTTGATATTAAAATAATATATAATTGGATGGTATATCATATATACATAATAATTATCATGTTATATTTATTATTTACATCAATTACACATCTTTATTATAACCACTCAAATAACAATGTATTGAATAACAATTACACCACAACTTGAAGATGGAACGTCGTACGTATGCAAGTATAGTGACATGTCATTCAAAGGATGGATATAATAAGGAATTTTGTTTTAACATATTTATGATAACATAAAAATATATATAATATACTAGATTTATTATTTTAGAATGGAAAAAACAATGAAAAAGGAAGTGGAAGAAGAAAGGAACATGAAAGAGGTGGTGACATATTTACCTTTTTTCGGGTTCTTCCTTTTGATTTGATCAAAAGGACTCCATAGGTTTGCATTATAACTAAATTAGTGCCTCTAGGATGAAGGTAGGATAGTTAAGAGGTTATTTTGGAAGGGTTTGGCAGAGCCAAATGGCTTTGATGGTGTGAATTAGAGAGAAGGGGGAGTGCCCTTTTATAAGAGGGGTGAGGGGCACCTTAAGAAAACCTAGATATATTATTTTATAATAAAATCCTTTTCGGTTAATAATGGATCAAAAATGGATTATTTAAAGTATAATTTGGGTATGGGTAAAAATCCACTCAACCAATAGGTTTTAGACAGGTTTGGGTCAGTATGTCAACTTTATCTGTTACAGTTATCTCTTAGTTAAATAGTTTTGCATTTACCATTTCTATTTGTATTTTTATATTATATGGTTAATAAACATAATATATACTTCCAAGAGAACCCCAAGTGGTTCATTGATGATACACCAATCATTATATATGTCCTTTGGGCGAAAAACATATTTTTAGGAATAGAATATCAATTAATAATATAATATTTGTTTAAAAAACTATTTTATGTCAATTTTGACACTATTTGGTATTTTGTTTTCGATAAAATCATAACAACATTATTACTTCGAAAAAATTCATCTAAAAAACACTAACGTATAATATTATCCTCGATTTTTTTTTCTATTCTTATAGAGTCTCAAATTACATTTATTTGGATATTTATAATATCAATTATTTTCATATTTCATTAATTAGGTAATTACTGCACCATCATTGTGTAATTAATAAATTAAATTATATAATGTCTAAAATTATAAATAAAATACCATTATATAGGAAATATGTTTATATTTATAATTAATATTTATAGTCTAATTTACCTTATGTGTAACCCTATATTAAAAATGTTTTAGTTATTAAACATAGAATTTAACACTTTTAACTCTTCGTTAAATTAAACAATAATAAATATCTTAATCTAATAAAAGTGGACCAAAGAGGTTCATATTTTTTTAATAAGGTTTTTTGTCGAATGTAACTTATCCAATAGAATTATGACATGTTTTAGGGTAATAATAATATCATTTTTACCCTTAATTACCCTATTTACAATTAACTGAGGCAAATAAAAGTAAAAAGTTTCAACTCACCAAAACTATTTTCATCTCATTGAACCAAATTTTACTTACTAATATCAACCATTTCTATTGGATTTATAAATTCCACTCACATAAGTGAAAAAATTACGTTTTATGTGAATTTACAAATTATCCTAGGAGGTGGGTAAAAGATGGTAAAAAGTTCAATAAAATTTTTATATATCCAAAATTATGATAAACTGACTCCAATGATTTACATTGAACTTATATAGGTATTATGTATCTATTTTGACATAAGATAAATTTAAATAAAATAAGTAATTATTTAAATAAAAATTTGGTATTAAACTATAACTCCGGGTTTTTCACTATTTATCAAAAATTTAATGTTTTCAGAAAAATACCAAAAATTCACCCTAGTCTAATTTCAATATTTCGAACCCAAAAATGAAGTCCATTATGAAAGAAAAAATTTAAAAATTGCAAAAAAGTCAGTATTACTATTCATAATGGCTAGATTTATTGGTTTTGGTGTTTTAGAACTAGAATTTTCGAACAACACATGCTATTGTATTATTCACAGAGAAGCGTACTGTGGAAGCTTTGGGTGTTACATCCGTTCTGAAGAGATTTTTTGGATTCACAAAAATATTATATCCTAACTTTAAAAATATAATACTCAATAAAACCAAATAGCCCAATATTAATTTAGACACTCATATCCCTATTATATATTTATCATCCAAAAAATGGTCTCTCAATATTCATGTGCTTTTTGATATCGTACGACACACTGATGGAAAATTCCATACTTCCCACCACATGAGTAAATTAATAATCTCCCAATTAAACTAAAAAATCTAATATCTATAGTCCATACTCAACCCACTAATAGTTTCAATGATAAAATTCCACCACCTCGCTTGTTGATGAGTGAAAACCTAAATAAAAACCCACCACACACTCCTAGAATACTAAGAATATCATCCTAGACATCTTCCGAACTTCTTCCAAAATGAGTTCCACACCCTTAAACTGCCTTTGGTTCACTCCCCACCATGTCAACTCATATATATCACTCCTCAAGCATGAACTCAATATGTTCAATCTTCTAGTGACATTTGTCACTCCTCTTATGCCCCGATCAACCACCACATTAACTCTTAATACAGGTCTAACATGGATCAACCATTCCACTACGCCATGAACCATCCACATTCTCACTTTAACAATAGTATTGTTATGATTTTAAATAAGGGACCCATAAATACATTCCCTTAGGCACCTCATAGATTCAATATCGATCCCTAGACTATAAAAATAATATAAATAACATTTAATCATCACATTTTTATGCTTCTATACCACCCAATCACTAATAAATATAAAACATAGAACTTATATTATGTATTTTTGTCTCCAAGATATCATTAATCATAGTATTTATGGACTCCAATTAAGCATAATCATAAAGACCTGACATAAATTCAAAAATCATTAATCACCAAAATTGTATTCATGTTCCTAATAGACTAGTTATTCCACCATAGAATTTCAGTCTCCCTAAGAAAAGGATTACACAAAACTCTTAAAAAATGGAGTGCATCATAAAACCAAATACATACACATGATAACACATGAAACAAGGTCCATTTTGAAAACTGTTGCATCTAAACATGATTTATTGTCACTATATTCTATAATTAAGGGTCACTATCTACCAACTAATTATAAAACCAACAACAAAATCCAACATGCCTTGGATTCAGAATTATCATTTCTCCAAAATTGGTCTCAACACCAAAAGACCCCACGAAATCTAGGTTTCCTTTATAAAACCCATTAAAGAGTATATTATAAACCTTGGAAAACCATAGAAAATACATTATCATGAAATATCCATATCATTTACAACACACTATCATAACATCCCATTCATCAGTCTAAAAGGAGAATTTACTATTGTTCATCATTCCTATAACACTCAATTCATAGGAAAATGAATCACATGAGTATACCACAATTAGAAAAACTCATAGAATAACTACACAATAAAACACATAACCCATCATACCAACTCTAGGTTAACGAAAAAACCCACGAGGGTTACAAAAAATCATATCACACCACAAATCTTGGCCACAAATCATACCAAATCCACAAATGGAGTGAAATTCCAATACCCAATACGTACGAGATAATAAAAATCATAAATCCCAAGACATATATCTAGATCCCATATTTCTATTCACAATATTAGACTATTCATTTTATAACTTAAATTATCAAATTCCATTTAAATTATCAATATCGTATTTTAAAGAACGAAATAACACACATTAATCCAGGATATTTTTCCCTATTATATAACTAGGATATCATAACACGAGACTCTCAACACCCCAAACTACCTATAATTAAGGTCAACACCATATTAACAAAATTTACACAACACCTTCATATAGGTTTCACAAAATTTCTCTTTTTAGTTTACATTTACTATAATTTTCTTAAATAACGATCAGTTAAATAAAAAGTCAATAATAATTTTTAGATGAAAAATTTTATATAAGATATATTGGTATTTTAATTATTTTTTACCATGTACTAATCAAGTAAAAATATCATATATAATTCTTTCATCCATTTAGAATATTAATTATGTAATAACCCACCATAATCTTATTTTGAAATCTGTGCATAAATAGTTGGAGACAATTAAAATAACTAATCCATGTCAAGGACTCGGTAATCAAATAATAATAAACAACTAATAATTAATATGAATCAATATGATGTTACTATTATTCTTCAATAATACATGTGATGAGAGTTCAAAACTCCATAAACCATAACCTCATATGTTATCATGTAACTAAAGATAAAATTGAGGCGAAAGTAAAAGAAAAAACAATGGACAACAATCCCATCCATATGAACATTTACTTATAATGTACATGGGGTAGCCCTTCCATGGAAAAAGTTTCTTAACACATTCTAAAAAATTTTGATATCATGTATACCATCCCCAAATATTAAAATAATGAAGTGGTGCTCTATTACAACTTGGTAACTCCTCATTGCCCCAGACCCCTAATCAATACCCAACTAACAGTCAACACAATACTTCATATGTGCCTCCCCATATGATAGAGGATTCAAAATAGAATCATGGGTTTATCATGGTATAGTGCGGAGACTATACCAATATATCATTGTATAATAAGAGTGGAAATAAGTTAATTCATATAAAATATCCACATAAAATGATAAAAACATGTTCCGAAATGTGATAAAAATCCTTATAGATAAACCACTCTCAATCAAATGAATGATGTAATACATTTCAATAATGGAATTAAAAAAAATAATTTATATACAGATCCTTATAAAAAAAATATAAATTTACAAAACAATAAAGAACCATAAAATTGGACTAGAGTTCTATCTTTCTCCCACACTCCAATGATTCATCATAACATCCCATGAGAAACAACATGTTTCATGACATTACCCTAATCCTAAACATATGAAATCATATTGAGGTATGCCTGGGTACCTATGTTACGTGGTGGATTGTTTAGTGTGTGATTATATCTAAGTGAGAGGCTACTAATTGAATATAAAAATTTAGTCAATAAGAATTAATTTTTCTCCAGTAGTGCAATTGTAATAAAATTAAAATAGTTTAATTATTAGATTTAAAAAATAATAATTTATGTTGATTCACATGCCCCACCATGACACTGAAGATCAATCTATAACACCGTTAATCCACATGATTATAATCTTGAATGAACATACATACACTCTATAGTTTTGATGTGTCGTTGAGTATATCGCATAGAACATTCCAACAACAGTATCCTAAGCACCCTGAGGATTGTTTAATTTTGAGTATCACGAACTCCTACAAAGGGGTGTCACCATTAGTATCAAGTATCACTGATAAATTGTTTCCTTAGAGTATAATAGTCCACCAAAATGGGTTTTTTTCATTATTATCACATAAAATTAATAATGTTGTTTTATTTAGAGTTTCACAGAACCCACAATTGGCATTTTCTTTGCTATCAAAGAAAACCCCAAATGGTTACTTCATTTGAGTATAATGGTAACACAGAAATAGTTATATTATTTAGTATCATAGGCCACATTAAAGAGTTTTTTATTTTGGTAACTCAACCATGTCCGTCGTTTTTCATTATATTTAATTTTATTGCAATTATCATTTATACCAGGATTATAATATCACCACCATTTCCAAAAAAAATGACAATGGATTATTAAATGTAAAATAATAATGGAATATTATATTTCATTTCCAATTTTATAAAATATGTATTACCCCTTTCTTATTTATAAGAAAAAATAAACTCACAATATAACATGTTTCCCATTAACTATGTATAAGATTCATTTAACAAACATCATTATCATAGTCTAGATCAATATATAATTTCACCAATTTAATTTTATAATAAGAGAATCAGTCCTTTTGATGATCAATTTATAAATAATGACTATTGTCTAATAAAATTTAAAAATAATTGATATAAACACAATTTAATTTTACATTATCCTTTTAAAATATGATTGACTAATTCCTAATAAAAATATGATTTCCTAATATCATCACCATTTTTATGAGGTGATATGGATGTGTAATTTATATATTAAAGGTAAACCTATATATAAAGGGTAATTCACATGGAACAGTATTCTTAATTTGGTTTTTCAGATTTAAATTGGAAATTTAACTAATCTAATATAAGAGAATGTATCTAAGTTTAATCTAGAACATCTTATGGAAATGGCAACCAGATATACCCCACACACACTAGTAAAATAAAATTAGACTATAGGTTAGAACTAGTTAATAGATAACTCATATTTAAAAGAGTATAGACATTTGGTACTAGTCTTTAGTTCGATATAAAATTGGTTAAAATAAAGAATCGTATGAAAGTCCAAAAAATAAAAAAATATAAAATAAAATCAATTATAGGTAACATGAAAATGAAAGATATGATGAATAGAATCTAGTACTCACCTATAGTTATCTACATCTCTATAATGAATCATATGGAAGGAAAATTAAAGGGTAGATGAGGGATATACCACCAATGAATAGGGGGAAGAGATAATGGTCTTACATGAAGGGTTCTGGATGACCCAAACACTAAAAAATGGGGTTTTTGTTATAAAACCATATGGGGAAAGAGTAAATGTTACATTATTATGGGTTTTAAGGCTTATAAACATGGTATATTAAATCGTACATTCAACACTATCTCAGAACACACCTTTTCAAATGATTTTTCCTTATGATTTTGAAAATCATTCATTGATCATAAAAATCTACTCTGTGACCTTCTAAAACTTTTGAACCAGTTTATCTATAATTGTTCAAAAACCATGTGTTGTGTAGTATGCCCCACCCACACCAAATATCTTACATGGAGGGTTGTATTGATTTTCCATAACTATACTCTAACTGAATTGAAGAACCACACACTATATAAATTGAACTAGAAGTTATCACATACTTAGGTTTCTACATGGGTTCTTCTAAATTATGCACATAAAAACATTCATCTTGGGATGAGACCTCTAAAAACATCTAAAAATAAAACTCTAATGAACCAAAAAAAATTCGATGTAAATTACATTATTACAATTATTTTATATCCTATAAACCACATACAATAACTTTTAGAACACAATAAAAACAATATAAATGAATAATGATTGAAATAAGTGGTATTTCTAGAACTTAAGGAACTTATTGTGGTGGAATAGTAACCAGACCCTTAGAATAGTGACATTTCCATTAAGAATAGAAATATGGACAATAAGATAATAACCAAATCAATGAAAGTATAATTATAATATATGCATCTTATAAATGATAATATTATATAATTATATCATATAATAAGTAAATAAATATTCTAAAATTATTAGGTAAGTCTGGGTAGTTTTATAAAAATAAATAATTAGTTACAATATTAAAATTTATGCATTTATTTAAAATAAAATTTATTTTCATAAATTAGATTCATAAATTAACATTTTTTGTATGATTTTATGAAGAATTTATTGTAACATAATAAAATGTTCAAAGGGTTATAAAATCAATTATAAATTTAAAATATGTTTTTTTCAAAAAAATGATGAATTTTTGAAAAATTAAATTTCTCATATTTATAAAAATATTTTCATAAAATAGATGTCATTTTTTAGTTCTACATGAATAAATATTTTTAGGGTTAATTTTTGGTATTTTTCAAAAATCCTTGAATTTTTTGAATACTAAAATATGTAAATTTATGATCAAAGAGAAATGCATGAATTATTGAGTAATATATGATTCATGAATGATGTAAGAAAACTTTTTGGAACTCTCCTCTTTTATATTAATATATTTACTGATAAGGATCAAACTATTCATAGTTTTGATCCAAAATTATTATCTAATGAATAAAATAATGAGAAAACACCCCTCTCTTCCCATTTAAATACCACCAATCACAACCTATTCTCCTAGAATATACAAATCCTATAATAAAATCAATATTTGGTCTAATCATCCCCTAGACCCCCTCCCCTATGTTCAAGATAATTGGGTCTCATCAAAAGAAAAAACCCTTTTCCCTAGGGAACATCTCAAGGAGGAGAAATTTGAGAGGTAAAATGAACATTCCTTTTTCTTTTAATTTCACACCAATATAATTTTGTTTCTTATCCTCTTATCGACTATACATATAATAGTGGAATGATTACTCCATTTCCATTTAAATTTTTGAATTTTATTATGTTAATGGAATAATTCATCTTCAAATCACTTTCCTTTTCCTTTTCTTCTAAAAATGAATATATTGTTTGTGGTGTGTTGATTTAACCCCACTGTGGATGATGCATTTTAACATTCGATTTCCTCCTCCAAGGTGGTAATAAAACAATTATTATTGTTAAATAAGGATTTATTATAAATATTATATGTTATATAATTTTAATTAACCAATAAATAAAAATGATGTTTATTCAATTGATATAACCTCCAGATGGTCGTACAAATCATAAAAATTAATTAAATAAGGTTTATTTAGATTCTATCTAACAAATAAACCTCATAAAAAATAACCAAATTATATATAAAACCAATAATAGTTTTTCATGTTTAGTAATAACATGTAATTTAATATCTGGATAATTATCCCAATTTTACAAGATCTTTCATACATGTATACAATTGAACCGATTATTAAAACCAACAAAACAAACACTCCCCAGTGATGAAATTGAACTCCATAACTCTTAATAATGGTTAAAATGAAATAAATAAAATTATAATAAAATAAATACATATATAATATGGTTTCAAATTTATTAATTAATGAACTTAATATGATTATATGGGATATTAAAGAGGAGAAAGAACTCAGAAATAATGAAACTGGATTCTCAAACCCAACCCTATTTTCTTTGGTTTTTCCTCTTAAAAAATTTAATACATATATTCATTTAACGATCCTTAAATTTAATTTATTTAATCTCTTATTTTCTATTCCAGTATATACATGTTGTGTACTTTATTTTATGATAATAAATTTTTTTCCAAAAGAACTGTTTTTTCTAAAAGAATTTCTTTAACATCTCCAGATATTTTCTCTTCTTACCTTAATATTGGTGATTATTTATCCAATTATGTTATTTCCTGTTTATTTTGAGAACCCTGATATTTATTCATGAATGTATTCTTTAGGAAATGAAACACATTCCTTTCCATGGGTTATATTATTTCTATGATTGATATAAGTTAAATGTTTTATTCATGAGTGTGTACATGTTATGATGCAAAAAGTGTGCAGAGAATTATATAGCGCATCTAAATGTAATGTTGTGATGGATGATCATCGAATTATATATAACTCCAGCACATTTTTATTTTTATGTATCTCATTAAATTATATAAAATATTTGTGAACATAATCCTAGATTTTTTCATAACTAGGTGTGGTAGTTCACCATTAAGACTTCATGATTCATTTTTATGCATTACCACATTCCATGAAATAGTCTAATGCTTCCTCGGATGATTATAATTATGATAATTTTCATATGTTATGATGATTATGAATATTATGAATTATTTTTCATGCCTTTAATTCATCCTCTTAATAGGATTTTATCTCACCCCTTATTTTGATGTATATCCATAGCTGAATACTTCCAGCTAGGTGAAAATGAGAGTCAATAAGAAGCTAGGGAAGATGTAATTAAATAAATGTTTTTATTTTACTATGGATATTTTATATATAGTCCAATCATTCCAAAGACACAAAACTATTGGAACTATGTTTTTTGGCATTATTATTTTATTTACCTTTGAAATATTTAAATTGGTATGTAAGAAAAGGGAAGGTCTATATAGTTGGTATCAAATCACAGTTTAGTTAATTTGGGAGTTCAGATTAGAGAAAAAAAGTGAAAACCCATTGTATGAGACTATGTATAAGTATTAACCCAGGAATATTTATTATATAAATATGATGAACATAGGTATACCAAAATATATGGATTTATAGTTAACTTAAAAGAGGAATAAAATATTTATTCTTGACTTGTTGACTTATGTTTTGTTATAACCCTTTAAATTTTAGAAAATGGTGGTAACCATTATAAATGATTACAAAATCCATTGAGATAGACAATAATGTAATGTACCAAGCTTCAACCCCAATTCCTTGTTATATGGATTTCAAAATTTCTGGAAAATTATTACCCATCTATCTCATGTTATGAAGAAGAACATAAAAAAATATAAATGTCGACCTTCACCTAAGAGGGAGAAAATATCTATAAACTATTTAATATAGCAATGAAAACCAACATTTATTCGATATTTGGATCACCTAGTCATATAAAAGTGGTTCTAATAAATGGAGAATATATTTTTCAGGCTTTTATGTTCTAATAAAGATAAGGTGACCCTGACCATTTATTATCTAAATGAAGAGGCCGATAAATGGTCGAAGTTGACTATGAACACCTTGTTGAAGGTAAAAATGATTAGATGGAGTGGGAATAAATTATTATAAACATGTATTAACCTTGAAATATTTATAAAAATAAGGAGAGAGAATTCATAGAGGTGATGAAAAAGGAAGGTTAATTTATCATGGAAAAAGAAGAAAATTTCACAATACAATCAAGGTACAGTTTTGGTTTTGATATCAACAATGATAGAAAAATTTATAGACTCTTTATTGGATTAAAACCATTCCACAAAAATGATCTAGATATCAGATACTTTGGGAGTTTTTCTGAAACTGTTTGACGAAATATCAAAGTGGATATGGAGTTTGTAGAGTGGTCCCATGGTTATGGTGATAAGATACAAAAGGTGGAGTTTCAAGCTAGGGGATATAATTAGAAATGTGGAAACAATTATCAACCACTAAAATGTCACATATGTTGGAAAATCATCATAGTAATGCCTCAATGGGATGGAGAAATGATATATATGTGGGATAGAAGGACACAAATCTCATGAATATCAATAAGACAAAAAGAAGTTGATCGATATAATGGATGAAAGGGGAGAACCAACCATTGTTCAGTGCTTCAACTGTAGGGAGAAAGGGAACAAAAAACCAGTGAACTAAACCTCAAGTTCATGATGATAATTAATGTCAAAATCCACCAAGTCCAAATGATAAAGGGATAGATTATTTGATCCCTACTACCTAGGGGATCTATGAAATTATATGGTAGAATGTATGCTGGTTATTAATTCTGGAATAATGAATGTACTATTTAGTTCTTGTTTAATGAAATCATTAATTTCGTAGAATTTTAGTAGAACTATTCAAATACCCCCTCAAAATAAGGAGGTTGTGTTATCCAAGTGAGCTATAAATGGGGTAATTATTGCATCTGTAGTATATAAATATTCCTAAACCTCATAGAAAATATTATCTTCTTTCATTGGGTGGAGTTTCATTATATATTAGTAATGGATTGGCTATGTGTATATATAGCCAACAACAACTACCGAGAAAGGGATATCACTTTTCATATCACAGGGAATCCTCTAATTATGTACTAGTGTAAGGATGAGGGTGAATCTTTTTTACAATCATCATCTCCAGAGTGAATATTTTTTCCTTATGGGAACAAATATCTAGATAATTGCCTAAGATAGTTGAGATAATATTGTTCTAAGACATGCAAGTTGTAAGCTAATACAGTGTCATATTCCATGTGGAATTTTTGGGTCTTCCTCGTGACCAAGAGCTTGAGTTATAAATTTGACTTCTTCCTAGATATTTTGATATATAAAAAACAGATAACCAAATTGACACCATTGTGTAGGAGAAACTGAAGAAGTAAAAAAAAGAGAATATAGAAAATCGTTTTATATTCCCACTGGTTTTACTTTGGTCTTCAATAGTCCTCTTTATCAAGAAAATGGATGGATGAAAGTTTCTTAGCATTTAAAATCCTTAGATAAAAAATAATGATAATGAACATGTATCTCCTTCCATAGATGAATGATTTTCTCGGTCAACTACATGGGGTCATGCATTTTACTATGGTGTACCTTTAGTTGGGTTATCAGCAATAAAAATTGAGGATGGAATATATTCCCATGACATCCTTCTGAATTGTGTATGGTCACTATGAGTTCATAGTGGTGACCTTCAGACTCACTAATGCTTCAGAAATATTCATTTAATTAATGAATATAGTATTTATAGATTACCTAAATAAATTTTTGGTAGTATTTATTGATTATATTCAAGTATACTCCAAGTGAAAGGGGATAATGAGGAGCCTTTGAATATTATGCTAAATAATTTTATACTGGATAATTTTCATGAAGGGTATAGTAAATTTTTGTTTTTGATGGAGTTAGTGTCATTATTTGGGCAGGTTATCACCAAAAAAGAAATATTTGTGGTCCCTTTCCAGACATATGAAATAAAAGAGTAGCCCATTCCCACATTTATTATGGAGATTTGTACATTCTTTGGTCTATCTTGGTATTTATCAGTGATTTGTGAAATAATTCTCATGATTTTAAAATCCACCAACCATGTAGAATCAGAAGAGAGAATTGTTGGTTTAGACTGATGAATGTGAAGACTTCATTAAAGTGTTAAAAAGGGCTTATCACCACAACCATACTGACACATCCCATAAAAATGGAACTATTTTTGGTATACAAAAATGCTTAGAAGTTGAGATTAGGTTGTTTACTGATGAAAAATGATAATGTGGTAGCCTACACCTCAAGGCAGTTGAAAATTCATGATCCAAACAATACCACACATGATATGGAGTTTGGACCTGTGATATATGCATTAAAATATGCTGGTGTTATATCTATAGAGAAAAGTGTGAAATATATACTGATCATAAGATACTAAAATATATATTCAGAAAAAAAGAGCATAATATGCTCAACTAAAGCTCTTTAGAGATCATCAAGGATTATGATTGTCCAATCCTCTAATATACTAGTAAAGAAAATAAAGTGGTGGACTATTTATGTAGAAAGGACCCAACAACATTATCAATGATGTGAATTGGGAAAGATCCCATATTCACCTACTTTCATAGAATGGAAAAGGAAATTGTTATGGAAAGAACACTAAATATCATTT
The DNA here is from genome assembly GCA_963277665.1 of Viscum album. Classification (NCBI taxonomy): domain Eukaryota; kingdom Viridiplantae; phylum Streptophyta; class Magnoliopsida; order Santalales; family Viscaceae; genus Viscum; species Viscum album. Next base: position 28,984,717 of record OY728152.1, read on the forward strand.
CTCAAAGGATTTCTCAATCATCTCTCATAGAGAAATTAAAGGATGCTCAAAAACATTACAATGAAATTTAGTAGAAGGTGGGAGATATGAGAAGAGGGAAATCCTCAGAGGTTATAATATATGACGAAGGAGATGTATGATTTGGGTCATGAGTATGTGTACCATAAAATCCATATATAAATAAATATCTTATGAAGGATTCACATAGTTTAACCTTTACTATTCACAAAGGGATCACAAAGATGTATCAAGATCTCTGAGAGAACTATTGGAGTGAAAATACGAATAATGTTATCGAAAAAGATATTTCACGATACCTAGTATTTTTTCAAGTGAATGATGAATGAAAAAAGTATAAGGGTATGATGCCACATTACCCATACCAACATGGAAATGGGAAAACATCACTGTGGACTTTGTCACCAGACATCGATTGATATCTTGAGGAAACAATGCTATATTGGTTATTTTGGATCATATACCAAAGACATATCACTTTATTAGAATTCGAGAGGACTTCTCACTAGAACAACATGCATGAATATATATTATAGATGTGGTAATGATACATGGAGTACCACTATTGATTATATTTGATCGAGATCTAAGATTCATCATCGTATTCTGGAAATGTCTCCAACAGGCTCTAAACACTAAGCTAAACTTCAGTATAACTTATCATCTTCACACAAATGTCAAATATAAGAGAAGAGATATGTAGAAAATCATCAATGGGATTTATTTTTTATGTTTTTAGACATGTTACTCCTCTTTATATCTCCATGGAAGATTGTCATATGATTTGGGAAGAATGAAAATACAATTCCTAAGTACAACGACCCCTTAGAGATTATTAACCACGTTAGAGCTATCACGTATAGATAGTTACATCCACCCATCATGTCTAAAGTATAAGTTTTATTTCAGGTATCCCACTTGAGAATGTACATACTAGGTCCCTCATATGTACTGAATCCAGAGGTGGTACAATTAGAAAATGATAAGTCTTATGAGGAGCACCCAATGAATATCTTTTAATGAAGAGATAAATTTATACATAAAAAGACTACAAAAATTGTCAATGTTCTATGGAGAATACAACGTATGAAGGGGAAAAAGGGAATTGGTAGAAGTGATGGAGTAGAATTACCCCCACTTATTTTCACCATAGTATGTAAAATGATATTTCGTGGGTGAAATTTCATTTTTGGATAGAATATAACGGCCCAAAATTTTATCAATGGATGTTCCCTTCATATAAATATGTCATATATTTTAAACCACATAAAATAACATTAATAACTCAATAAAAACGTTATAATTGATGAATGAATGAAATAAGTTTAATTTCTAGAAATTATTGAACTTATCTCGATGGAATAGTTACCCGACTGTTGTAATACTAACAGTAATTCTCCCAATTGTATAGTAACATCATCTATGTATGTATAATTTTTTTCCATATTATATATTTTAATATGATATAACTATATCATAGTATATATAAATAAATATTTTATTAATTATTAGTTAAGTGTTGGTATTTTTATGAATTAAAAATTATTATTTATAATTTTTTTAAAAATATATTTATTTAAAATAAAATTTATTATCATAAAATATATTTATAAATTAACATTTTATTGTCATATAATTACAATATAATATTATGGGACATTAATTAATTTATCAATGTGTTATAAAATGAGTTATATTTCAATAGATGTTATTTTTCAAATAAATGAGGATTTTAATTTAAAACCTAAATTTATAATATTTAGAAAAATAATAACATAAAATGGATCTCATTTTTTAAATCTACATATTCAAAAAGTATTTGGGTTAATTTTTTGGATTTTCTAAAATACCGGAATATTTAGTGAATAGTAAAATTGAATAATTTATGATAAAGTCTAAATACATGAATTATGGAGTCATAGACTTTTTATGGTTGATGTAGTCCCAAAATATATAATTATAATTCATTATTTTATTGTATTTACTGATAAGTTTCAATCTATTCATTTTCGTTAGCCCAAATAATAAACTAATGAATAAAATATGGAGAAAACACCCCTCTCTACCACAATAAATACACCCACCCCTTCTCCTCGCTCCTCTGAATCCTAGAAGCATGAATAGATTCTACAAAATACTCTTCCAAACCCCAACCTCATGTTTATTTACCATTTGTCTCATCAAAATACCAAAACCATTTTCCTAAGGAGGTTCTGAAGGGGGGGGGGGGAATTCAAGAGGCAAAATACTCAATCTTTTTCTATTAATTTCTTTTCAATTTTAATTATTTTCTTAACCTATAATCACCTCCACATATCCAAGTGGTATGATAACTACATTATCTATTTTCTACTGGAATTTTTTTAGTGTAATGGAATAATTCATCTTCAAATATATTCCCTTTTCCTTTTATTCTAGATATAAAAATATCATCTCTGGCATGTTGATTTATCGCTACCATGGAAGATGTGATTTTATTTTCCATTACCTCATCCAAGGATGGTAATAAAACCAATATTATGGTAAAATAATATTTTATTATACATATTATAATATATATAACGTTCTGGAACAAATATAATATCATTATGTTAAATAAAATGATTCAAGCTTATAAAGGTCATAAAAACTACTAATAAAAGTTAAATAATTTTCAATAACATATTATCTATAAAATTATCCTCATACAATATAAAAATGATATATAAGACCAATAGTTATTTTTTAATTCCATTTAGAAAATGTTATATAAATTTGATATAATTATTCCCATTTTACATGATCTTCCAAAAATTTATACGAGTGAATAAATCATGAAAACCAAGAAAAGGAACACTACATAAAGATGAAATTGAAATACATTACTCATAAAAATGGTCAAAAATGTACATAATTAAAATATAATAAATGAAATAAATTTATTATATTTTTATATAATTATTAATTAAAGAATTTAATTTGATTATCTAATATACTAAAGATAAAAAATCACTTGGACAAAATGTATGGGAATTCTAAAACCTAACTCCATTTCCTTGGGGTTTTCATATTACACAATAATTTAAGTATAGATATTAATTAAATGATCATTAAATATCATTTATTTATTCTCAATATTCCATTTATAGGATATAAATGTTTTCTACTTGAGTTTATTACTATCAAATTTTTTTCCAAAATAACTCTTCTTAAAAATACTCCTTTTACTTCTCTTGATATTGATTCTTCTTCACTCAATATTGATTATTCTTATAGCAAGTATGTTATGCACTATTTATTTTGGGAACCCAATTTTTTTTAATGAATGTATAATTTATTAAATGAAACTCATTATTTTCGATGAGTTATATTATGTCCAAGAATTATATACATTCTATGCATCATACATGATTATGTAAATGTTATGATTTGATAAGAGCACCCCGAATTATACATCATATGTAACTGTTATGATTATATGGGTGAAACCATAAATTTATATCACTAAAATGCATTGTTTAATGTGAATTATCTCATGATATAGTGTGAAATAAGAACTAACATGATGTTATCTTTGTTCATAACTATTTATGGTAGTTCACCACTAGGACATGGTAATAAATTTTTATTCATTTTCACATTCCATGAATTTATGTAAGACATAAACATTGGATTATGATGGTCCTTTTATTATTTTGGTATTGTTATTATTTTGATCACCCATGTTTTATGTCTTTTATTCATCCTCATACATGGTTTTTATCTCACTCGTTCCTTTGATGTGTATCCTTAGGTAAATACTTGTACAAATGAGAAACTGAGCGTATAACAACACTTATTTTTATTACACACTTTGACATAACTTATTACATAAAATATTCACTTGATAGAGCATAGAAGATAGAGATATCTAGTGTATTTAGGGGTTAGAAACATTAAATAATGATATAAAACATGAAACCTGATATCATTATTGAAAACTTCCTTTACATGACCACTATATTCCCATGAACATATCATTGCATGCGATGACATGAAAACATGCATAAAAAAGGGTGATATATAAATCCCATCAATGTAATAAACCTGAAATAACATAAGGAATACAGTAAATGTCAGAAAATAGGCATATCAATGGAGAAAAAGAGAAAAATGTACCTAAATTCATGATAAACTTTGAGAATCATAACATGGAGATGTGGCAACAAAATTTAACTTGATATTAGCTTGACCCAAGGAACATTGCACATGGGGGCATGTGGAAACCCTAATTGAACACAAAGAATGATTAAACACACATTGCTTTAGAATTAGCATGAGTCAAAAAAAATTCACATGACATATCTTGAAACTATACTTTACCCAATGCTTTGGAGCGCTATTAGTGCGCACCAATCATAATCATTTCATTTCATGCCTATGTGTGCCACATAGATCATACAACATGGATTCATTAAATTCATAAGTTATTATCTAATTAATGAATGTGGAATAAATACATGAATATACAAACAAATATTTATATGTTCATAAAGGTGTAAACCCTTGATAGAGACATGGGTATGGTATTCACAACACAATGGTCATGGGCTGCAAAACAAGGTACAATTTCAGCAGCATTATGGCGTGACATAAGAATTCATAAAAATGGTTGATGATATAGAAATGGGTGCCTCATTGTATTTACATGAAATTTAAAGTAAGGGGGTCATATAGATTCATGTTCCAACTAATGTAACAGAATTTAGATATGTAATAAAAAAGAATTGCTTGAATGTAAATGAGGAGAGAGAAATTCCTTACAGAATTTATGCATGGTGACGGGTGTACATGGGAGGAAATAATGAGAGAGAAAAGGGATATATAATTATTAAAAAGGAAGATGACCATATGTGGGAGGTGAAAAATAATACCCCAACATTTATAATTGAAAATAAAAGAGCATATCAATATAAGGAAACATGAATATAAATAAGGAAAGTGAGAATCCCTTACATGGAAGTGTGATCCCAGAGGCTTGGGAGGAACTTGATAGAGACATATTAAGAGCTTGCGGTTCCATGGGAAAATTATAGAGAGATGAGGGTAGACATTGGATGAACTCCAATGGCTTTGAGTGAAGAGAAAGAGGAAGATTTGGTTGGTTTATATAGGAAAAGTGGGGGAATTCATTATTAATTAGGTTTGGGACACCACACATTAAACTAATCAAAACCACAAAACAGCCCATGGTTTATGCCAATGGTTTTTTTCCAAAGGGTAGTGGAAAAAAATATTTTGTTATTACAATGGCTGAACCTCTTAAAATAATAGGGTTTCTTATACGGAGGCGAGTCACACTCTCAAAGAATTTAATTTAAAAAGAAAAAATGTTTTATTAGTCTCAGAGGGTCCACTAATTCTTTTTAGAAATAAATAAAACAAACCTAAAATAAAATTATTTTAATGGTAAAACAAATATTTTCCGAACATAAATGTTATAGTATCTTATTACATAACTATTGGGTCTTTATGATGTCATAAAACACATTATATTTTCTAATGGTATTTAATTTTTACCCACAAATTCAATTATCTTAGAAAATTATGAAAAATTCATCATTGGATAATTTCAACATCCTGATTCCAAAAATAATATTCATATTATCTAAATAATTTTTTAAATATTTGAATTTTTACATCAAAAAAACCCGACATTTATCGAAATTTATGGGTTTTGGCATAGAAGGCTTTCAAGCTATAATAAGAATTACAATTGTATTCCTAAAAATTATATGATCATTTATAGTTAATACAAGTATTTAATAATTATAATATTTTATTAAAATATTATTTAATAAAAAAATTCATTAATTTATCAAAATAGATTTCTTAGTTGAATATTAACTAAAAATACAATCCTGCTTTAAAAAATATTTACAACATAACAATAATAAAGTGAATGTATATTATTTATTATATAAAAATATAATTCCCGTAATAATAGTGATATGGTCTTGGTACATAACCCCTTATAACACATACATAGGACAATAGAGTATGTTTCTCGACAGTGACAGACTCTTGGGGTGGCTCGAATAACATCGCTCTTTGGTAATCTCTATGCACCACCACTTCCCCCGTAGGCGATTACGTTCCAGATGCACATATTGAAGCTCGACATGGTATTTGTCCAGAGCGAATCCCAATGATTCCACCTCCTTTCCGATCTCCAACAAATGGGATTTGTACTAGGAAAGTCTATTGGACGAGTCCATTGATTCATCTGTCTGAGTAAATTGGATTATTTAAAGCCCTATATTTATACTAATCATGTGATCACTGTTCGATAGCTATATTAGAAACGACCACAATTCATAACGATATTTTAACATCCAAAACATAAAATCAAGTAAGTGGATATGTAAAAAATAACCATAAGAGGACATTTAAATAGACCCTGAGTAATTTTCATTAATGATTTTTTGTGGCGTTACAATCTTCCCCCCTTAAGAAATTTCACCCTCAATTTTCTTCCCCACACTAAAACTGATGTGGGTAACATTGATTCATAACTTTCTCTGGTTCCCATGTTTCCACTTGAAAATTATGGTTTCTCCACAACACCATAATGAGGGGAATTGCTTTATTTCACAGAGCAGTTTCTATACAATCTATGATCTTCACTAGTTTCTCCTCATAAGAATGATCATCCTCTAATTGTAATTCCTCTGAAGAGAGTACACGTGAAGGGTCTGGTATGTACTTCCTTAAGAGGGATACATGAAAGACATCATATACTTTGGCCATGGTAGGTGGAAGTTATAGTTGATTGGACACATCCCAAACATTATCAAGAATCTAGAAGGGGTTGATTACCTAGGACATAACTTCCCCTTTTTCCATATCTCATTACCTTCTTCCATGGTGATATACGTAGAAATATCATGTCTCCAACTTTGATCTCAAGGACTCATCAATGGTTATCTGCATAACATTTCTATAAACTTTGGGCTTCCATGATATATAGTTAAATGGGTTTCCCATTCTCCACCATTTCGTCAACCATTTTAGGTCATCATAGCTTATGCTCACTAACTTTATCCCAACATTCTGATGTTCTGCTCCTTTTTCCATAAATGGATTCATATGGTTCCATTCAGATGCTTGAGTGGAAACTGTTATTGTAGGATAATTCAACCGGTGGAATATGTTGGTCCCACCCTCATTTGATGTCCATAGAACATGATATTAACATATATTTTAGTTTTTGAATAGTTTTCTTAGATTGGGTCTCAATTTGAGGATAATAAGTCGTAATGTAGTTTAATTCAGTGCTTAGAGCATGTTGGAGAGTTTTCTAGAACTTCAGGGAGATTTTGGATCATGACTGGATACAATAGATACTGTTACTCCATGTAGCCATACCAATTATTTAATGTAAATTCATGCAAGTTTATCCAATGAGAAGTCTTCTCGAATCACGATGAAGTGAGTTGTCTTCGTAAGATGATCCATAATGACCCATATAGAATTTTTTTCCTCAGGATGTCCTTGGATGTCCCGTGAAAAAGTCCCTGGTAATGTTCTCCTACTTTCATGATGGTATGGGTAGTGGTTGCATCATCCCCTTTGACTTTTTCCTCTCACACTTCATTTACTGACATTCCAGGAACATTGATGTATATTCAGAAATCTCCCTTTTCATATTTTCCCACCAAATTTTTTCTCTGATATCTCGGTAAATCATTGTTCTCCCTAGGTGAATAGAGATGGTTGATCTATGTGCGCCATTCAGAACATTCTTCTTTATCTCTGGATCAGATGGTACACTTAATGATGACCCAAATCTCACATTTCCATTTTTGTCAACCATGAAATCTATGGATTTCTCATTTCTGGTAGCTTCCACCATTTTCAGAATTTTCAAATCCTTTCTTTGAGAATCCTTTATTATCATCAAGAGGGATCGTTGGGAAATCATTGGAGAAAGGATTGATGTTGTTCCTCCCTTAACTATTCCCATGTCTATACTCTGAAAATTTATGAATATTGGATCCTTCTCTTTTCTTATCATTGACATAATAACTGGATCTTTTCTACTTAGAGCATACGCCACCTTGTTTAATTTCCCAGGGTGGTAATGGATTGAAAAATCATAGTCCTTGATGAGTTATATCCATCTTTATTGGCACATATTACGTAATTTCTGTGTGAATATATATTTATGGATCATGTGATCAGTATATATATCACACTTCTCTACATTGATATAATGCTTCATGATTTTCAACGCACATAACAAAGCCACCAACTCCAGATCATGCGTGGGATACTTTTTCTCTTGTATTATCAGATGCCTTGAGGCTTAGGCTATCACTTTATCATTTTGCATCAACACAAAACCCATGCCCTTCTTCGAAGCATCACTGAATACCAGAAAAGTTCTCAACTCGGGGGTAATGTGAGCACATACGCATTGATAAGCCTCCTTTTCAACTCCTTGAATCTCTCTTCGCATTTATCAATCCACAAAAACATTACTCTCTTCCGAGTTAGATTGTTCAAAGGATTGGAAACTCATGAGATGTTTCTAACAAATCGGCGATAATATCCAGCTAACCCTAAGAAGCTACGGATATCTATTACCGATGTTGTCCTTGTCCATCCCTCAATTATTGCTATCTTGGAGTTATCCACAAATATCCCATTTATTGTGAAGATATGACCCATGAATCAGACTTACTTACACTAGAACTCACACTTGATGTACTTTTCATAGAGGTTTTCTTTCTTCAAGGTCTCTAGTATAGTTCATAGATGCTACCCGTGATCCTCCTTGGTTTTGGAGTATATTAAACTATGAACTATAAAGACTACCAGAAATTTGATGAGGAAATCTCTAAAGACTCTATTAATCATGTCTGTGAATATTTCTGGAGCATTAGCGAGTCTGAAAGTAATTATTATGAATTCATAGTTCCCATATCTTGTACAAAAAATCCGACTTGGGGATATCTTTCTTTTTCACCATTACTTGATAATATCTCGACCATAAATATAACGTTGTGAAGTATTGTGCTCCAATAAGTGATCGAACAAATAATTCATTCATAAAAGAGTATATTTGTTATTTATCATGATTTTTTTGAGCTCACAACAATCAATGAAAATGTGCATTGACCCATACTTCTTCTTGACGAAGAGGACTGGTTCACCCAATGGTGAAGCACTTGGGCATATAACCCCTTTATCCAAATTCTTCTGTAGTTGTTTCTTTATCTCCACAATCTCCACAATAGCCATTCTATTTGGATTATTTTATATTGGAAATGCCCTAGGTATATGGTCAATTTATAATTCAACATCTCTTCTAGGTGGAAGACCAGGAAATTCCTTGGGAAGCACTTCAGTGAATTCCCCCACAATATGTATGTCTTCATGGATGGTGGCCTCCTTAGAATCAATCATCTGAGCCAGATATGCAAGCTCATAGGGATGTAATATCCACACATGAGATAATGAATCTAGAATGATTCAACTCCCTCCGTTCACTTATAAAGAATCAGGGGCAGATTCTCCTCATGGAGGGTTATTAGCCCCTCACGGCAATTTATGTTTGCTGTATATAAGGAATTTCAATCCATGCTAAGAATTTCTTGAAATTGAACCAGAGGGAGTATGATGAGGTTCGCTGATAATTTCAATCCACAAATTATGATAGGGGAGGAGTTATATGCATGGGATGTAATGATTTCCCTGTTTGTTGTACTCACCGACATCTTTACATCCATGATTTATGGTGGTGTTGGGATTTTTATACAAAACATTTGGAATATAAAAGAATATGTGGAACTAGAATAAAAAAGTATGTTCTCTATTCTTGAAGGAATAAGTAGCCTTCCTATCAACACTTCGTTGTTGTGGTCTACTTCAGTGGTAGTGATGGAAAAACATCATCCTTGCTGCCTTGGAGGTTCTTGGTTTCCCCTGAAAACCATTGGATTAGGGAACTTATTTTCAAGGTGCCCTAGTTCATTGAAGTTGAATAAATGAAAAACGGGTTGATGCTCAAACGGAGTGTTCCTCTATTATGTTGCAGCTGTGGATTTTTCTTTTCTGTAGTTAACTGGTGGGTGTCCTTCTCTTCCCCAACTAAAGCATTTCCTCATCCCCTATATGAAATTTCTAGGGTGATTTTTTCAACACCATTGGAAATTGCAGTGTTGGATTTTCTTAGCACCATTTCATTTATCCACCATACCTCTAGAATTGAAGTCCACATTTCACTTATAATCCCCATGATACCCCTAAGATAATCTAATCTCTATTTCATCCTTGAGGGAACATCAGTCAATTTCCTCACAGTTTTTGAAGTCACGGATCGCCATAGCTTTCTGTAGGTTTGGTTTCATCCTACTAAAGAAGAGGCCAACCTTGCATTTGGGGGTAATGATAAAGTCATAAGCGTATCGTTCATGCCTTGTGATGTTTTCCTCATAATCTCCAACAGATTCATCATCTTTTTTCATGAGGGAAAGGAAGTTCTTTTCCATCTTAAGCCGGAGGGTGAGTGGAAAATATTTATCGAAAAACAATTTCATGAAAATCCTTCCATTCTAATGACTCAATCTCCTCCTCAGACTACATATTTTGTTATCAATTTCCACCATTTATCTGCTTCACCCTCCATATGATAACCAACCAGAAGACCCGTCTATTGTTCAGAACATTGAAGGATGGAGAATATTTTGTCAATGTAGTTGATCCACTGTTCGATGATTGAGGGGTCAGATGATCCATTAAATGTTGGAGGCCTTTTTCTAATGAAGCTTTCTATAAATAATTTTTCTTTCTTGGGGTGGGGAGGGGGGTTAACTTTCCACTTAACCAATGTCTATATTCAAATCTTGAGTTAACTCAGAGTGTATCATAAAAAAATTCGCGATTCCCACTCACATCGGATTGGGGATCTCATTAGAACTGTCATCACATTGATCTTTACATCGGTTTTTAGCACAATTCCTCCTATTACAAGCCATTGGATGGAATAAAAGGAAATTTAGGGGTTACACATAAATGGTAATCCAAGGAAAAAACAGATTACATAGAAATAGATTTTATTTCCTTAAATTCTGAATCTATAGGCTTCATTCTATGTAACCCATGATCCACTTTATGACATGTATTCTTAGTATATTTTTTTAATTCCATTAATAATTGTTCATACTAATCTTGATAATTTATGAAAGCATATCCCACGAGGGTGTCCAAACAAAGAGTGCAGCAATGCCCATTTTCAGGTACCAGGATACCCCGAGGCATGCATTAAAATCTTTGTCAAATTTTTCACTCCTAGGTACATCTGGGCTAGAGCCACCTCAACCAGCTCGTATCTAGATAGGGATGAATTTTCATGATAAACCAATTACTCAAAACTCCCCAAAACATAGGTATGTTTGTATTATACTTATTCTATTATATAATCCTTCACTAGGGTTTTCTAATCAATATCCAAAAAATAACTAATAATATCCACTGATAACAACTACAACAACCCTTTTTTTATAACACACTTAGACATCATTTATTACATAAAATCATCGCTTGATACAACATAGAAAATAAAGTGGTCTAGTGTCATTGGGTCATAGGAGTACAACTTAATTAATTAAAACATGAAACATGCCATCTTTATTGAAAATTTCCTTTACATGACCACTACATTCCCTCCTACTTAGCATTGTAGGGTATTACCTGAGGACATGCATAAAAAAGGGGGAGATGTATATTCTAGTAAGGTAATAAACGTGGAATAACATGAGGAATACAATATAATTTAAAAAATATTCATATAAATGGATCAAAAGAGAAACATGAACATAAAGTCATGATAAAGAATGATAATTATAAAATGGAGATGGGGCAACACCATTTAACATTGTATTATCATGAGCCATGGCTCATTTCACATGGAGCATCAGTAAACACTCCTTGCACAAGAAGCACGGGTAAACCCTCATTTCACTAGAATTAGAATGAGTAAACAATCATTTTACATGATGTATCGTGATACTATACTTTACCCAATGCATTAGAGCTCTATTTGGGCACACCCTTCATAATCATTTCATTAAAAGCATAAGTTTTCCACATAGATCATACAACATGGATGCATTAAAATCATAAGTTATTACTAGATTTAGAAATATGGAATAAATAAATTAAAATTAAAATCACTATGTATATGTGCATAAAGGTGAATACCCCTGATAGAGATATGGTTATGGTATTCACAACACAATGATCTGGGCTTGAAAAAACGCGATACAATTTCAGCAGCATAACGACCTGACATAAGAATTCAAAAAGATGGTTGATTAGATATAAATGGGTGTCCCATAATATATACATTAAATGTAAAGTAAGGGTTCATATAGATATATGTCCCAAAAAATATAATGGAATTTATACATGTAATTGAATATAATTGTTTAAATGTAAATGATGAGATAAAATTTCTTACGGAATTTCTGCATGGAAACAGGTGTACATGGGAGGAATTAATGAGGGAGAAGGGGGATATCTCATTATTAAAACATGAATAGGGCATTATGGGGGAGGTTAAAAATCATACCCCAACATTTATAGTTGAAAAGAAAAGGGAATAATAATATAAAGAAACTTGGACATAAGTAAAGAAAGTGAGAATCCCTTACATGGAAATATGATCCCAAAGGCTTGGGAGGGGCTTCAGAGATACTTCTTGGGAAATTGGGGTCCTTTGGGAGGATTATGGAGAGATTAGGGAAGATGTTTGATGAACTCAAAAGGCTTTTAGTGATGAGTTATTGGGAGCTTTTTAGGTTTTATATATGAAAGTAGGGGGAATTCTTTATTATTTAGGTTTGGGACACCACAAATTAAACAAATCAAAACCACAGACTAGCACAAGGTTTTTTCCCATTTATTTTTCCAATGGAGAGTGGAAAACAAAAATTTATAAGGAAAATGGCCGAAAATAATGAAATAATATGGTTTCTTATGTGGCGGTGAGTTACACTCTCAAGGAAATCAATTTAAAAAGCTAAAATGTTTTTAAGTCATGGAGGGTCCACTAAAGCTCGGTAAAATAAATCAGACAATCCTAAGATCATATTAAATTAATGGTAAAACATATATTGGCCGAAAAAATTGTTTATAGTATTTAATAACATCTCTATTGGGTCTTTATGATGTCATAAAACACATTATATATTTAAATGGTATTAATTTTTTACCCAAAAATTCTAATATCTCAGAAAATTATAAAAAATTCAACATTGGACAAATTCGACGTCCTAATTACATAAATAATATTCATTTTATCTAAATAAATTTCTAAATATATGAATTTGTACTTGTAAAATAAAAACAAATATTTATAAAAAAATCAGTAGTTTTGACAAAAACGGATTTCAAACCTTAATTAAAATTTCAATTGTTTTCATTTAAATTATACGATCATTTATACTCAAAAAAAGTAATTTAATTATAATAAAATTTAATTAAAATATTATTTAATTCAAAAATCCATTAATTTATCAAAAAAACTTCATAGTTCAATATTAACTAAAAATACTATTTTTTCATTAAAATATATTTACAACATAATAATAATAAAATGAATTAATATTATTTATTATATAAAAAAATAATGCACATAATTATAGTGATAATGTCTTTTTACATATCCCTATATAAAACCCCCAAAAGACCTTAGGGTAAGGTGTACGATGGTGAAAGACTCTTGGGGTGGCTTGGATAACATCGCTCAGGTGGTAATCTCTATCAACTTCCAATTATCCCGTAGGCCGTTCCGTTCAAGCTTCATGTGTTGAAGCTCAGCTTAGGCTTGGTCAAGAGTGAAGCCCAATGATGCCACCTTCTTTCCGATCTCCAACAAATGGGATTCGTATAAGAAAAGTCTAATGGATGAGGCCCTCAATTCCTCTATCTGAGTAAATAGGTTTTGTTAAAACCCTATATTTATACTCATAATGTGATCACTGTACAAATACTATATTAGAAACAATCACAATTCTTAACGGAATTTTAAAATACAAAACATAAAACCAAATAAGTTCCTACATTTTACATAACCATAAAAATACATTTAAATCAACCAAGATAAATTTTCAATAATGAATTTTTGGGTCGTTACAGAGGAACAATAAGAATTAATAAAAGAGGGATTTAGATAAATTTTTATGTTTCGATGTTTAAATTTTATGCATGGTACCAATTTTCTTAAGACATTAATCCTTTGGATCCTGATTTTTTGGCACTATTATGGTGTTTATCATAGATTGATGAAATATTTATGTAATAATAACGTGGGTATTTATACAAGTTGATGATATTGTTACTCATATGAGAACCCACAGAACCCCCAAATAATCATACCACATCCAAAAACACCAACTATGGATAATTAAACTCTCAGAATATTGATCAAAATTTTGATTTAAGAAACATCTCATCCACCAAAATCAAAAACTCAAATTACCTCAAATGTTAAACATTATTAGGATATGGGTTTTTATAGTGAATGCGGTTGATATGATTATTTTTAGGTTCTTAAAGAGTTATCAAAAATATTTATAGATTTAAAATTTAGAGTTTAGATTCGTTTAGTTTTTTCCATCGTAATATTGGAATTGATGTTACCATCGATGCTTTGTATGGGACATGTTGGCCTTAGAAATAATGTATATTATATATATTATGAGGTTTATGTCCCAAGATAGGTTATATTCATGGTTATATATTAGAAATCCATGTAAATAATGTTGGGTTTAATATTGAAGACATGTATCAAGGATTAAAAAATATGCAACGATAATATAATATATGTGGCTATGGAAATTGAAGGACTATTTTGGTAAGGTGTATTTGAGGGCCAACGGTGGTTGGATGTATAATATCTTGGATTTTTTATAGAGTTAAGAATCCTTAAATTCTTACTCTCATCCTTTCTTTTATCTTTGTTTTATTTCATAACAAGAAAATTTATGTTTTGGGAGAATTTAGGGTTATTTCAGGGCTTTGAGCTCTGAGTTGTAGGGAAATAGGGTGAGGAACAAGGGTAAAACATGGTTATCACTAACCAAACTGCATAATGATGTGGTTGATAAATGGAGGATTCATTTTTAAGCATATAAATAGAGAATTAGGTTCTAGGATAAGCCTATATAAAATGAACAGTTATGACACATGGTGTGTGCATAGTTTATCAAACCATCACCCTAGTACAGTGGGGTGTGGGACTTGGGATTATTACAAACACATGGTTCTTTAACTATTTGTCTAAATTTGAGCATGAACTATATGAAGGGATGATTCATAGACAATAAATGACCAATAATGTAACATTACTGGATTAACCATATGACAAAACCTTCCAGTATCTTAAAAAACAAGTAATTTATTATTCTTCCTTAATCCTATTTTAAATGTAAAATTCACTTCCCACCTCAAATGTAAAACATAAAAACCATGTGATAGAACTACCATTTTAATCCTCCTATACTTTTAAAGATCATCCGCATCTATCATTTGATTCAAATTTAGCATGTTATGTTTGAATCTATATAATTCGAGAACTCTATTACCTTTTTTCTCAGTTTCTCTCACCATTTTCAAGTTTCATTCCCTAACAACTCATATGCCCAGTTTCTAGGGCTTTTGAATAGTTAATCCAATTTCTCTAATTCTACCAAAAATAAATGGTGGATACTATAGAAGAGGTATTATAACCATATATGGTAGGTGGCATTGTACTTTTCCCAATAATTGTACTTGTTTAGAAATTATGTCATGATTCCGCATACATGACTTTCCCATGTATCCTCTAAAATTAATATCACTTCAATTTCATAGTTAGGCATCCTCCTAGAAGTGATATGGTAATTTTTACTTGGTAGAAGCTAATGAACATAACATAAACCAAACCCTTTTTATGGGCTCAATTAAATGTTATTCGACTACTGCTCTTTTTTATTTTTAAACCACCATTTGAGTTTTTTTGTTTTGTCTCGTGGTAATGAAATGGTTAAATGGTATTATTTTAAATAAAATTGGATTGGTAGACTTTATAACATGGACCATTGACATATTATTTTAATTATGTAGGGTTATTTATTAATGACGAATATACTTAAAAGATTTAAATTTATTATAAGTGTTTTGGACGAATTAGATATATTTGGGGATTCTTTATATCATGAATTGAGCAGCACATGGATTCCAACCAAAATAACATGGATGAGATCATTGGAAATATTTAATTTAATTCAAATAAAGCTGATAATTTTTTAATATATTCGCTGGGAGATACATTAATTTTAATTTATAATAACTTGGACAAGATCAATGTAATACTGAAATTATATCATACATGACTGTGGTCAATGAGCTATGTCAAATTAATGGTCTGTATTGACTTGGTATATACATGGATTTACAATATGAAATTACTTGGACGGGCTCAAAAGTCACAAGTCGATTCATTGAGGTGGCAATTAAGTGAAATACCACAACTGGCTATGGTCAACGACATACATATGTGAATTATTTTCAAAAAGTCAACAATTCACTTATTTTCTATAAATAAATATAATCTATGGGATAATATCCATGGATTAATTTTTATGATCAAATAACACCTTAGATTATCTTATTGGAATCTAATTAAGTCTATCACTAAGGATACATAAGAAATGACCATGGGGCTCGTGAAGAGACACTTTGGGTGAAATTCCATGGGTACACCACTCTGGATTTTAGTTGTATTCAATGTTTAATTTACATGGAACATGTTTTACCCATATTATTATCAGTATACATGGATTATTTTTTTATATACCTTCGATCTTTAATTTATTTATATAAACATAAATTCTTTGAGGCATTTTGTCTAAATCCACAGAAGGTATGGTCGACAAGGAATCCTATGTCATTTTTGAACGTAAGATGGTTTATTAACATAGTCACATTACATTTATTATACCAAGAAAATATTCATTTTATATTCAAATATTGTATCGTGTGGGACACTATTGGTGGTGTCCTACTGAACATTACTCACACCATGTTTGGGCCTTCACTTGGTACCCAGACATGCTACATAGATGCAGGTAGAGATAATAGGATGTCCCAATAATGGATGCATGATTTCTATAAACGGTTTGAGAATGGGCTAAGAGGGACAAAATAATACATGGGTTCTATTTTTGTTTATATTATTTTCATTTTTACACATTTTTAAAACATGTATTATTGTTTTCATGATCACTATTTTTTTATAGACATTCAACCATAACATTTTATATGATATTTATAGTTTATATCATTATTATTCACCACTGTGATCCACTCTGATAAATAGTTTATAGTCACCCCATTGTTACACCTTTGACCTATGTTGCTTTTTGACATCATTTTTTTGCATGGAGAGGTGCTCTTAAGCTAATGTGTCAAATAGGGTTTAACTACTTATTAGTAGACATGGTCTCAGATGTCACAATATAGAGTTATAGAAATTTTTTTATGTCTAACTATCCTGGGTAAATATACTTGAAATTTGGATGTGTTGGAATTTGGTTATGAGCCTATTCTGAGTAGTATGTAACCCACATACAGGAAAAAATCCATCTTTTAAGTGTAGTAAATTTTTGTTCTAGTTTTCTCATGTAATAGTTGATTGAGATAAAATGTATTATAATTTAAATTTATAAATTCAAAACCCTATTTGTTGGGAATAATGATAAATATAATTGAATAACCATATATGGAATCACTACAGCATAATATTGGGTGCAAGGATTTGGTTGTAGTTAAATAAATCAAAATTGTAACTTATAAATAATTATTATAAATAACATTGGAATTTTAATTAATCTAACAAAAATATTGTAAAAATACAATATTAGTTCTATTATAAATCATAAATTTATTGTTTTCAATTAAATGAGGATGAATATTATAAAATATAGGGGTTTTATAAAATTAAATTAAATTTTTACTCAATATAACAGAACCCTTGTTATTCAATCAAAAAATAAAACCAATACTGTGTTATTGGTAGAGTTTAGTTTGGATAGTTTTTTGGGATAATAAGTACAATACTAGTATTATCCCCTACAAGTATCCATATTATTTAGATATTTTTTTTGAAACTGATTGGTGTTATAGATATATGTGACTACAAGGGCCTCAGTTTGTGAACTAGGAAGGTGGAAATGAACACAGTCCAAAAGTAGTGGGACCTAAATTTAAGATATTTCTAGTAGAGTCACATGTAATTGTTCCACCAATTTTACCTATAATAGGAAATAAATATTTGATTTTAGAGTGTTTTTTGAAATTATAGCAGTCCATGGAGGGAGCTCCATGATCTGCACAAACTTTTTCAGAGTTGATGTTATAGTTTTAGAATCTTCATCCAACAAAATTCTTCAAGGGGGGGGGGGTTGCTATTAAGTCATGTCTAGAGGCCATTATATCTACCTTCTAGATTTTTGGAATGCCTTTAGATATGGTGTTTAAGCTAACAGTTCACATAATTCATGTATCCACCAAGTATTTTTCATATGTTCTAAATTCAGAAGATGAACATCACGACATGGTATGGGGTGAAAACTAGACAATATTCTATGATTATATCATTCTCTAAATATTTAGTGTGGTTAAACCTATGAAATTAATCACCTACTGTATAATATTATGTGCATTTTCATTTATTCCGCTAGCTTCACCGTGTTTCAGTGTTTTGAACCAACTTTTACTAGAGATGAGCTATACGGGGTCTGAAATTTTGAATATGTGCATGCTTATACCATTCCATAATAGGAGAACATCATCCAACTAGTTACCATTTATAATATTGTAAATCAAGCCATTATCTACACTAATAACCTAATTTATGGTGAATATGGTTGTTCAACATCGAGATAAAAAAGTTTTACATGGTGTCGTTGGTAGGAACACATTGAAGATTCTTTTAAGGACCATAGTAGAAAGAGAAAAAACATTAGAAATGATTTAACATGAAACTAGTATGGAAGGACATGTCATAGAAATAATACATGTGATAAAGACCCAATCAAGTACTAAAACAATAGGTGTATGGTAAATTTTCATTGATTGTTAAAAAAATTTCCACATAAGAATCTACTCCATCACTGAATTCTAGAGTTTGATTAGTAGCTCCGCATGAGGCCAAATTATTGGGTACTGCTGGTCTTATAGGACAAGGATGTGAAATCCATACATATGATATGTGACACCAATATATAGGACATACGTAAGGTGTTCATACTATTGGATAGAGACATAGATCAGACAAGTAACATACAATAAAACCTAGACTTGGGTAGTAGTTTATTTCACCATCTATATTATGAGGTTTTATTTTAGTATCCTTAGCTTTAGTAGAAAAATTATTCGATAGAGGTTCTTCAAACTCATTTATATCTATGAATATCAATGAAATTATAGGCCTCTATATTTAGTACTCTTTTAGAGTATGGACTATAGATAAATTTTTGGGAGTCCGATCAAAGGGTGTAAACCAATGAAAGGAGTACCCCAAAATGATTATCGGTTACAATTTATTATGTAGTCATTTTTATCCTAGATATGATATGCCGAAATAGTATTCTAAAGACATGACATTAAATTATTTATCAATCATATTAAGAATATTTTCACAAAATGGTGTCTTCCTCATAACCCAATGGTGGTATCTATATTAACTCAGTTGAATGAGATATTATGTGTAGATGAGACAAAGCTATGCATTGTGGGATGGGTGGAGTGTCATCCCATGTTGCTAGTATTTTTATGAATAATAAAGAACTATGCAAATATATCTTTCTTAAAATGGTAGATCTTTTTATAGATGTTTTTACTAATGATTTTTCTAGGATACCTTCTGAGATAGAGGTGGTGTTCAATATATATATTATTCCAAGATTGAAACTAGTATCCATTCCTATGTACAAGATGGATCATAATGAGATTCTATAACTCAAGATCTATTTAGATGATCTAGAATCCTATATGAAGGTATGACATAGTTATTATCTTTGGGGTTTAACCATTCTTTTTTGTGGGAAGGAACATAGTACCCAAAGTCAATGTGTGCGTTAGTGAAATTTTATTTAGATTATTGTGAAGAACCAATACCCACTTCATTTTGTAGAAAACATCTTTGTTTATCCCCAATAAGAAATGGAATTCTTAGTTAATTATTTGAGCACAATAATTCCTTATGTATGGGTTAGACCAATTAATATACTATGTATAAAATTCAGAATAAGATACTGACTATATCAATACGTTGCAATGTAATTTAGTTTCAAGAAATAAAAACCTAAAAGAGTATAGATTTTATGAAAAGATCACATAATTCCAATTTATATTGATAAATTTCACGTCATAGGTAAAATATTTTCTCCCTATGGGGTCCTTGTGGATCTATAGAAGGAGAGATCCTAAATTTATTAGAAGAAGCACAACACCATTATTGATATTAGAGGTTTTGTTGGGAGAGATGGTTACTATGTTGGTTTTATCTAAGATTTAGGATTCCTTAAAGCACTTTGCATGAGAATTAACATGAATGGTGTGAGTTGTATGAGGTTTTAATCTTGTGAAAAAACCTTTTAGGAGTAGAAAGGAAGGATAACATCAACAATAATCCTATATTTTCCATATCTTGGCAGTGGATATATAGTGAATTGTGATTAATTAAACATTGGGATGGTAACTTTTTTGATGTGTGGGGAATAAATCATTGTTTTTGGGTTTCAAAAATTGAGTCATCATGAACGAAATTACGTGATATATAATCTCAAGTTATAAATTTTTGGTCATTCCTTACATTATTGGAGGAAATAATTGTTTTGGGAGTGGTTCTTTGTTTTAGTATCTCAAAAACTCATCAAATACTTATTCTTGTAATGTGATTTAAACCATATACTACGAATAAGGGTTGAATACATTTATTCTTTAAACATTAGTATTTCATAAATTCCCAGAATGGGAAATAAATTTATAGATTTGATGTACAATGAACTCATGTTGTAGATATTTATGAATCCAGTTGAAAATGTATGTTAGAATAACATATTTTTGAGACACATCTATAAGTTTAGGTCTGTCATAGGAAGCTTATTCATATTGACTTAGTGGTGACATCATCTGTTATGTATTGACTAAACTGGAGGAATCCCTTATATCTAGAAGTGTTTTTTATATATGAATATGTTTTAGGTGAGGACCCATATACTGTTTATAGAGTTTATGGGGATATGACCCTTCATATCAATGGTTGTGTCTAGGTAGCCATAGGAATTCAATAACAGTTGATGAATGATTATCATCCTAAAAAAGGAGAAATACATCGCATAATAATTAAGTTGTATCATGAATTACCTAAATGTATTGGTTTCCTAGTATGAATAAGTATATAAACGGTTTTTTACTTGATGTTCCACATATCAACATGTGATGGGAGAACACTAGTAGCCTTATGAACTACAAAAGCCTTTATACATTTTGGTGAAAAAATAGGACTATGTCACCATGGATTACATAATGATTTTAATGATGTCACCTAGTGGTAGGGTTATTGTATGAATAATAATTAATTGAATTAAATAATCCTCTTTTTGGATTCCTAACTGGGAGACCCAATCAATAGAACAATATGGAATTGTTTCTATTCGGGGGATTATATTGTTTAAGGAGCTTACATGTACCATTGTCTCAAATAGGGATATTTGGTTCACTATTTTGTTCTAACAAGTCTTATAAAGATCCCTTGGATCATAGGAACTTCTGATTACAACATAACACCAAAAATTTATGGAATCCCTAGTTTACTATAAAAGTGTCGGGGACATTATTTTAGAATTTTTTCCTAATTGTTAAGGTTCATGGAAATTTTTTTCATATTAATGTGTATTATTATAATAATAGTTCCCATTATACTATACATATTTTTCCAAAATAAGTCAAAATATGGTATTCCATGCCAATCACCTCTTTGCGGGTTAGAGGTTTTAGAGGCAGCACAACTAGGACCATGTCTTGATTAGGAGACATAAGAGGAGGTATAGTTAATCTAGAAGAATATGGAAATTTATTGGTAGATATAGTAGTTATAAATTTATTTTTACTATTGACCTAAAATTTTTGAGGTGAGAGATCACCTCCTACTACATGTTTCAACTAGATTTAGTCATTATGAAATTCAGTGGAAATCTAAGATATCACATAGATTCATCAGAACATTTGAGATTTTATAGAGGGTCGGAGCGGTAGCATATCAGTTATCTCTTCCATATAAGTATAGGGATATCCAAAATTACATCCATATTTCTCATATCCATATATGTAGTATTGATACCACTAAAACGTTTGATCATGTGAAATTTGTGTTCAATTATGATGCTTCTTTTGAGGAGTATATAGTGTCTATTTTTATCATAGAATGAACTCTATATGTGATAAAATTGTTCCTCTAGTATAGGTGTTATAGAAGAATGGCCATTTTTAGAACAATATTATGGTGAGATAGAGGCTAATATACAAGCTTAATTTCTAGATCTATTCATGGATTAATTCTATCCACCCCAAAGAAATTGGGGTATGAGTTGTTTTAATGCACTGTGGTTATAAGATCTTTTTTCAAAGTTGTTTGGGTACATTATTTTTATGTATCAAGAAAATATTAACAAAGGTGACTAAAGAGGTCATAGAGGTTTTGGGATAATTCATGATTGGATTCAATTTGATGATTACATACCACCCTATATATTTTCCTTGGTCTCCAATAAAGACTAGCTCCAAGGAAACTGAGCACTTGTTTATAGAGCTAGGGTAGAACCCCTTAGGGTGAAATTCCAAATGTACACCTCTTCGTATTACCTTAATTTTTTATGTATTAGATTCCATATAACTTATAGAACCCATACTATTAAAAATTTATATCGATTCCTTGGTTATATAACTTTAGTCATGAATCTATGTATATAGTATAAAATGGACCATGACATTCTATATTAGGCTGATGTAGGTATGGTTTTCTGGGTATCCCATAAGGAGTCTATGCCTGACATAGTCTATAAACATAGTAGTTTTATATGTATTGTACTTTACCACTATTAATTTTATATTCAAATACATGACAGTATTATAATATATTGGCAGTGGATACTAATTATAACTCACACCCTATTTGGGTCACCGTTTTGTACGTGAATAGACTTAATGGATACATATAGGTCTCAAGGGAATATCCCAGTTCTGGATGATTTATTTCTATAGTATGTTTTAATATGGGAGAAGATTATTGAGATTGTTCTTTGGATGTTACTACAATTTATCTCTTTGATCTTTTGTATACATTTTATAGAATGTATTAATGTATGTATACGCCCTGTTTTTTAGACATGACAATATAATTTTTCTATATGATACCATTCAATTTTATTTCATTATTTATTATCTATATGAGTTAGTATTGATATCTATTTTATATTTCTTCCACTAATTTATATATTATTCATTATTACACTCTATGTTTTTAAAGAGGGCATAAAATTCCCAAAGCAGCACACTAGACTCTCACTCCTAATCAGAAGTATGTGTCATATGGGGAGGCATGCTTAATGCCATATTGCCAAAAATATTATCTTATATAAGAGTACTTTGGTTCAGAAACATCACATTATAGTACATTTAGTATTCCATTGGTTGAGTATATTAGCATTGACAAGAATTTCATGACATTCAGTTTCTTTTACCACATCTAGTTTGAATTTTGATCATATAATTGTGTAGTGCCTTTGTGAAACAACCCTTGGAATCAACGTGTTTAAACTCATTAAAATAAATGTGGAAAGTTTGGAAGGATGGATATGGCTTTAAATAATTATAGTTTCCACATAGATCGTAAAAAATTAGAACTCTATTGTGGGATGTTCAAAATAGATATAATTTGAGTCCATAGTCTAGAATACTGGTTTTATATAGAGGTAGTGGTCATTATGATTAACAGAAAATATGAATTGAGGCTTCTGTGAAATGTATTACAATATGTGTATGATAGATAATGAAGTCCAAGTTGAGGTGAGATTAGTTGGATATAGGGTATGTTGTCCCCTATGTGGGAGGAATATTGTGATATGTATAGTATACTTGGAAATTTTACATAGTTTTTGGGATCATTGTATTGAATTTGGATTAGCATTATGGGTAAT
This sequence comes from Viscum album, assembly GCA_963277665.1. NCBI lineage: Eukaryota > Viridiplantae > Streptophyta > Magnoliopsida > Santalales > Viscaceae > Viscum > Viscum album. The sequence continues at coordinate 29,009,004 of OY728152.1, forward strand.
GTAAGGAGTTCCCAATGGTGGTGGATTTTTTTAAAAAGTTAATAAAAATGACTGTCAATATAAATAAAGTGATATTGGGACATTTAAAATTATGAGACCTGAAAATAGGGATCATAGTATTATGTTTTGAATATTTTTATCCACCTGTATTACATAATGAAAATTTTAAAGGAATTCTATTCATTCATTATAGTAAAATCAGAGAGATGTTATAATGATGCATCAATTGGTGGGACAAATTATATGGAGTTACAATGGGATTAAAGAAAGTAGTAAATTTTAATGGGAAATTAGGGATCCATTGAAACATTAAAAATATTTATTACCCTTCATGGATAATATGTATATAGTCTTTATTGATTATTTTTTTGGGTAAAATTTCACATATACACTCATTCTGGTTCAATTGATACCTTCATTACAAATGAACACAATTTATGGAACCTTACATGTGGAGTCTTAAATTTTTTTGGTTGATAGGATGTGAGGTTAGGAATAACACACCATTTTGGGGGGAATTATATCATACATGGAGACTCTATTATAGATTCATGACATGTTCAGGAAATATACCATATACTATTAGTAACACTACTTGTTACCCTCATGAAAGATAGTTGACTTCTTAAGGAATTATACTTATTTTAATGTCTAGTTATGGGGTACTCTATAATTTACTGTTGTTTAGGGAGACATTTAGAAGATAGTTTAGGGATTGGTCACATAGAATCAATTTACTAGGTAACCGTATTGTAGTTATCAGATCCCATATAGCTTGTTCCCACATAATAGGACATGTCAAATATTATATGTTTTTATGAGAATGAATGACCCACATATTTTGACATAATATGGTAATGATAATTATCAAAGTGGTTTGTTTCAAAAACTTTTGTGGGGCTTACATATGTCTATCCTATAGTGACCCATACTCATCATACATACTTTTAAAAATTATTTTATGGATATATTCTATATAGCATAATGATCTATTCCTAAATTATATCATTATAGTCTATTTGGAAACATCGATTCATAAAAAACATTTTCATATATGAACTAAATCATAACCCACTTATTTATTCCCAAGATTCATTGTTCATATACAGATCATAGTAAAGATGTCATTCATATCTTGTGGAATGGAAATAATAGAAATTTTTTGATCATATGATCAACTAGGGTAAATATGAAATATATCAATGATCACATAACCATAAACTGGGAATAAGTGTAATAAAATATAAGCATTAATTTTGAAAACCATACATTTCATATCAAACACAATAATATTGAGTCATGGAATAAATAATGTTAGTACATAAGATATGAATCTCTAATTTATCAATGAATATGGGCCATTAGACCACAAAAATGGAATAGGACTAAGATTTTTTTATTACACATCTTCAAAGATAGTCATATCATTAGTATCCAAGGATAAATTATAATAATATCATATGGGAGTGGATTAACTCAATATTCCATCTTATTATTCATGTTTCACTCGCAAGACAATAATAGTAGAAAGAGTCCCTTATTGAATTTGGTTCACTCCCTATCCATGTCCTACTTATCTCATGAGATATTCACCTTTTCGCATTTCATTAGATGGTTATAAAATACCAAGGCACCTCATTACACAATGTAAATAGTTAAAATATGGTCTGAATTATCTTAAAACATTAACTAAATAATAACCCATGAGAAACGTGTTTCATAACCATTTCACTATTTCGTTGTAGCATAATATGTGTAAAAGGAACCAGTTTCAGAAACATATTTTCATAATAATAATACACCATTAATTGAACAAATTATAATGGTTAGGTTGGATTGGATCTCTTGTAAATCAAAATTTACATCATTGTTTTTCTCGTTAGATAAACATTTCTTTAAAATATCACAAAGAATATTTCTTTATGAAAATAACTTATTCAAATTAAAATCAATTCATAAAAAAATAAAATATTTGAAAAATATAAGAGGAAACCTTTTCATCAAAAATAACCTCTTAGAAATTATAAATAAATATTCAAAGAATTAATTTTTCATGATGGTGTTGAATTAAATTTAATCCACATAAGTTAAACGAAAACATTACTTTCATACATTTTTAAAAAAGTAAAAAATAACACAGTTTGGAAATTGATAAGAAGATTCCTCATAATTTTTTTTTCTAAAATCAATAATGAATATAAATGGAACTTAAAAATCATAGTATGATATTAAATAAATTGTTTAAATTAATTTTTTTGAAAACATGGATATGTAAAAAAAGTGGATTTTTTACCGAAGAGAGAAATGATTTCAGTTTTCCTTAAAAATTATTTTTCAACCTCTAGAGTAAAAAAAGAAGAAAAATAAATGACAAAATATAACATCCAAAACTATACCGAGGATAAAAAAATTCAAGTTAATTCTTCAGATTTATACAATTTTACTTTTTAACCATAACATAATCATAAACAATTATTATAATCAATGATATTATAAGATAAATTCCTTACCACTGGTAACCACTTTCATTGTATGAATGTGAAACCCATGTATGAATAAAATATATTTATCATAAATTTATTCTAGTACCATAATCATTTATATATATGTACATATATTATTTTTATCACATATTATTACATGTTTATTAATGATTCATTATAAAAGCCACTCATCATGGAAACACCTACTTTATTTTTATGCATGTTTCGGTTTAGTAGTCTCTGCCATTAAAATATGATCATGATTAAAAGTTGTAGAAAATTTAACCATGATATTAATATAGTATATATTGTTTATATCATCTATAATCATCGATAAATGTTAGTTATAGAAAATTTAATTTCAACATTCATGAAAATGGATGGGTACATGTATGCATGGACATTGCTTCCAATTATTCGATGGATTAAATGAAATAAAATCAAATAATAACTCTCACATAAATAATCATAATAATTTCACAAATAAAATATATTTCTATTAAAAACATAATTACAAACACCAGTGTATGATTATGATTTAATACGAATTATACCGCTACGAGGAGATTGTATGTCTCATGTATGCACAAGTAATTATTTCATTTTCCAAAGGATTGTATGAATGTAGAAAATTTCGGTTACATCTTCATAAAAAATAATGTATATTTAATATACATAATTAATTAATTTATATAAGATACCATGTATTTTTTATATGTCTTAGATGAAATGAGGTTGAAAATGGTCAGTTAAGAGTTATACCTCTTTGTTGAGAACCCACTTTTAGCTTACACCATAAAACTTAAAGGGATGGTATTTTGAAATAAAATAAGATCGAGGATGTTATAAAACAAACCATTAAGGTATTTTTTCTAGGATTCGTTGGCCTTGAAGTCTCAAAATGTGTATGGAAGGGAGGAGAAGAGGTTACCTTTTATAGGTGAGGTGATGTACACTCTTGGAATTACAAAAAAAATATTGAAATATAACTCAGTCATTTTGAAGAAAAATTATTCTAAATGGTTATAAATTAGAATAAAGGGCATGTGAACATGATCATAAAATTTCAATGTAATACCATTCATACCATATATCATATCATGAGTCATGGAATAATTTTTGGATATTTATAAGATATTAAACAGAAAGGAATCAAATAATATAAACCATAAGAGAATAAAATTGGTATAAGATATAAATTTTTGACATAAAAGTATGTTTATGACTTCATGAACACCTATTAATAGAATAAAATTTTGTCATTATGTCAAGGACATGAAATCATGACCTCATATAATCTTATGGACATGAAACCATGTCTATGAAAAATTTCATGGACATGAAATCCAAGTCCACACATGAATATAAAGATATTAAAACTAGTTTCAAGTATAAAACTATGGTCATAAAAATAGGTGAAAGTATAATCTTATGGACATGAAATATAGTGATATGATAAAAGTTATTGACCTGAAAACTAGGTATACGTGTAATTAGAGGGACATGAAAGTAAGGTTGGAAAAGTAAATTGTGAAAATGAAATTAATTTTTTGAATAACACATTTACCTCATCAATTATACATATTTACTCAATCCTTTATTGTGATTGTATAATACCACCTATCACATAATTATAATTCATTCATACAAATCCCATGAGATAATAATTCAAAATATTATAACAAAATGAATGGAAAATCAACGGGTTCCCAAGAAAAAACAACATCAGAAACTTAAAAAACCTAAATGAGTGAATAAATATGGTTTAATTGAATTATATATCTAGTATATCATAATTCACATTAATGAATGATAATATTGATGAAAAACTACTTTAAATGATCGTTGGAATATTTTAGTATTAAAATCTCATTTTCCTTTTCAATAATGATCATAAAATATAAAAACATCCCAAATATTAAAGAAAAAATCATCATAAAAAATACATTATATATTTTAAGGAAATCATAAATTAATTTAGTGTTTATGATCGTGGGATATTTTTTTAGTTTCATATAATTTAAAAGAAAACATTCATTTCATAATTTTTTTAAAAAATAAATATATACCTCATTTGGAAAACAACAAGAGGAATACTATGAAACAATTTTTTGAAAATAAAAAAATTGCTAAAAATAACATATTATTTTAATTTTAGAATATTAAAAACATTTCTAAAAACATTTAAAAAAAGGACATAGAAGAGAATGGACTTTCCACTAAATAGAGTAACATAACCAATATTTTGTAAAAAATATATTTTCATCCTTTTGAGTAATTAAGGTAATGATTGTGAAAGGAAAACTTGTATTCTCAAGAGATAATTAAATTATAACAGATTACTTGATCGTATTGATTCTTCGACAATATTATTTCATCATCATAAAAAAAGAACATAAAAAATCTTGATAAATAATGAGATTGTTACATAAAACATTTACCTCATGGGTACCATTTAAATCACAAGACTTATTAAATAATAAATTCAAATGAAAAATTAAATATCATTAATATGAGTGTTATATTTATAAAACATGTAATAGTTTAATATATACCTCATAAAATAATAAAATTTAAGAATAAAACAAATGTCCTAATGTATAAAATTTTAGATGATAAACCCTTACACCAAGTTCCAGTTTCATCAAAATCATTCCAACCCACTGTAAATCTCATCCCAATTTTCTAATTTTACAATTTATATGATTTTTAATTAATATTATTTAAAATTAGTTTTAATTTTTTATTATTATTGAAATGAATGAAAATATTTATTTAATTTGACATAAATGAGAGATTCATAATCTTCAATTTTAATATTATCAAATTATAAATAACTAATATGTAATATATATCTATAAAATTGAAGAGAATCTCTAAATCACTCAAATTATATTACTTTTTGTAAAATACCAAGTAATTAAATAAAATGAAATTTTAATATTTATTAATATTTTTAAATTAAATATTAATTTTATTTTAAATGGGATGTTATGTTCGATGGCATATGTAATGGCCCAGACCTCTCTAGTCCATAACATTGTGAAAATGTGGTGTTTGTGGTGTTCTGGGAGGTCAAGGTGACTTATCCCTAACACTTATCGAAATTCCCAATTTTGTGAACAGTTCTATCGGTGAGTTTTAGTGAACAGTTCTATCGGTGCGGTTCACTGAATAGTTCTATCGGTGAGGTTCAGTGAACAGTTCTATCGGTGAGGTTCAGTGAATAGTTATATCGATGAGGTTTTGTGAACAGTTATATCGGTGAGGTTCAGTGAACAGTTCTATCAGTGAGGTTCAGTGAAAAATGTTCTATTGGTGAGTTTCAGTGAACAGTGTTCTATCATTGAGGTTCAGTGAATAGTTCTATCAGCAAGGTTCAGTGAACAATGTTCTATCGGTGAGGTTCAATGAACAATGTTCTATCGGTGAGTTTCCTTGAATAGTGTTCTATCGGTGAGGTTCTATGAACAGTGTTCTATTGGTGAGGTTCAGTGAACAGTGTTTTATCAGTAGGGTTCAGCGAACAATGTTTTATCAGTGAGGTTCATGGAACTCTGTTCTATCAATGAGGTTTAGTGAAATGTGTTCTATCGGTGAGTTTTTAACGGTGAGGTTTGTAAACATTTTTCTAACGATGAGGTTCTTGAACAGTGTTTTATCGGTGATGTTCATGAAAAGTGTTCAATCGTTGAGGTCGTAACAGGCAGGTTCATGAACAATGTTTTTTAACAGTGAGGTTCATGAATAGTGTTTCCAACTTCATACAGTTTCACCCCTTTAGCATTTTACATTGATGTAAAATGCATTTAAAGCCTCATTTTAAGGACTCTAAGTCTGATTCAAAGGCCATAACTCCTATATTAATTATTCCTATAGCTCGGGATGTTTTCACTTGGTCAAACCGCATGGTTTAATGAAATCCTCTTTTAATAGAGAATTAATTTTATCTTAAACTGTCGCCCCATTAAATCATCAAAAAGGGACAAGATATATTACTCTATTATTCTTCCTCTTTGTTCTCAGCTGTGAGATGCTAGAACCTTTCAGTCCTTCATAAACGAGTTGCACAATCAAACTTTACCCCTCAGATTGGTTCCACTCTATTTGATGCAACCAATCTATATCGATCAATATTCGATATAAGGTATGTTTTATCGTCATTAATTTGGGGACCATCTTCTCCGGTTTATCCTTTCCAAATAATATCATGAATTCTCCATACGTATAATGGAGTCTTATTGGGTTTTGGTTGGTGTGGTCGTACTATTGAATCCTCGGGTGGATGCAGTTGTCATGAGAGGAGGATCATGACCCGTTTTGTGGATAAAGAAAGAGAGGAATTGATTGAGGTAGGGGATTCATTACGTCACTTTTCATTTATGTGCAACTATATTGTTAGAATGTTTAATCCCATTGGATGAAAATTTAATTGACCTAATAAATATTTCAACGAGATAAACAAATTGATATCGATCATATGTTCTCGCCTCTTGTTTTTTCTAGATTGTGTGATATTTTTTCTTGTTCATGATAGAAATCGATAATAAAGGTAAACCGGAATTAATTGATAATTGTTTGGATAAAGATAAAGAGTCATGTATAGAAATTTGGTTCTTGTTGTAATTTTCTATTAATCAAATTGGTGTAGTAAGCATGTTCATTTATTTGTGATAGCTTACTATTAGGTTTCCCGAATTTAGAACCAACGAAAAATTAATCGGTTAATCCAAGATGGATTAATGAACTGTTGGTTGTTAAAAGACAGTTTCTTGTAGGGTTCTGAGTAACCCTCTGGTTTGTTTAAGGTCCAAGAGCCTAATTTTGAAGATGTTTGTTTTACTACCGCTTGTGTTTTGATGTGATCCTGGATGGTTGTGGTAATATGTGGAGGCATGGAGGCCATTTTGGTTATGGTAGCATATGACGCCTAGAATGGTGAGATGCATTAGCTTATGCATGTGGGTGTTAGGGAGGACACCAGGGATAATGGTAGGGAATGGAAGAGATTGTTGGATGATTGCCTTTTCTTTGGTTGTTTATTTTCATTATTTTTTCCCACGTCTCAATGCAGCTGGTCTTACATACCCTTCTTTCGAAAGTGGTGAAGAAACATTGGGTATGCCACATGCTTTCTATGTTTAGCTTCTAAAGGGAGGATGGGAATATGCTCTTTATAAAATTAGGAAAGACTCCATGGGAAGTACATCTACTCACCGTGTTGATCCCCCTTGTGTTTAGTAGTATATAATGTTTTTCTATAATGCATGGGAATGTGGGTATGTATTTCTGTAATGAATAATTTATTAAATGGTGTTAACCCATGGGGTTGGAGATTGCTGGAACATAAGTATGAGGTTGTAATTTTGAAGGAACAATGAACTTGGGTGTGATGCTAATGAATTTTAATGTCGTTTTGTTCATTGTTAGTTAATGAATAAAGAATTAATTAACGTACAATGGAACTGATAAAAAGGGAATGAAGTACTCTAATAAATCTCATTACATGGTTGTGTTCTTATAGGATACCTAGTCTTAGAAGTAGCAGCCCGAAGTCTGAGAGACGTTAGCTATAGTTGTGTCTAAGACTAGGTTAATCCCCAAGTGTGGTTGTGATTTATAGTGTATTTTTAACTTTTTGTGTTTCTATACGCTACTCCACCCTATCAGTAAGGGAAATTGACACCCCAGGGATTCTGATCCCTGGGGGGTGTTATCCCCAAAATTCCTATGGGAGGATGGATGGTTGACTACCCCCTTTGTCCCCACTATCTTCTATTGGTATTTACATGTTCTAGTAGCGACATTGGTTAGTTTTCCTCATATATGTGTGTAGATGGCCGTAATGGCTTGTGGTAATTCACAGACATATATTATGGATACAATATTCTATGGACTACTATAGGTGTAACGTGTATAGGCTATGATGGATTGAGGATAATTACTCGGTGTATGGGCTGTGATGACTTGAGGTATAATACTCGACGTATGATACATGTTATGAGAGTCGAGGAGGCTTCTGGAAACTACCTAGTTACTTTGGTGTGTGGATGTGGTGGTTTTGTTGCACAAGGTGCATATTATGGTGCTTCTCCCAGGTGTCTGCGGGGAAAACCTTTTTAGAGAGAGATGCTCAGGACGTGCGTCGTTGGGGTAAAGTGGAAAACCAGTGGGGAAGTAGTAGCAGAGTAACCATGATATTATTTATTATATGATATATTCTTGTATGTGATACTTGGTTAGAGTTGGCATAGTGAGGCTGGGAACTTAGCATACCTATTTAGGTGACGAGTAAGTTTCACTTGTTGTTCACTGTGCTTTTTCATACTTTCTTTACTTTTTCACGAGAGGATTTGGGGAGGATCCTATTGATTATACTATTATACTCACCCTATGTATGTATATAAACGTTTTTTCAGGTCACTTGGTGCAGGTTGGAGATCTAGCTGGTGTTTACTAGCTTGTGGTTGTAGGAGCTGTTCGGGCATGAGGTTGCTGCTTTTTTTTACTTTCTTTTGGGTACTTGAAATTTTTCCCTTCGATTTGTAGTTATTTTTCATGACATTTCGTATGTTAACTTGGGTTTTCATTTAAATTCTAGTTCTGGGTTGGAGTTGGTTGGTGTCTCTCTTATCACTCTCTTCCGCATGTGTTCTCTTATAGGGAAATGCCTCCCATTTTGTGTGTTTATTTTACCCTCGGTGCTAGTCTCCAACCCGGGGCCTACTGGAGGCGGGACTCGGGGGGTCATTATCTCCCTTCTCACATTTCTGACTTAGGAGGGGTACACTTTTTGGGGAGTGGGTCATGAAAGAGTGGTATCAGAGGTCTGGTTGAGGGATATTATGGATTTTGGAGTTAGGCATAGGTGAGGTTTCATTGGTTGGTGGGGAAAAAATGACATTAATGTTTAGAAAGTCAGGTAAACACTAGAGACCAGCTGAGACATAGGAATTTAGCCCCCCCCCCTATGATCTGAGTTACGGACCTTTAAGTTTACAATAGCTACGAAACAAGGTGATACTAGCTGCAGGTTAGAGAAATTGGAAATGATCATGAATCATTTTTCATTATGCCTGTGTTTGAATGGGTATACCTTGGGATAGGTTAACCTAAAATGAATAAAATAAATTAATAAATTAATTAATGTTGATTCGTCCATATTCCAGGTTTAGGATCTCTAACGAATTTTATTTTACACGTATGGCTCAAGGTCAACCTCCTCATCGGGTTTTCGCAAAAAATTTCCAGCAGGCTGTTCCAGCAGATCACTGTATGGTAGAGGTTGACAATGAGGAAACTTAGAGGAAGACACTCCAAGCGATTCATCACCAGAGTCTATAGAAGTAAGAGGGCTCCATTTCAGATGTAGTCATGGAAGAATGGTTAGAGGAGGTCGAGATCGGATTCAGTTTGATTCGTCCTCGGATAGAGCAATGGGTGTCCTTGGGTGTGACGATGCTACATAGAGCTGCAAGGAAGTGGTGGTTCGTGTTCCTTGGTGATCGTGAGGAGTTAGTGATCTCATGGGAGGAGTTCTGAGATAGTTTTAGAGTCGAGTTTCTTTCTTTGACTGTGAAGGCATCCTGTCGCCAGGAGCTTCTTACCCTTCAACATGGGAACTCCAGTGTTCGAGATTTTGGAATCCGTTTCAGGAACCTTTTATGATATGCTTCAGACCTTCTACCAGATGAGGAGGCGCAGGAGAGGAATTTCGAAGAGGCTTTGCGTCCGATGATCTAGCGCCAGGTCACCCCATTTTTTCTAAAAACATTTCTTGAGGTGATGGAGAGGGTAGAGGTGGTCAAGATGACTTTGGCTAGGACTGGATCATCACGAGAGGGGAATCAGTATGAATCCTCATGAAGTGGAGCTGTGGTCCGAGGTTCATGGTTTTCAGGGCGGATGAGTTTTCATTCAGCCAGGGTAGGACCCAACCCTTCACATCTCGTTTCTCTATAGGAAACAACTCTCATGGCTAGGTCAAGTGATCTATCACTTGTTATTATTTTGGTGGTCTTGTTCATTAGCAGTGGGAGTGCCTGACCTTTCAAAGTGTCCATCATGCACCAGGCGCTACTCTCCAGGTTCCTCCATTGAGACTGTTTCAGCCGAGGTAGCAATAGCTGGTTGCACCAGCATTAGATCAGCAGTGGGTAGATGGGGAAGGTAGATGACATCCCCATGATGCTCCCCATCCTCAGAGAGAAGAGCGCATCCATGGTGTTGGTCCTCATTAGGGTCAGAGATTCTATGAAGGAGGTTGTGGTCAGCATCATGCTCTAGCGTTTCCAGCTCCAGTAGATCCATACATCGTTTGTGGTACCCTTTGATTGTTTTAAACCGTGGTGTATTCCTTGTTTGATTCAGGTGTGACACACTCCTTCACATCATGATTAGTCACTGTAAGTGGCTAATATTCATTGTTAAGATCTTAATATTAATGTTTTTAAAAGTTCATAAACATCAATTTTAGTCCAATTCAGAAATTGAACTTCATTTCCCATCATTGTGCAATTCATGCTTAAAATGACAAATTGGGTCCAATCAATAATTTGCTTGTGGAAATTACAATATTCATCATTTTAATTTTAACTTTTGGGATATGATTGATAACTTTGTTTGGAACATTTTATCTCTTAGGTCCAATGGATGAATCCCAAAGGAATATGGAGAATTTTGCGCCTGAAAGCAAAAACTTGCTGGAAAAAGCATAATGGGCCTAAGGCCCATCAAACAAATGTGGGGCCCAGAAACCAAGCCCAATGAAGCTCAAATTTATACAGTAGAAAGATAAAAATATGAGGATCATTTTATTCAACTGTGTCTGGAGCTAATTCTGATTTTTTCATGATGATAAAGGGATCTGAATTTGAGATTTAAATGGTGGACTCGTCATTAATGTACAGAAATTCGTCCCACCATTTCGCCCATAACATTCAAAAGGAAGAGAAAAATGTCCTGAAATTTTGGGAGGTTCTAGAAGACACATGTAAGAAGATATTTTATATTTATGACACCTTCGGATTCGGCCATATGAATTGTTAAACGCACACGTCTAAATGGAGAATGAATCTGGACAGTTTTCCGGGTCAACTTCGAAACGTCAATTTCCTTTTGATTATTCACCCTCATTTTGACTCTATTAATTGTTAGGGTGTGAATTAATTATTGGGGGATGGACATAAGGCTCCTAATATTCCCATATAAAGAGATGGTGGTGAAAGAAATTGTCATCTAACATTTTCCTTTGAATCCAAGTGTTTCTTCCAATTGTAATTTCCCACTTTCGTTTTGTAATGGCATCGTCAATTTCTCTAATGTAATTTTTTCATTAACGTTTAGTATTTTAATAAAATTTATTCTTATTCACTTTTATTTTTTCTTTTTTTACACTTTGATACCGTTGAATCGTAGTGTGAATTTATTCACACCCGCACTTGTGAATTCATCACAAAATGGTGGATTGTTCATTTTGATTAATGTTTTTTTCTTTCTTCTTCAATCCCGCTTCTTTAAGTCAATTACCCGCTTCCATTGATAGAATAACATCAATGGAGGGCTAACCTATTATAGGTTGATCCTAGGGAGTTTCATGAGTTGGATTGAATGTTATTTTATGTTCTTAAATTCTTAAATTTGTTCTTTATTTTAATAGTTCCTTTCTTTGATTTATCTTCTTCTTTGTCTTCACCAAATTTAACGACGACACATTTTGAGTGCTAGTACGATCCAATTTCTTGGAGTGCTCATTAAATTGATCCTCTAAGTGAATTGGTGATTAGCCTTGAAATTGTGTATGGATTAAATCGGAGAATGATATTGAGGAATTATTTCATTTAATGGATACCTCTTGAACCGATGAACAGAAAATCAAATGAAAAACAAATACATCCAATCAAGCCCAAGAGACAACCTAGGATCGACTCACCTTAATTAGTTGTTTTAATTAAAGTAATTTTATTTGATTTTTTTTTTCTTTAAATTAAATCAAATTTTCTTCAAATCAATTCAATCCACAGTTGGCCACTGTATAGCCAATCCCGTATCCAATCTTAGTGTCTTAAGGTTTCTTCTTCGGTCCCGGTGGATTCGATCCCTACTTCTACTTCAACGACCGCTTTTACTGGTAGGGTAAATTTGGGTGCAACCAAATTTTGGCGCCGTTGCCGAGGACCAAGTAAGTCACCTTAGAACAACTTTCTATTCTCCCACATTTCTATTTTCTCATCCCCATTTCTCTTATCTTTTCCCCTTTCTTTTTTTTGACCCCTGAAAATCACGATTCCAAATTTTCAAATAAATCCAATGGAGTATAATCAACAATATCCCTTCACAAACTAAGGATGGAATCAGTTTGAAAATTCACATTGGGAATCACCAACCTTTTTTAATCAACCTTTGAATGAATACCCCACCCCTGATAACATGAACGAAATTTGTAATGATGAAGGTTTAAAAGAACAATTTCCATACCTATCAAGAATGATTGAAAAGATGAATAATGAGGAAGTCCATGATGTTGAAACATCTATCAATACTAATCCTGAAACAATTCTTCAAAAATTGTGTGAACAAATGGAAAAAATGAATTCAGAGGTATCATGTTTTAGACAAGAACTACAATGCATTGAGACTTATGAAGAACCCATTCCCACTCAGGATATCATTTCCACTTCACTTATAGAATAATATTGTTTCCCACATAAATCATGTGAATTTAGTAAACAACCCACTTTAAAATCTTGGAATACAGAGTTGGATAATGAAGATATTTGGTCAGGTAATGTTAAAATTCAAGATAAAGAACATGAAAGAATTGTTAATGAGTATTTAAATCAGGATGAAATTGATTTCATGAATTCACAAGAGGGAAATTATTCTTCAAGGATTGAATGTCCAGAATATAACACCAAAAATTATATTTTAGAATCACCAATCACTGAAAAATTGGGAGAAATACCAAACATTGAGCCCAGACACACTCCTGAAATTCAACTAGACACTTTTGGGGATGAATCATATTTTCAAACGGAACCAATTCTTTATATAATTTTTGGGGAAGAAACCGACTTTCATTAAAATTTCCAATCTTCATTAGGAAATTGCAATCAACCAAAACTCAAAATCATCATCCTTCATTCCCCAAACAAGAATTACATCATAGGTGATACCCACGACCATAATTTATTTATTCATTCTTCTCATGAAAGAAATAATGTTAGATTGAACCTTGACGTCTTAGGCAAGACAAAAAATGCAACTAGATCAACCATTTCTAACATTCCTTGTATCTTCAGATTTATTTTAGAACATTGATTTATACAAGGAAAAGATTATAAAAAAACAATCAATCTCAATCAAGTTGAATTGGAGAAAGAAGGGGTAATTAAAATGCTTAAAGTTGGAATTGGATAAGTTGGGGGGTAAAAGTCGAGCCAATGACGTTAAACAAAAGCGCTGCATGGGAGGAAACCCATGGTTTTCATGATTTCTAATCATTTTGAATCATTTTCTTTTTCATATAATAAATTACCATAGACTGTTGACCTGTTCTTCTTTTATGAGTAAGGATGGGTATGAAAGGGGAGCGCCATATTCATCCGTGTCACGTGGCATGATCTCTGAGTAATACCTTACCCAGAAAATATAAAGAAGACAATGTATCATCAGTTTATTTTGTTTTTTTTTATTTTTATGTTTTTATAGGTTAAAAAAAATAAAAGGACATGTCGTAAGCCATAAGGAAAATCCATTCACCACCATCCAAGCCGCTGAGACTCAAATCCAGGATTTAAGGGAGACATTGGAATGCGCTATCATCATCAACCACCAGGTGACTTCATTACATGATTTTCATTTTAAATTTCTTCATTGAACTCCTCTCCTACCCCCTTTTAACTTTTCTTTTCTTTAAACACTGGGGAAAGTGTTATTCTAAGTTGGGGGGGGATAAAAAATGATATTTTTTGAATAAAAACATGCATGAAAAGGAAAATTCCATTAACAATAAACATGATAACACACATTTCAAAATCTAAAATTGGATATCAAATAAATTTTTCATGCCTTGATTCTGATTTTAAAGCAAGTTTATGTTCATGAGCATAGTTTTTGGAAAGTGCGGCTGTCCGATGTGATTTTTCAATGTTTACAATTTCATCCTCTTAATAAAAATGCCACAATGCACGTCTTCTGGATCGTGGGTGTAAATTTGAGTTCTTGGGTCCCTTTCATTATAGCATAGGGTTCTGGGGTCACTTTTAGTTTAATTTGAGTATCCAAAAAAAAACTCAAAAAAACAAAAACAAAAAAAAACAAAAAAATACCACATAGAGCAATGTTTTGTCCAAATGTGTGGCGTCCGGCACTTGGGGATCGTGACTCCATAGTTGTCTTGCCCAAGGTTAGGATTTATATCTCTATTGTAGAGCATGAAATTGACAATATGTGTGGCGTCTGGCACTTGGGGATCGTGACTCCATAGTTTTCTTGCCCAGAGTTAGTCTTTTCATATCTATTGTGGATAAAAAAATCATCAAAAAAAATCAAAAAAATGGATACTCATATTAAGGTTTAATGTGATTCCCACCTAGCGCTTCCATTTTTTCCCCTTAAACAATAAAATGGGCCCCATATCTTTTATGATGCACAACACTTTATCATGATTAATTGGAATTGGATGAAATGTGGCAATGAATTTGAAAAAAGGAATGGGCTTGGGCTTGGGATATGCTTATGGACCTATCTTGTTTTAAATTATTTTGATGGGTTCCATAATTTTTTTGATATGAGGTCTTTTGAGTGAGCAATGTGTATTTAAATGTTTTTGGAAAAGGGGATTTGGATTTCATATTCGTAATTTATTTTTCTCGGGACTAGCAAAACTCAAGTTGGGGGGTGTGATTAGTCACTGAAAGTGGATAATATTCATTGTTAAGATCTTAATATTAATGTTTTTAAAAGTTCATAAACATCAATTTTAGTCCAATTCAGAAATTGAACTTCATTTCCCATCATTGTGCAATTCATGCTTAAAATGTCAAATTGGGCCCAATCAATAATTTGCTTGTGGAAATTACAATATTCATCATTTTAAATTGAAATTTTGGGATATTATTTATAACTTTGTTTGGAACATTTTATCTTTTAGGTCTGATGGATGAATCCCAAAGGAAGATGGAGAATTTTGTGCCTGAAAGCAGAAACTTGCTGGAAAAAGCATAATGGGCCTAAGGCCCATCAAACAAATGTGGGGCCCAGAAACCAATCCCAATGAAGCTTTATACAGTAGAAAGATAAAAATATGAGGATCATTTTATTCAACTGTGGCTGGAGCTAATTCTGATGTTTTCATGATGATAAAGGGATCTGAAGTTGAGATTTAAATGGTGGACTCGTCATTAATGCACAGAAATTTGTCCCACCATTTCGCCAATACCATTCAAGCGGCAGAGAAAAATGTCCGGAACTTTTGAGAGGTTCTAGAAGACACATGGACGAAGATATTTTATATTTATGACTCCTTCGGATTCGGCCATATGAATTGTCAAATGCACACGTCGAAATGGAGAATGAATCTGGACAGTTTTCCGGGTCAACTTCGAAATGTCAATTTCTTTTTGATTATTCACCCTCATTTTGACTCTATTAATTGTTAGGGGGTGAATTAATTATTGGGGGATGGACATAAGGCTCCTAATATTCCTATATAAGGAGATGGTGGTGAAAGGAATTGGCATCTAACATTTTCCTTTGAATCCAAGTTTTTCTTTCAATTGTAATTTCCCGCTATCGTTTTGTAATGGCATCGTCAATTTCTCTAATGTATGTTTTTCATTCACGTTTAGTATTTTAATAAAATTTCTTCTTCTTAAATTTTATTTTTTCTTTTTTTACACGTTTATACCATTGAATCGTAGTGTGAATTTATTCACACCCGCACTTGTGAATTCATCACACAATGGTGGAGTGTTCATTTTGATTAATGTTTTTTTCTTTCTTCTTCAATCCCGCTTCTTTAAGTCAATTACCCACTTCCATTGATAGAACAACATCAATGGGGGGCTAATATATTATGGGTTGATCCTAGGGAGTTTCATGAGTTGGATTGAATGTTATTTTATGTTCTTAAATTCTTAAATTTGTTCTTTATTTTAAGAGTTCCTTTCTTTGATTTATCTTCTTCTTTGTCTTCACCAAATTTAATGACGACACATTTTGAGTGCTAGTACGATCCAATTCCTTTGAGTGCTCATTAAATTGATCCTCTAAGTGAATTGGTGATTAGCCTTGAAATTTTGTATGGATTAAATCAGAGAATGATATTGAGGAATTATTTCATTTAATGGATACCTCTTGAACCGATGAACAGAAAATCAAATGAAAAACAAATACATCCAATCAAGCCCAAGAGACAAACTAGGATCGACTCACCTTAATTAGTTGTTTTAATTCGAGTAATTTTATTCGTTTTTTTAAATTAAATCAATTTTTCTTCAAATCAATTCAATCCAATGTTGGCCACTGCATAGCCAATCCCATATCCAATCTTAGTGTCTTAAGGTTTCTTCTCCGGTCCATGTGGATTCGATCCCTACTTGTACTTCAACGACCGCTTTTACCGGTAGAGTAAATTTGGGCGCAACCACATCACCTACACTTTTCCATGCTTTGGGACTTGAGGTAGAGAGGCTTCCTGTGCCCTTGGCGTTGACTATTCCATTTGGAGGTCGACCTGACTTGTTTGAAGTATTTTAAGACTATGAGCTAGTGTTGGGGCAATGCCGCTCTTGGGGAGATTTTCTATGTTTACGAATACAACAATATGATGTCATCCTCATCATGTATTGGTTGTATTCAGTGCAGGGTGTTGTGGATTGCTTCAGGAAGAAGGTCATCTTCATTGGTGCAGATGGGGAGCAAGTGGTGTTTGTTGGTGAGCAAGATCCTAGAATGGGTCATAGGAACGTCCCATACATATCATCCATGATGGCTAAGATGATGCTATGTTATTCAGAGGTTTGGTAGTTGGCGTTTCATATGGTCGTAGAGGAGTACCCTGATGTCTTTCCAGAAGTGGTTGTATCATTACCCCCTCGATGAGAGATCAATTTTGGGATCGAGCTACAACTGGGAGTGTCTCTGACATCTATGTCTCCATATAGGGTGGCCCCTTCTGAGTTACGTGAACTACGTATACAGCTTGATGGTCTGTTACAGCGTGGTTTTGTTTGGACAACTGTGTCACCTTGGGGTGCACCAGTTTCGTTCATGAAGAAGGCCTACGAAAGTTTGCGGTTGTGTGTTGATTATTGTCTCTTAAAAAAAGTGACATTAAAGAATCGCTATCTTGTTCCACGAATTGATGATTTATTCGATCAACTGAAAGGAGCAAGTTGGTTCTCAAATATCAACTTGGAGTCAGGATATCATCATATGCATGTGAAGGATGAGGATATCCCGAAGACTGCTTTCTGCTGTTGTCATGGGCATTATGAGTTCTTTGTAAAGCCATTTGGAATGATTAATGCTTTAGCTATATTCTTGGGATTGATGAATGCTATCTTCCGTGAGTTCCTGAACAAGTTCGTGGTTGTTTTCATCAATGAAATCCTTGTGTACTCCATATTTGAAGAGGAGCATGCATAACATCTACAAGCCGTTTTGGGAGTTCTTCTCGAACATCAGCTGTTTGGGAAGTTGTCGAAATGTGAGTTTTGGGCTCGAGAAGTCCGTTTCATGGGGCATGTTGTGTCCCAATAGGGAATAGCTGTGGATCCATGGAAGATAGAAGTAGTTGTGTCTTGGGAAGCCCCCAAGACGCTGTCATAGGTGCGAAGTTTCCTTGGTCTCACAGGCTACAACAGGAGGTTCGTAGATGGTTTCTCATGGGTTGTGACTCCGTTGATAGCTCTGAAAAGGAAGGATCAATAATTTATATAGACTTATCTTTGCCAAGTAGATTTTGAGTATCTACAGGATAATTTTATAAGTGCTCCAGTCCTTTGTCTTCCAGCTGAAGGAGTATTATTTTAATGTTTTCTGCGATTCTTCACATCTGGGTTTAGGCTGTGTTCTCAAGCAGTAGAGGACAATTGTTTCTTATGGGTCTCGACAGTTGTGTCCCCATGAATGCAACAAATCCATCCAAGATCTTGAGTTATAATCCGTGGTGTTTGCTCTGAATTTGTGGAGGCATTACCTCATTGGTGAGGGCTTTGTGGTTTTCACTGATCATAAGAGATTGATGTATGTTTTCTCTTAGTGTGACTTGAACTTATGACAGCGTTAATGGATGGAGTTCTTACAAGAATAGGACTTCAAAATATTGCATACTCCAAGAAAATGGAATGTTTTAGTTGATGTGATATGTCTAGAGTCACATAGTGATGATATGCGTGAATCCGGTTATTCCTGGAGAGTAAATGAAGAACTGTCAGTATTACATCTTGATATATAAGAAGTTGGGGGTAGAAGTTTTATTTTTCAGATGATGGTACAGTCATCC
Organism: Viscum album; assembly: GCA_963277665.1. Taxonomy (NCBI): domain Eukaryota; kingdom Viridiplantae; phylum Streptophyta; class Magnoliopsida; order Santalales; family Viscaceae; genus Viscum; species Viscum album. Next base: position 29,027,997 of record OY728152.1, read on the forward strand.
CTGATGCAGAAGGTGGAAGAGTCCCAGTTGTGAGATCTAGAGGTGGAGGTTTGGGGAGACTGAGTTCTTTGTGGGGATGCCCCCGATGATTGGTCGGAGGATGAACAAACCCGAGTTTTGTAACATGGAATTATTTTTGTTACCGTAATGATGCGTGAGATGGTTCTCTGAGAGTTTAATAGTTCGCCATTAGCAGTACATCCTGGAAAGAAAAATATGTACCAATATTTTAGGAGTCAATTTTGGTGTCCTGGGCTGAAGCGTGCGGTAGCGGAGTTTGTGTCTCGATGTTTAGTCTTCCTGAAGGTGAAGGCCGAACACCATCTTCTTGGTGGTATTCTTGAGCCATTATAGATTCCTCAGTTGATGTGGGAGGAAATCTCAATGGAATTTGTTACAAGTTTACCTTGAGCTCCGGGAGGACATGATTTTATTTGCGTGGTAGTGGATCGTTTAACAAAATCAGCCCACTTCATAGTGATAAAGGAGTTGAGCTTAGTGAATGTTTTGTAGAGGCAATATCTAGAGGAGGTGGTGAGACTTCATGGAGTCCCTAGGACGATCATTTCTGATAGAGATCCTTGTTTTACATCCAGGGTGTGGAGAGGTCTCCAACAAGCTTTCGGTTCTAAACCATGCCTTACCACTGCTTTTCATCCTTGAACATATGGTCAGACAGAGCAAACCATTCGGACTTTTGAAGACATGTTACACTCTTATTTTCTTGATTTTGGAGGCTCATTGACATGGTACTTACCCTTGGTGGATTTATATTACAGAAATAGTTTTCACTCCACCATCGGTATGACACCTTTTGAATCCTTGTATGGTCATCCATGCCATTCTCCATTGTGCTAGACTGGGTTTGGAGAGTCAGTAATTATCGGAACAGAACTAGTGCAGAATACAACAGAGATGGTTGAGGTGATTCGTGAGAGGATGAAGACAGTGCAAGACCATCAGAAATTATATGCTCATCAATGAAAGAGACCCTTATATTTTAATGTTGTGGATCATGTGTTTCTGAAGGTGACTCCCTGTCATGGGCAGTGAAGGTTTGGTCATGGAAGTAAGATTTCCCCCGGGTTTATTGGGCCTTTCGAGGTGTTAGCTCATGTTGGAGCTATGGAACATCGAGTAGAACATCCTCCACAAATGAGTTGGATACATGATATTTTCCATGTATCAAAACGTTGTCTTTATCTTCATGATTACTCTCACATCATCGATTGGGGAGAGATCGGTGTTGATGATGACGCAACATTTATGGAACGACCTTTGGAGATCTAAGACCGCAAGGAGAAGGTGTTGCACCGGCGTTCTATTCCCTTAGTTCGTGTCTTGTGGCGACACAGTGGCATGGAGGAGATTACCTGGGAACGTGAGTCACAGATACATTCTAAATACCTAGAGTTGTTTGATGTTTAAGTCTTCTCATTATTTATTTCTCCTTTGTGGTTAGACCTTTCATGTTTTTAATTTGAATTTCTTTTGTTGCTTCTTGTGGCTTGCTCTCTTTTGAGAGGTATCTCGATGGGTGGTTGTTTGGACCCCGTTTCTTTTTTTCTTCACTTTAGGTGGGTTTTGAATTCTCGAGGATGACAATGTTTTGAGTGGTATCTCATGTAATGGTCTGGACCTCTCCGGTCCATTACTTTGTGAAAATGTGTTGTTTGAGGTGTTCGAGGAGGTCAAGGTGACTTATCCCCACCACTTAGCCAAATTTAAAATTTTGTGAATAGTTCTATCGGTGAGGATCAGTGAACAGTTCTATGGGATAGGTTTAGTGAATTTTTGTATCGGTGAGGTTTTGTGAACAATTCTATCGGTGAGGTTCAGTGAACAATTGTATTGGTGAGGTTTAGTGAATAGTTCTATTGGTGAGGTTTTGTGAACAGTTCTATCGGCAAGGTTATATTAACAGTGTTCTATCGGTGAGGTTCAGTGGACAGTGTTCTATTAGTAAAGTTCAGTGCAAAACCGTTCTATCGGTGATGTTTAGTGAACAATTACATCGGTGAAGTTTAGTGAACAGTGTTTTATCAGTGAGGTTCATTGAACAGTGTTCTATCGGTGAGGTTCAGTGAACATTTTTCTCTCGGTGAGGTTCAGTGAACAATATTCTATCAGTGAGGTTTGGTGAACATTGTTCTATCGGTGAGGTTTAGTGAACCGTGTTCTATTGGTGAGGTTTAGTGAACAGTGTTCTATCAGTGGGGTTTAGTGAACAGGGTTCTATCGGTGGGGTTCAGTGATCAGTGTTCTGTTGGTGAGGTTCACTGAATAGTGTTCTATCGGTGAGGTTCAGTGAATTGTATTCTATCGGTGAGGTTCTAATGGTGGGGTTCATGAACAATGTTCTAACTATGAGGTTCATGAATAGTGTTTCCAGCTTCCTACAGTTTCACCCCTTTATTGTTTTCCCTATGACGTAAAATGCATTTAAATCCTCGTTTTAAGGACTCTAAGGCCAATTCAATGGCCATAACTCCTATATTAATTATTCCTACGGATTGGGATGTTTTTACTTGGTCAAACCATGTGGTTTAATGCGATCTAATTCTAATGTGGAATTAAGCGTATCTTAAACTGTCGCACCATTAAATCTTCAAAAAGGGACAAGATATTCTCATCCCTTGTTCTTCCTCATTGTTCTCAGCTATGAGATACTATAATCTTGCAATACTTCCTATATAAGTTGCACAATAAAACATTACCCCTCCGATTGGTTCCACTCTGTTTTGATGCAACTGAGCTATATCGATCAATCTTCGATATAAGGTATGTATTATTGTCGTTACTTTGGGGACCGTCTTCTCATGTTTATTTTTTTCCATTTTAAAAATGAAATCCCCATGCTTATAATGGAGTCTTCATGGGTTTAGGTTGGTGCGGTCATACCGTGGCATCCTCAGGTGGATGTTGTTGTCGTGAGAGGAGGATCATGACCCGTTGTTTGGATACAGAACGAGAGGAATTGTTTGAGGTAGGTGATTTGTTGGTTCTCTTTTCATTTAAGTGAAACTAAATTGTAAGCACGTTTAATCCCACTAGATGAAAATGGAATTAACATATTAAATATTTTCATTGGATAAAAAATTTGATATTGATCATATGTTATTACCTCTTGTTTTTTCTAGACTATTTGATATTTATGCTTGTTCTTATTGAAAATCGGTAAAGAAGGTAAACCAGGATTAATTGATAATTGTTTTTCTAACGAAAAAGAGGCATGCAAATGAATTGGGTTCTTATTGTAATTTGATGTTAATAAAATTAGTGCAGTAAGCATGTTCATTTATTTGTGATATCTTACTGTTAGGTTTCCTGAATTTAGAACCAATGAAAAATAAATCGGTTAATCTAAGATGGATAATGAAATGTTTATTGTTAAAAGATAATTTCGTGCAGGGTTCTTGAGTTGCCCTCTTGTTTGTTTAAGGTCCAAGAGCCCAATTGTGAACATGTCTGTTTTATTGTTTCTTGTGTTTTGATGTGAGCTTGGATGGTTGTGGTAATATGTCGAAGCATGGAGGCCATTTTGGTTATGGCAGAAGATGACACCTAGAGTGCTGAGATGCATCGGTTTGTGTATGTGGGTGTCAGGGAGGACACCAATGATGATGGAATGGAATGGATGTGATTGTTTGATGCTTGTTTTTTCTTTTGTTGTTTATCTGCTTTACTTTTCCCCACTAATCAAGGTAGCTGGTCTTACATACCCTTCTTACGAAAGAGGAGATGACACGTGGGGTATGCCACATGCTTTCTATGTTTAGATTCTCAAGGATGTATTTGTATATTCTCTTGCTATAAGCGGTAAAGACTTTATGGGTAGTACATCTATTCATCGTGTTGAGCTCCCTTGTGTTTAGTAGCATAGAATGTTTTTCTAGAATGCCTGGGTATATGGAAATGTATTTCTATAATGAATAATTTAATAAATGGTGTTAACCCATGGGGTTGGAGTGTGCAGGAACATAATGATGAGGTTGTAATTTTGAAGGAATAATGAACATGGGTGAGATTATAATGAATTTTAATACGGGATTGTTCATTGTTAATTAATGCTTAATGAATTAATTAATGTACAGTGGAACTGATAAAAAAAGAATGATGTAATCTAATAAAGCTCTTTAAATGGTTGTGTGCTTATAGGATACCTTGTTTTAGAAGTAGTAGCCCCAAGTCTGAGAGACGTTGGCTACTGTTGTGTCTAAGACTAGGTTATGCCCATAGTGTGGTTTTAAGTGACAGAAGATTCTGTAATTTTTGTGTGTCTATATGATACTCCACCCTGTTAGTAAGTGCGTCTGACACCCCAGGTATTTTGTACCCTGGGGGGGTGGTGTTTTCCCCAATATTCCACTAGGATGATGGATGGATGACTACCCCTTTTGGACCCACTCTCTTCTCTTGGTAGTTACTTGTGCTGGAATGAACATTTGTTATTTTTCCCCATATATATGGGTAGAGGGATGTAATGGCTTGTGTTTATTCACAAAATATATTCTGGATATAGTATTCTATGGACTACTATAGGTGTAACATGTATAGGCTGTGATGGATTGAGGATCCTTACCCGGTGTATGGAAAGCGATGGCTTGAGGTATAATTACCAACGTATGATAAATGTTATATGAGCTGTGGTGGCTCCCAAAAACTACCAAGTTACATTGTTGTGTGGATGTGGTGGTTTTGTTGCATGAGGTGTATATTGCGGTGCTTCTCCAAGGTGTTTGTAGGGAATCCTTTTTGGAGAGAGATTCTCAGGACGTGCGAAGTTGGGGAAAAGAAGCAAACCAGTGGGGATGTAGTACTGGGTTACCCTTGATATTATTTATTATAGGATATATTTGTGTATGAATTACTAGGTGAGAGTTTCCATGGTGAGGCTAGGATCTTGGCATACCTATTTAGGTGACAAGATAGTTTCACTTATTGTTCACTGTGCTTTATCATGCTTTCTTTACTTTTGCACGAGAGGATTCGAGGCGGATCTTATTGATTATACTATTATACTCACCCCATGTATATATATAAACAGTTTTTTAGGTTACTTGGAGTAGGTTGGAGATCAGGCTGGTGTTTACTAGCTTGTGGTTGTAGGATCTATTCGGGCTTTTGTTTGCTATTGTTTTTACATTCTTTTGGGTACTTGCATTTTTTCCCATCCATTTGTAGTAATTTTTCATGACATTTCATATGTTCACTTAAGTTTTCTTTTATAGTCCAGTTCTGGGTTGGTGTTGGTTGGTGTCTATCTTATCTCTCTCTTCTGCATGTGTTCTCTTAGAGGGTAATGCCTCCCATTTTGTGTCTTTATTATACCCTCAGTGCTAGTCACCAACCCGGGGCCTACTGGAGGCATGAGTCAGTGGTTATTATCTCCCTTCTCACATTGCCGAACCAGGAGGGGTACACATTGTGGGTAGGGGGTCATGACAGTGTACCTGATACACAACAACGATGTTCATTGAAATCTAACGGTGCACACAATGTTGGGTCATACTGAAAAATAATAATATAATATTATTTTAAATGGTAGTTATCCCCTTGAAGTTGTATTAGTGGGAATGGATATAACTAACTACAATATTATTATACAAGTTTGTTAAATTGTTTTACATTTATCCAATAAATTTTTGAGCCTTAACAGAATAAAGAATATATTTTTAAGCATAAATACACTAATATTCATAAAAATGTTGATTTACCGCCTTTTAATGGATGAACCTCATTAAATCTAGTTCTGGTCATTTTTATATATTATATTTGACAAAATAATATTCTTCTTTAGAATCAGGAAATCTAAATTTACTTTGTAAATTTTTTTGGTATTTTTATGATAAAGTTCATTTTTTATAAATATTGAAAAATACTGTATTTTAATTCAAAACTTCCTTTTTATATAATTTATTTATATGGTCAGATTATAATTATTAATTTCTTTAAAGTGTAATTATATTATATTGTTACCATTTAATTTTATATTTGTCATTGGAAGTAATTTCATTTTGAAATTGGAAATAAAAAAGTGTCAATCATTTGATAGTTTTTATTTCTTAAAAACACACATTTTATTTTGACAACAGGAATTAATTTTAAATTAATATATACCACTTCTATATTTTGAATTTAAAAAAAATTATTCTATATTTGGAATAAATAGGTACAAATTTTGTAAATAGGTAAGTTATATTTTAATACATTATAAATATTTACTTCAATAAAAATTTTATTTATCACGGTTAAAGGGTAAACCTGGTAAATAAGGGTAAAAAATATTATTATAAAAATATTAAATTATTGTAACATATGTCTTAATCCTATTGGTTGATACATTTCCTACCTTTGGAATTCTTTGGTCAATTTTGTGACCCCATGGAGCCACTTGCGAGTTATAATGACACTTTATATTAATTAATTTAATGTAAAGACAGAATTTACTTAAACATATATCTTTAAGTAAATAAATTCTTACATGGTGTTATATAAGATATCTCTTTGAAAATAAATATTAATTTGAAAGCTAAAACGATTTACCATGTCATGATATTTTTTTATAATTTTTAGAGATCAGATAAATAAAATTAAGTGTGACATGTTAATGATGTAGTGTTTACCTCATTAATGGAGGATTTATATAAATATGATTATAAATATTTCAATAATATACAAAACCTATGAAATTTTTATTGGATGGTTTTATTTGTGTTATGAGTCATATTAATTTATACTTTAATGAGTTTTGGATCTTTAGAAACCGATGATAAGTTTATAATAAAATAATATTTTCATACTTTCCTAAAGAGTCCCTCCTCCCCCTAATAAAAAGAAAATACTTCTATCAAATTCCTAACTTCTCTCAAGCCCATGGGATCATCCAAAATCTAACTACATAATCTCTCAACATCCCTATATTACCCTTATAAGCCTTGCCTAAGGAAGATGTTACTTCCTAAAATCCATTTGGGTCAAGTTGGACACGAGGTAAGGGGGTTACTTATCACACTTTTAATTCCTGGAGATTTCCATTGTTCACCACATATTTATTGCATATGGGGTATTGTGTACTTCCATTTGATATATACTATAATTATTACCTTCATATTCATGGTCTTCTATGATTCAGTTGGAGGTTATTATCTTTTCTTCATATGACTCAATTGATTACAATGTGGTAAGGTGTTTTCATCTCAATATTTATTCCCATGAGATTCATGCTATATTTTCCACTATTTCCTTTTGTGTGGTGTATGTACTACCCATGAATGTATTAATTTTTTAATATAATTTAATAAATGGGTATTTAAATCTTCATTGTATGACCTTTATTTCATGGGTTCTATGTTTCGTATGTTACCAAATCGGTTAGGGAACCTTTCACCCTCCTCTTTTTAAAAGACGTATTTTTTGTTATGTATTTTAATTTAAATCTTCTTGTGTTTGGATTTTCTATTATATATCCTTAATTCTATAAATTTTATGTCCACGTTATGATAAACACTTTTCTCTCTCATCAACTCATTTTCTATATTTTAACGTGACGTCGTTAGGCTGTCGAATTTCTGTAAGAGAACGTCTGAACCCAATTTATATTCTTTAGGATAAACTTATATATCTTTATTATGTCGTAATATGAATATGTGTGAATGTCCTATGATATTTTAACACTTAATATCCCACTATATTGTGTGTATTCTTATTTTTCACACATAATTATGTCATTGATTTTCCCTTAATCTAAGGATATGTAATTTTTAAGGGACTTTTTCTCAATTTACATTTCCATTGAGTCCAATTTGTTGTTATACACCATTTCACTTTTATATGGTTTATATACTTCCCTTTGACATTTTATATCATTAATATATTTAATATCATGATATTGTATGTTTTAATTACTATAATTCTTCAATTATTTTTATTCAATGTTCTCTCTTTTGGTTAGGTAATCTCTAACTAAAATATAATTTTAAATGTTTTAAAATTTATTCATCTAAATCATTCTCATTAATGTCCATATTTTAAAAATGGTTTTAAGTATTTATTTATATTGACATTAATTTTTTAAATTTATAATTCCTTAAAAATATTCAAAGTTTTATGGGTCACTTGGATTAAAAAAATATTTTATTAAATGGTTTAAATTGTTTTGTAAATAGTTTGATAATGCATTGAATATGTTAATATCTAAAAAATTTATATATTATGATTTCAATGCAGAAATTTTACATTTCATTTATTCTTGTTTTATTTGTTACGAATATGTTGTGTTTATTAGGTATATGTTTATGTATATGGGTGGTTCCGTGATAAAAATAGGACTGGCGAGCTCGAGATAGCTCTCCAATGCATTGGGTAACGTGACAGAGGTAAACATTAATATTTCTCCTAAGATATTTAAGGAATATACTATGATTGGTTTTCCTATGTAAGTCCATACGTATTTGTGATAGCTACAATGTATGTATGATATGTATACCACAAGTTACCTTTGTGATTTATGATTTCTATGTGTTATTCATAAATCATATGATTCCATGAGGTATGATATGATTGAAAAGTATGGTTTTATTGATTTGTATTTATTGGTTGGCTAAGGTTTTCATTCCTTATTTTATAACCCTTACTAAGAATTTTTTTCTCATAACATGTTTTAAAATGTTTTTCACATGACATAAAGATGAATTGGGTTCAGGATGGGATCACGTAAAAATTCATGGACTATAAAACACCGAACTTGACCAGTTACTTTTTTTGAGAGTTTTCATTTTATGAAAAAATTGGATACTAAGTAGATGTATCTAATTTGTAATTTTTGAAATGTAATGTAATAGATATGGCCTAATTCTCTAAAACTGAAAACCTGAAAAGATCCTCATTGTGAATTATTAATTTAATTCAAGATTATGTATTGTTTTAAGGTGGGGACCTTATAGATGGTATCAGAGGTCGGTTTAGACAACTTTAGGGATTATGAGTTTTTTTTAAACACATGGTAGGTCCCTATGTCTATTATTTCAGTTAAATCCTTGTTTTGTAACTTTTTCATGTCAAGGAATGTTGGTTATAAATGGAAGGAGGAGGATCTCAAACAACATTCTTATCTCTTCTTGATGACATGAATGTAATAATTATTTAAAAGTAATGTTTGGATGATTGTGAAACTTTTTCTAACATCCATCTCACTTGAATGAAATTTTTTGAGATATCAAACACCTCCCCTATACCTCAATATCATCGTGGATCATGAGTTTTATTTAATCAAGTCCTATTTCACCAATATTCTCATATTTTCAAAAAAGATAAATATTATCAAGGGATTTTCAAATATATTACCTTATTATAATGTTTTGAAGTATATTATGATTTTGAAAAAGGTGCTGAAGAAGGAGACCTTTATGCAACCTATTTATATTTTCTTTTAAAATATAGTCTCTCAGCACATACTTAAGGTGTATCAAAAGGACCATTGATTGAATGTTTTAACTCAACCTCAGTCTGAATGTTTTATAAAAATCATGTTTTATTAGATTTTTTGAATCTATATGTCATATATGATTATTTTCTGAAACTATTTTTCTACCAACACTTATAAGGCTCAAGTTATATAATGTGTATTTGGATAAAGGAAGGAAATTATTTTGAAGGATCTCAAAATCATTGTGGAAATGCATGGACCATATACCAACATGAAAAAGATGACGATCAGACCATATGTACACCATGATCAAGGTATGTGGTTATTTCTATTGGTAATAATTTTATTTTATCATATGGAGGTAATAAAATGACAATATATAAAATGTTGGAGTCTTATTATGTTGGGATGAAAATGACAGTTCTATGAAAAATTTTGAGGTTAAAACAGGTTAGGGTTATTTTTGTGTTTTATAAAAACGACAACACACATACTGTGTGACAAACCTTCACATTGGACAAAGGTGTGGGAATAGAACCCACAACCAAAGTGTGATTCGGAATTATCACCTACCACTGGACTACGTGAAGTCACTGGTTAGGATGACAAATTTTTTTTAGTTAAATGATTTTTTGTATCAAGAATAAGTTTATTTGTGATCGTATGTTTTATCTTATTGACATCTTTAGTATTGGAAAATGATTTGGTGATTCAGTGATAAAGGTTATTTTGGAAGTCATTATCACTTTTGGGAACACTATATACTTAAGTAAAATAGAATACTATGGGATGCCATTTGTGGTGTAATGGTTGAAATTATATTATGGAAGAATATAGGTTTTTAATGTGGATATATGACGATTTAGTTTATTTATGGAAATGATTAACCTATCAAAGAGAATACATGATTAGGTAAATTACACTTTAGTATGAGTCTTTAAGAGTAGTCGATGTTTTTGGAGATAAATTTTTAGATTTATTATGGAAGACTGTTATTAAATCCTTTTGAGTTTTGGGTTTCAATATTAGTTTGGATTATTTTGATGAAATTTAAGGACCGTTGTATTTTGAATGGTCGTTCTTAAAACATTGGGTTCTTTTTTTTAATATTGGCGATTAAGAGCAGTATTTGTTTTTTAGAGGATTATCCTTTTGGGGAATATCTGATATTTGACTAACCAATTTTGGTTTTGGATGATCTCTAAAGATAGGGGAAATATATAGTTCATCTTTTATAGATTTTGTGATACTCTAGAAGTTTATTCCAACAATTCAGGTGTGACCAAGTCATCTTGAATACTTACCATTTGTTGAAAAGATGAGTTTATGGTAGAATTTTATTAAAGGATGACACACTACATGATAAGTAAGTATATTTCCTTAAGAACATAGTCTATTTATTAAAAACATTATTCAACTCTAGAAAGGATATTGAAGAAAAATATTTATAAGCTCTCGTTTGTCATTATACTTTTACCCACCCATAAATTTATGGAATTGTGGTGGTTAACTTTATATGGTCATGTTATCTATCACTCTCTATTAATCTAGGAGAGTTTTATTCTCTTCCATATCTGTGTTTTCTTGGAATAATAGTATTTTTTGTCATGGGTGACCTTTGTACTTATCTTCCATTATTTTGAGGTGATATTTTCATTGACACTTTTTCTAATGTGTGACTTTTAATGATGTTTCCATGCCTAATTTTAAAATTGTGGGGATGCAATTTCTAAAAGGGGGGAAGGATATAACATCCCAGGTAAATGAAGGATATATAATTTTCTAATTTATTAATATTTTTTAATTAAATATTAATTTTTCTTTAAATGGGATGTTACGTTCGATGATGTACCTGATACGCAACAGATAGGTTCTTTGAAATCTTACACTGCACACAATGTTGGCTCATACTGAAAAATAATAATATAATATTATTTTAAATGGCAGTTAACTCTGAGCCAATGTATTGGTGGGAATGGATAGAACTAACTAAATATGAATATACATGTTTGTTAATTTTTCATTACATTTATCCAATAAATTATAGAGGCATAAAATTAGAAAGAAGCTGATTTTATGTATAAATACTGTAACATTCATTAAAAGGTTGATTTACAGCTTTTTGATGGATAACCATCCTGAAATCTATTTTTGGTCACATTTATATATTCTATATGAAAATATAACATGATTTTTTCTAATACAGACATCAAAAGTTTCTTTGGATAATATTTTGGTATTTTTTTGGATAAAGTTCAATTTTTTAGGAATAGTGAAAAATACTATATTTTAATTCGGAACTGTCTTTTAATATAAATTTTTATTTGGATAGATTGCCTTTATAAATTGTATTAACCTCTAATTAGATTATATTATTACCAGTTAATCCAATTTTGGTCATTGTTTGTAAGTTAACTTTGAAATTGGACATAAACAATTGTCAATATTTTGATAGTTATTATTTCTTAAAAACACACTTTTTTTGATAGCGGGAATTAATTTTCAATTAATTTATGCCACTTTTGTGCTTTGAATTTGGAAAAATCTATTCTATATTTGGAATCAGGTGGTTCAAATTTTGTAATTAGGTAACTTATATTTTTATACATTATGAATATTTACTTGTAAAAGTTTTATTTACCATGGTTAAGGGGTAAATATGGTAAATAATGGTAAAAAAAATATTATAATAATAATATTATATTACTTTAACATGTGTCTTAATACTATTTTTTGATACATTTACAACCATGGGCATCTTTGGTGAGATTTTGGGACCCCATGGAGCCACTTTCAAGTGATAATGACACTTTATATTAATTAATTTAAAGTAAAGACAAAAATGACTTAAAATATATACTCTAGTAAATCAATTATTACATGATTTTATATACGTTATCTATTATACTATAAATATTCATTTGAAATATAGATTCATTTTATATATCATGATTTTTTTTTATTTTTAGATATCAAATAAATAAAATTATTTATGACACAAAATGATGCAGTGTTTACCTCATTAATGGATAATTTAAATAAATAAGATTATAAAAATTAAAAAAATATCCATAACCAGTCCAATTTTTATTGGATGATTTTATTTCCTATATTAGTAACATTATCTTCAGCTGTAATAACTTTTGGGCCTTTTGAAACAAAATATACTTTTATAATAAAATAATATTTTCAACCTTTCCTAAAGAGCCCCTCTTCCCCCTTATAAAAGGACTCCACTTCTAACCCATTCCCCACACCTCTCAAGATCCTTGGCTCAACCAAAATCTTCATAAACAATCAACCCCCATTCCTAAATTCCTCCTAGAATCCTTACCTTAGGCAGAAGCCACATCAATATATCTTTTTGGTTTATACCAATGGGAGTTACCTCATTTTATGGTAACGTCTTCTTTTAAGTTATTTTCTTTTATTTTACTAATCCAACCCCTAAAAATATTTTTATTCCATTATTTTATAACAACATATTTATCATTGATATTATTTTCTTTTTCTGAGAGGTATTTGAACAACACTTACACACACCTCCATCCAATGGTTACGTAACATATTGTTTCTGTGGATGGTTAACTACTGCCACACGAAACGATGATTGTTCAATTATCTCCTGCAGCTTCTCATGGTGGCCATTATGATGGAACTGTGTTTATATATGATATATATTATGTTTATGTTTTCTCTATTCTTATTTAATTTTTATTTACAAAAATACATTTTTTCTTTCCAATATGTGCAAATATGATAATTTAATTTCAGGAAGTGCGGACTACCGCCCCCTCAAGGTGATAAGATTTGTTAATGACATACATGGAACATATAAAGGATGGAGTTAATGAAATCATGTTACAAATATATCATATGATATTATAATGGAATTTTAATATACCTATGTATAATTAATATTTCGTTCCATTAAATATGAAAAAGAAATTAATGTAGCATTCATGCGTACGTACGTCTTACTATCTCCATGAACGATGCATTTCATTTCATATCTCCAAATGTTGTGTAATATTATAAATACATAAATTACTGGATATATATATGATATATATGATATCTAAATCATTAATATCATTCTAGAGATAATTTAATATTTACCACATGAACCACTTGTAATTATAAGAAGTTTAATTTTGACTCAAGTACCAAATATCGACAAAATGACCATTATTAACATAAATGATGGAATAATGTTTGTAACATGGTAATAAGTTATATAAAAGGAATAATAAACTTGAAAAATGTTCTTAGTAAATTATAAACTAACTTTTGATTATTATTTAGGAGATTATAGAAAGAACGGGTCAAGTCGGACACAAGGTATGAGGGTTTTCTTGTCTCATTTTTAATTCCATGAGATTTCTATTAGTTAGAATTTATTTGTTGCATGGGGTGTATTGTGTAATTACATTTGATATATACTATAATTATTCCCTTTATATTCATGGTATTATGTGATTAATTTTGTGGTTATTAACTTTTGTTCATACAGATTGATTGATTTAACGTGGTAAAGGGTTTTCATCTCACTTTTTATTCCCGTGATATTCTTTCTATATTTGAAAATAATTGATTTTGTGTGGTGTATATACTACCGATGATGTATTCAATGTTTAATATAAATTAATTAATGGGTATTTACATATTCATTGTATGATATTTCTTCCATAGGTTTAATATTTTGTAAGTTACCAATTCGGTAAGGGAACCTATCATGCTCGTCTTTTTAAAATACTTCATTTTTGTAATGTATTTTAATTTACACATTCTTGTGTTGGGATATGTAATTTTATATCCTTATTGGTATAAACTTTTTGTCCAAGTAATGAGATTCAATTTTCTCTCTCATCAACTCATTTTCTGAATTTTAATGTGATGTCGTTAATCCCTCAAATTTCGGTAAGTGAACTTCTTAACCCAATATCAATTCATTGGGTTAATCTTATAATTCTTGATTATGTCATGCTATGAATATGTGTGAATGTCTTCAGATTTTTTTACACTTAATATCCACTTATTTTTTGTGTATTCTTATATTTCACACATAATTATGTAATTGATTTTCCCTTCATCTATGGATATGATATTTTCAGGGGACTTTGTATCAATATACATTTCTATGGGGACTTATTTTTTGTAATACACCAATTCACATTTATATAGTTTATGTACTAACCTATGACATGTTATATCATTAATCTCTTTATTCTCTTGATATTATAATCATTTATTAATATTATTCCTCAATTATTTGTATTCATGTGTCTCTCATTTGGATAGGAACTCTCTAACTAAGATATCATTTTAAACGTTTTAATGATTTATTATTTTAAATCATTCACATTAATTTTCATGATTTAAAAATTATTTCAAAGATTTATTTATATGGACATTAATTTTTTAAAATTTCTAATTCCTTTAAAATCATCAAAGTGGTATGGGACACATTAATTCAAAAATCTATTTACTAAATGTTTTAAATGTTTTTGAAAATTGTTTGATAATGCATTGATTATGTTAATATCTTAAAATGATATATTATAATTGCAATGTGGAAACGTTATCTTTCCATTATTCTTGTTTTATGTGTTCTGAATATTTTATGGTTATTGGGAATTGTTTACATTTACGGGTGGTTCCATGATAAATCGAGGGCGGGTGAGCCCGGGATAGATCTCTAATGCATTGGGTAACGTAACAAAAGTAAACGTTAATGCTTCTCCTAAGAGATTTAGGGAATATACTATGATAGGTATTCCCTCCTAACTCCCTATATATATGTGATAACTACAATGTAAGTATGATATAGATTCCACAAGTTACCTTTATGATTTATGATTTCTATGTGTTATTCATAAATCGTATGATTTCATGAGGTTATTTATGATTGAAAAGTATGGTTTCATTGATTTATATTTAATGATGGGGTAATGTTTTCATTCCTTATATTATAACCATTACTATGTTTTTTATGCTCATCCCTGGTTTTTAAATGTTTTTATCAGCCTTAAAGATGAATAGGGTTAAGGATGGGATCATGGAAAAAGTCATGCTATCTAAAACATGGATCTAGACATGTTACTTTTTTTAAGAGTTTTTATATTAAAAAATAATTGATACTTAGTAGAAGTGGTTACTTTGTAATTTTTGATATGTAATGTAATAGACATGGCCTAATTCCTTGAAACTTTAAACCTGAAAATATTTTCAATGTGAATTATTAATTTAATTCAAGATTTTCTAATGTTTTAAGGTACTGTCCATATACTTTTAATTTTTTTATAATCATTTATTTTATTGTTCTACTAATTGAAAAAATTATATATTAGTGTTCCACAAGAATGTAAGGTAATTATATATCCTCCAAAAATTATAGATAAATTCTTATAATGAATATAATTTCATTATTCAAAAAATAAATATTTATATTAATTAATAACATGAATTTGTAAATTTTAGACAAATAATTTATATTTTAAATTAATAGACATAAATTTCATACCATTCATTGAGTTAAAAATTATATAGAGAATTAGAAGGAAAATGATTCCATTGGATAAATTTATATAGAAATTATAGTGATAAATATCTAATTAACATAATATAATAATAATTTTTATGAATTTTTTTTCTTTATCACTAATTATTATACTTGATTAAATTGATTTACCCATTATCCAGGTGATGAATTTTACCACGGTTACATTTCATTATACATAAAAATAAAACAGAAATATTTAAAAAATTTGAAACTCCTAACTAAAAATATAGAATCCATTTAGTCAAATTCAATACAAATAAGTGGAATAAATTAGTTATAAAACAAGTCTGAAAAAATAATGAAAATAAAATATTTTATATAAAACTGTATTTTATGTACAAAAATGTTTTTATACTAAATTCTAGTATAAAATTCATTATAAATATGTCAATTGGATTATTTTCAATAAAAATTAACTAATTAATTTTTAAAACTAATCTAAAATAGAATTTTTCATTATAAATATGTTAAAGGAAAATGTAGTCTTCAATAAAAAATAGTATTTTTTCTATTCAATGAAGAATCATACGTTATTGAAAAATATAAAAATTTCACCATAAAAATTTTTAATTTCATTATTTCTGAAATGATATCATTTTTATCAAAAAAATTTATATTTTTTTGTAAATTATTTATAATATTTTATAACAAGAAGAAATAAATAATATTTTTCAACAAAAACGTTATTTGAAAAATAATTTTATTCACAAAAATTATATTATTAATTCCAAATAATTAATCATTATATATTTATTTATTAAAACCATTATATATTTTATAATGAAATTAACCCTAATCATACTTTCCACTTTAAATTATAATTTGTAACATTCATCTTTAAATAATAATATTTTGTTGTCAATTTTTTCTTATCGTTTCATATCATGCTAGAAATTGAGAACAATGTACATCATTAAAAAAACTCACAATGTTAACATTATAACCTACCCCCTTAATTAATCATGTGTTCGCATTTTGAACTTGTTTTCAGTGAACTAGGGGTTTATATTAAAAAATTACTTTTTTTAGAAAACTTATATCATGAAAAGGTTTCTTAAAATTCCCCTTGAAAAAAGTGAAAGTTATATATGAATATCATATGAAATAACAGGAAACCAGGTTCTTGAAAACAATAACACTAATATGGAGTGAATAAATGTACATGGATGAAAATAATAATACCAGAGTAATAATATTGATTGATATAAACTTGTTCAGTAGAATGTTAACAACCTAAAAACCATAAATCACAGATGGGTGAAAGAGGAATTGATTCATTCGAAATGAAGGTAAAAATATAAAATTTTATTTAATGATCATCTTCATAAAGTCAAGGGATTATATTACTATCAAGAAAGGGAACTTGAGAAAATACAATAACTTTATTCCATTACATATCATAAGAAAATGATCATCCTTTGGTTATGCTTTGATCAATTTCCACTTCATTTCTTACAACAATAATTGTATATAGAAGATGAAATTTTTTATTTCTTATGAACTAAAAATAACATTTAATATATTATGATATCTATAAAAAAAGGAAAATTCATTCATTATTTCTCTAGACATTAACAAAACCGAATGTTATTTTTCACAATGGAAGATAATTTCCCAATGAATATACCATTAAATAATAAATTTTTTTACAAAATTTTTATAAAAAAAAAATGGTTACTCTGATATAATTTCACAAATAACTTTAAAATTAAATAATTTTTTAACCTCAAAATATTCCTTATAAATTTCTACATACATCATCATAATTTAAATAAATTCTTACCGATTAATCTTTACTGTTTAATCAAATTCTAAACCAAGGTGTAAAATAGACATCATACCAAGAAAAAGTCTCCAAAAAATATCCTTAATCACTATGAAATGGATTATTATATAGTGAACATCAACAAAATATCATTAATAATGTTTATATTCTAACTTAAAAGGTAATCCTTAGCCTTAAATTAAAAATCTTGGATAATATTTCATTCAAAATGAATCTCTTATCATCTATCAATATTATTTATATCTAATTATACAAAATAAAATAATTAATATGAAATTAAATCATATATAATCCCAAAGGGTTATTTAATTATAAATAAAACATTTTTACAAAAACATAGTAAAATTATAAAATCTCATTATAATCTTTTCCCATAAAACCTTAAAGGGGGTTTCAATGCCCTTAAACGTGTAAAATCATGACGATATCCATAACTCATAAGTTTAAATCACATAAGAATACATATATTCTTTATGATTCTAATTATTCAATTACAATTATAGTAAAAATATAAAAAAACCTAAAAAAAGATATCCTAAATCAATTTGTCATCATATCCCGAACTAATTTCAAGGTCACGAATGCTATCCCATTTAATTCATCAATTCCAATAATGTCCATATACCTATTAAAAATTATCAATATACTACTAAAATACTTCTAATTTTTATTATTACCATTCAAAATATGTTTTAAAATGAACTACTAGGAAATAGTCATTAGATTCTTAATGATTCATATATCTATAAAATCATTGATACAACCAATCTAAAATATATTTTTTCAAATCAATATAGACACTTCAATAATTTCACATAAATGATTACTAGTATGGGTTCACACCACATACAGTCATAATAGCATGGGTTCACTCCCAAAACCATCATATGAGTGACAGTTCTCTCTCATGACCATCATAGTAGTAAAGGATCACTCCCTAGACCATCTTACTTTATCTCACAAGATATAAACTCGTACCCAATGCATTAGTGGAAGATATTGGTCCCACACGTCAAATAATGAAATCATACTTACATTTTTTAAAAGATCATAAATATAATACAATTAACCATGAAATTAAATGGATATCATAACAATTTAAAAAAATCACATCCTATGAAAAAATTACAGTTTTCTTAATCATTTCATCAAAAGCATAACCCGTGAATGAGTAACGGATTTCATATAACCCATGTAGAAGAAATGAGTTCCTTAAAGACCATGAAATTAATCATAACCCATTCATCGAAGTGATATGAGTGAAAACTTTATATTAGCATGAGTAACATAAAAATATGTCATCTTAGATGGGAAATTTTTTGAAATATCTTATAAAAATGTTTCTTGATGAAATATCTGTTCTTGTTTGAAAAATGATTTTTAATAAATAAAACCATTTGAAAATATTTTAACATAAAATACATTGACTGAATATAAAGATGTAATGAAATCATTTGAGAATATTTTTCCTTATGAACTTATAATATATGATTCATAAATATTTTAAAAACCATTTTCTTCGATGAAAATTTGAATACTTATAAAAATATTTTGAAATGGTTTTGAAAACCATTATACTCGAAAACATATAATAGAATATTGAAAAATTTTTGAGAACCATTTTTCTTGAAAACTTATAAAGTATACCTGACATCATTATGAAAACTATTTTCATTGAAATTATCTTTTTAAAAACATTATCTTAATGATTAAACTTTTAATAATTAAATGGGATATTCAATAAAATGATGGTGGGTAAATCCATACATGTCGTAAAAGGTAAAAAAACATTCTTTTTTCATTATAAAAAAATGTTAAAAAACATCCTTGTTTAGAATATGAAAAGAATATTCCTTTTAAGATATTTTCAAAAGATGAAAACAGTAAAAATTTATTTTAGGGATTATAAGAAAATGTTATAACATTCATGGAAGCCCTTTTTAAAAACATAGACTTCTAACCAAAAAGAGGGTAAAGTCATGCTTTCTTAAAAACACTTTCCTAACAATATTATGTACCAAAGAGTAAAGAATGGAACCAATAAATGGATACATAATTAATTACTAGTGTAAAATAAAATCAATGATTGTCTTAAGAGATGGGTTACAATATTTAATCAAAGGAATAATAAATATGAACAATCTCGAAAATCGATGAGATTGTCTCAATAAATTCTATTAACTTGGTGACATGGGAACATACTCTCCATGTAATAAAAGGTAATTATATAATGATTTAGATATCATGAGAATAAGGATATTTATGATATTACATGTATAATTTATGTATATAAACCTTGAAAAAAAGAGTTCAGGAATAAAAAAACTTGGGTCTCAATGAAGAAAAATTGAGACAAAACTATTTTACCAATATTCTATCTTTGGAAAGTTAATCATCATGAAAGAAAAATAATAAAGTTATAATTTGAAACACCAAAACTGTAATTATAATATACTTATAATACAATCATTTTAAGTACATACACAACAAAAAATAAGAGTGGCGAACATATCTTATATCTCACTGAATTCAAAATTGAGAATAAATCCCATTACCTTATCTTTTGACTCTATCCATACTCATATAAATTTCTTATAGAATAAATATTTATTTTTTATAAATATTTTTAACAATCACATTCCTATAAATATTACCATATATGGTTTTATTAGGACTTTATATTACCCTCTTGTTATCAATCATGTGTTAAGGCTTCACTTTAGTTAATAATTGATTTGTTTTTTGCATATTCCTTAATTGGTTATATAATTTTCCCTTTTAAATATATCATGATTCCAGAATATCGATCATGATAAAAATATAATTTATGTCGTTTAAATTTTTATTTTAATAATCTATATCATAATTAAGTATAAAATGCAATACACCATTCATGGAGATAGTAAGCCGTATGTAGGCATCAATATTGTTTCCATTCATAATGTCCTATCGAAAGAAAGTATGAAAATGACATACAAATCTATGTATGTATATATATATCATTACACCATTATAATTAATATATTATAAATAACATATAATTTCACAATACCGATCCTTAAGAAATTATTTGCGGTGAGTGAATGAATCACTTCACTTAGAGGGGGTGATAGTCCACACTTTCTCAAATGAGATTATTGTGTTACTACAAAATGGGTAGTAAAAAGGAATATGTTGTAAAAAGTGAATAAAAAAGACTAAATACATAATATATATTTTATATAACTTATATAAATATATTTTACATCATAATGGACACAGTGACTGGTGGTATTGGGGAAATGAGCAATCATCACTTCAGGGGGCAGTAGTTCGTCATACATAGGTTCTGTATGTTTGATATCCATTATATAGTGGTCTGTGTAATTTTAGGTTTAAATATTTGAATAAAATATTTCTAGTATATGAATTATACTGCTTTTCCAAATAGGAATGGAATAATGAGAGTGGAGGGATGAAGAATGGAAATAAAGGAAAGGAGTGTGAGAGAAGAGGTAACCTCTAAATCGGGTAACTCCTTTTGGATTATGCCAAGAAGAATACTTGAGAGGCTTTCGGAGAAAATGGAGGATTCATGGTATAAAGGATTATTTTTACGAGGATATTTTGTTAGATATAATCTGAAATGGGATGGTTTGAGGGGTGTGAAAAATGGTTAGTGGTGGTGGCCAGTTATAGTAGAGGAGGTGTGGCACTCTTGTAAATATATGAAGAGAGAATTTTCCCCACATTTGTTATATTGAATTAGGATCCAATAGTAGACCACAATTGAGAAAATTTATTATAGGGTCTAAATATGAATATCTAATGGGTGTTAGACAAGTGTCTAGGTTGTTTTGGGATTTAAATTAAAGATTTTTTACTTTATTAAGCTAATTTTCACTTAAGTGATGTAATTAATTTTAATTACTATCACTAATATTTCTGGTCATGTAAAATTTGAACTTAATTGAAATTATAAATTATGATGATTGTAAATATGAAATCAATTTTTCCAAATTATAAACATTTAAGTGGATGAAATTAATTTAAAATCAATCTCTTTATCAGGACAACACAACGCGTGTTTTATGTAAAAAGTGATCAAAAGTTTTCATTATTTTTATATCTAATTTCAAATTTAAATTTTCTATAATGTCCCAAATTTAATTATTGGGTAAAAATTTTATCTAACAAAACTATTAAACCATTTAAAATTAAAATTTACTATTAATAAAAAAAATTAAAAAAGGGATTCAAAATTGGTTTCCTATTAAAAGGTGGTAACAATTCGTTATTACAAATGTAGTAATATTAAGCATATAATTAGGTTTTCTATTATCTTGAATCTATAGAATATATTGGATAAATGTTAAAAATATTTTATTGAATATATAAAATTTTTATTATATGAATATCGCTTAACTATTTTAATTAATTTAATTTACTATGTTAAATTATCATTATGACTATAATGATATTTCCTTCATATTAAATCAGTTTAAATATTGATTTATACTTAATTGGTAAGCTATGAATTCATCATGTATTTTTTGAATACCCAATATTAATATAATTTAGTCCATAATATTCATAACCATCAACTTAATGTCTAGGTTATATGTCATTATAAAAATATTTTTAATAATATATTATAGTTAGGACACACTCAGTCTTGCGTGTCATGCAAGACATAGCAGAAGGTCAATCATGCTTGTAATGTATGTTTTAATTGTTGTTACATTCAATATATGCCTCATTGGGCTTACGTGTAACATACTCTATGTTTTCTCCCAGTTAAAGGAATATTTGACATAGTGAAAATCTATTTTTTAGTGTTTTTTGAAATCAATAATATCAAAAGATTTAAATAATTCAAAAAAAAAAAAACAAAATCAAAGAGTGTTACATTCTACCCCCGTTAAAATAATTTTTCCCTTGAAATTAATATGGCTTATCAATGATATAATAATTGAATGTTTCATTAATAGAAACTAAAATTGTAAAAATAGATAATAAAATTTCCCATAAAAGCAAAATTTAGAAGACTAATGGTTTCCAAAAGTAACATATAATGGGGTTTACACATACGAGAACAAAGGTTGGTAGTGATGATTGGACATAGTTAAAAAGAGTAAATATTTTTAGAGAGTGATTGAGGTCATCATTCACAAATAAGTGAATGGTAAATGGAAATTTGAGAGCCTGAAATTTAAAAATATCTGATGATTTAAAAATCCGTCAGGTCAAGAAAAATTATGAAATTGGGAAAAAAAATTTATTACATTCAAAATGTTGAGTAATTCTTGATAAATTTCTATAAAAAAAGTATTTCTTGGATTTTTCTTTGAAAAATTTCTAATACATCAATTAAATCAGGGAATGAATTTCCATAAATTAACATTGATGAATAAAGAGCTAAAATATTCTTTTAAGGAATCATTAGGCCCATAAAAGAATAAAAAGTTGTACTATTTGTCTCTTAAATAAATAACCATAAATTAATCTATAAAAATAATATATAACACATCTACTTTATGAAAAATATTTATTCAAAAAAAATTATATATTAACCAGGACATCACATAGGGTAGTGGTAAACATGAAACCCTTATCGTCCTTCACTCATGGGTTCTAGACCCACGACCTTACTAGGAATGATTGGATGTCCCCCGACAAACATTATGTTATAATTTAAAATCAAAATAACAAAATATATAATATTTACACCTTGGAAATATTATTTTTGACTGATTAGCCTTTTAACCCAGGTTTTTAACACAAACATAGTGAAAAAATACTTCCTCCAAATATTAACTTAATCTTTTCATGAACAGTTATACATAAAACCCTTATTAGAGATGAAAATCCCAAATGATAGAAAGAGATTCACAAAATCATATAAACATTAATTACCCTATATATCACAATGTATATATTATTTGTCACATTCCTAAAATTTGAATACCCTCACCATATATTCTCTTGAAACAATGTATCAACCTAAATTACAATAAATCCTTTTAGAAAACATTCATGATTCCTAATTCCAAAGTACATTGGATATACTCCTTTTATTAAAAAATATTTTAAACTTAATTAGTTGTAGCATAAACCACTTATAAATAAGTCCTTACATAGTTCCATGGAAATCAATACCATCCAATTTACGTATTCATATCCTACACATCTTTATCTATAAAACATTATCTTATCATAAACAACATAATAAGGGTTACCTTACCTTAGTCAAGATAGAAACATAATAATAAATAACTTCCCCTGTCTAACATAAACATTCAAAACTTGAGAGATAAACATAAGTAGAAATATCCGTTTATATTTCATCATTCATTACTTTTTAATCAAAATACATAAATAATTTGATTAATTCATCCTCAATCCAAAAAAATAATACCACTTTCCTTTTTCATTTTATATGTAGTCTCTTCATCATCCACTATGTAACCATTACTCACACCATATTGCTGATTCTATTAATGAACATTCTTATTATGAAATTGGGTAGCATAATGACCATTTTCTAAACACTTGAAACACATAAAATTCAATGGGGACTTAGGAAGGCCAAAATTTTCAACAATATCATTAACTAAACTATTAATTTTTCCCATGATGTCACTTGCTTTGTTTACTACTTTTATATAGTAAAAACACATTCCTATTCCTCAAATAAATTCACTTATGCAATTCTCTCCACATTCTTGAAACAAAGGAAACTGAATCTTCTTTGCACCATAGTCTCAGTTACCTGAATTCTCAATGAACTCCTTATTTCTATTCTATGGTGAGTACAAGTGTTTGTTAAGTTAAACATTGTTAATGAAGTTCCATGAAAAATGATTAGGTATGATGACGACATCTTTCACTCCAGCGATCATCCCACTTGACTGATCGTTAGAAAATAGTCCATCACATTCAACATTAGTCAAGTTCCTTCCAGTACATGCCATTGGCTAAAAAATTAATCATAGTTTGAGAATTACTAATCATAGAAGAAAACCACATATTAATGAAAATAGCTACTTATAGTGTATATAAGTCATGAAATATTCAATTATCTAGGACAACATAATCTAATCCAGGGTAATTCATAGACAACATATATCTAAATCATTAATAATGATTTTTATCGAGTTTTTGAATTCCCAATGCATATCCCACAAGAGTGTAAAACAAGGTGTGCATCAAATCCTATTGTCATATACCATATTTCCCTAATTTAATACTAGAACATCTTGTCAGAGTTTTGACCACTAGGCACATATCATCCATTGCCACATAAACTTGTAGTATCCGGTTAGGGAAGTATTTCTCGGGAACCTCTCAGTCTGTACATTCCAAAATTTCTAGAACATTTTCCTAAACGTTAACTCATCCTTAAACACATACTTAGATACATCCCAAGAAATAACCCTAGAAATGAACATAGGGATATCACAAAATGTTATTCATCCTAGATTCTAATGATTAACTATACCTTTTCCATGATAACAACTATAGATACCCGTAATTTTCAATCATTTACATTACATTACATTTTCATAATAATTTAAAATTATACAAAAAGAAGCCCAAATACCGTGATTGGTATAGTACCTTTGGAAACATGGAAACATTAACACTGGTACATATGAGAGCTATATCATCTCCCACTAAGTTTTTCTTGACTATCACCCTTCTTATACATATCATAAATATTACATATCATCATATATTATAGTAATGAGAACATAAAATGGGTGAGATCAAATTCTTAGTAAGGGTAAACAAGGAATACAGGTAAGTATAAACAAGAGTATAACGGTACAAGAACATGATTATAGATTTAAATGATCATAACCTCTATATCAAAGATCATAATAGAAATCATAGCATAAAAATTGGATGTTAATAATACATGAATCATATGAAATAAAATCAGACACCATGAATGTATAACATAGGAATACGACATTGAATGGTTGAAAACACATAAGCATGTAATTATTTCCATAGTAGCCAAGAAATCACTGCCAAGTCCATATTGGAATTATTGGTTCACTCCCCATATGATAATAGTAGCATTAGTTTACTCCTCACACTATCTCAGTAGACATGGTTACCTCTCATGGCTATCAATATATTCAATGTTCACTCCCATGATCATATTATTTTATATGATGAGATGTAAATTTTTATCTAATTCATTGGAGGGAGATATAGGCCTCACACACCACATAATGAAATCATACATAAATGTTCCCCAAGATCATAAAAAAACAAATGAAAACCAATGAAATGAAATGGGTATCATAAACCTTTTAACAAATGAAAACCAGTTAAACAATTAGAGGATTCATAATCATTTCATCAAAATCATAACCCAGGAATGTGTTACTGATTTCATATAACCCTTGAATGAGATATTTGTTACATAAAGACCATGAATTTATGCATAACCCATTCATTGAAATTATATTAAAGGAACATTTAGATTGGAATTATTAACATCAATAGATGTAATCTTATAAGGATTATTTTTTGAAATATATTTTAAATTTTTTTGTAAGGAAATATCCATTCTTTTTTGAAAAAAGGATTTTTAACACATAAAAACATTTGATAATATTTTTCATAAAAAAATTCATGGAAAACTTATAAATAAGTCATGTAATCATTTTTAAAAACATTTTCCTTGAAAACATATAAAATAATCTTCAAAACATTTTAAAACCAGTTTTCTTCGAAACCACATTGAAAACATATAAAAAGAGCATGAAAATGTTTTTAAGCCCACTGTAATTAAAATTTTATGAATAATATTGAAAAAAATTTGAAAACTAATTTTCTTGAAATCATATAAATGAAGCTTTAAAACATAATGAAATCCATTTAACATGGAAATAGATTTTAAAAATATTTTCTTAAATATTATCATTTTAAAAATGAATATGGTGCTTTGAATAATTGAAAATTGGTAAATGTATAAATGTCATACAAGGTGAAAATTATATGAAATTTTCATTGTAAAAAAAGTTAGAAATGTTCCATGTTTGGAATGCTACTAGAATATTCCTTCTATGATATTGGTTAAAGAAAAAAATGTTAAAATTTTCTTTTAGAGATTATAAGATAATGGTATAATGTTTTTAGAAACCCTTTTTAGAAAACATATATTTATGAATGAAAAGGATATAAAATTACATAAATATATTAAGATATGGGTTGTAATATTTCATCAACAGAATCAAAAACATAAACAATATTGAAAATTAATGAGATTGTATGAATAATCACTTTTTACTTGGTAACATGGGTTCATACTCTCCATGCATGAAAATTAAATTAAATTAATCTTAATATATCATTTAAATATTTATATTCATTATATAAAATTTATCATTGAAGTATATACAGTTCTAAAAAGTGTTTATGAGCATAACAAAACATGGGTCTCAAAGAATGCAAATTGAGACAAAACTGTTTTACCGATTCGGTATCTTTTGAATGTTAAACACCATGATGGAAGGATAATCATATGGGAAAGTGAAAAATATATATTTTAGTAAAATATACATAGAATAAAATAATTAAAATTAATACACCACACATAAGGAAAGTATGGAGAACATAACTTGTATATCATCGAAATTAAAATTGAGAAGAAATCCCTTTACCTCTTGTCTTGATTCTCTCAATAATTGTACAAGCTTCAGGTATAATAAATATAAGTTTATTATAAATTTTTTTTAAAATTTATATTCTTATATATTTTACCATATATGGTTTTATTATGACCTTATATTACCCGCTTGTTAATGATCATCTCCTAAGGATTCACTTAGGGAAATATTCTCTTTGTTTTTCACATGGGTCTTTATTTGTTATCTTGTTGGTACTCATTAATATATAATGATTAAAGAATTTATATCCTGATATAAATATCCTATATATATAATATATATATATATATTATAATAATCTATAACATAATAAATTATGAAATGGAATACACTATTGAAGGAGATGATAAGTCATACGTACGCATGAACGTTGTTTCTATTTTTATTATAGAAAAGAATGAATGTATTTAAATTACATATATATATATATATATGTATATATTTATATATAATTATTACTGTATATTTACTATATTATATGTATTGTATAATTTTATTGAACCCATCATTAATACATTACATGTGGGGTGTTAATGAATCACATTACTTTGAGGGGGTGGTAGTCCACCCTTCTTTAAAAAAGATTATCGAATTAAAACCAAATTGAAAGTAAAAACTTCTGTATTTTAAAAATGGATACAGAAGCTTAATGTTATAATAGATATTATATATAAAATATATAAATATATTTTCCATCATAATGGCCCCCATGATTGGTGTTAATGAGGAAATAAACAATCATCGTTTCGTGAGGAAGTAGTTCACTATACACAGAAATAGTATAATCGATATCCATTTGATGGAGGTGTGTCTATGTTTATGTCGAAATACTTTCAAAAAAAATCCTAGTGTATGTATTATAATAGTATTTTTTCAGAATGATTGGATAATGGGAGTAGAGGGGGTGAATATGGGAAATAAAGAAAAAGAGCTTGAGAGAAGAAGTTACCTCTAAATCATGCTACTACTTTCTCTTTGTGCAAAAAAGGATTCTTTAAGAGGATTTCTAACCAAAGGGAGGATACAAGTACTAATTGAGTATTTGTGGGAATTTATTTGGGCATATATTTTTTGAACATAAAAGGATTGATATGTAATGTCCAAATATTTTTCAATGGAAATTCCTTTGTTATAAACATGTCATAATCACATGAAATCTGAACATAATGAACTACTAAGTTCTACGTGACCTTTGAAAATATGTTTTTCCCTTCTGTGATGTGAATTTCAAATATTTAACATACACAATTGTGATCAACAAGTTATTTGGAGTTCGATAAGAAAAAATAATTTTTGGTGAGTAATAACCTACCCTTATGAATATTAACATACCCTTATGAATAGGGATATACCCTAATGAATATTATCCACACCTATGATTGTATATAAATAATATTCAATTTTATGTATGATATTCCTATGTTTTGGAATAAGTAAATAAATGTTTTAAAACAGTTTTTAGACATAAATATGATTTTAATTTAATAATAAATTCATCATATTTAGAAGAAAAAAATTTGAATTTTTTTTCATTTTTGGATTATTCTCATCTAAAAATGGTAAGGGTGAATTTGTTGGATTTTTTTGAAATACTTGAATTTTTTATGAATAGCGAAATACCATAATTTACAAAATAAACTTAATACACTAATTATCGAGTCATGTATGACATTCTGTTGATGTAAGACCAATATATTCGGATTCAAATGATAAAATTACTATTCATGGTTATAGAAGACTCACCATTCCTTGTCTTGTGGAGAAATAATAAATTAATGAATAGAAAATTGTGGAATCCCCTCTCAGCTCCACTATAAACCCCCCATCACTCCCTCTTCTGGTCACTATTGTTAAGCCTTTCGCCTTCTCCAAATTATGTCGAAATATCATCCCAACCTCTTCTCCCATGACCAAAAATAATTGGTCTCATAAAACGACCCAAAACTCTCTCTTAGGAAGGCTCTCAAGGAAGTTTGGTTCAAGAGGTCAATTCCTCTTTTATTTCTTTGTCTTTACTTTCATGTTCTTTTCTTTTCTTTTCTATTATTACCTCTCTTTATCCAAATGTTGTGATGAATCTAGTACCTTACATGTACTGTAATGTTTTCATGATAGTGGAATTAGTTATCATCATGTATTCCTTTTATCATCTTTTATACTATAAGAAATAACACCATCCAAGATGTGTCAATTTACCACATTTAGGGACGATGGGATTTTGATTTCTATTATCATTCACAATTCTGGTAATGAAACCATTAATGTTATGGTTGAATCTAATTATTATATATTTAATATACCCTATGTGAGGTTTTGTAATCCCTTTTTACAAATGGTATTATTTTATAATGTAAAATGAGTTCGTTGTAATCAAAACCCACAAATTAACCGAAACAATTATCATTAATGTACAATATAATAATTCCTCATCATGCCATGTAACGAAGTTGTATAAAAGAACACTAACACATATTTACGATAATAAATAATATTAACATTAAATTCTTGAGAATTACATCCATTCCACATGAACTCCATAACATAAGATCTATTGAACCGATTATGAGAATAATGAAAACGAACATTGTAGAACGACAAAATTCAATATAATTACTTAAATATAAGGGAATAAATTAACTAAACAGAATTATGGATAAATATATACATGTATAATAGGTTCATAAATATGTTATTAATAATTATAAATTCATATTATGGGAGATTATGTTCAATAGTGTAACACATTTGGATTTATGGTAAGCATTTTTTTCACCAAAACATCCATTTTCATTCAGGTTACATTGACTGTCTAATTACCTTGATGAAATTCTTATTTATTTTTATGTACTCCTATTGAATTATGTTTGATTATTCTATATATATTTTTACCAACCATAAACCTACCTAATTTTTTGGATAGTTACACATTTTAAAAGGAAACGTTCTAAATTATTTCTTAAATACAAGCCTGATTCAATGGAATTTCTCAAACTCATACACATTTTCATTGGAATCTTAAAATAGTTTTTTTTTTAAAATTATCTTTATAAACTCACTTATTGTATTATAAAGACACTTATTTAATTAACGTTTTGGTTTATACAAAATTTTTTCTAAATGAAATCTTATTTTCAAAGTAATAGTGTATTTATCTCAAAAATTACTCGAAGATTTTATAAAATTATCTTCCTCTATTTCAACAGTCTTGTTTACTCTTATATATTATTGGTATTAATATTTCATCATATCATCTACCATATTTAATTTAATGGTTTGTTATTATTTTGGATGTAGATGTTCTATCTTAAAACCACTCATCAATTTATTATGAATGGTTTGTGTTTATGCTTAATATTCAGGGAAACTTATTTACATTTCATATATTAGTTTCAATATGAATGTATATGTTTTTTGTATTTATACCCATTCAAATGAGGAATTAATTGGACAATGTAATTGTCATTTGGGGCCCTCTATAGCCCCTCAGTGCATCGGTACGTCTCATGAGACAAACTATGGTCATGGCACAAGAATTTGAGAAATGATTATTTATGGTCTTGGCATGAGGCCCTGACGGTATGGTTATGTTGTCCCGTATTATTCATTCCCTTAGTATGAATATAGTATTTATAGATCACGTGGTTAACTAACAAGTAGAATACCCATGATTATGTTATATTATTGAAAAATTTGCCCATATCATATTTTTTCTATATTATGTTCTGGTTTATTTTTGAAGGCAAGTGTTTTCAATTATTCACCATGTATAATGTTTATGATATCTTCTACTATATTTATTAATCTTACTGAGAATTTGAGCTCACAGTTTCTTATGTTTCATTTTTTCCAGGACATGGATAATTTTATTATGAATGACATTTTGAAATAACTTATGAGTTATGGAAGTTGCCTATGGAGTTTCTTTGTAGTTTTTCATTTTAATTCATAACGTTGAAATTATGTATGTATCATGTTTCAAATAATAATAAACTACTTTGTCCTTTGGTTTACTTATTCCTTGTTTTTATGCCAATGTAATTAAATTAGGTAATTACTCTATGTAACTAGGGTTGGGTCCTTACATTTGGAATCAAAGGAAGTTTAGTAGAAAACATGGAAACTAGATTTGGAAAACATAGATTAGGGAAGAGTCCCTAAGATAGTATTTGAGGATAAACATAAAATAATGTCTTGGAATTTTGGTAAGGATTAGATTATGTGGATCTCTCTAGCAATACATCCATGTCTGGAGATGAGCAGGTAGATGGAACTCTGACACAGTTGTACCTATGAGTGAAAGCTCAGACAATGAGTTTTGAGCTTGACCCCGTGTGTCTTAGTACACGAAAAAGGGCCTTATGGAACTCTTGGTTACATCCCTCCTGAGGGATATGCTTAGGATAATTCACAATTTTTTACAATCCATTATGATGTATTTAAATGTATATGTTTCATCAAAGATACCATGTCTATCGTTAAGAAATTATATATACAAAGAAATTTGATTTATGCGAAGTATTTTTCTACATTGAGATTGTACATTATGATTCATACCCTAATATAGTGTATGTCATTATTTAGAAACGATTCCTGGTAGAAGGAATGGAAATCACAGGAATGTATGTGTCCCCTGTATGGATTTCCCACCGATGCAAGAAAATGATGTTGGCTTTGGTGCTGTGACTGGTGCTGAGAAAATTTTAACTATTCTGGGAAAACGTAATCAGGTTATGAATATTAACCTTACCTGTGTGGAGCATCCGGATCCAACACATGGAGGAGATATGTTAGTCTCTTTATAAGACAACAACCTCCATTATTCAATGGGACTATTAACCCCTTTTTAGTATCATAGTGGATATGTTCCATATAGAAGATATTTCTCGCATTGGATGTAACAAAAGAGAGAATATTTTTATGGAAGTTTATCATCTAACAGTAGATGAAGATCAGTGGTGGTCATTAATCCAAATAACCAAAGGGGGTGAAGAAATATAAGAGATGTAATGGATGGATTTTAAAGAAATATTCCTCGAAAAATATTTACCTCATGAACAACAAGTAGATATGGAGAGGCATTTCTTGAATCTGAGGTAGGAGGATGAAACTATTTCCAAGTATAAAGACAACTTTATAAGGCTGGTGAGACATGTATTCTGACAATATACATAATCCAAGGAGAAAAAGTGATTGATTTTTTGATTGTTTAAAACCATTCCAATGAAGGGCTCCTTCCTCCCAAAGTTTCTCACCATATGAAGATATAGTCACAAGTGCTACCAAGAGAGAAAATAAATTTTCTAAGTCTTAGGTATTGAAATGAAAACAAGAAATAAAGAGGTCAGATTAAAACCTTGAAGAAGGAAATAAGGAAATGGGTAAGAAGGGAAGAAGTTAATTTCCATACTATAGTTATTGTGGGAAGAAACACCCTGGCACTTTCCTAAAAGGAATGAGGTTCTGTTATACGTGTGGAGAAAAAGGCCACAAATAACCTAATAGTAAGGGGAATAAAGAAGCTACTAATGTCTTGTGCTACAATTTTAGGGAGATGGGACATTATTCCCATTAATTTCCTAAGAATCAGGAAAAAATTCCCCAATTAATGGCAAGGGAGAAAGGCCAAGCTTATGCAGTCACAACCACGTAGGTTGAAGTTCATTACGAAGTGGTGGCAGGTACATTTCTAGTTTCATCGAACATAGACAATACATTATTTGATTTTGTATTAACACATTCATTTATATCTTCCTAGTTTTCTAATAAAATTACATTGTCCCAATTTGATTTAATAAAGGAGTTATCAGTCAAAACCCCTAGTGAATGTATCATTGCTACAAAGGCGGGTTGATTTTTCCACCTCATGACACATAAACATGCTTTAGTTTCTTACCTTGTCATCATTCAAATGGTTTAAAATGATATAATTCTTGGTATGAATTGGATATCAAATTATTATATGACGATCTATTGCAAGAATAAGGAAGTTACAATTTTGGAGAATGGTGTTGAATCCCTTATTTTTGGAGAGAAAACCTCACCATTTGATTCTCATCTAGTTCCACCCCCAGTAGCTCAACTGAATTCAAATATTTGGGAGTAAGGTAATGAAATAAATATAGAAAAATAGATTAATGTATAGATAGAGGATGTACCTATTGTGGAAGAATATGTTGACATCATTCCAGTGGATTTACCTAGACGTACTCTCGAGTGGGAAATTGAGTTTTCCATTGACTTAATTCTTGGTTCAAAGCCCATATAAAATACCCTTTATAGAATGGACACTATGGAGTTAGTGCAACAAAAGAAACAACTAGAGGAATTGAATTATATAGGATCTATTCGACTTATTGTTTCTCTATGGGGAGCCCCGGTAATCATTATCAAGAAGACAGATGGATCAATGAGGGTGTGCATTGATTACAGGGAAATAAATGCTATTACAATAAATAATAACTATCCTATGCCACAAATTGATGATTTATTTAATCAAAATCATGGAGACCAATATTTTTTGATTATTGATCTTTGATCTGGATATCATCATTTTCTTGTGAGGAAGTAATACATTCCAAAAATATCTTTTCGAACCAGGTACAAGCATTATGAGTTTACAGTAATACCTTTTGACCTAACTAATGCACCATCTATTTTCATGAATCTAATGAACAATGTTTTGAAATTATAGCTTGATGACTTTTTAGTGGTGTTTGTTGATGATATTTTGGTATAATCTAAAATCCATAAAGATCATCAAAATCTTATGCGAACTATTTTGAAGACACATAGATGAAATAAATTATATGGGAAGTTTAGTAAGTGTGATTTTTAGCTCCAATTAGTTTCCTTTATGGGCCACATTATCTCTAATGATGGAATACCGATAGATCTTGCAAAGACAAAGGCTGTGCAAGAATGGCCTACTCCAATGAATGTTATTGAGGTACGTTGTTTTATTGGTTTAGCTGGTTATTATTTGTGTTTCATTTAGAACTTTGCCCATTTATCCAACCCTTTGAACAGGCTCACACAAAAGGGGTTATGTTAGTATGGAATAAGGAATATAAATAATGTTTTGAAGAATTGAAGAGGTGGTTAGTGAATGCTCCAATACTATCCCTACCATCATTTAATTATAGGTTTGTTATCTATAGAGATTCATCATAAAAATGAATTGGTTGTGTCCTTTTACAGAATGATCGAGTGACTTCCTACACATCTAGGTAGCTAAAAACATTGAAAAAAACTATCCATCTCATGATCTTGAGTCAGTTGCGGTAATCATTGCAATGAATATTTGGAGACATTACCACTATGGAGAAAAATGTGAGATATATACAGATCATACGAGATTGAAATATATATTCTCACAGAGAGAACTAAATATGAGAAAAAGGAAATGGATTGAGCAACCCAAATATTATGATCACACAACACACTACCACCAGGGGAAGAAAAAATAAAGTAGAAGATGGTTTGAGCAGAAAGTTTCATAGATTTTTGAACAAGATGAGAGTAGAAAGGGATCCTTTGTTCATGGATCTAGTAAAGTTAGATATGGTAATTATCAAGGAAGGTAAAACATCACAAATTGTTCAAATTGTTGCCATTTTTTTTTACTAGAAATAATAATTTTTTTTACTCAGATGATGAGGAGTTTAGAAAGAAAATAGATTCTATAAATGATGGGAAGTTGACTGACATCATATATGAAGGTGG
Source organism: Viscum album (assembly GCA_963277665.1). NCBI lineage: Eukaryota > Viridiplantae > Streptophyta > Magnoliopsida > Santalales > Viscaceae > Viscum > Viscum album. Next base: position 29,063,159 of record OY728152.1, read on the forward strand.
CATTTTGAAATTTGGAAAGAGGATTTGTGTTCCCCATATTCCTTTGATAAAGAGGGAACTATTGGATGCAGCAAATTTCTCAAAATTTTCTATACACCTTGGTAGCATAAATATGTATTGAGATCTAATGGACCAATTTTTGGTAGGAAAACATGAAGAGGGAGATTTCTGATTATGTGTCGAGATGTTTGGTGTGTCAACATGTGAAGGCTGGAAGATAATGTCCTATAGGAGTCATGGAACTCCTTCTGATTCCTATGTGTAAAACGAATGATATTATAATGGACTTTGTCATGTGACTACCAAAAAATCCATGAAATAATGATGTGATATGAATCAATGTTGACTGTCTTACAAAATCAGAACATTTTCTAGCTATAAGTGAAGAATTACCACTTGAACATTTAACAAGAATATATATTAATGAAGTTTTTAGAATACAAGGTATACCATTATCAATTTTATTATATCGTGTTCACCATTTTACATAACAATTTTAGAAAAAACATTAGAAGGCCCTAGATACTGATCTTAGTTTCATCATTGCCTACCACCCACAAACTAATGGACAGTCCGAATGGACTATTCAAACATTGGAAGACATGTTGAGGTCTTTTTCACTTGACATTCATAGAATGTGGAATAATTATTTACCTATTGTATAACTTTTCTATAATAATATCTTACATTCAAGTATTCATACGGTATCATATGAAGTGTTTTATGGAAAGATATTTCATACAATAACTTGCTGGAATGATGTTGGTGAAAGAAAGATTGTAGGCCCAGAACATGTTGAGGAAACAATGGAAAAGTTGAAGATTATCTAAGCCCATATCAAAATATCACAATGAAGGAAAAAGATCTATACTGACAACCAAATGAAGGATTTGGAATTTTAAGAATTAAATCATGTTTTCTTAAAGGTATCTCCACGGAAGTGTAATATACGATTCGGTATAAAGCAAAAATTATGTCCCAGGTATATCGGACCTTTTGACATTTTGGATCGAATTGGAGCAGTTTCATACTGTTTGGAAATAACACCAAGTCTCTCCAAATTCACAATGTGTTCCACTTGTCAATGTTAAAGAAATACATCCCAGACCCTACACATGTACTCACCTGTGGAGAAATTGAACTTGAGCTGGATCGTCCTTATTGTAAAGAGTCATGATTCTTGATACTGGAGAACAAGTATTGAGAAATCGAATGAGTCGTCTAGTAAAAGTTCATTGTAAGAACCATAAGATGGAAGAGGAATCTTGGGAGCCTGGGGAGCTTATGTTGAAGACATACCCGAATCATTTTAGGTAACATTTTGTGAATTTTGAGGCCACAATTTTTATAAGGAGGGTAGAATGTAACTACCCAATATTTTTCAATAAAAACTCCATTCTTATAAACGTGTCATAATCACATGAAATCAAAACATAATGAACTAATAAATTCTATTTGACCTTTAAATATAATTTTTCCACTTCTGTGATGTGAATTTTGAAAATCTGACATACACTGTTGCAATAAGTATGTTATTTGGAGTTTGATAAGAAAAACAAAATTTTTGGTGAATAGTAACATGCCATTATGAATAGTAACATACATTTATGAATAGTGATATAGCCTAATTAATAGTATCCATACATATTGTTGAATATAAATGATATTATTTTTTATGTACGATATACATATGTTTGGGATTATGTAAAAATGTTTTAAAACTCTTTTTTAGAATAAATTATGATTTAAATTAAAAATTAAATTAATAATATATAGAATATTATTTTTGAAAAATGGAAATCATTTTTGGATTATACTCATCAAAAAATGGCTATGGTTAATTTTTTAGATTATTTTGAAATACATGTTTTTTTATGAAAAGTGAAATACCATAATTTACAAAATAAGATAAATAGAGTAATTATAGAGTCATGGATTATTTTATACTGATGTAATCCCAAATGATTCGTATTCACATGATCGAATTACTATTCTTGTTCATGGAAGACACTATATTTCATGTCTTGTTGAGAAATAATAAATTAATGAATATAAAAATGAGAAATCCCCTCCCCTTCAACTATAAAAACCCCCCATCACTCCCTCTTCTATTCACTCCTCTCAAGCCTTGTGCCTTCTAAACATTTTGTCCAAATATCCTCCAAACCTCTTCTCCCACGTCCTGTAGGCCTTGTTCTCATAAAATGACCAAATCTTCTCCCTTAAGGCGGCTCTCACTAAATTTTGGTACAAAAATCAAATTCCCATTTTTAATTCTTTATATTTCCTTTCATGTTCATTTGTTTTCTTTTTCTGTTATTACATCTCCTTATCCAAATGTTATAATTACAATAGTACCTTACATGTAGTATAATTTTTTCATGATAGTGTAATAATTTATAAAAATCACCTCTTTTTACATTCTTTTATACAAGTTGCGAGAACACCATCTGAGATTTTTCATTTTACCACATTCCAGGATGATGAGATTTTGTTTTCTATTATTATTCTCAATTATGATCATGAAACCATTATTATTATGGTTGAAAAAGATTATTATGTTTTTTTATATACCCTATTTATGGTTCTATAATCCATTTGTACAAATGTTATTATGTTATAATGAAAAATAAGTTCATTGTAATCAGAATCCACAAATTAACTGAAACAGTTATCATAAAAGTTCTATATAATTATTCATCCTCATAACATGTAACCATGTTAAATAAATGACCACTAACACCTTTGGATGATCATAAATAATATTGTAATTAAATTATAGTTATTTAACTCCATTCCACATGAACTCCATTACTTAAGAACAAGTGAATCGATTATGAAAATAAAGAAAACGAACAATGTGGAACGACAAAATTCAATATAATAACTTATCAATAAGGGAATAAACAAACTAAAGAGAAATATGATAAAATAAATAAATTTCTAATAGGTTTTTAAATAGGTTATTAATAAGTATAATTTCATATTCCAGGAGGTTTATTTCAAGAGTGGAACACGTTCGTATTTAATGTAAGGGTTTTTTCACCCAAAATATCCATTTTCATCCGGGTTACTTTAATTGTCTAATTACCTTGATGAAATTATTATATATTATTATGTACTCCAAATAAATTCTATTTGACAATTCTAAATATTTTTACCAACTAGAACCCTTCTTGATTTTATAGGTAGTTACATTTTTTAAAATAAAACATTCAAAATAGTTTCCAAAATATAAGCCCGATTCAATGGAAATTTTCAAAATCTTACCCATTTTCAAGGGAAACCTATAATCTATTTTTGGAAAACATTATCTATAAAATGTTACACATTTTATTAATAAAATACTACTTTTATTCACATATGGTTTTATACAAATATTTTTCCAAAATAACTCTTGTTTTCAATGTAAAAGTTTATTTATCTCAAGAATAACTCGATGATTTTATACGAGCATCTTCATCTCTTTCAACAATCTTGTTGATTATTATGTATTATTGGGATTAATAATTCATGGTATCATCAACCATATTTAATTTAATGGTTTATGATTATTTTGTCTGTGGATGTGCTATCTTAAAACCATTCATAAATTTACATCGGATGGTTAGTGTTTATGCTTAATGTCTTGGGAAAGTTATTTACATTTCATATATTAGATTAAATATGAATTTATATGTTGAATGTATTATACCCATTCATATGAGTAATTAATTGGGCACATTTATTGTTGGGTGGGGCCTACTATAGCCCTGTGGTGCATCGGTAGGTCTCATGAGACAAACTACGGTCATGGCGCAAGGCCTTGAAAAAATGATTATTTATAGTCTTGGCACGTGGCCTTGACGGTATGGTTATGTTGTCCCAAATTATGCATTACATCATTATGAATATCGAATTTATGTTTCATGTATTTATTTGACTAGTAGAATACCCTTGATTATGGTATATCATGGAAATATTTATTCTAATCATAGCCAAAAATTCCGTGAGCCAGGTGAAGACCTGCTCCCAAAAAGTTATATATAAAAATGATCAAATAGTGCAAACAACTCAGAAATGGGGAGCCTTACACAGCCTTGTATATGCAGTGCGAATTATATCATTTTGGACTATATCATTGCAGTACTCAGGAAGAACAAATGACCAGCTAGAGATTGCCTCCCTGAAAGCTCTTTTTTAGAGAGCATCCACCACTTGATTTGCTTCTCCATACACATGAGATACATCCATGGAAATCAGTTCAACTAGCTTCATGGAACCTATCCAAGCAGGGAGCATCCTCTATGGGACATTCCGGGACAACTCCTTAATAATATTCATGGCAACAGAAGAGTCTATGTTGAGCCAATGCTTCCTCCAACCATAATGAGCTGCGTACCTTATTTCCTTTATCACTGCCTATAACTCTGCCTCAATAGCATGCCCATTTCCAATATAGTGAAAGAAACATCCCTTGAAAAAGCCTCGGTAAGACCTGAAATCACCACCACATCCAGCAGGTCTGGGCACACTAGAGGTTTCCCCATCCACATTTACCATTAGCCAATCAGTTATTGGTGGAACCCACCTGATATTTTTCAACATTTTGGGTTTCCTCTCCCTGCCACTTACACCATGGATTATCAGTAGAAGGAAATAAAAAATGTCATTATTCATTGAACCATATTTCTTCACCTAAGCAAGAATAATGCATTGGTGAATCACCATCATACCCTCCCTAAAATAGGGCCTACCATTATTGAACACAATGTTGTTCTGGGGCTTCCATATGTATGGTATAATAGATACAGAAGTAGAACTGAGTAGGGATTTGAACTGCTCACTATCCTCTGCTTCCATAAGAGAGGTTAACAGAGTGCTAACCGAGTTGCAGATTAAATTACAGTGGAATGTTTCCTTCAAATACCTCCAAGAACATGTAGAAAATGGGCAGTGAATAATGATATGGGCAATAGATTCATCTAAAACCATGCAGAAAAAAATAATGGGGCAATGTTCAAACATGTTCTTTATAGTGCAGATTGAATTGGCATCCTCTGTTTCCAGATGCGCCAGATTAGAAAATCATCAGATGGAAGGACAAAAGGCTTCCTTACTCCCTCTACCCACGAAGGGATTACAGGTGCGTTTCCACACTGTATAATATAGGACAGACGACTGGAGAAAGATCCAGTCATCACCGGTTGCCACATCAGAATATAATGATCAACACATTTATTTGAAGCAATCTCATTTTGATGATGAGAAGGAATAATCACATGATCCTGTGCATTACCCTGTATGTAAAAAATAGAAGTTTTCCTTAAAGAAAATGGAATATTTATAAATTGATAAATTGGAGAGGACAACAACTGTGTGCTCCAACAGTTCATCTGAGATTTAGCACACACCAGCCATTTCGCAAGTGACAAAAGGTAAGAGTATGTGCTTTGGACTAATGTCCAAACAGAGGATTTCAAATACACATTATGCTTCTTATATAACATGTTAATAAATCTGTGTGTGATAAACTCCAATAAAGAATCAGTACCAGACATGAGTCTCCAAGTAAAGTTTTTAAGCAATGAATTATTAAAAACATTTACATCTTTAACTCTCATTCCTCCCATTGAAACAGGCTTTATAGAGTCCTTCCATTTCACAGTTACTAGCTTCCTCTGTTGTATTGAGCCAGTCCAGATTAAATTTCTGATCATACCACAATGTTCCTTGAGCAATGAAGCTGTCCATTTATAGAGTGAGAAGGAATAAACAAATATTGAAGTGATAACTGAGTTCATAAGAAATATCCTACCTTCTTGAGACATTTTCTTCCCTTTCCAACTGCCTAATAGATTGGTGATTTTAAGTGAAGTACCAACCAAGTAATCTCTTTTTGCTCTTCCCCAGAACAAAGGAAATCAAAGATAATTAAAGGGTAGTGTACCCCTCTTTACACCAAGCAGGTTGGCTATTCTATTATTCTTTAATATTAGAACTCCTTCCACAAGACAAAAAAATATTTCCTCTAGCATATGACTTAGCCTGCAACTTCTTCATAATGTTTGAAGATAGTATTTATACAATAAATGGTTTTTCTGTCAGCTTTAGAAAAGATCATAATATCAATAGCGTAGAATAAGTCGGAAGGAGTAATGAAATTCCTCCCTTATGACATCCTATGATATATCATTGAATTAACAAGGTCATGAAGGCAGATGCTCAAATAATCCTCATCCATAGAGAACATTAATCAAGATAAAGGATCACCCTGCCTTACACCCCTTGAACACTGAAAGTATCATCTAGGTGATCCATTGACTAGTATGGATATTCTAGCACTTTTTAGAATGACATGCACTATGCCGATAAATTTACCTGAAAAGCAATGCATATTCAAGACTTTGAAAATGAAGTCCCATATGATGGTATCAAAGGCCTTTGAAATGTCAACCATTAGTTCCATATTACCATTCTAGACTTTGGTTCTAATTATGTTGACACACTTTGAAGCAGCGAAGAGGCAGTTCTGGATGTTTCTGCTATGTACAAAACCAAATTGTTTAAATGAAATGAGCGACCTTGCAATCTCACCTAGTCGTATTGCCAGAATTTTACTAATGACTTTTGGAAATGAGTATCCGATAGAAACAGGTCTGAAATCCTTAATATCCATAGCATTCTCCTCCTTGGAAATCAGGACAATGAAATTTGAGTTCATCCACAAAGGCATGTAGGAGTGATAGAAAAATTCCCTTACCGCTTCAGTCATTTCTTTATATAGGATATCCCAATAAAACATAAAGAATTTTTTGGATAATCCATAAAGCCTAGAAACACTATCCATATAAAAAAAGAGCATCATGTATTTCCTTTGTGGTGGGAATATATGTAAGTCTTTTGTTTTGAGCATCATCCAAGCTGGGATCAATGCATCTGATGATTTTATATGACTTTTCCTCCCCAGATTCAGAGCAGAGCATATCAAAGTAACATGTCACAGAGTTAGAAATGTCATCCTCAGAGGTAAATTTTTTTTCATCAATTCTTAAGTCCATATGACTTATTCTTACTTTTTTCTCCTTTTCCATGTAGTGAATGAACTGTGAGTTCCTATCTCCTTCTTTCAACCATCTAACATTGAAATGATTTCTAGCCTGGTATTCCTTAAGAGGCAAGAGGTTGTCATGCCTTGAGGATGCCTGTATATCTTCTTTAGATGGAAGGTCATGCAGTATGGTACCTTTATGACACTCAAACAGAAGTGAATCGGCTTCTTTGATGTCATGGTCAAGGCTGGAGATGGACCTTTTGCTCTATTCCCTTATTCTGGTTTTAACAACTTTTAATTTACTAGTGATGATATATAAAGCACTGCCTTGAACAGCCTCTTCACATGCATCCATTACAATATATCTACACCCTAGGACCACCATCCTTGCATTGTTAAATTTATAGGGCTGAGGAGGTGATCTTAGAGTGCTAACACATATATCAACTAATATGGGATGATGATCAAAATGTAATCTGGATGGAGTAATTCTAGATACTTCCACTTCCTCACTTGGCTCATCTATCTGAACCAAACATTTGTCTAATTTAATTTCTCGTATTCCATTGTGAGTTTACCTCTTCTAGGTAAAATAATCCCCCAAAATAGGAACATTATTCATTCTTCATTGATCAATACATGAGGAGAATTCCCTAGATGATACACGACAAATGTTACTCCCAGTCTTCTCCACCGACCATATAAATGTATTGAAATCACCATGTATGATCCATCTCTTATCCATGTGCTCAGCTATGATCAAGAGATTACTCCATAATCTTCATCATCATATATACTGATTAAGTGAATAAACAAAAGCAACACAAAAGAGACTTGATTGAAAACAAGTGGTCATAGAAATAGATTGATCATCACTTTAGATGGTTTCAATCATCACACTACTGTGCTTTAGAACCCATATGGCTTCAATCTCATTATCATATTAATTTTCTGCAGAAAAAGAATACCCCAGGGCATACCAATTGAAGGCCATCCACCTAGGAAATTTCATTCTAGGTTCAGAAATGCCAATCAACATTGGTTTGTTGGTCAAAATGATGTGCTTCCGGGCCATGATCGTGGGAGAGTTCTCAAGACCCTGAAAATTACAAAATAGGACTTTCATTGATGAGAGGCTTGTTACCTAGTACATGGGCCAGCATAATTAGATACTATGAATTTCTATGATTCTTCCAGATTATCCCCTCTTGCTTCATTTGGAGAATCTCCATCAGGTTCCCTGGCAGCATCATCATTAGATAGGGATTTATACATGTTATCTGAGTTGACTAGACCTGTCATGGTGGCAGGGAGTTTCCTCCTTGAATCCTTCGAAGATTTTACTTGGGAGAAATCCCCAGCTATCTCATCACTTCGCTGTAATGTCTTAGAATTGCTTAGTACAGTCTTATTAGAGATTCCCTGATCATCCTTATTAGGGTCCTGATCCTCACTCACAATAGGATGCCCAGTGTCAACCTAAGCCTCTGGATACTTTTGTGTAATATCCTGTGCCATCTGATCATGCATTGTGTCTTTCATATTAACCATTTCAGAGTTCTCCACATCCCTTTGTGTATTCCCACTAACAGTAGGGCTTTGTTCTTCCTCATCCTTCCTACCACTGGTAGGATCCAAATCACTTTTCTCATGATGATCACCATTGGAAACCTCAACAGTGGTTGTCAGTGGATCTTTCTGAACCTCCAGCTTCTCACCCACAGTTTGCATCACAGTGGCCTTAGGCTGGCCCTGATATTTTCCTATCCTTCGACAGTGTAAATAATTATGACCATTTATGTTACATAATGACCAAAATTTATTATTATTAAACATCGAACGAATGTTCCCAAAGACGTGACAATTTGAACAGAACTTGGGTTTCCTCTCATGTCCAATCTCAAAATTGACACTATCATCTATAGTGATAAAGACAACTTGCTCAACTAAATTTCTAGCTATGTCAACCTCTTCCAATATTCTAGAATAATGTCCAAAATTGGGATTATCAGTCAACTTGTCTAGTATATTGGGGTTACCTCCAGACGAAGCAATATCCCAAAGGATTTGAGGATGCCAATATAACCAACTAGGTTTAGGAATACGTATCCATATCTGTTTAAAGGTTTTTATGACAGAGTTGGGATCAGAGTTTCGATCCCACTCATGAATCCTCTTGCATTCATCAGTGGGGAAGGCAACATGGAAGAACCCCTTCCCCATTGCCGTCATCTTCCAATCACTGAATCCCCATAACTCTTCCATCCTATTTGTTAAATCATGGAATTTCCATTGTCTAACACCCTTTGGAATAATCACCTGAGAAATAATAGAAATTTTTCATAACCTAACATGCTCCCAAACCGTGGATTGATTTGCAGAAACATGCACGATTCTCCCTTTTTGATGATCCTCCCTGAATTCCCTGCATCACAATCCATGAAGGAGAAACCACCATTCTGCTTGGCCACATCTTCAAAGCTTTTCCCCTGATTTGAGATTCCCTTGATAACCGAATTTCCCAATTTCTACTTCACACAGTGACTGAAGATATCATGATGCCCTATCAGATCGTCTACTTTTTATTCTTGTTTATTTTTAAAGGAACAAGTTTTCAATTATTCCCCAAGTCTAATGTTTAAGTTATCTTCTGCTGTATTTATTAATATTATTGAGAATTTGAGATTACCCCTTTCAAATGTTTCATTTTTCCTAGGACATGAAGAATTTTATTTTGAATGACATGCTGAAATAACATAGGAGTTATGGAAGTTTCCTAAAGAGTTTCTCTGTAGTTTCTCAATTCATGTCATAAAGATTAACTTATGTATGTATCTTTCTTCCAATAATAATAAAATACTTGGTCCTTCGGGATACATATTACTTGTTTATATTCCAATGTAGTAAAATACGGTACCGGCTCTAGGAAACTGGGGTCAAGTCCTTACCTGAGAGGTGTAAGGAATAGGTAGAGGTGATGGTCTTTTATATTGGAGGAGTGAAATTATTGTAAATATGTGAAGTGATAATTCCACCCACGTTATTCATGTTGAATATGGATCCAATAATGGAATGAAAGAGATAAAATTTATTATTGGCTCAAAATATTGATATCCAATGGGTTTTGGACAATTGTCTAGGTCATTAGTTTCTTATATTTAATGATTAGTACATTATTAAACTAATTTTTCTCTTAACCTATGTAATTAATTTTAGTTACTTTCACTAATTGTTTTTTTCAAAAACAATGTTGACCATATTATAAATTACAAATTATTATCATAAAAAATATGGAGATTTTTTTTCCAAATTATAATCAATGAAGTGGAATAAATTAATTTAAAATTAATCCCATTGTCGGGACAACACTGTGTGCATTCAAATTAAAACACGTTAAAAAGATTTCTATTTTTTATATCCAATTTAAATGTGAAATTGGTTCTTATAAAATAAATTGTATTAAATGGTAAAACCTTTATATAAATAAAAAATTAGTCAATTTTAATGTATAACTGAATCATACAGAAGAATTAGATGAAAAGGATGTTTTGAAATATACTCCAGTATTATTAACTATTCATGAAAATATGAATCCTTTCATTAAAATATCATAAATTTATGACAACATATTTTTTTTTGTTTCTCTTCTAAATATATTGTTTATTTTTAAATATTAAATATATAAAAGAGAAATAAAATTGTGATTGAAATTAGTTCTCCATGAAAGGGTGGTAAAAACGCCTTAATAAAAAAATAGGGTTTTATGCATAAAATTAGGTTTTTTCTTATCTTACACCAGTAAAATATATTGGATAAATATAAAAATTATATGATTTAATATATTATATATGTATTATATGAATATTAATTTCCAATTTTATTTAATTTTATTTTCTATGTTTAAGTATCATTGAGACTATAATGATTTTTTCGAATATATTAATCAGATTTCATATTCATATAAAATTAATTTGTAACCTATGAATTCATCTTGTTTTTTTGTAAACAACACATTTAAAAATTTTATTAAATACTATTTATATCCATATACTTATTTTCTATGTTATATCTCATTATAATAATATATTTAATAATATATTATAGTTTGGTAACACCTAGTCTTGCTTGTTAGTGAAGACATAGATGAAGGTAAATCATGCATGTATTGTATTCTATCCACATAATTCCTTGCAATTTATGCCATGTTGGTATTTCATGTAAGATACTCTATGTTGGATTCATGTGTATAGAATGTTTGAATTTTTGAAAATATATTTTCAGTGTTACATGAAATTAAAAATTTCAAATGATTAAATTAATTATAAAAAATTTCACAAAAATCTTATGGTGTTACATATCTTTAGTGTATGAGTTAACAATTGTATTTTGGAATTTTTTTAGATAATTCAGACATTCTACATACATAATACATTGAACTATTAATGTTAAAATAGGATTATCTTAATCTTCCATCAACAAACTCTATATTTTCTTCCATTACATTCTATGTGATCCTTATTTCCACATATAAATATTTCATTGTTCCTATGAGTCCTTCAGTTTAGACCTTATACCCACATTATAGACATATAGGAAGAAGAAACATCTATCTTATACATATTTGGTGACTCTGAGTGTTGATCATGGTTAATGTTTTTAATAATATATCAAGTAATCTAATTAAGTAAAATCTAAAGGATTCACATTCCAACTCCCATTTCATTTGGTTTCTTAAGAGGATATTCATTCCATTTTCTATCAACCTTTACATGAATCATCTTGGTTCTATCTATTGAGTGAAACTAAAAATTATAATATGAGAAACTATTTTCCTGGTGAGGAACCATATAAAAACATTTATAGAATTCCTAAATCAAGAAAAAAAGTTTTATTCTATGATACCATAGGTATGACCTAGGGCATTCATAGTCATTACCAAAAAAAATTCTTTTTATCCTATACTTATTATAATCCCTAGGTTTCTCACTAATTATTTATCATTTAGGTTTCTATAGGTAACTAAAACAAGATCTAATACCAACTATTTTGACCCAAACTATTCATATTTACTTATAACATCTTATTATATGAATACTCATTACATAACATGATTTCCTATGTTAGAATTGTTTAGGTATTACATATTTAAAAACATGGATACATATAAAACATGGTCATCAGTTTACTACATCAACTACTTATAATATCCTTATAACTAAAAACATTATTAGATATATCATACACAGAACCTATCTTTATTAACAAGTGAAAGGAAACATAATAAAGGGTGATTGTATATCCCAGTTAGGGTAAACAATGGATATATCAATGGTCACATACATATCATATGAGCATAAGGGAATGAGAACATGATCATAACATTTTAAAACTATATAATGAATATAATTGATCATAATCTTGGTCCATGGAATAATTCTATGAAACACATAAGACAAGAAACACAAATCAATTAAAGAATATAATATAAGAGAGAATAACATTTTTGTAAGACATAAATGTTTTCATTCAGGATGTTTATAACTTTTTGAACTTTTTTATTTATAAAAATGTTTACTTATTATGTTATGGACATAGAATCCAGCGCTCTCATAAATATACAGACATGAAACTAAATACACACATAATCTCATAGTGATGGTATAACATTACACACATAATATCATGGACATGAAATATAGGTCCACCCATAAAAATATGGAATTAAAAATTAGGCACATGCATAATTTTATGGATGTGAGGAAATGTTCTATGTTTAACAATACATTTAGGAAAACTATGTTCGGATGCAATAGTATTGATGTGAATTCTAGGACCACACATAATTTTATACACATGAAATTAGGTTCATGCATAACATGATTCACTCATGATTTATCTATCTTTACCCATTGTATTTCAGGGCCTTAATGGATCAAACCATCATATAATCATATCTTATTAATAAAATTTACTAAAGATCATAAATCAAAACATAATAACATAACCACTTTAAAATTAAATTTTTTCACAAAAATATCATAAAAATAATCATAAAAATATGAGGGAAGGAATAAATGTGGAATCATATGATCGTATCCAAGGTAAATAACAAGTATCATCAATGTATGGTATCATAGATGTAAAATTGTTTTAAAGGAGAAATATAGTATAGTTTACTGACCATATCCTTTTTACTATGAAATAACCTCTATATTTTTTTTTAAAATTTTAGGGACATAATTTTCATAGAAAATATCCATTAAATTTTTTTAATGAAGTATAACATAATTGAGTTTCAATAATTTTGGATATTATATTCATTTCTTATTAGAAAAAACTGAAAACATTCTACTTTATACTTTAAAAAAAATAAATGATGAACCTTATTAAAAAATGAATAAAAAATTGCATTTTTAACTTCTTTAATAAAATGTAAAGCATTGGAAAATTAAATTTATAAAAAAATGGAGAATAATAAATATATTTTTATTTTTTTGAAAACATGTATGTTGAATGGAAAGGATTTTCAACTGATGAGATAAATACAACTGATTTTCCGTAAAAATAAATTTTCAATCTCTTTAGTACTTAAGGTGAGGAAAATGAAAGGGAAACAAGTAATCTACCGAAATAACTATAGGAAAATGTGTATAATAAGATTCTTAAAAGGTATATAATAATATTTCCAAATCGTAAATATTATCATATACCATCCCAAGAAACTATTTGATAGTAATAGAACAATCGTACCACTCCTGTATCATTTAAATCATATACGCCCTAAAAGAATAAGTTGAAATAAAAAATTAAATATCATGAATGTGATTATAATAATGATATAACATATAAAGTGTATTTATATTTATCTTATAAATTAAGACATGTGAATAACATAACGTATTTCCCAAAGAAGACAATTTGAGATGATAATCCATTATAACGAGTTAATCACACATCAAAATCACATAACCTTCTATAAAACAAATTTATTTATATTTTTATTATATACAAGTACAATAATAATATATATCAACCAATATAGGATTTCATTATATCCTTTTATCACCAATTTATTAACAATACGTTATTTAATTCACTATTTCATTGGATATCAGCTTCATTTATCATGAATGTGTTGGTTCAATAGATTTGGTCCTTGTACCTCAATCATTGATCCATATTCTCTATAATGTCAATAATTATGTAAATAAAATAAATATTCATTATATACATATTTATAGTCATCTATAAAAGTAGAAATTGAAAAATAAAATACACCATTCATTTAGATGGTAGGTAATATATAAACATGAATGATGATTTCACTTTTTGATAGATGGAATGAAAGAATGGTAAATAATAATTAAATTATAAAAACTCATTATAATAAAATATATATAATTTATATTAACGAAATCAATCCTTATTTACATCTATGTAAAATAGAAATGAAAAAATCATATTGTTTTTTAGAGGTGGTAGTATAAACGTACACAAATGTGATGTCATTAGTTTCCAAAAGATTACAACGCAGGAATGTAAATGTTATATTATAATTAAAGAATTAAAATTATTTCATAATTAACATATATATATATTTTATGCCAATCATAACAACTATAAATGAAATATTGTGGTCAAAAATGAATTTATCACAATGTGGAGATGATATGTTTTAAGTTTGTGGGATGGATACCGTCACTTTCTATTTGATAGTAAAGAGGGAAGATTATGGTTATTTAAAAATGATGATAATTACATTTATTTATTCCAAGGTTAATTATGTTTTTATATTATGAATGTCTTTATGTAATGTTATAGGCTGTGTTTTCGGGCTATTATCGGTTGAGAAGGATGAATGTGGAGTGAATAAGATAATGGAGGGTGCCCTTTTATAATTGAGATGCATATAACATTTAGAATTTTCTAAAGGATAAAATTTTAATAAAGTAATTATTAAGAAAATTCAACAAATTCATAATAGATTCAAATAGAATATTTAATTTAGTTATATCACGATCTTAAAACAAAATTATGACTTTTTCACTTTAAACCTTACCATTTTGATTAACTCTTTTGTTGACCAATTTTAACCATAGTCACATTTAAACCTTTTTTTACTCTTAATGTGTTTTATTTTTAATTATATAGAAAACCTGGGTTCATAAATAGAAAATGTATGATATTTTCAATCAAATATTATAAAACCTAAATTCTTTCATGATATTTAAAACTTTTAAATAATTTATAAATATAATAATTTGATAAAATATCATTAATTTAAATTTTGACACTATTAATTTAATTTGACATAAAAGACAAAAAGACATGTTGTAATGGGAATATAATTATTTTTACATGAAAATATAATATGTATCTTTATAATTAATGGAACTATATAAATCTCTCAAATTATATTACATTTAATATTTTAAAAATATTTTATTTTAAATAATTTAAAAAATATTGTAATAAGGTTGCACTAGAAAATAAGGTAAATATTTGATCACTAAAAAATAGAAATTCATTTCCTTCAAAAAGATAATATCATTATAATCCAAATAGATATTAACATACATTTATTTATTTATTTTTTCTCAATTTTTACACCTAATAGGCATTTAAAATTAAGAGTGTGGCATTTTGTAGATTCCTATACTATAAATATAATATATAAAATCATAATAAAAATTTGTACGTTAATCAAATAATGTTTTTATATAAGGTGAAAAGGGTTGAATTAAAATCATCCAAAAAGAAATACAATGAAAAATTAATGCCATATAAATTATTTTTAATCAATATTAAAAATATTTACACTTTTCCAAGGTCATAAATTTTACGAGTGTTACTATTCATAAAGTATAAGATTAAAATATACTTAGACACCAAATTATAACATCCTATTACCAAATTTGGAATCCATTTCCCAAATTCATTAAATACTCATGTTATAAATCAATTTAAAATTATATCTTCAAAATGTGACGAAATCATCATTTTTATGAAAATGATTTTTTACATACACATTTATTTATATAATAAATTAAATAATAAAATTAATTCCACAAAATATAATTTTCTTATTTTTATTAATTTTTTAATAATTAAAATATAAAAACAATCTGAAATTTAATTTTACATAAAAAATACATTAAAAGAAAATACAGTCCTTTATTAAAATCTCACTTTTTTAGTTTTCATTGAAAAACCTAGCGTTTCTAAAAAATATAAAACATCAACTATAAGATAGTTTTTGATATTTTGATTATGGAATAGAAATAATTATATAATATAAAATTTCTAAATGTTTCAAAAATTAATTATAATATTCAGTCTAGAAATAAAATATATTCCAATTTAAAAAAAACTTATTTTAGATAAAAAAAAATAGATTTTCTTGAATTTGATTGCTTATTTACATGGAATTATTCTATACATTTGTATTGATTAAGAAATTTTTATATTTTATAATGTAATTATTCCAATTAATTCCTGTGAATTCAATGGATATGTTATAATATATTTATTTAAATAAAATTTTTTTTTATTTATCTATGCTCATTTTTTAATGCTGTATATGTTATAAAATACAATATCATTCATTACAAACACTTAGGGTGTCACATTTAACCATAAGTAAACTATTTTACTCTTATAGATATAAAAAACTCTTTCTACTATTTCTTTTCATATTGACCAAAAATAAAAGGGTCATATTTACCAAATTTGATCCCCCTGATTCCAAATACTCTATCCATTATTCAAGAGTAAATTTTTATAAGTTGTATATTTTGATTTCAAAATCAAACTGCAAAACATAATGATTTTAATAATCAAGTTTCATTTTAAACCAAAAAATAGATAAATATTCTTACCATATCCATAGAAAAATATTAGATGAGTGGTAAAAAAATTATTGATTATAAAATATAAAAATTTCCTTAAAATAAATCTCTAATAGTAATTAATTTAATTTATTAAAATAAACACATTTCTTTCACAAAAATTGTTTTCCATAAATAACTCTCTTTTTATATCAAATGATTTTGTTTTTATTTTACCCAATGAAATTATTTTAAACCATTAAGTTTTCTTAACATTGTAAGTTATATTCTACTAAAAAATTAAATGCCTATGTAATTAAAATTTATTTAGATGCAGGGTTTCATGTATCAGAACCTATCAAAATTTTTTTGATGGTAAATATATCATAAATTCTTTTGGAGCTACATTCTCCCCCCTCAAAATGAATTTCACCCTCAAAATTAATTCACACTACTACAAAAAATTTGATATCTCTATTTATTGACATCCTTTGGGTCCCACATAGCTTATTCTATTTTCTGATTCCTCAAGATAACATTAACTAGGGGAGTACCCTTGTTCTATAACACATTACATCTATGATTCAAGATGTAAAAGAATCTTCCTCATCTAAAAGATCATTCTTCATCGATATGAGCACTGATTTCAGTAAATGTAATTTATTGGGTACGTACTTTCTAAGGAATTATACATGGTACACATCATGAACCTAATAAAGTTTAAGGGTAATAATCAATCGATAAAATTCCATCCCTACTCGATCATGAATCTTAAAGGGTATAATATACCAAGGGAATAAAATTATGATATTTTTAAAACCTACAACCTTCTTCCATGGAGAAATATTTAGTAATAACATATAACTAATTTAAATTTCATGATTTCACTAATCATTGTCAGCATAATATTTTTCACCCATGATATTCATTGATATTTTTTTGAATGGGTCATAATTTATCATATATTTTTGAATCTACCTCACACACCAATATCATTCAGAGTGAAATGTTATCCCTTAACATGGAAAATATACACTTATTTCTATAGAGGGATTCATAAGGAGAGAACTAAATTCTTGATTGAAAGATATTGTTGTAATAAACGTTTTCTAAAATGAGTTTTTTTATCCAAATTGCCTTTAAAATCCACTGAAAAACATCTGCACATATCCAATATGGTTTCAATAGTTCTTTCAGATGGACTATATGTCTGAGTATGATAAGTAGTAATGAAACTAACCTCTATATACAGAGCTTTATGAAGACTTTACTAGAACATTGAGGTGAACCATGTATCATGAGCATATAGAATATGGTACTCCATTAAACATTACCATTTAATATATATTTTGGTAATTTGATCAAATGGAAGTAATATATAATAGAAATTAATTATTCTAACATCATAAGATGATTTACTATTATATAAATAACATTCTAAAATTTAGAATTTTTGTGGAGTTTTATGACCAAATCCATGTTGATTTTCCCTTTTCCATTATGGTATTTGTAATGTTTATAACCTGTAAATATAATTTTGTCTCTCAAACATAACAATTAGAAATCAAGATCCAAGATAGATAATTCAAAATATATCTCTTCATGTTGTTCCTCAAAAAATAATTTTTTTTGATCTCTATACATCTTGGGAGTTATATAATGAGTATGAAATTTTGAACTATGAACCTCGTCCAATAACTACTTTGTAAAATATAGTATGGGTAGATAACATATATTGTTACGGAATTTTAACATTACATTATAATCAAAGTATAAATAATGAATATTTCAAACCATCTTTTATAGTAAGACATCATCCTTCCTCACATCTCTAATCATCACATGGTTATATGGTCTGAAACTCATTTGATAATGGGAAAATTTCTCCCCTTCCATCAATATTTCATGATCACTCCACTAAAAATCATGAAATATTGGATTTTTTATGATACCTATCATAGGAAATCCAGAATTATCCATTCAAAATATAGAATCCACCACATTGTTCATGTTCCCATTATGGTAATGTATTGATAAGTAATAATAATTAATCAACCCTAACCCTCACCTATTACACACATTCATCTATTTTTAGGGAATATATATCAGAAGCATTTATAAAAAGTATATATATTTCACCATTATTCATAATGATAATACCTCCATATCATTAATGAGAAAATTACCTTAGATAACTCCATGTGATGTTTTGGGTAATTTCTCACATGAACCATCGATTAGTGTGAGGTATATGATGACATCAAATAATTCTACAAGAGGAAACATCCTTGTCCCTTCATTGATACATCAAGATATATCAATACCCCCTTACAGTGTAGGGATATGTGAGTATATGTTTAATGACTATCCTTCTCTTTAGTTTCTTGAATTTTTCTTCACATTCATCTTTAATACAAAACAAAGGTCCTATTCATGTTAACAAGGAGATTATATTTTATGTCTATGAGAAAGTATCGCAAAATGTCAAAAATATCCATCCAAATTAAGAAATATACTATCATTATTTGGGTGATTGGTTCATCCTATTGTTCAATAACATTAGTATCTAATATAACTATATATACACACCCTTACTTATGATTATTTTAACAATAATTGAATATTTTTAAACCCATAATTAACACTTCATTAATTTTTCATATAGCTTCTCATTCCATAGGGTCATCAAAAGAATCCTCCAATGATCGTATTTATCTTAATTTCTCTTTGAATATATAATAAGATCATTTATAAAGGCAAAAAAATTAATCATGGTAATATCTAAAGAGACAATATATTAAATCCATGATGATAGAAGGGGAATTAGTAAGAATAAATGGAAACACAATATATTAATGTTTTCCATATGTCATGTGGAAGGATACATTTGGTATATCCTCTTTATTGAAAATAAATTGATGATATCCAAAACAAATCCCAATATTTGTATAGAACTGATATCCATTTAGTTAATCAAATAATTAATTAATATTGGGTATTGGATACATTTTTATATAGATCATAATAAGAACTAGATAATAAATGTTTAATTTCATTGGTGCATATTTTTATTAATAAAATCATTTGGTGCATGATAATGATGAAGGTTTGGGGTGGATGAATCATGATAGTGATCTTATGGTCGGCGTATTCGATGTTAGATTCTTCATCTCAAGGATATTTGGTGACTAAGGCATAGTTATGGTCTGATTATTTTTTTAAATTTTGAAATTTTAAATGGTTATTTTGTTTTATTTGTGGAATTAGGGAGTTGAGGAAGGCGAAGATGCTGAGGTCGTGGAAGGTGTATGGAATTGTTGTGGATGCATTAGGTTGGTGAATGATGTTAATATCATGCGCACCACATTTTGGTGTGTTTTTTCTTGAATTTGAAATTGAAATTTTTTGTTTGAGGGCACATTTTTTTGATTTTGCTTTAGGAGGGATGTGTCAGATTGTTTCTCTTTAATGTTTTAATTTGTTGGATCTTTTTTAAGGTTCACACATAGACCATTAACAGTGTTTTTTAAGAATACAAAAATATGGATTTTGGGAATCAATAGGTGAACCTATGGTGATAATCCTATAGAATTAAATCCTTTCTAATATTATTATAGGGTTTATTCTACAACATTAGCAACTCAATTACGACATTCTATTTTGAATCTTCGAAATAAGATTATAGCTATGCATGATTTCTATTGATGACTATACGTCCTGATTTGTTGGATGAATAGAAACCAATTCAGGAAAACATCAAAAAATTCCCAAAGAATAGGAATATCTACAATGTTGAGTTTCATCCAAACCATCAGATGTAAAAACTTTTTTAATAGGAATCAAGACCCATTTAATTAATGTTATTTCCATCATATTTCCATATTTAACATGTTAATGATTAATTATCCTACGTTGTATCATAATATTAGACATGAATTCCCTTCTTTCTAAATTTATATAGTATTTATGTCGATAAATACAATCAATACATAAAATAACATAAAATTATACTAGAGGGAGAATAATGAGAATTATAGTAAGAACATTCCCATAAACATAACGTGACGAAGAATCAGATAATTGTGATGTTACCATAATACCATTATTTTATGTACCAAAGAGTTGAAAAAATATAATAGTACATGAAAATATCATGAATAACTATAGGAGAATAAAATGTAATTTTTTTTAAATTATCAATTAAATTCCATTCAACTCTAATTCAAGAAGAAACAATCTCGATTAGAATGAATAAGGGAAATAAAACATTACAATGATCATAATTTTTTAATAATAATTAATAAATGAATAGATTAAGTATATAAAATATAAATAAATATTATTTTTCTTAATAAAAAACATAATAATTTAAATTCATATCCCATATAATCATATACTATCAAAGAAGAAGATGTTTAAGTATAACCCAATGGAAATAATTTGATTTAAGAAATTCATAACTACTTGAGAAACACTTAAGTAAAATAGTCTTGGATGAAATAATTAAAATTTATATATAAATTTCATGATAAATTAATTAATCATGTTAATATTTTTTAAAGGTAAATTATGAACAGCATATAATATTAAATAGGTGAGTTACATTATAATATTGCTCAATGAAGGGAAATTGAGAC
The DNA here is from genome assembly GCA_963277665.1 of Viscum album. NCBI lineage: Eukaryota > Viridiplantae > Streptophyta > Magnoliopsida > Santalales > Viscaceae > Viscum > Viscum album. Next base: position 29,084,656 of record OY728152.1, read on the forward strand.
GATGTACATTACCTCATGATTACTCAATCATAAACATTAATTAACATCCTTTATATTTGATTTAAAATTTTATTAACATATAAAATAACCATAATAATATATATAATACCATCTAAAATCCTTTTATTACATATTATTACATAGTCATTAATAATCTTTTGTTATTTTCGTTATTTTTGGGGTTAATTTCCTTGGTTAATCATTTATGGTTTTTCTAAATGATCAAGTTCTTGTGTATAATATATAATTTAATAACATCATGAAAAAGAATCCTGAAAAAATTATCATAAATATAAATGAATTATAATTTTAAACTAATAATGAAATATTATTTATGAACAATGAAGTATGTCACGATCATAGAGACGAGAGGCCATACATACGCTTGAATAATATTTCTATTTTTCCATTATCAATATTGAAAGAAGGTGGGTAAAATTTTATAATAATATAATTATAATAATATCATAAATATTATATTATATAACTATTTAAATATATATATCTATATCATCCTTGCGGTATGGTGATGAAAATAGGGTCACATTTTTTGGTGAAGACAGTAGTCCGCACATACAAGACATATGTTATAATTTTTTAAGGAGTGAAAGGTTAATATTGATAATGACATATATTATATTCTTAGAGGTATAAATATGTCACTAATATAATAATTATTTCATTTATTTAAAATATGATCATAAAATTTGTACTTATCACTTTGCATTCATGGCGTTTGTGAATCATGAATCACATCCCTTCATGGGGCGATAGTACGTCATACACACGATTAAAATAAACATAACTCATACAGAATGAATATTAAAAAGATATATAAGATGTAATGTCTCCATATATATAATTATATTTTTAATATAATATATATAACTTATTTAAACTATAATACCCAACCATGAGAGGGGAAAATGGAAAAAACGAAGGATGTTAATTCTAGAGGTGGTATTCCACCTTATAAACGAATGATGATTTCGTAACCCATTTGATGGAAGTGGAGAAGATTGTATAAATTAAATTAATATAAAAATATTATTATATGTATAATAGTTGTTTTAATATAAAATAATGGTTAAAAAAGAATTTATAGAGATGTATGATGAATGTAAATAATAGCAATCATTGAAGAACATTACATTTTTTTGGGTATCCTCTTTAGGTTTTCACCGAAACCATTCTAGATTTGATTTCCTAAAAAATGGATTCCTAGATGAAGTAGGGGGGATTTTGGAAGTTATTTGTGATGGCGTTGGATAAACCAAAAGGAAGTGATGGTGTGATGAATAGAGGATAGTGGATGGACTTTAATATTTAAGGTTGGCGACAATCTTGTAATGATTTGAAGACATTCAGTCATACCCATGTTTTAATAATCCCACAGGGCTACAAAATAGTCCATTGTCAATACCAAAATAGTTATGGTTAATATATGGATATACATTTTATTTTTGAAATATATTAGGTTCTATTTAATTATTATGATTTTAGTTTAACACCTGGTAAATAAATTTTTACCCTAACCAAAATAATTTATTTTTACTTTATTGACAATAAATTTTGGAAAAAAATTTATTTTACCTTATTATAAAATATAAATTTTAATGATTTAGAATATAGAATTAATTTTCCTAAATTAGACTCATATAATTGGAAAATGTTAACTTAAAATTAATGACATTGATGTAATGATAATGTTAGGTTTTAAAGAGAAATGTTCAAATGTTTACAATGTGTTTATATAAAATGTCAATATGAAAATGATTCCAATAAATGAAATTGGATTAGTATATATATATATAATTTAAATAATTTTTCATTGAAACTAATCCATTATATAATTTATCATTATAAATTATTTAAATGAAATGACAGTTTCAATTAAAATAAATGAAGTTTTCACCATTAATTGAAAAATGAAATATTTCAGAAAAAATCAAAAAAAGTCACCATAAGATAATTTTGATATTATTATATCCAAAATTAAAATAATTTTTTAAAATATTTGTTCTTATATTGGTAAAAATTAATTTTAAAATATTTTCTCAAAGCATGACTAGACTTTCTTTTAGAAAAATAAGGTTTTTGAGAAAATATTAGTTTTTCTTTTAAACGATTCTTATTTTATTTCTAATCAATATATAAAAATAAATTTATTAATATTTTTTTACTATTAATACCCACATTATTATTCCAATGTGATAACTATTATAATAAAATTTCAATAAAATTTTATGTTTCATTTAAACATGGTACCATGTGTCACGTAAGATAATCTCAATATTACAAGTAATGTCTAATATTGAGGAGATTAAATTTATTTAAAAATAAATATATCAAAAAATATCATGGTGTAATATTTTCTTTAAATCCTTGTTCTTATATTTTATAAATTCTGTATAATACAATTTTCTTGTTTTCAAATTTTAATGTATTACATATTGATCCATTTAAAACTTGAACTTTTTTACTAACCACTTGGTTATGAAATTTTATCTTAGACCAATATAACATATTTTGTTATAGTAATGATTAAAAATTTTAAATATAAGTTGATTATTGGCTCATTTATGGGTAATTTAATAGATTTTATAAGACATATCTTCCTCCTTTTCTTATTTCAAGATTGTTATGATTTTTAAATAATTTAATAAAATATAATTTTCCTAAAATTTAATTAATATTTTTTTGAAACTATTAATTTCATTTGAAATTTATTAAAACTATATTTTAATTTAATTATATTATATAACTTGGACAGAAATCTAATATTTTTTATTAATTTATAAACATCATGGAATAGAATCATTCAACAAATTCGTTTACTTCTAATATTGTTAATATCATTTATTCTATTTTTCATTTAACTGAATAAAAAATATATTGGTGTGGTGTGATAATTTTAGTGTATTATTAAATTATTAAATATATTAAATGAATTTATATTATAAATAAAATTATTTTATATTTCTCAAATACATATATTATGAAACATGTCCTCTTTTTGTCCTTTTCCAAGAAATTTATAGATATTAATGTCAAGAGAGTGAAATTTTTGTCAAATGATCTCTAAAATAAATATTAAGGTCATAATCAAGAAAATATCTCCCTATGTGAAAATATATTTTATTATTTTATTGAAATTACATAACTAAATTCATATAATAAGATATAATATAATTTTAGTGAAATTTTAATGCATAATCATATTATTTAAGTTTTAATTTTATATAGTTTACCCTTATGAGGGTTGAAAACATTTACTATTTTTGTTTTTCATATTGAGTAAAAATAAAAGAGAACTATTTAAAAAATAATATTCTCTTAATTCCTAACATGCAATACATTATTAAAAATTCAATTTCAATATGTGAATTATATTATTATAAAATTAGTTCACAAAATGAAATTAATACATTTTGTGTATAAAAATATATTTTGAAAAATAAAACTGAATATATATTTTTATTAAATTTCTATTAAAACATTAAAATAATTTTAGAAAATTTTATTGAATATTTTAAAAAACTATTTCATTATAATCAACCAACAATTGTGATTAATTTAATTTATTTTGATTAAAATACAATAAATGCATAATTTTTTTTTTTGAAAAACCAATATTTTAATTTAAAAATATTTCATATTTATTTATGAAAATATAATTTATTATAACCCATTAATTTTTTTATAATTTTGTTAGTCCAATTAATACCCAAAAAACTGAAGGAATGTTTATTATTGTTTATTTATAATTGAGGATGTGTGTATTGAAAACCATCAATTTTTTTGAAGGGAAATTTATCATAAAATTTTATGGTGTTACAAAAACCATTATGGTCGAATCTAATTTGAATATGGTCTAGTGAATATGGGTTTAAGTGTTAAATATTTAGATTTGGAATATGTATAATGAGATTCTAAAGGTAAACTTGATATTGTAGGTATAGTGTATTATTTCACAAGGGACATGGCCTGAGGTAGGTAATTCCATAGAATAAAGCCCAAGAGAAATGTTAATATTAATTAAGAGAAATATAACCCATATATTGGGGAATATGATATCATCATGGATATGTAAAAATGAAGGAATGTGATTATTCTATTAGTATTTTTTGTGCAGGATTTATGTCATAATACATATATGGGGACATTGAGTTCAGACCTTTAAGAGGTGATAGAATTGTGAGATGGAGAACTAATCTCAATTTTAAAATCATGTAGGTGATAGAATAGTGTTATAAGGAAATACATTAGATGAAAATGATAAATATATCTGAATCAAAACGTTTTGAAGATATTTTGATACAATTTATTTCGAAAATAGAAAGACCAAAGTCAAACACCCAGTTTCTTCCCTAAATTCACATCCATATAAACAGTATGCATTTAATAGCATAATAAATTCTTTACATTCATCATGTTGGATCCCCACCTCACATAATTCCATTTGAAATTATAATATTAGTACTGATATTTTATATTTATTATAGAGGGAGCTATTGGAAACATTGCTTAGGTCTCCTTAAACTCATGGAATGGTTCTAATCCATGGTTTTTTGATATTTAACCTATAAAAAAATAAAACTATTCTCACACCATAAAAAAGATATACCATATCAAAATTAACCAAAATTTTTGTATTATTAATCCGTCAGAAATTTGGACATGAGTATATCATTATTGAGTCATTTTTTATCTAAAAGGAACTGTAACCATCTAGAACCCAACTAATCCACCCTATGATAGATGGTGTTATCCATTGGAAATAATTTCTAGAATCAATATTATTTCAGAATACTAATCTTCGTTGGGGTATATTAGATCCAAGTAATCTCTTCACATATTTATTTCTCCTATAGTGGAAGAACATAGAATGATTTTGATTACCGTTTAAGAAGTTGCTTCCCAATGTATCTAGGGTGAAAATTTAATGTTCATTCATATACTCCAAGAGAATATACTTATGAAATTTATTCTTTGAATTACTAAGGCCTATACCATTTCGTAATGGATTCTCAATGGCCACTAAATGGCAATATCAACCGATGGATAATCGGTAATATATAGAGGACTTCCCAACTACCTGGTAGTGAAAAATATTAATTACCATTAACATATGATCCTTTGAGAGTTCTCATGAAGAGTGAAGATATTTTATTGAATATTCTTCCATGATTCGAAATGCACTATGTATTGTTATAGTGTAATGATTTTTATTTTTTTAATATTTTGTCTTGAATTTAAAACAATATTCATTAAATATATTTCCAAACCAGTTAGACATGAATGGTATGTATTGTAACCTCCTATATTATCATGTTGATCTATCATTTTGAATAGGTTTCACCAGTTACTTGTAACTCACTAAGTGGAATTTACCTTCCTATTATGAATCCAAAATTAGAACATTTATATGGTTTTTTGATTTTAATAACTCTTTTTGATCATGAACATTATAAATATGTAAATGTAGATATAAATAATAACTTTGTCTATTATTTACAATAAAATAATAAATAAATAATATATGAATTATGATTATTAATGCATCTCATGGTTTGACTGATTAATTTGAGAAATATTTAAGGAAATTTTGTTCAACTGGATAGTGGATTCCTGTAATAATTTACTAGAAAATTATTATATTAAAAACTAATACATTATTCAATATCAATAATTCTACTAATTGATAAATAATGTGAAATATAGAAGTTATTTTTAGTGAGTTTATCTAGTTTCCTACTCTAGATGATGTATTAGTTTAATTTCCCATGAATCTATAGATATAGAATAACCATCGACTAAAAGAAAAAAAATTATTTAGTGAAAAATAGGTGAGTTATTCCCTATCAAACCCTATCATTTTAAACACATCATTACATGGTTTAAATCATAATGAGCCATATAATTTCAATCCAAGGATCAAAATGTCTATTATATTTTGAATATTAGGAACATAATTAAATATCATGAAACAAATAAAAAAAATCTTGTATCTTTCTTTATAATGTGGTCCTAACACTATTTTAAAACTTATATCTCTATATGATAACCTTTTGAATACATGAACGAAAGGGTTTAGCTAAAAAAATCCAATAATAGACAAAGTTTCGAAATAAAACATAGACCATGGTTTAGAAGGCATAACATGATGAAATAATGGAAGGGAATATGAATTAACATAAGGAATAGTACCATGTATAATAATGGAAGATATAACCATGAATTCATTAGAATACAGAAACAAAATATAAAATAAAATAAACACGAGTCAAAACTAACATCCAAGAGTATATAAAATGGTTGAAAATGACCCATAAAGGAACCAGGTTCACTCTCTGTCCCAAAATTATGTATCATGATCCCTAAAAATACCCAACGTAATGGATTTCTTTCTAGGTATACCCATCTTAACATGTTTATGTATAAGTGTGCCATATGAAGAATAAACATAATGGTTGACCATGGAAAGAAATGGGTATCATAATCATGTCACAAGGCATAACAAATGATCATATCATAAATGATTCCATGAATGTATATATTCAAAACATAAATGGAAATTCTTAATTTAAAATTATCATAGATCATTATAATTTACTTCTAATTGAGGTGGAAACAAATAAAATGAGTGTTTAAGAAACATTATAAATGAAACATTTTAGTGTAGTTTAAGGAAAATATTAAATAGAATTTAATATAGAAAATGATTTTTTGTTTTTATAAAACCATGAATGAGACATGATTTTTTTCATGATAAAATGACTGATTTTAGAAATATAATTGTGTCCTAAAATTGATTATGGAGTTCACTTATATGTGGGTACGAAATAGGGAAGTTCCATATGAATCATGTTTTCATATCAGGAATAATTGAAAAGAGAACCTTTCTAAAACACATATTAACTAGTCAAAGATGAATGATATGATCTGGTACATGAGTTTTCAACACATTATTATAATTTAAAATAATTATATAATATTATATAAGCATTACATTGTGGAAAAGATATAATAAGTTTAACCCAATGTAAATATGGTGGTTTGGGTAAAATCCATTACATTATGTCCTAAACGGTTATGAACATGATGTTAATGTACAAAATAATAAAATAAAATGCATTATTTAATTAATTACTAACATTTTATACATTTAATTTATTTATTATAATTTCATTAAGTTCATTTATGATCTTTTTTATAGATTTATTGTTCAATATCATCATTTAGATGTTCATGTTCTATTAGTTCTCATGATTGGATTTCCTGTATAAGAGTATAGAAGTTATTTTAAAATGGAAATAGAAATAAATATAGGTTATATATGTTATTAATGAAAATATATAAAATTAAATGGTTATATGAGTCATTTTTTTTATTTTGGGTGAGGATGAATCATTAGATAAGATCTAAGTGATAATCGTTTGGATTATTTTATTTGCTTTTATATCATAATGAAGTTTTTTTGTTTTATTATTTAAATAACATGTATATACTAATTAAATTAAATTAAATAATCTGTAAGAAATATATTATAATTCATGAACCATAAAATTTTTTCAGACCATCTTTAATGGTGTCAATGGAAAATGAGATATTTTTTCCCCTAAATGTGATAAATTAATAATTCAAAAATGACATTTTATTTTTTAGAATATAAGGGAGGTGATATAGGATAAATGATGGAATATTAAATTATAATAATAAAATTCCATTATATATATTTTATTTTTGTTATCAAAATATTTGTATGGGGGATGGTGAGTAGAGAATAAGGAAATAACTCAAAAAGAAATTTAAAAGAAAAGTAAAGAGGAATTTATCTCTTCAATTTCTCCTCTTTGAAGACCACCGTAGGGAAAAAGTATTGCTATTTTTATTAGATAGAGAGATCCTTATAATAGGCTATGGGATTGGGAAGTGTATTGGTCATAATTTAGACAAGGATTAATACATGGGAGGTGGGATCTAATGTGGTGGTGAGGGGCTGTATTTATGGTGTAGTTGAGGAGAAAATTCTCATTGTTTTAATAATTAGTTTGTTGTTTTGGATGAAGAAAATAAATTGTTTTATTTATTGTAACTAAATACCCAAACTAGTGAATGTTATTTAAATGTGCTTAATTAATCCTTAAATTATCAAGGACCCAAAAATTCATGTATTATGCAATTATTGAAAATTATTGCCTTTTAGTATTCCCAAAAATTGAAATATTTTAGAAAAATCCAATAAATAACCCCAACCATTTTTTTATGTTTAGAATTAAAAAATGGACTCCAATTTATGAAAATTATTTTTTTGTTTGAGTAATTTAATATTTTATAAAAATCATCAATTAAATAAAAACTAATGATTTTAAAATTATATTTGATTTTCAAAAATTTCAAAAATAAGATTATTTTGACTAAAATAGTATAAAAATAAAAGGACAACAAAATATTAATTTATTAAAAAATTCTTAGAAAATAAATTTTTATTTAAATTGTTAAATTATTTTAAAAAAGTTATTTATTTATTTTTAACTTCCAAAAATTCCAACATTTAATTAATAATTATTAAAATATTTATTTATCATTACTACGATATAATTATATGATGATTTCATTAATAGGATTCCTAAATGTTATTAATTCATTCATAAGTGATATTTTTATTATATTGGCCAGTTTACTATTCATAAGGGTCATATAACTATTCCAATGTTCATGTTACTTTTCTTTTGGGTTAGGTTCTTTAATTTCTAGGAATACCTATTATGTAATTAATTATTCATTTATAATGATTGTATGGTGTTCTAAATGTTATTTTATGTTATTTTACTATATGGAATAATTTTAAGAATGAAATTTTCACTGAAAAAATTCAGGATCATTAAACTCTTCCCCCCATACGAAATATCTCTCTCAAAATTTCAATATACAAACTATATTAAAAATAGTTGTGGGTACTTCTAAATCATCACTTCCTATGGTTCCCATATTAATTCATTGTACTAATGGTTCAGTTATTACACTTTGACTAGGTGAGTAGCCTTATTGAGTAGAACTTTTCTCTATAGTCCAAGATCTTCACTAGATTATTCTCATAAGAGTGATCATTCTCTAATTGTACATCATCTGAATTCAATACATGTGAAGGATCCAATATTTACTTTCTCAATAGGGGTACACTGAATACATCATGTATATACGACATCATATGTTGAAGTTACAGTCTACTAGCCATCACTCAGACACGGCCAAGGAATTCACTGGGGGTAATGTACCTGGGGCTTAATATTCATTTCTTCCCAATTCTGATGATCCTCTTCCACAGAGATATTCTTAGGAATACCACGAATCCTAACATAAACTCTAGGACCTATCAATGATTTTCTTCATAGCTCTTCTATCATCTTTGGGTTACCTTGATGTGATATCGAATGATTTTTCACATTCTCTGCCATTTGTACAACCATCATAGGTACTAGAATATAATGTTTACCACCTTAGTCCCAATATGATGGTTTTATACTTCCTTTCCCAAAAAGGGATTCATATAGATCCATTTGGATTCTAGAGTGGAAACTATTGATGTAAGATAACTGAACTAAAGGTATATGTTGGTTACATACTCCTCTGAAGTCCAAAGAACATTCTCTCAAGATGTCTTCCTATTATGGAATAATTTCCTCAGATTTTCCATTAGTTTGAGAGTGAAAGGCCATACTGAAGTTCCACACATTGATTAGGGAATGTTTGAGACTTTTCCATAACATGGAGGTGAATCACAGATCTTAATCAGCTACAATAAACAGTGATACTCCAAGCTATGTTATCAATTTTCTAATATATATCTATGAAAAATTAATCTAGTTAGATGAGTTATCAAATTGAGAAAATGTGAGCTATCATTGTAAGATGATCCACAAAAACCAATATTCCATTATTTCCCCTATATTTCTTTAGAATATAAGTCCAATGTCCATGGTAATGTTATCCCACTTCCATGTAGGCATGGGTAGTGGTTTCATCATCTCATTAGACTTTTTTTCTTTCACCCTTAGTTTCAAACTTACCAGGTACTTTAACCTATATTCAACGATCTCCTTATTCATATTGTCCCACCAATAGTTCTCTCAAAGATCGCAATACATATTTGTGATACTAGGGTGATTAAATAAGGTTTATCTATGTGTTCCTTTGAGAATACCATTCTTTTTCTCTCGATGGGATGATACACATATTCCCGAATGAAATCATATGAATCCATCCCCATAAATCATGAATGTAGAGTATTTACCATTTCAAAAAGCTTAACCCTTTTTTTATTTCTATATAATTTTAATGAGAATCCTTTATTTTATCTATAATGGCAGGTTGATATATCATTTGAGAAAGTATTGATCATGTTACTTCCTTAATGATTCACAATTCTATCATTTTATGTATTATGAATATTATATCCTTATCAATTATCATCATTGATAATGATGAAAGATCATTTCTACATAGAGTACCTATTGCCACTATTTTAATAACCACGATGGTATTGGATTAATTACTCAAAATCCTTGATGAACTCTAAAAATATTCACAAGATCATATTAAGAACCTTCTATTTGACTTTATATTTGATACTATTCTGATCATTATATATCTCACACATCTCCCAATAGTGATAATGCTGCCATATTTTCAATGAAAATATCATAGATTCTAACCTGAGGTCATGTTTGGGATAGTTTTTCTCATGAATTCTCAACTACATTGATACATATACAATCATTTTATAATATTTCAATATTAAAAACCGATTATATTCCTCGATGCATCGGTTTATCCAACAATCAGTTTCCCATTTTTTGGTAGTGTGAGTACCGGTGCAATGATAATCCTCTTTGTCAACTCTTTGAAGTATTCTTAATATTCACAAGTCCAAAAAAAATATTACTAATATCTGAGTCATATTGGTTAGTGGGTTTGAAAATCATGAGATGTTCTTCTGAAATCGTCGGCAAAACCTTGATAGACAAATGAAACTACATATCCCTATTACAGATGTTGACCTGGGTGAATCATTGGTTTTCTTTTCCTAGGAAGGGTCCACTGATAACCCTTTTTGGGTGTTTACCTTCACCAATAATGATATTTCATTCCCCAAGAACTCACATTTTATATTATTTTTTCTATATTTTCTCCATTTTAAAATTTTTCAACACAGTATCAAAATTCTACTCATGTTCCTCCATTGTTTTAATGTATATCATAATTTCATGAATAAAGACTACAAATTTTTTTTATAGTTAATCTCTAAAGATATTATTTCTTAGGCTGTGAAAATTTCTAGAGAATTAGTGTGTCTTTAGGAAATAACTATGAACTCATATTGTTCATACCTCATTCAAATGGATGTCGTGGAAATATCATCCTTCTTCAACTATAATTGGTGATATCCCGTCCGGAGGTCCACTGTTGAGAAATTACTAGACCCATGTAGTTGTTTAAAAAATTCATCAATATGTGGGAGGGGATTCTATTTATTTAACAATATTTTATTGATCTCATGATAATCAATGCATATTAACATTGATATGTCCTTATTCATGAAGAAGAGGGCTAGAACACTCCCTGGTGAAGAAATTGAGTGTATAAAACCGTAGTCTAGATTATATTATAAGTGCTTCATGAAATCTTGTAGTTCAATAGTGTCCATTCTATATGTTATCTTTCTTATAGGAAGACATCCAAGAACATGTTAAATTTATAACACAACCTATCGAGCATTGGAAGACCAAGAAAATCTTCTTGGGAAACATAAGTGTATTTCCTCACAATGGGCATGTCTTCGAGCCTGATTATATAAATTGAATCAATTATTTGAGGTAGATATTATTTCTTATAATGAATTAATATCCCCAAATGAAATAATGATTCTAAAGGAGATTCATGCTCCTCCTTCACTTATACAAAATTGGATGATTCTTCGGGATGTGACGAGTTTTCTCCTGTTCCAAAAATTTTATATTATATTTATATAAGTTATCCAATACATTACAAACAGATAATAAAAATATTCCAAAGGGAGTATTACAATATTTTATGGTAGGTTCAATACATATAAATTAAGTAGGGGGGAGATATTAACATTAGATTCAATAATTTCCCCATTTGTAATTCTCACGAATTACTCAACCTCCATATTTTGTGGTGGTTATTGAGTAATTATTCTAAATTTTAATGATATGAAATAATTTTTAGAACTAGAATCCAATAGTGCATTCTCTATTCATGAATGAATAATCATCATACATATCGACACATCATTTTCAGGATCCACCTCAACAGTAGTGATTGTTTATTCCCTTCTATACATCTATGTAGGTTTTGATGATAATTACTTCCAATAACCCCAGGCATAGGGAAATGGAATGGATACTTCCAAAATTATTTATATGTAAAACAATGCACTATAAGATGAGTTTTTATCAGAAAATTCCTTCCTTGTTATACATTAGTGAGATTATTCATATACCATCAATAGTTTTTATCCATATTCCCTTATATTTCACATTTCATGATTATCATAGTTCCTTTATGTATATTCCACGATAATTTTTCCCACCTTATTGACATGTTGGATTTTTGGTCTTATTTTGAACATTTGATCTATTTGTTCATCCAACTATATTAAACTCTGTTTTCTCTTTTTTTTCATTGGTCCTAGGAGACCACTAAGATTCTATAATCCCCATTTTGACCATAGGGGAACATCATATAATATCCTCATAAATATCAAAGTCTCAAATCACCAATGATTTATCTAGTCTCCCCTTTAGTCCATTAAAAAATTAATCCACCATTTTTAGGTGTTCATGAAAATGATGGAGACAGATCTTTCAGGTCTAGTGAGGTTATCCACATATTCCCTAATAAACTCATTTAAATTCTACATCAGTACAAGGAATGACCATTACTTCATGATATGGATGGATGAGGAAAAATAAATATTGGAAAATATTACCTAATAACATCACATTCCCTGGAATAAATTTCATACTTAGACTATCTGTTCCTGATCAGTATCCACCACTGATCTACTTCCCCATCAAAATAATAAACTACCAGCAGAACATTATACTCTTCTGGGAACCTGAGGATAGAGAATATATTCTATTTAGAGATAATCCATTATTATATAAGGAGGCGGTCAGATGATCCACTAAAAATGGGAGGTATTTTCTAGATGAAGTATTTGATTGAAACATTCTCTTTCCTAGGAGAATAAGGGTGTTCCACATGATTCATGTTATCATTCCCAATATTAGATAACTATTATTGTACCATCATTATGTTTTAAGTACCCATTCAATTCATATTTGGAATATCATTAGGGAAATCATTACATTGCCTATCACATTGTTGGAATGGGTTTTCTATTTCTAGCCATCAACAATGAAATGGAATGTATAATTATTTGTATTGAAAATATAACTAATATGCATAAAAAAGAATATGTTAAATATAAAAGGATAAACATGTGATTCCTTAGGTTAAAATATTTTTTATCCATGATATGTTTCCAAAAATATATTTTTATGGGAATTTGTTCCTTAATAATGGTTCATAATGAGCTAATGAATTTAAGATTGAATATCCCACAAGAATTTCAAACCAGGTGTGCTATAAGGCCCATTTTCATGTTAAAGCTTTCCCCAGGTGAGGCTAGAAGCACCATTTAGATTTTTTACTAATAGGTAAATCTATTCTAAAACCATATCAACCTTTAGTATCTCGATAGGGATATATTTAATCGATAATACACCTACAATATACTAACTAAATTTTATTGATGTTTTCTCATAAACATTCATATCCCAAAGACTTTCTCTATATTTGTATAGTATTAATCCAAAAAAAAACTAATCATCTATTTTGATAAAAACTATATCATCCCTGGCCTTTTACACTTATCATTACAAGGTTTAAAACATAATTAATCATCAAATTACCAGCCAATGATTATAAAGTCCAGTGTCATTGGAAGACCATGTGCATAATTAGACATCATGAAATCAAGATAAAAAATATTTTACTAAATCATCATTATGATATCCTATCTCCAATTGTTCCCTTATAGGCACTCAAGATAACCCTAATAATACTTGAATAAAAGGGATGAGCTAAAATTTATAGTAATGGAAAAGTAAAGGAATAAAATATAGAACATGAGATATAAGGAATATCATGATGACATAAATTCATGGTACATGAATAAACAATAGGAATAATAACATATATAACATGGTATCATATATCCCATACGTTATAGGAAGGTGAAAATAAAATATAACATGGCATAAACATGAGTTAGGGCTAATATCCAATATAATATAACCTGGGAGACAAAGTCCCATAAAAGAATTAGGGTCAATCCATATCCCAACATGATATATATTGAGACTGGAAAATACACAATTCATTAATGTTCAATCTAGGTGAACCCATCACAACATGTTCATGAATATGTGCTCCACATGAATAAAAAACATAATGGTTACCAATGTAAAAAATTGGGTATTAGAAAATGTCATAAGGAAAATAATAAGCATATCATAAATTTTTCCATAAAATAATGGATTTAAAACATAAATGGACATTCATGGTGAAAAATGGATTAAATAATTATTATTTATTCCCAATTGATGTGGAAACATGTAGAAGGAGTGCTTAAGAAACACTATAAAGGAATCATTTTGAGAGGTTTAAGGGAAATATTAAAGATAATTTAAATAAGAAAATAAATTTTGTACTCACAAAACCACAAATATACCAATATATTTTTTCATGAAAAATTATTTTATTTAAAAAAAAATTGGTTTAAAAAATATTTGGGAGGGAACATTGAAGTGGGTAAGAAATTGTGATGTTCTCTTCAATTGGGATTGCTTATCGGGAAGAATTTAAAATGTAACATTTTTAAAACATGTGTTAAAATGACATAGAAGGATTATATAATATAGATACATGAATTTGGTACAAATAAACACAATTTAAAATATGTATTTAAGAAAATAATAATTACATTCAGGTAATGTGAGAGAAAGAGTAACCTGAATGAATGAATGGATGTTATGCTAGAATCACATAACTTTTCTCTAAAATGGTTTTACAATAGACCTTAATTTCTTGGATAATCAAATAAAATCGATTAATTAATTAATTTAGAAAATTTAATACATGTAATTGACATATTATAATTTAATTATGTTCATTTATTGAATTGTTAAGAGATATACTGTTTAATTTCATCCTTCGACAGTGCTCATTTTCTTAGTTTTCATGATTAATTCTCTTGTATAAGCGAAAGGAAGTTCATATAAAATGGAGATAGAAACATATAATTGAATTTATAAATTATAAATTAACATACAGAAGGTGAAATGGTTATATAATCCATTTGGTTATTTTCAGTGAGGATGAATCGTTTGATATGATACCGGTAGTAATCATTCAAATTATTTTGGGTAGTTTTTTCCAGAAATGAACTTTTTTTATTTAACATAATGTGTAAATAATGATTAAAAAAATAAATAGGATATAGGAAATATATTATAATTTTTTAACATAAAAATTGTTTTGTTACAATCCTTGAAGTCATTAATGGAAAATGATAATTTGGCATCCCTAAAGGCAATAAATTAACACTTTACAAATAATGCGTTTAATTTTTGATAAAATAGATATGGGAGAGGTATAATGATAGATTATACTATTTGAATAATATCATTAAAGTGTATGTTAGAAAATTGATTTATCATAAAAATTTTATGATTGTAGTTTAAGAGATTATAATAAAAAAAATAAAAAGGAAAATAAATGAAAATAGAAGAGGAATTTACCTCTCGAATTTATCCTCCATGAAAACCTGTATAAGGGTATTTTTTTGGTATTTTTATGAGACCTAGAGCACCTGGACATTGGTTAGGGTCTTTGGAATAATATTGGGAATAATTATGACAAGGATAAATGTTTTTAAGGTTATAGGTGAATAGGTGTTAATGGATGGTATTTATAGTGGGGGAATGGGGTGTTTTCTCATTATATTAATCATTGGTTTATTATTTTTGATAAAGACAAGAAATAATGAGTATTATATTGACTAAATATATTAAATAGTTCATTTGAATTCAAAATAAAGGTTTTTACCTCATACTTACAGAAGAAATTACTAAAAAATACATTTATTTATCATTTATCGAAAATTTTCATATTTTTCTATTAACCAAAAAATCATGTATTTAAGAATAATCCAAAAAAATCACCCAATTTTTTGATTTGTAGAATTAAAAAATCAACTCAATTTTTTGGAAATAATTTTAAAAAAATGATAATATTTTTTTTGTATTTAAAATCATCATTTACACGAAATATGCAGAATTTAAAATTATAACTGACCTTTTAACAATTTGAAAAATTAAATAAGGTCACCCAAAATTATCTTAAAATAATGAGACAAATTAATATTAATTTAATAATACATTTTATGAAAATTAATTTTGGTTTAAATAATAATTATAATAATAAAAGTTTAATTAAATGATTATAACTTACAAAAATAGCAAAACTTAATTAGTAATCTCTAAAAAATATTTTTACTTATACTATAATATAATTATATCATAATTTCATTTATTGGATGCCTAAACTTTCTTGTAATTTTCATAATGGATATTACTTTTCTATGGTCTATTTTATTATTAATAATGTCATATTACTATTCCAATAGTCATGTTACGATTCCATTGGTTGGGTCACTAATTTCGAGGAATTACTATTATTTTATTCATTATTAATTTTAATGTCATTACTGTGCTCCTAATGTTATTTATTGTGATAATACTATATGAAATAATTAGAAAAATGTAATTTCAATTCATAAAAGTCAGTTTCATTACATTCCCACTAATCCAACCTAGCCATTGTATGAGAAAATGTAGATAGTTTTGAACTTGTGGTTTATACTTCTGTAGAGTGATTCTGGAAAAATAATAAAAAGTGTTGATGAAAGGGAATCTTCATATAATTGGCCACTGGTGTATTTTATGAATATAAAACATTGATCTAATAGTAGTATTAAAACCCACTTTGTTTCATATCAATAAGTGAACATATTATAGAACCTCTTCTAGAACCCATGTTGACACATGTGATTGGTGATTCCATGCTTTTTTATGAAAATATGGTTTTGGAGATAAGTAGATAGTCCATCATCATGAGTTTTTAGATGATATTATCTCAATATCTATACAAACTGATTGGAAGCAATTGGAGGGAAGATCATAGATGCTATTTTTTTTGAATTAGAATGAGATATTTTATGCCACTCAATTATCATTTATGGGGTCATCTAAAATATAAGCGCATCACGTTATTAACCTCATTTTGGATGGTAGTTCATGCTTCTATGTAGAATTTCCTATATAGACATAATGGATTTTATAACATTATAAATTAATGTTTTCCTTAGAATTTAGATTATAAACGTTTCATGGAGTATCTTAAAGATGGTAATTGTTATTATAATTGTTGAATCATAAGATCTTGTTAAGGAACACATTATATAACTTTCAATCACTGTCTATATTAGTTCTATGATGTGAACAAGTTTTCTTTTAAGAGAATTGTCCTGTGAAAGAAAATCCAGTTTTTTTATATTTAAATACATAGAATCATCATTCAATTAAAAGAATATTTTCTAAATGCATACCCTCACATTCACACATTCATAATAAATTTTTGACGTCCATAAACTTCATTAATCCACTTATTAGCTTACTATTCCTATAGAAATTCTTCTACCAAATAGTGTTTATGATACTAATACTATATATTAAATCTAAAAAAATTAATAGATATCAAAAAATAGGGATTATCTGAATATCTTAGGGCCTTAAAATTGGATAAATTATATGGAATACCTTAAAATGGTAACGAATTCCTAAATTAATATAATTATCTTCAATGAGATAATTATAATAATTCACCCATTAAAACATAATAATGATAACTCCACATTAACACATACTATAAGTAGTGATTATTAGAAACACATACAAAAATATGAGCTTAGATAACTATTTTTCATGAATGAGAAGGGTAATGATGGACAACACCATCAATACTCCAAGAGAAATACATAACAACCTGTGATTCTTCAAAGAAAATTACGAGCACAACCAATGATTCATAAAATCCATAGACATACCAATTCATATATATTTGAGAATGAATAATTAATAAAATCTATTAGATAATAATAAGAGAATAAGCTTCGATTAAAATGGATTTGTCACATGAAGTAAGAACCAAATTTCTATAAAAAACTGAGGAGAAATGAAGGAATATACTAGTTTAACCAGTGATTTAGGGAGGATAGAAAAATGAAATTAATTTTTTTGAGACAAATGTTTTTAAATTAAAATCTTACATCATTTTATCACATGGTTACAATAGGATTAATAATGAAATAATAGCCCCGTCCTAGAATCATAATGTGATCTCCCAAATATTTTGTGGCCAATAACATTTAAATTCGATACAAACAAAGAATATTATAGAATAATAAGGAACATCATGATGCAATTGTCAAACCTATAGGAATCATTGGAAAACCTCAACCACCCCACTCAAATATAGTCAATCCAAGATATAAACCATAACACATTTCCTATGACCATTATAAATGGATCACATATAATATAAAATGAAATATATATAAGATTAAATAAGAAAAACAATGGAGGCCTCTGGGATGTAATAAATTAAATTATGATGAAAATTTATTCCAATAAATAACCTTTGATACATAAATATTCATTTCATATACCCCACAAAAATCTCATATAATTAAGAAAAAACACAACCTATCAGAGGATAATGGGGCCAATATCTCAGCATTATGTTTTTTTATGAAATAAATCATAGTGCACTAGTAACCTCTAGGGATTTAACTAACATTTCCGATAACGTTTCACATAAAAATCCACCTTTTTCTACTGACACATCTAGAACACCTACAACACTATAAATATCCATTGTAGAAGATCAAGGATTATCCTTACCTATAAAATGGATACCTCTCAAGAAAATTATTTCCATTCAAAATGAAAATAAAAATTGAGAGGATAACATTAATGAATAATATAAAAACTCCACCATATATACTTATTTTATAGGAATAATTCTATCCTCAGAGGAACAACATAAATCAATAAATTATTAAAAATTAATCACATAAACATAAGAAAATATTTTTATGAAAGATATTTTACCTTAGTAAATAATTCTCCAAAAAACCCATTATCTAAAAATAAAAAATTTATTAAAAAAACTCATGATAGTGAACATGCATATGAAAGTCATGTCCCTAGTTAAATTCATTACGAAATATTTCCTCCAGAATGCATTAACCAAATGAATTATATTCCTATAAAAAAATGTTCCAAAATATAAATAATCTCAAAATGATACTAAAAAAATATTTCACCATACTAAAGAAACTAAAATTCCATAATAAATGTCATTAAAGTCATCTTGACTACATTAATGAGAAAATGAAACCTGGAAAACATGATATATTTCTTCTATATTTAAAGGAATACATAACCGATATGATATGTCCCCAAGATTATATAACACCTTAAAGGGTCTATCAAATCAATATAATATCCTACTGCTTTGACAAAATGTTGGATTTTTTAATGAGTAGAATACTTAAAAAAAACTTGATTACTAACTACTAATAAACAGAATGAAATTATCATACATAACCCCCTATTAATTATGATTAATACAATTGGGATATTGTAGAGACCCGAAGCTTAACGTACATGGACATTAGATTAATTTTGTGGAATACTTAGTACATAACAAAAACACACACACACGGACCGTAATAGTTTAGTGTATTTGGAATATCAAAATATAATCTTCTAATCGCGGTGAAAGATCTTCAACATCTCCATAAAGATCTTCCCCTTTTTTTATTACCTAAAACCTTTCTTTTAATCCTGGGGGAAAAGATAACATAAAAAGGTTGAGCTCAAATTCTCAGTAAGGGTAAACAGAAGAAATATCAATCACATCATATTCATAAGAACATAACATTTTTGAAATCTTAACCTGCAAAAGAGAGCATAATTTCATAACATGGGATAAATCATAGTAGTGAAATGTAATCCCAATAATCAAAACATAAAACATGAAACTTTATGCCATACACACATAATCATAGAGAATCATTTATTATTAATCAAGACTCATTTCCCTGACTATCTTAGTGGACAAAGTCCTTTTCTGAACAGAGTTCACTCATCGTTTCAGTGCTGTTTCACTGAACCGGTATAACCTACCGTTCCAGCCATGTCTATCTCATAAGGTATAAAATCTTTACCCAATTCGTTGGAGGGAGATATAGGTCCCACCCATCTCATAATGATACCATTCTTATGTGTGCCACAAAATCATAAATCATACATCATTTCATAACCCTTGTAATAAAAATGGGAATCTTAAACATCGTGACATCATAAATTCATATAAGATAATGGAATTCATAAATATAATTCCATCACAACATAATCAAATCAATGTAATAATAGGGATAGAAACATAACCCTTTATTATCTTAGATGGAAAATAATTTTGATAAAACACTTGAACTCCATTCTTTAGGAAAATATCATTTCTACTTCAAAAACAAATTTCCTTTCTTAACATTTCATTAAATTCTAAACTAAAAGAAGTTGATTAAAAATAAACTTGAAATCTTTTAAAGGAAGCTTCTTGGAAATAATGTTTTAAAAATTCATTCATGCCGTATAAGTTAAAAAAACATTCTTCTCGTACTTTTGTCGGAAAAGTCAAAAAGTACCTCGTACGAACCCCAAATTACCTTATCCACTTCCCTAGAAAGTACCTCGATGTGTCATAAATAAGATAATTTAACATCAATTATGTCAATATTTCATTAATAAGATAGTTACTGCATAATCGTTGTGTCATAAATAAATTAAATTATTTAATGCCTAAAAATTAAAAATAAAATACCATTATATATGAAATCTTTTTTTCTTTCTAATGACCATTTATAGTCGAATTTATCTTATGTATAACCCTATATTAAAAATGATTTACTTATTAAACATTGATTTTGACTATTTTAACCCTTCTTTAAATAAATTAATAATAAATGTCTTAATCTAATACAAGTGGGCCTAAATGGTTATATTTTATTCCTAAGGTTGTTTTTGGTCGAATTAAACTTATCCAATAGAATTAGGACATGTGTTAGTGTAATAATAATATCATTTTTACCCTTAATTATCCTATTTACTTTTAACCGTGGTAAAAAAAAGTAAAAAGTTATTATTCACCAAAAATTATTTTCATCTCATTGAACAACATTTTACTAACTGACATCAACCGTGTCTCTCGGATTTTTGAAATTCCACTCACAGAAGCGATAAAATTAGGTTTTATGAAAAATTCATTTTTCGTAACTACCACTAAGTGGTTTCACTATTCATAAAAAAATGAAGGTTTCCAAAAAAATACCAAAAATTAGGCCTAAGATATATTTGATATTATGAACTCAAAAATTATGTCTATTTTACCAAATTCAAACCATATCAGTTGCATTAATTAATTTAAAAATTAATTCCCATCGTTAAAACAAATAGTGTCTTCTTAAGAGATAATAACTATCAAAAGATTGACACTTGTTTATGTCTGGTTTAAATGTGAAATTACATCCAATGACCAAAATTGTATTAAATTGTAAAAATATATTCTAAATATACTTTTAAACCACTAAAATTAATAATTTATCAGTATTAATTATTTCTATTAAAAATGTTGTTTTTATTTAAAATTTAGTAATTTTCACTATTCATTAGAAAATGAAAGTTATCAGAAAAGTACCAAAATTTCACCCTAAGCAAATTTCGATATTCCGAATCCAAAACTGAAGTCCATTTTGAAAAATAAAATTTACAAAATTTCAAAAAGTGGTTATTACTATTCATAACGGCATGTTTTAATAATATTTTAATAGCATATCGTTGTTTAGTGAAACTTGGTATTGCGTACTACACATGCTATCGAGGAAGGTCGTGATTGCGTGTAATGAAAGGCAAGTCAATGATGCGTGTTGTGCAAGATCTTTTTGGTGTAGCGTACAACACAAGACATTAATGAAATTAAAAAGAATATTTTTCATAAAATCTCGGGGTGTTACATTCTACCCCCCTTAAAATGAATTTCACCCTTGAAATTCGTCTGGGTTATAAATGGTTTACTAATAGAAAGTTTATTTAATAGAAACCCACATCGTAAAAAGGAATACCAAAACCAATATTTAAAAACAAAAGTATGAAACGTAACGGTTACCCAAATAAACTAATCATTGGTTTTCCACATAGGTGAAAATATGGATATGGAAGAGAAATCTAACCATCATGTTCTGATGGAGAGTGGTAGTGAACATGGCTATGCAAAAGCCAGAAATCACAAAGCCATAAATTTGTGATGATCTAAGGTACCATCTGATTTATCAGATATAAGAGCACTGGGACAACATTTTTGGTTTTCAAGATCATTTCCCTAAAGTTGATTAAATTCGAATGAGAAGAAATACTTTCGTGATTTTGGTATAGTCTCACTTTTTTCCGTTCTTTGGACAATTTCCACTTCATCTCCTAAAGAAATGAAGTTGAATTTTTCATTTGTGATGTGTTAGCAGATCATGTGATAGAATTATGGGTAATTCCATCTGTCTCAAACAAAAGGTTAGAAAAGTTATCAAAAAATACATAAGTCCATCTATAGTGAGATTAATAATATATGGTTCCTAAAATGGACATATACTTCTTTTATTATATTGCTTAATTTAATAAAACTAGTTTCTAATAAACAGGGACTTCCTGTTGGCCAGTGGTAGGCACTAAACGCCAGTCGCACTTCGGTTGTGGGTTCAATTCCCACAGCCTTGTCCGACACGATGGGTTGTCGCCCGTCCTACAGATTATCCTTTTTCTAAAGATATATTACTATAATATCCCATCAAAAATATCAAAAAAAGTTCTATCCTTAAACAATATTAACTTATGTTCAACATAATCCATTCCAATCTTTAGGCTTATCTAAAATACTTCAGTCCAAGCTCATAGTATAAAGAAAATGATCACGTGAATGCCATCATTTATCCCCCATATATCATAAGATATTTCTTGTTGGTCAAATTACAAATATGTGAATACCTTAATCATGTATTCTCTTGAAGAATGAATATCCATTGAACCTTAGTGAAAACATGAATGCAGTGAAACGTTAACACTTTCCACATACCAAAATCCACAAAATTCTATCTCCGCAAACCATGATATCACTTAGTCCTTATATCAATCATGAGCTCATTAATACTATCAAATGTATTAGATTCTCTTTATCCCTTCATTATGTGCATATCATCTTCTTTCCAAAAACATTTCAATCACTTTTCATGGTTATCGATGCCATAAAATTATTGAAAACCACAATAGAACAAAACATAAATAATCCAATATTCGACGATACTATATACAACATTATTCTGGAATCCCATTACATAAACACTTAATCATTCCAACACATCGTTGTCATATTCAACATCGCCATTGGTGATCGCATGTGACATCCCCTTGTCCTTTGCCTTAAGTGGTTTCTCACGTCGATCATCAATAACCCTTGGATTAGGGCATTTATTAGCATAATGCCCCATTTCCTTGCACTTGACGCATTGAAGTGTTGTTGGTGCGTTCTCTACAGTCTTTTCTTTATTCACATCATTAGAAACCCTTTTTCCATTACTTCGACACTTAGCTGCTCGATGACCTTCTTTTCCACACTTAAAACATTTTCTAGTTCCTTTAAGACAATCTCCACCATGCTTCTTTCCACACTTTGAGCATAAGGAAATATTCATCTTCTTTTCACCATTATTATGAGATTTCTCCTTGAACTCCATCTTTCGTTTCTTGTCAAAACTATGAGATGGATAAGTAACACCAACATCCATTTATACCTTGATAGCACAACGCACAATTTCTTAATAGCTAATGAAGTCTCATATAGCTAATTCCCTTCGAAGATTTGGTTTTAAGCCACTGATGAATCGATCAACTTCACTTTCAGGTTGGATGATAAATCCAGATGCATTCCTTGCAAGCCTTGTAAAATTCACTTCGTATATACCAACAGATTCATCATCCTTTTGCTTTAGTTCAAGAAACTCATTCTCCATCTTTGTTCGAAGAATACGATGGAAGTACTTATTGAAAAATAAGTTCATGAACTCGTCCCATTGCATGGACTCGATTTCACCTCTTTGCCTCGTATTCTTGATAAGATTCCACCATTGATCAGCTTCACCTTCCAAACGATATACTGCTAAGATGTCTTTATCATGTTCAAAACATTGAAGAACTGAGAATATTTTTTTTGTAGTACTGATCCATTGTTCAGCAACATGTGGATCAGAAGACCCACTGAAAGAGGTGGGTGTTGCCTCATGAAGGACTCAATAGAATATTGTTCCCTTCTCTGCTCATTTGGAAGTCCAGAATGATTCATAGATTGTGTAAGTATAGTCATAAGATTTTGGACTCCATCTCCCATAACATTTTTTTGTTCATGAGGACAATCATTGCATTGTCCATTGCATTGATAAACACGGTTCCTTCGGGTTCCAGCCATCATCTAAAACCCAAATAGAATAGTGTGAGATGAAAAAATCATGCTAGGGAAAACAACATAATAAAGGGGAGGTGTCCTCAATATGTAACATCTTAGGTTAAATTCTATGATCATTACCGTAGTTCTAGGATTGTATCCTATACGTATACTTATCCTTGGATGTATTAAAAAAATAATTCCTCAATAATGGTTTTAGGAATTTTCATATGGTATTTTGGTAGGTATTCATTATCCAAAATTGTTTTATTTTGTGGGTAAGAATGGATAGGGGTGGCCTTTTATAAGTAGGGTGAGTGGCACACCTGTAATCTTATAAAAGAAAAATATATTCCCTTGTTTTAAACTTGAGAAAAGGATCCAAAATGGAATATTCAATAATATTTGAAAATATAGGGTCTAAATATGTCAATAAAATAAATTTTGTAATCATTTATTGTTTATTTTAACTTTTATATTTTAAGTTTAACAGCCAGGTAAACCGATTTTTACCTTAACTGCCGTAAATTAGTTTTTGAAACTTTCACTTT
Organism: Viscum album; assembly: GCA_963277665.1. NCBI lineage: Eukaryota > Viridiplantae > Streptophyta > Magnoliopsida > Santalales > Viscaceae > Viscum > Viscum album. The sequence goes on from OY728152.1 coordinate 29,109,972, forward strand.
TTATTATAGAAAAAAACTAACTAGACCATATTATAAAATATAAATAAATCTAATTACAAATATTTAATCTATTCTTAAAAAATGTATTCATAAATGTGTAATATATTAATTTAAAACTAATCCCATCAATGTGACGATAAGATGCTTTTTCAGAGAGAAAGTTTTCACAATTATACATGGTTTTAATATTAAAATTCAACATGAAAATATTTACAATGAACTACAATGGATTAATATTTTTTATTTATCTTAATTTTAAATTGATAATAATTTGAAATATTATTTATCATTATAAAGTATTTAAATTAAAAGCAAGATTTCAATTCAAATTCAATATTGTTTCACTAACTATCAGATAATAAATCATTTCATAAAATCTAAAAAAAACACACTATGATAATTTCTATAAGAGAATTTCAAAATTTTAGATTATTTGAATAAATAAATTTCTAAAAATTATTAAAAAATAATTTTAATATCAGTTCACAATAAATGTGGGAAAAATAATATTTAGAAAAACAAATATAATTTTTAAGCATATAATTGGATTTATTATTATACTTTATCTATAAAACACATAAAGAGATTGTTAAATAGTTGATTTAATATATATATATATAAATTTCCATGAAATAAATATCCAACATTTAACTATATAAAACATTTTTGTTTTCAAAAAAAGGTTTTTCCGATAAAAACTTTCATTAATTTCAAATTGTTTTTTATCATCATTATTAATTAATTATATCCAAATAATTATTTTTATATAATTATTTTATCAATATATTTTAATAATTTAGATAATCTTATTTATACCTTCCTTTTCTAAGTTAATTTTATTACTATCAGATAATTATATATTAATAACATGGAAATTTATTTTAATCATACAATTGCAAGGAACATAAGAAAAACTAAGTGCTACGTGTAATGTAAAATATCAAAATATTTAAATTCATTTGAAAACATATTTCCAAAAATATCAGGTTTTTCATATGATACCATTTATTATTTCCTTCCACATGCATTGACACATATTTATATCATGTTGAGAAGAAACATATACTCTAATTTTTTTGATATGTAAAGATCAAAAAATAAACATTGATAACATGTTTTTCTATAGTTTTAGATTAAATTATGAAACTAAAGCCTCAATATCATGGGTATTGTTTTTGTAATATTAATATTTCAATTATTCACACTCATAAGAGATCACTACCAACTACTACATCATAACACAACATAGAACCAAACTAGAAAAATCTCAAAAACCATGAACATTGCCACAGACTTAGTAATGTAAAGACTGTTATCATCAAACAAATTATCATTCGAATACTCTAACATAACCTAACACAAACATTTCATAATAAATTCATAGTTTATCTTGGTCAAATATATGTTAATATCTATAATAAAATATAAATCAAAGAATATCATCCAATAATAGATTGTAATAAAAATGATGCTATGAACCTCTTACAAATTATTTAAGGATTCCCATCAAAAAATAATCATAATAATTGATAATTCAACTATCATTATTTTTTAAGACACAATATGAACATTAAAATTAACATCTTATATCATAAACATGTAATTGGATAGTATTCAATAAATAAATCTTCATCAAAATAATTAATGAACATTACTCAATTTCATTTCATGATCATCCTCTAATATCATTGTTATGAATTTGTTATAAAATAACAAGGACATAATTTTATTTAATCACTCATGAAATTATCAGTTAATTAGTCCCATGAATACACCAAGGTAATTCCTTGAAAAAAAAGTTAATACTATAAATATGATTTTTTTATAATGACACTTAATGGTAGTATAATGGATATCATTTTACTTTCACCAATTTTTGGATAAATAATATATCTATTAATATACGTAAAATAGGTATATCTCTTTAAATGATGAAATAAATAATGAATCCTTCAGAGGTAATAACATATCATTTACATCACTTGATTCGATGAATAGAAATCGATGTATAGCCTCAAACATCCACAAACATTATACATAATAGACACCAGATCACTCTAACAACACACACATGAATGTATAATTCCCTTATTTAATGGATCACTAATATGAATCCATAATAAATTCAAATATTAAGGCACTACAATATAATGTCTCATGAAAATTTAAAAAACAGTATGTCATAAACATATCAAAAACATGACACAGTGCTGATGGTGTATATTCAGAACAACTTTAGAAAATACATCCGGAATCTCACCCATAACATTTAACAGTGGGATATTTTTTTTAATCAATTGTAACAAATTGTTTTTATACCAATTGATAAGAAATGGTCTCAAAATTTGTCGAAATCATTTTGTTTTTTTTCTCACCCATGAACACCACACACTCCCCTCAACATAAAATAAGACTAATCTCCTATAAAATTAATTAAAGGAGAATACATTGAATATAATTAATTATTGAAAAGGATGGTATCATATAGTTGGGTTGCCAATAATGTAAACTCCTTGATAAACTCATGTCTAACTATCATCATCTCATAACACTGAGAGAATTCAAAAAATATAATCAAACCTTAAATTGTAAAAGTTAATACGAAGGGAACTTGTGGTCTCTCTAAATAATTACACAGAGATCATACTAAGGAATGTTAAATAATGGAGTGTGACACTCGCAAATAAAATAAGTCATATATCAAGGTATATGATAACTACATTGTAACTCAAACAATGACTACTCCACCAAGAACCATAAGCACCAAAGCATGCATATGAACACACAATCATACTATGCCTTCCTGGATAAAATGAAAAATACCACCATATCCACAATCATATCAATGTATCTAATTACTAGGAGAATAATTTTGTTTCCACTTCCTTCTCTATCTCACATTATTTTTCCAAATGTATACTAACATTGAATCTAATACTAATAGGGCCTTATAAGAAACAAATGTGAAGGATTCAATAGAAATAATTCACCCAGTCAATGTTATCCACCTTGGGATGTTAAAGAATATCCCGATCTAAAAAATTATAAGAGAGTTGTGATGAAATAAATTATAACTAAAACATTGCTACTCTATGAACTGAAATCCTGTTTCAAAATCCAGACTCTCTGTGAAACTTTTATTGATTCCCATTCAATATAAACTGGAGTTTGTTAGAATTTTTTCTATCTCAACAAACATCTATAATAGATAATGATACATCCAAAACATAAATAGGGTGGCCATGATATGGACCAATGGATGAAAACCCGCCCCCCAAAATGTCACACCATGGAGTCTACATCTGGTAGAAGGTAAAATGTAAAATGAAGAAGACAATGAATATAATTCAAATCATACGCATTCTAAAGATCCCCTACCAAAAATAACGAAAATCCAGATGCCAAGGAAAAATAAAAATCATTGAAAGTAACACATATTCCAACTAATCATGACACTTATCCCATAATAAATGTGAATCTAAAAATCTACAACATATAGGATCCACCAAAAATGAAAAACTCTTCATAATAAGATAACGGAAAAAGGAAAATAGTGGTCTCTCTTAGATTGGATCACTCTAAAAATGATATCTATTTCCTCCAACCAAATGTTTTTCCCATGATCACACACCAAACCTTCATATATTGTTAAGATAGGGCACTACAAATCATGTAGTTTCTTATTCAATAAATCATACGCATCAGGGTCAGTCCTCTGAGAAACAATTTAAAAATCCTATTATACTTATCCCATATGAACCATACAGAGAATCCAATGACCAACTATCTCTATAAAATATAGAAAAATCCAAAAATAATAAAACATTGGTTCATATTTACATCATAAAATTTAACTATTTGGAATTTCCTAATTATTATTTCAACTATTAAACAAGTTAAATAAATAATTATGAATGAACAATACATATTTTTCTATCCAAGAATCAACAGAATCCCACTTAGTCTATCTTTTAAGATTATCCTCTATGTTCCAAATCATAAGTGTCCTATGATATTACATACTACTTTGATACTAATTACTATATCGCATAACATGTTTGATTGAAATTTATTCCAATATGAATCCTTGAACTAATCACTAGTCCCATGCTCTAACTCAGTAATACAAATCCTACAAAATATATAGAACCAATAATTCATGACCATCATCCTCTAGAACCCATCCACATATGATAGTGAATAATTTTTGACCCACAATGTCAACCACTATTAGGATACATTTTGATTACTAACATCGATTGTATAAAAAAATAAAAATGAAAGGGATCACCCTTAAAAACTACATATATATTAATGATCCACCTATAAACACTCTATATAAATACACTAATCCTCAATTTCCTATACTGTGAAACCTAAACCTAGTTTTCTAAAATAAATATCCAAAAGGATACACCTTTGGAATCAACTCTATGAACGCCTTATAATTACAATGATCACCCTTTGCTTTTAAATTCCATCACAATCACCAAAATCATCCATTAGTCCCAAAATATATACATTTATGTAGTGGTGATAATACAAGTATTTTCAATTATATCTTCTTAAAAACCTAATGGGTAAATATAGAAAATGCATTCCCATGCCTCATGGAATAAATATTGAAATAATCTCATCAAAAATACCTTGTCAAGTGTTATCCCATCCTTACAAAAGATCACACAACCCAATCCAAATTCATGTATAGATAGGAATTATTATAAAAATATATGATAAAGTACCTCACATCCACATCAACACTTAAATAGTCACCCTCATGACCCAATAATATACATCATGTCACTCGCATACCTCCCATATCCATTTACCCTCATAATCACATGTAAAAATGATTATATTAGGTCCCACCCTATATGAATCACCACATAGAGAAAAATTATGAAGATAATGACCTCTTATATCATCCTTCAAGAGGCCACGAGTTGGTGACTAGAACAACATTTATAAAAAAATTAAAAGTGAAGAATTACCCTCATAAATACTAGGATATCCTTAAGAAAAATTACAATAAACTATAAAATATAAATAATACACCGATATATCATAACTAATGTGAACTCAAATTCATAAAAATTATTCTAAAATATAATATCCATTGGAAATCCTAATGTTACAGCTCTAATAGAAATTAAAAATCCTCAAGATTGTAAGGTCTATCTCCATCACTAATTCCCTTTTTCAAATATAATATTATATATATATATGTGGTGGTGAGAATACATATATTATAGAGACCCATTATTTTCATACATAAATATCACATATTTTTAGATTAATATTCATCATATTTTATAAACATCTTTTTAAGGAAAAAAATAGTCAAATGTCTTTGGTTACTAGTAAAAAAATCTTCTTATTTCATGAATGATATTAAAAATCTCCAACATATATCATCACCTGTAGTACAATGACTGGGAACCCACTACATAATCCTTTATTAATAAAATTTGTAAGGAAACATTATATTGGGTGATCTCATTTTCCCATTAAAGATAAACATAAAAAAATATCAATTTGTAGTTGGAACCATGGAGAATGATGAATAAATAGTGAATTGAAAAAAATGATGGTTATCTTCATGATTAAATGAATTGGAGATTCATGGTGGCAAAAAGTTTTGATGGGGAGTTCTGTAGTTACAATGAGCATCGAAAATGGATTATTTTTATGGGGATTTATAAAAGATTGAGAAGCATAAAGATATTTTTAGGAAATATCTGGAAAACCCTCCAAGAGATGTTGGAGAATCATGAACCCCATGCCTATAAATATAATGTTACTCTTCGTTACAAAAAATGAAAATTCTCAGGTAAAATAATAAATCTCATAGATTTCATGATTCATGGGGAGATCCATGGATATAGGTTTATAAGAGAGATTATGCGTTGCGAAAATACTTATTTAGTCTTTACTAATTCCAATTATTATTAGTAATGTGAGATTCACAATGATGGGCTATACCACTTTGACTCAGTGAGATTCGCGAAGGTTGTTTATTCGGAAAAGGCAAGGGAGCTTCACGAAGGATTGAGTTTCATGAAAGATCATCATGAAATATTGTTTTGAATATATTTTTTTAGTGAACAATTATTTTAGTGTGCATCAACTAATGTATTTAAAGAAAAGAGAGTCTCATTATAGACTAGAAAAAATTCATTATTTTCATTTCATTTAGGTGTAATTCAAGTCAATAAACTGACTTTGACATCTCTAAAGGTAGTTACATAGTGGGAGTCAACTAAATTTTTAAATGGAAGCAGTGAGTTATCCATAAAATATTGTAAAGGCAGTGTTCCAGGAACAGAGTGACTATGGCTGATCTTTTTTATTCCACATCTATAAAATAATTGTGGATTTAGGTATGACTGACACACTATTAGTGTATAATCCTTTAACTAGCCCTTAGTAGTGAACCATGTAAAATTTATGTGTTGTATTAATGTTTGTGAATGTTTTAATTAATACATATTACTATTACATATGTTTAAAATGTTCCTACTAGTGTGGGAGAAATATCAGTCACTTTTGATGAAAAATTTGACACCTTGAATCAGCCCTCCCATCTCAGGGTGTTTGGGGACCATAATTTTTTATAATATGTAATAATATGAAAACAATAAGGTTATGTGTACATGAACATAACACAATAATTTTATACCCAACCTCTCACTGATCATAAACATTGATCATGTCATATAACATTATCATTTTTGAAAAAATGTTTGAAGTTAGTGGGAAATCATCATAAATTAATCATGAACAAAAATATAATGTCATAAGTGTGAAAAATTCATATATATAGAAAAAAGTCACATTATTCTAGGTTAAATACAAAGGCCATCAATATAGTTGATCCTAAATTATGAAATATTTCCCTTTGTGGAAAATGATTCACCTATTTCCCTTAGTAGATCATGACATAACTATTTTTCAAATGGGATCAAGATACACCTTTTTACCATAGTAGAATAGGATGAACCTATTTCCCATAGATTATTATTTCATTAACTAGTTTCAAAATTTTATCTTATGGGATTTAAATATTTATGCAATGCATTGGAGGGAGATATTGGTCTTACCCATCTCATAATTAAAACCATAATTTTGTGACCCATAATATCATAAAAAATTCTTCATATCATCACATAATAACCCATATAAGTAAATCATGTCTTAAAAAAATATCATTTATTCACCATAGAAATCCCAACTAAAAATAAATGGGTTTAATAAACATTTCACTAATATAACTTTACAAATATAGAGAAATAATAAGGATGGTATCATTAAATCTATTTTCTTATAAATAATAAGTTTCATAAAGTAATTTAATATTATATATAAAATTAATATAAATGATCGCCTGGAATGTTTCTTGAGGATTACATATTTTCTTCTATGAAAACAAATTTAAGACATAAAAAACATTCAAACTAAGTTTCCTTAAATCTTTTAATGTAATCAAGGAATATTTTTATAATTATTTAAAATATCTCTTGAGTAAAATATTCATTCCATGTTTAGAATCAATTTTTAATATTATGAATTGAAAAAAAATAGAAATCCATATTTTTGAAAATTAATAGTGAAATATAAAAATGAATCATTGAAAAAATAATTTAGAACTTTTGATTACGGAAATAAACTTTTTTATTTGAAAAAAGTTTTTTTTTAAATAGTAAAATTTTTCAAAATCCATTTCTTTTAAAATTGAAATGAAAATTTATAAAAGAATATTTAAAAAAAATCGTTGTGGTGGATATAATTTTTTTTATGTAATACACATTAAAAAAATATTCATTTCTCATTTTATGTAAAATCAAAAAAGGAATTCTTTTTAATAGAAAACAAATAAATCATTCAAAAAAATAAAAAATATTAAAAATTGGTTACAATAATATAATAACTAATTATTATACGAAGGTAGATCTGATCATAGATTTGGTAACCCAAATCCATGACCCTATAATGTTTTATTAAAAAAAGTAAAGGCAAGAAAATACAAGCATCGCGGTCTGTAGACACACACTCTTGAATGACTCGAAAATTAACTACTATAAATCCCAACACATTAAACTCACCATGAAGTTAGACAACAGCTGCCAAACTTCACTCTACAACCATCCTGGGAACCACCACATCAAAAGTCATATCGCTCCCCGAGGACTCCTCCAAACCTATATCCTAAGGGTCAAAATCTCGTAAATTGATCCCCCCACATCTCGAAGGCACACCACATCTCATGGAGAAATATTAATCCCCAACATAGTCTTCATCCAAGATCATCATCATCAGTCCACCGTCACTTGAAAGAATCCATTCATACACCTACGGTCAAACTAGCCCTGTCTCCTCCCCAAGATCATTACCTCCCAGTATCGTCGTCTTCGCCGAACTGCATTCATCGACGCAAAGGACCCTCCATCCCTCTCCCCGAGCTGAGACCACATAGACACAGGGCTTCGAGACCCCAGGACCGCAACCCACAACCGACTCATAACACTGGTTCTAACCTCACTGATAGGTGAGCTTCATTAAAAAAACCATCAAAACATTTAATGATGCCAGAAAAAATAAGATGATCGGAACCACCGCTAACGCACGGTGGCCAGTAGGATCCAAGATCCCTAATTCCTCCTCAATCCCCAGCATACTGGTGCAACCATCTTCTCTGGCCAGATCCAAGGACCCGAGTGTATCTTCACCCATGCACTCGGATCCAAAAACAGAACCTAGCAGTAGGATCCCTCCACTGGGAATCCAAATCCCTTGTAGAAGCAGACTGAGACTGCTAGATCCAAGGACCAGAATGCGTCTTTGGTAATGCTAGAATCATTAACCCCTTAAATGAGAGATACTAAAATTTATTTGTAAATATATATAATTTTAATTATACTAATTGGAAAACACATTCATGAATAATATAAAAACCACCCCAAATAAATAGTTAGTGAATATGGTATGTGTCTCATAAAAGTAAAAAATTCTAATGTGAATAACCTACTTCAATCCCAAAAATCCATCATAAATGTAAATAAATATTCTATAATAAATTTATTTTTATTATAAATATATTAAATAACCCTAAATACAAATATATTTCCATATAAAAATTCCCTATGAATTTTTGTTACTTATTTATTAACAATTCAATGTAAAAGACATATTTCGACCAATAATTGGTTTGTTTTTCATGTAGGTTTTCATTTTCTATTCTCGGTCCTCTTAATTTTATCATTTTTCCATCATCTAAATATTTTTAAACATTATATGAATATCATTTATATTCAGTATATATGCTTTTTGAGTAATCCATAATAGTTAGAGATAGAAAATGAAATACAGAATTCATGGATATGGTAGTCCATATGTATTCAATATTGTTCTTTATATTTACATGAATTATTGAATTAAATAAGTGTATGGAATATATTAACATTATAGATAAATTTTTATGTCATATATATCACATAATTTCATTAAACCCATATTTCTTACTATAACATTTGTAATTTCCATGTATGGTAGTTACGTATTATAAAAAATTATTTTCATAACAATTAATTTACCATAGCTAGGGCCTATCATCGTCAGGAATTGGTCAACCATGAATGATATTTTTTGGATGTATCAGTAATAAAATATTTTACTAAAATATTTTATTTCAACATATAGAGACATTTTTTTTATTATAATTTTCATTAATTAAAGTGGCAGTGTTTATTGTTTTTCAAAACAATCGTATCAATATTGAAGAGGTTGTTCTTATTCTTTTGAAAACAATTGTATCCAGATGGAATAAGAGATGCAGATTAAATAGTAGGGGCCAATGAAAGATTGTGTTAGTGAAAAAGTAGTGTAACTGAAAAGTGGTGTTGATTGGAATGGTTATTGGTTGAAGAGAAAGATATGATACTGATTGTTTCTCAAAATGACTACATTGGGATAAAAGTGAATGAATTATCATGGTACAGATCAAATTCCATTGTTTTCATATTGTCTTGTTTTGTATATGGGTAGATCATCCTCATCCAATTGTATTTGATCGTACCAAAAAATTATCGTACCAAGAAATGATATTTCCAAGTAAATGATCATACCCAAGAAATGGTCGTACCCAGAAATGAGTATACCAATGAAATGATCGAACAAAGGAAATGACCGTACCTAGAGATCATATGAAGAATTAATCGTACACAATAGTCGTATGCATAAATTGCCACCATAATTTTGGGTTTTCTAGATGAAAATTGTTTGGGGTTTTTGGAATGAAAAATTGGTATGGAGTTACAAATGAAAGGTATAAAGAATGAGATGGACATTGAAGAAGAACTAAGAATCTTCGAGAAGTGTTAATAAAGTAAAAAAATGTATCCCAAAATTTTGGTGGGATATTCATATTATGAAAAATTTGATTTATCAGGAATGAATTTTTGGATTCCCACCATTGTTTTCATGGGTAACCTATAAAAGGAAAAATTACTTTTTACTTTATGATGATTTTATAGTTCGCTGTAGAAGAGAGATATGCTCCATGTTTCTAGTGAGAAGAATATATCAATTCTATTCAGTTTAAAAATTGTTTTCATTGTTTTGGATTTATTCCAATTCTATTCGACTTGCCAATTGTATTCAGGAATTGGAGTGGATCCAATTATACTCTATCATCTTCTATTGGAAAATCAGACTCTGGGTTTTGTTTTGTTAGAATTTGACCTGTGAGAATTATACTTAGAAAAGATCAGACTTATTACTTCAAATCAAAGTCCATGATTTTCTAAATTTTCTTCTCTGTAAGGAATTAATGAATTTTATTTCATTTGAATACAATTGTTGTATTGAAAATTAGCACAGGTAACATGATTTGTTACACAGAAAATGTATTTTATTATTGTGATAAGAGGATGCACATGCACTAGTTTTAGTGTTTTAAAGTGCTATATGAGTGAAAGGGAACATCCTACTCATTATAATAAATGGATTGATTTCTAATTTATTTTATGGTATTAGATCATTTCCAAACCATACAAAGGATGTATCTAATCTTATTGAATTTTGAACCTTGTAAATATTTGTGTTCCTTTGGATGTGTGATAATTTTTTTCTCAGTAAGAAATTTATTTATTTAAAAGGTGGATAATGTAGTTTTAATTGAAATGAAACATAAAAGAATATGGTATCACTGATTTGACCCTCCCCGTCTCAGTGATACAATACTCTGACTGGGAAAATTCAATTAGTATCAGATGAAGGTTCCATTTTCTATTCATTACTGATAGAGAACGTGAACTATGTGAACAGTAAAGGTATTCTGGTCTTTGATGTCATAACTCTCATATATGGAAATATAGAATGTATACATATGTTATTTCAATTATTTATGATGTTGTTGAAGCTATAATAGTTGGGTTTCCTCCCATTGATGATAGTTCTCCACTTAAACCTGTTGACATGAAGTTTCCAGAAAATTAGGCATGGTCCAAGAATACAATATTATCATCACTTTCTGAAAGGGAATTATTGAGGGTGAACGGTGTTTTATAGATAAAGGTATGTGGCACAAATTTAAAAACATATATTAAGTCAATACAAAAGTGAAGAATGAAATGATACAAATATGGATATTGAAGTATGATGATTTGAATATTGATGAGACAAAATTTGTTGGGGAAATATTTACCAGGGTGAATGAAATTGTGAGTACTATCAGATGTATTGGAGAAAATTTGGAATACTATAAAGTTGGTGAAAAGATATTGAGAATCATACCTGCGAAATTCAATGCAAAAGTGTTGTCATCGGAAGACATAAACTTGAAATATAATCCTTTGATGATTTACATTTCACTCTTATCACCTATGAAATGAGTAGAGAGAATGATATGAAGTGAATAATAATGTTTGATTGAGAAATATAAACCATTTATATGAAGAAAAATATCGAAGAATATTATTATTGAAGATGAAGAAGGTGATTCTGACACTGAAAAAGAGGTATGTAAAAATCTCAATGAAATACATACATTGTTTTTTAATAATGTAAGAAGAGGTAGAATGAAATACAAATCGAAACATCCTTTGAATTTTTTTAATGTGGAGGTGTTGGTCACATATTGGAAAATTTTACTCGATGAAATAAATAATTGGATAGAGATATCGAATAAATAAATACAAGAAGATCATGGAAGAAAAATGCAGGCAAAGGAAAATAAAATAATATTTTCAAATCAGAATGAAGAGGCTTCTTTTCCAATGATTAAGAGGAAGATGAGAGTAATTTTGAATCCAAAAAATCCAACTTGTATGGTAATGAAAATACTTTCCTAGAAATAGTTAATGATGAATCATTGAGAAGCAGTAATTCTGAAGAAGAAGAAACTCTGATTGAAATCCATTTGAATGAATAGTTGAATGAAGTTCTGAGAGAGATCAGAAGGCTTGAAATAAAAAAAAATGTGTGGAGATTAATTCTAAAGAAAAGATGACTGATTTGCTGGTGAGAATGAAAATATGGTTAAATAGATTTATGATTTGATAAATTCTTTGGATGATGAAAATAATCATAATGTGCATTTGGAAGTGAAGATGATGGAAAAAGAAGAAGAGTTTGCTCATTTCTAACAAAAACTCTCAGAAGATGAAAATAAATGTCTAGGTTTCTAGAGCACATACCCTGATGTTGATGAATGCTTACATAATATGAAACGTGAGAAGGTTCCAAGATAGATACCAACAAAGGGTAAAAATAATAATGGAATTATATCAGAAAAAAGAATATTAAGAAAGTTATGCATGTGGTCAATGTGAGGAATGGAGAAGATTAAAACATCATGAGTCCGAAAAGGATTTATATGGATCCATAAAAGTTTCAAATACTCCTGATTCTATCAGAGCTGAATAGAATAAAATGAATCCAATGGAATGTGAAAAAAATATGGTTGAGAAGTATTTTTACAATTCTGATCAGTATTGAGGTTTCAAAGGAAAATAATCTTTCTATGGGTATTATTGGTATTGTGTGGTATTCCTCAACACATCAAGTATGTGTTTGTCCAATCAAGAACCTTATAATTATCCCAAAGGATTTGAAATGAAGAGATTTAGAGAGAGTCAATATACTCAACGAAATATAATAAAGAAGGTTCTTTTGGAGAAATATGAGAAGAATGAAGTAAAGATTGAAAATAGGTTCCAATCCTTGGAAACTATTTGTGAAATATGTTAACATCCAGGAAACCTTGAAAATATATGTATTGTATTGTTACCGGAACAACAAAATATTCAGAATTCTCAAAAGTTGATGGTGAAGAATGATATGAATGTAGATAAATGAGCTTATTGTTGTAAATTCATTAAAATCCATGAAAAGAGAACTAATGTGGATACTTGATAGTGGGTTTTATTCTCACATGATAGGAGACATGAATTTTTTTAATGATTTGATAGATTATAAAGAAGAAACATTGACATTTGGAAATTTTGATTCATTGAAAATCAAAGGTGTTGGTTCATCCACTATTGGAAAAGAAAAGATGAAATCTAAGAAACATTGTATAATGATGGGCTAAAACACATCTTGCTATGTGTATCACAATTGTGTGATGATGGTAATATTGTTATCTTTAATAATGATGGTTTTTTTAAAGAGTGAAGAATATGGGAAGATTGTTATAAGAGGCCAATGTATGAAAGGAAATTTGTTTCAGGTTGATGATTCACAAAACTATTGTTACATGATTATAGTGGAATAGAATCGATTATGGAATTAAAGGCTTGGAAATTTGTGTCAAAGAAACGTGAGCATGTTTCTAAAATAAACAGTGTTTGAAACATTCATTATTTTCAAATAATAAGAGATTGGTTTTTCACTATCTTCCAGAAATTAAATATTACAAATGTTGTTTTTATGAAAGTTTATATTTGTTCAAAAGAATCCTTGGAGATGATCCATTACGATATATATGGGCCACTGAACAAACAATAAACATAGGTAGAAAAGTAATTCATTACTATTATTGATTATTTTACTAGAATTACATGTGTTATATACATGTAACAAAAATCAGACACTTTTAAAATGTTTAAAATTTTCATAGGAGAAGCTAGGAAAGAATGTTATTATTCTGTGAAGATGTTTAGAATTGATAATGGTGGTGAATAAAAAAGTGAAGAGTTTGAATACTAGCTTTAAAATCATGGAATTTGTCATGAGTATACCTCTCCATACACTCCCCAACAAAATAGGGCTTTAGAAAGAAAGAATATAAGCCTATTGGAAATGGGAAGAACCATGTTTCTTGAGCATGACATTTCTCATTACTTTTGTTGGAAATCCATATGTACTACAGTTTATAGGGTGAATATTTGTTTCTATATGCCTTAAATAGGTATGAATCCCTATTATTTGTTTACGAAAAATCTTTTTTTTGAAGAACTTTAGAGTTTTTGGGAGTCTTTATATTACAACGAAGAAAGGTGGAAACTGTGGTATGTCTATGAAGAATGGTGAGGATGGAATATTTCATAGATATTCTCTAGAGGGAAGATAGTATGGATGCATCAACAACGAATGTTAAAGAATTGTTGATTCAGTTGATGTAAAATTTATTGATGTATCTTAGAAAGAGAAACATGGTCAAATAGACAGTGAAGATAAGCAATTTTAAGAAGAAAATTACAATAAGGATATAAACGATTTAAATCCTAAAATGGGGAAGATTCAGACTTAGCTATTTCCAGTGAGGAGGAATAAAATTTAATATATTATCCAAGGCTGAGGAAACATGTGGAAGAAAAAAAATATACTTGGTGATCAACATCAAATGGATCAAACAAGAAGAACAACCAATTCCATTACACATATTTCTTTGTATTCAAAAGTGGATCTAAATGATATGAAAGAATATTTTGAACACCCAGAATGGGTTCAAGTAGTGAATAAAGAATTGGATTATATTGAAATGAGTAATGCTTGAGAAATCATAGCCACACCTGAAAAAAAAATTCAATGGCACAAAATGGGTTTTTAGGAACATGATGAATGAAAAAGGTGATATTATAAGAAACCAAAAAAGATTTTTTTGCAAATGGTTTTCACTAATTGAGGGTATTGATTTTGAGGAAACATTTTCTAAACAGGAAGTAATTGAAACAATCAGAATCTATCTTGCTATTTCCACACAATGAGTCCACAAGACCATTCAAATGGATGTTAAATACACATTTCAAAATGGTGATCTTGAAGTAGAGGTTTATATTAAAAAACCTTTTGGCTTTGTAATTGGACGAAATAAACGTTATTTGTGTATATTGAAAAAGTAATTTTATGGCATAAAATAAGCTTTGAGGGAAAGGTATTCCAATTTGTACACATTCATAATAAAGATGAAATTTAAAAAAGGAGGATTGGATAAGAATATCTACATCAGAGAAAGATAATAGTATTCCCTCATTGTAATTGTTTATGATGATGATATTATCATTGTTGTAATTAAGGACAATTATTTGAAAGATTTTATGAATAAATAAGAATCTATTTGGAATGTCAATGCCGGGAGAATTGAAATACTTTCTTGGGTTACAAATCCAGAAAAAGAAAGTATACATTTTCCCCTCCCAAGAAATGAATGTAAAAGAAAATATTAAGAGGTTTGTCATGGAAAATTAAAAACCTTTTTCCACACACAGTTTAGTGTGAACAAAGATGACTAAATATTTAAAGGGAAAATAATTTTATAAAAAATAGTATCGGATGCTGATATGATGTCTATTTTATTTGAGGACCTCAAGGACCGACATTGTGTATGTGGTTACCTAATGTGCAAGATTTTAGAATACTCCAAGAGAATCACATCATATTTAAAGAAAAATAATTATAATATACATCAAAGACACAATAGTATTCAGAATCAGGTATTTCATCTCAAATAGTAATGATTTATTTGGGTATTCAAATACAGATTAGGAAGGAAACGATGATAATAGAAGATGTACATACTGTGCGGTATTATTTCAGTTAAAGAATTGTTATAGTTAGTTTCCAATGAAAGAAAATTCTATAACTCTCAGTATGGGAAATGCTGCAAATATTGCTTCTACTCAATATTCTACTCAACTTATGTAGATAAAAACACAATTAGAAGATTTAGTGGTACAAGTGAATCACCCTTGCTCTAGGTTTTTGATTGTCAATGTATAGTTTGTTAGGTTGGTATGGAGTAAGATATTCTCCTTAGATACCAACTGTAGGATCTGAAATATAATGTAGATGCTCAATATATAAGTGGGGATGGGGTGAATTGTATACTTTAAAAAATTCATTTGGAACTATTAATAATGGTAATGTTTAATAAAGTTAAATATAATAAATTCAGAAAACATCTATGTTCTAAAAATTTGCTTGATTTCAGAAATATGATTCTGAGAATGTAATTTAGGAAAAGTGATTCCAGAAATGAAACTTAAGAAAATATTTCAATGAACAAGATTCTACCTTAAGGAAAATAGAATCTCACTAAATCAGAGTATACAAGTATAAGGAAGTATAATATAGTTATACATTCCTCCACAACCAAAATGCATAAGAAAACTTGAAACAATACAAGTAACAAGTAATAATTTTTTAACCCAAAGAGAAGGGTATCAAACAACCTTGGATATTGGTCCCTTGATTTATACTTTCAATAAAGTATTTCCTACCCACACCAGGGTGAGTCCTCAGTACAATGATCAGAGTCTATCTTGTTATCCCCGCAAGCCCTATACTTCAAGGTAGTTGGCACCATTGTCTTCCTCACCAAGGAAGTCCTCATACATTAAGGTAGTCAGAACCATTATCATCCTATCCCCAAAAGCCCTCGAATGTACTCAGCAACATTCAGAGTCACATGAAGCAATTCTGAACAAGATGTTCAGTATGCACAAAGCATGAATGTCTCTCTCACTAGAAAACAATTTACCAGCATGTAATCTCTAGATTGATCAAATTTTTCATTAACATTATTAGGTCTTTCAAATAAGCTCCTATTTATAGGCACATCATCAATGGTCATCTCCCTCCACCAATGATCATATTTTTCCTTGAATTTCAGAGGGACCTATACACATGTCACTCGAAAAATTATTTGTTAGTAATTAAATGCACCCCATCGTTTTATAACCGAAACAAGAGTAAGGAAAAATGTGTTTTCTTAACCAATTCTTTTTCATATTGAATGGAAGATAAAACTTCGGAGCCTAATACAAAACCTTTCGGTGATTTTAAAACGTAAATATTCAGATTCTATTTTCCAATGAATTTGTAACCTAAATTTCATAGAATTCTGTAGTCTGAATTTCAAGGAAATTCGGTGTCTGAATTCAGAAGAATTCAGAGTTTGCACATACAATGTTCAGAGTCTGAACATATAATGTTCGGTGTCTAAATTGAAAATAATTCATAGTTGAAACATATAATGTTCAGAATCTGAATTCATAAGAATTCAGGGTCTGAAATTGCACTATTCAGAGTCTATATTCATAAGAATTTGGAGTCTAATCTTGCAATGTTTGGAGTCCAAATTCATTAGAATTTTGAGTCTGGACTTACAATGTTCAAAATATGAATTCATAGAATTTGAAACCTAAATCTGGATCCTAAAAACAAAATTCTCTATATCTAAGTATTTATAAGATTTCGAGGCTTTAGTTACGAAACCATGTATTATACTTATACTTAATATGAACAACAAAAAACATAGTAAGGATAAATTTCCTTGGGGAATGAAAATTCTCGTTATCATGTAAAACATAGGGAAATGAAATTTTCCTTATGATAAGGTGTTTTTGATTTTCAAAACAAAAAGTAATGGAAAAGTCATAATGAAACCATATTGACTCAATAATCTCCTCCTTTTTGGAAAGCACAAATATCCTTACAAAAAATATTAAATGTACTTAGAAAAAAATTCTTCTGGACTTTAAAATTAAATCTTATCTCCCTTTACATATGGGAAAAGATGAATATAACTAACTCCCTCATAGGATTTGGAAACTCTAAGGGTTGTATACTTGATTTTCGAAATGAGACATAGAATTTTATTGCATACAAAAATTTTCTTGGATAAGAACTCCCACTTAGATGGACTGCCCCTTACTCAGCGTAACTTCTTCATTAATTAGTATTTTTTTCCTTTCTCCCACATTTTTATTTTTTAAAAGGATTAAAGGGAATGGAAAATTAAATATGATACCTGAAATATTAGTACAAGACAAACAAAAAAAATTACAAAGAGATACCAAAATTTTTATTAGGATTGGAAAATTTTATACAAGGAAGGAATACAAACAAACATCGGAATTGAACGTGAATATCCTTCCATTTCCTTAGGCATAAACTAATTTACAATGGGTTTTGAGCTTCATGAGATCATTGTGATCTTCCATTGCACGTTTGATAAGCTGATCCTGATCCTCTTATTTCTTCTCAAAGGCTTTTACTTTTTCTTCCTACACCTTAAGAATATCTGCATGAGTCTTCAGGGCTTCTTCTTACATGCCATGATTTTCCTGAATCATTATATTGAGTTCTCTTTCTATCATCTAACATTGAGAAACTGAATATAACTTCCAATTCAGATGTTTCACTTCTTACATTTGGGAATTTTGTACCAGAGTCATCTTTTATTCAAAACTATTTGTCTGATCCTTGATCTTCACATCTTCGATGTCAAATGCATCCTTGACACTCTCTTGGAACTCATCAAGAATTCTCATGTCTTCAACTGTGTTCCTTGAACAGCTTGTCATATTTTATCATGATCTTTTATGAGTTTCATAACTAATAATAATAGTCTTGAAATCAATCATGAGTTTTACATTTATCCATCACCATGGTTACTAAATCCAATTTCTGATTCTAGGTGTGTTGAAGAATTTGGCATCTCGAGTGTGTACTAGGAAATATTTGAATAGTTCAAAAAATATTCTTCAAAGACTGGACAACAAAATCATTTCCAAGGGAGGATGATTCTGAATCAGATATTTTTCTTAGTGAGGATTCTTTTTCTAACTCAGCAACGTTCCTCTTTGAAGATCCACCAACATATTTCTTCCTTACCACAGACTTGGTAGGTGTATCAACAACTACCTGTTTTCCCTTATCAACCTTCGGAATGGATTCCTCTTGAATAGGAGATTATTTTTCACTACCAGATAGCTGAACAATTTGGTCTTCATGAAAATTTTCCTTTTCGGCTCCTGCCTCATCATCCTCTGGGTGAATAAAATCACAATTGATGATTTCTTCTCCAGATGGTTTGTCTACTTCATCTTCATCCTTCTCTTCATCCTTCCTAGGAGTATCAAGCTTTGATTATTCATCTTGAGAGGTTCAAAATGATAACTTCTCAGTGGAATTTTCCTTCTCATGAAAATCCTCAACTTTCTTAATCAGATCTTTGGTATCACCACAACCTTCTTCTTCTTCATCTTCTTCTTTCTCTTGAACATCTTTTTCTTTGAATTTTTTTGGAATCCCAAACATCTTTCTTGCAGTCTCTTGTTAAGGTTGTACTAAGAAGTATTCTATTATTGGAATTTTCACAGAATATTTCTCTGCATCCTTAAGAAGTGATGGAACTATTTCAGCCTCGGGGAACTTCTTCTTCTACTTCGTGTCTTCTTCTTTCTTGTCAAACTCATCAGCAGCCTTTCCCTTCAAATCCTTTGCCTCAGCATGATCCAAGACAAGCATAGGATCCCCTTCTTTCCAATGCTTTTTATCTTCTCTCCACTTGGCCACAACTTCATCATGGTAGGATTTTTGTTTCTTTGTCTTTGGTGGTGTGGATTGAGTTTCCTTAGCCACTGGAGTTTTTGTCTTCTCTTCCACTTCTTTTAGCTTCCTCTTCTTTCCACCCTTTTTAGAAGACTCACCCACTTCTTGTTTCTTTGATAAGTCTTCTCCCTCCTCCTCAGGAAAATAATAAAATTCTTCAGATTCTTTAGAAAATATAACTTTCATTCTTCTCAGAGTATCATCACTCAGCAATATAACTTTACAATTCCTTGACTTGGATCTGCAAGGGATTTTGAAATATTATAAGCATCGATCAATCATCTTTGACAGAATTCCTCGATACATGATAATCGGAGCCTTCAAATTTCCATTCTTTATGTTCTAAATGGCAACCAAGATGTGATTAACCATATTTATGTTCCTTATGTTTACCAATAAATAAAGAATGTTCATATCAGTTTTTTTAAAGTGTCCCTGTATCCTTTTCTTGGTATGATGAATCCATGAACACACAATTCAAGAATTTGATAATTTGTAGTTAGTTGAAAAGTCTTCAGATTCTTTACCTCTGAAAGACAAGGACAAGCCATTGGTTTCACCTTATTAAAACGTCCTTGATCATCAGACATCTTATGTGGGAAAAACTCAGCTCATCCTTCATAAGGTATTCCAATTAAACTAGCAGTCTTGTTGTATGATATTGAAAAAGTCTTCCCTTTACACTTGAAAGAAAATTTAATCATCCATTATTCCTTGATGAAAGTTAGTATCTCATATACTTCTATTAGTAAATCCGGATACACTGGATCATGTGCTTTTGGATTAAAGATGCAAACACTCTCCCACCCATTCAGGTTTTTGTTCTTGGATATAATAGAATCATACTTTGCGAAAAACATCAGATCAACTAACCTTTCTCTGTATATATACAACTCTGAGATTGATTTGACAATTGACATATCTTTCTAAGAGGAAACTTCAACAAAAATTTGGAAGTATGAATGATAAGAGAGGTTCGGAAAGGGCATAAGAATGGGGGCATAACTTCAGCATGCATGATCTGGAGTTTCCATTTCGGACAACAATTTAGGGGTCCTTTATATAGGAAATCGAAGTGACGGTTCAACATCCGTACTTAATCAAATGGATGAAAAACCTTCTAATCAGATCTGACGATTGAGATGATATCCGGAAGTAAATTTTGATAGAATCTGATATTTTGAGGTTTTTAATAAAAACATTCAAATTTAAGAAAAAATTAATACAAAAAATTAAAATAGATGAAAATACCATCAAGTAAAAGATGATTACAAAAATTTAAGAAAGGAAACATACCTTTTAGATTCCTTAGGAAGATTATTCGTATCGATGAAAATTCTTCTTGAAGAAATTTAGATTTCGAAAATTTTGAATATGAATATTTTCAATACGAAATTCTTCGTTAAAAAAATTTTAATTAAGAAAATCATCATTATGAAAATTTTAAGTACGAAACAATTCATTATGATAATTTTAAGACTACGAAAATAATTAGAAAAACTGAGTAAAAAACTTTCATTAAGAAATTTTTTTAGAAAAACCGGCTACGAAAATTTGCATTACGAAAAAATTAGAAATTCTTAATTACAAAAATTTAAAAAATATTTATTACAAGAATTTAAAAAATCATCATTATGAAAATTTAGATAATATTCATTAGGAAAATTTGGAAAATCATTGTTAGGAATAATTTAAAAAAACTAACAAACCGATGTACACCCCTTTGAAATTGAGTTCTTTACTCTAAAGAGATTGATTTCAACAGGAAGTTAATAATTATTATTACCATATGATTACCATTCATAACTTATTTTTTATGTATTCAAATATATTGGATGGTAATGATTTCTTGAAAATATCAGCATGTTGATATTTCATTCTAATAAATTGAGGAATGATATATCCTTTTTGTGTGTGATCCCTAAGAAAGTGATGCCTAATATCTATGTGTTTTGCATGAGAGTGATGTGTAGGGTTCTTTTATAAGTCAATGAAACTAGTATTATCACACAAAATTTGTGTTTTGGAAAAACTCATACCATAGTCTGTGAGGGTATGTTGCATCCACAACACTTGATCACAACAACATCCAGCTGCTAGATGTTCTGCTTCAACAGTGTAAAGTGCTACTAAGTGTTTCTTTTTGCATGACAAAGAAACTAAATAATCACCTAAGAAATGACTAGTTCTGGATGTACTTTTTCTATCCATTCTACATCCACCAAAGTCAGCATCCAATTTTTTTTAAAACAAAATCATTTCCAGATGTATAAAAGAGTCATAGATCCATGGTTCCCTTTATGTAGCAAAAAATCCTTTTCACTGACTTTAAATGAGATTCATTAATATTGGATTGATATTTTGAACATAATAATACAGAAAACATTATTTCTGGACGACTACCTATCAAGTAAAGTAGACTTCCTATCATACCACAAAATGATGATTGATCAACTGGTATCCCAGATTTATCTAGATCAAGTGAATTTGATGTACCAATGGGAGTAATTAAACACTTAGTGTTGTCATATCCATACATTTAAAAAATATATTTAATATACTTATGTTAGGATATATAGATTCCTTCTCGTTTTTAAGAGTTTTTAAAACCAATGAAAAATGTTAACTCATCCATCATACTCATTTCGAACTGATATTTCGTTAGACCCGCAAAGGAATCAGTTAAAGATTTCTGAGTTGAACAAAATATAAGGTCATCAACATAAATTTGAACAATAAAAACATTTTAATTATCTATTTTTATAAAAAGGGTTGGATCTGCATTTCTCTTAACATAATTATTTTGAAGTAAAAATCATCTATGTATTTTATAACAAGCTCGAGGGGCTTGATGAAGTTCATACAAAGCTTTGGTAAGTTTGTAATCATCCTCTGGAAGTTTTGAATCTTCAAGATCGAGAGGTTGTACAACAAAGACATCCTATTGAACATAACCATTAAGGAAATCACATTTCACATCCATTTAAAATAGTATGAAATTGAAGAATGCTATAAAGGCAAGAAGAATACAAATAGATTCATGTCTAGCTACTGGAGAATAGGTTTCTTCATAGTCTGTTCCTTCTTGTGGATTATGGCCTTTAGCAACCTATATATCATTATTTCTTATTTTGATTCAATTTTCATCACATTTATTTATGAATACCAGTTTTACTCTAATAAAAATAGTTTCCTTATGTATTTCAACCAAGATTCAGAGAATATTCCTTTTAAATTTATTTAGCTCATCTTTAATATCTATAAAACAATCCTCATCACCTAAATCTTCATTAGTGATTTTTTGTTCTAATTGGGAATGGAATTGTAGATGTTCTAATTTTTCTTTATCGAACATCTAGTCCTTACATGTTTATTTACATCACAAATGATACTGTTACTGGGATTATTGATTAGAAACAACTGATTTGGGTTTTCTAAAACCTGTTCATCAACATATGGTAGGAAATCTTCTGGGGAAAATTCTTCAAAACCATTTTCTTGAAGATTTTACTTATCAGAATGATCTTCTAATAGATGTTGATAATCAGTTTTTGAAAACCAATCTAATGATGTAGGTTGAGGTTGTTTAGAAACAAAGGGATCGGTTTCATCAAATTTGGCATGTACTGCCTCTTTAACAGCAGAATAATTTTTATTGAACACTCTATAAGCCTTATAAGTTGTGGAGTAGCCTATGAAAATTCTTTTATCATATTTTGGTGCGAATTTGTGTAGATTATCATTAGTATTCAGAATGAGTACCTTGCAACCAAAATCCCTAAAGTAGGAAAGTCTAGGTTTTCTACCATTCCATAACTCAAAAGGAGTTTTATTAAGAATTGCTCCAATCAAAACAAAATTTATAGTATAAAAAGACGTACTTATAGCATCAGGCCAACAAATTTTGGGTACCGAATAGTCACTCATCATGGTTCTGGTTATCTCTTAAAGAATTCAATTTCTTTATTCAACGACACCATTTTGTTTAGGTGTTCTGGGTTTTGAGAAGTTATGAGTAATGCCTTTTCTACTACTAAAATTTTCAAAATAAGAATTTTGAAATTCTCTTCCATTATCACTATGAATAGTAAGAAAAGGAATCTTTTTCCCATTTTTGAATTTCCTCTCTAAATGTATTAAAATAATTAAATGATTCAGATTTCTTTTCAATAATATATACCCATGTAAATCTAGGGTAATCATCAACTAAGACAAATACATTATATTTGCCTCCACTGATTCTAGTGTATGTTGGGCCAAAAATATCCATATGCACTAACTATAATGCATCAGTGGTTGAAACTTCACCGATTGATTTAAAACATGATTTATGTTTCATGTCTTATTGACAAGGATCACAAACTTTTGAAGAATCAAATCTATGCTCTAGTATATCCTTAACAAGTCTTTTATTAGAGTGTTTTCATAGGTTCCTAAGGTTAGAGTTTCCTAACGTTCTATGCCACAACCAAGAATGATCTTCCATTGCACTATGGAAAGGTAGGTCTTGGATCCTAAAGTCTTCTAGATTTAGTTTGTAAACATTCTCTTGCCTATTTACAGAAAGAATAAACTCTTCTATGAAATTGTGTACTAAACACTTTTTATTCCTAAAATAAATATGGTAACCATCATCAAATAGTTGGCTTATGCTAATGAGGTTGTTATTAATACCTTTAAAAAATAAAACATTTGAAATTAATGTTTTTACAAGAAGAATAATGTTACCTATTCCAATAATTTCTCCCTTATCATTATCTCCAAATGTTACTTTTCCTCCTTTCGTCCTGATAATCCTTTCAAAGAAGATTTTTTTACCAATCATATGCCTAGAACATTCATTATCCATGTACCAAGAATTGTTTATGGTACTTTCCTTATTTTCCTGAAAATAAGAGTTTTAGACTTTTAGAACCTAAATTTTCTTGAATCTAGAAACTTCCGAAAGCAAAATTTTACGTATCAACTTTTTTCTTTAAAACAAGATTTATGAAATCCTAAATACTGAATTTTTTTAAGGAAAATTATTTTTCCCGAAGCTCACCACACTGACACATAGTGTAGAATGCAGAACTTTGTGGAATAGAATAATTGTTACTAAAGATTGGTTTTGAACCAGAATAACCAAATACAAAATTATTTTATAGAGGTTGAATTTGAGAATACAATTTATCAACAAATTTCTTTACCTAAGGTAAAGCTTGACAAACAATTCGTCAAGGAAAATATCACTGACTTTATTCTAATAACTAAGTTCCTATCATCCAAAATGTTAGCTTTATCACTAGAGGTAGGCTCAAAAACAATTTTCTTAGAAATTACCTTTTCTAGATCCTTATAAAGTTTATCCTTCTCAAAATTAACTTCCTCATGGTTTTTTGAAATACTTTCAAAATCATGGGTTTTCATATCATGATCTTCAGAATGATCTGATATTTCTTTCATATGAATATAAATTCTAGAATTTTCTTTATCTATTTTTTTCTTGACATTAGATTTTTCATTCTCAAGAAGCTTAGCAATCCTAGAAACATCTTCATAGGTAGGTAATGTATTATCTTCATCATAGGAATATTCTTTAATCAAAGATTCATAATATTTACTAACACTATAATTAGCATTCAAGGATACATTGGTCATAGATTCAGTAGATTGTACCTTATCCATTATGCAAATATATTCAATAGGTAGTCTGGCTATTAAACCAAGATTCTTATAACTAGAAAATTAATAATATAAGGATTCATTAGAAGAGTCTCCACCACTGTCACTCCAGGTGTCATTTGATTTCAAAACTATTTTATCATTAGAATCATAGTACTTATTTCTATTCCTCTCATAATGATTTTCCTTTCTATCTTTTCTCTTAAGCATATGAAATTTAGGCCTTATATGTCCACCTCTTTTACATTCCTAAAAATTGACATCAGAGTGGTTCTTATCCTTTCTTTCGTTCTACTTGTATCTATAATGAAAATAATTATTCCCAACTATCTTGTTCATCCTTTGAGCAAGATTAGCTAGTTCATTTTCATAATGTTCACTTTCACTTGATTCAGATAAAACAGTAACCTTCTTAGACTTAGATCTCGTAACTCTCTCATGAGTCTTGGATTTCATATGATATGAGGTAGTTGTAAAAGAAACATTTCTATTCCCATTCTTCTTCTTAATATTTTAAGCATCTCTCTTCATTCTAGTCTTATGTTGAAGAAGTGTCACAAAAGTTTAACCCAGAGTAATCTGGGAGACATTCCAATTCTCATTCATAGTTTTCTCTTGGATTCCCACTCTTTAGGCATGATATCTATAATATTGTCTAAAAGGGCCTGATCATCTAAACCTTTTTCACCCATAGATTGTAATCTGTTAAAAATAGTCAAAAATCTCTGTTGTACCTTACATATAGGTTCTCCATAAGGAAAGAAAAAACTACGGTACTCAGCTCTAAGCATAGCTCTTCTAGTTTCAATAACATTGGAAGCACCAAAATGTGTAAATTCAAGTTTCTTCCAAATACAGTTTGCAACTTCACAAGATTATTCTGGCTATATATATTCCATTCCATGGAACACAACAAAGTATTGTGTGCCATATAGTTTAGTTGATATTATTATTTCTCTTGATTATTAAAAGACCTAAATTCTTTATCAGGAATCCTGTAATCTCTAGTAAACATAACAAAGTTTTTCTCTCCTATATTAATAAATATATTCATCATACGATCTCTCCAATATTCATAATCATTCCCATCAAAAATAGGTTGTCTAGTAGGATTAAGATTTTCAATTGAACCAACCTTCATTCCTTCCATCTTAAAGAAAATTTTTCCACCCAAACTTGTCATTATTAAATTTTTGTAAACAAGGGTAAAAATATCCTAAGCAAGGAAAATATAAAAAAATGAAAAACTTGATCAATAAAACATATATTTAAATATAGTATTGCAAAAATCTCTTCTGATAGCAATTTTAGGTTGGTATTGAGTAAGATATTATCCTTAAATACCAACTGTAGGATCGAGATGATAATGTTGATGCTCAATATACAAGAGGGGGTGAATTGTATACTTTAAAAAATTCATTTGGTTCTTTTAAAGATGGTAATGTTTAAAAATGTTAAATAAGATAAATTCAGAAAACCTCTATGTTGTACAAACATTCTTTATTCCAGAAATATGATTCAGAGAATGTAATTCCAGAAAATTTATTCCAGAAATGGAACATAACAATATTTTACAAGGAACAAGATTCTACCTTAAAGCATATAGATTCTCCCTGAATCAGAGTATAAAATTATATTGATTTATAAGATAGTTATTCTTTCTGAAACTACTAAAATGTATTGGAAAACCTGAAACAATAAAACTAAAAAGTAATAAATCTTTTAACCCAAAGAGAAGGGTATCCAAAAACCTTGGATAAAGGTCCCTTGATTTATACTTTCTAGAAAGTCTATCTTACCCACACAAGGGTAAGTCCTCGGTACGAAGATCAGAGTTTGTCTTGCTATCCCCGCAAGCCCTCAATTTCAAGGTAGTCGGCACCTCTGTCTTCCTCAACAAGGAAGTCCTCGAACTTTAAGGTAGTCAGCACCTATTTCTTCCTATCCCAGGAACCCCTCGAATATACTCAACAACATTCCGAGTCCAACGAAGCAATTCTGAAAAATATTTTTAGTACACACAAAGCATGAATGTCTCTCTCACTAGAAATCTCTTCAACAACATGTATTCACTAGATCGATCAACTTGTTCATTAACGTTATGATCTCTTAAAATGAGCTCCTATTTATAGGAACAACTTTAATGGTCACCTCCCTCCTCCAATGATCATATTTTTCCTTGAATTTTGGAGGGACTTGTAAACGTATCACTCAAACAATGGTTAGTTAGTAACTCAATGCATGATATCGTTTTATAATCAAAACAAGTGTAAGAAAATATATGGTTTCATAAATAAAATAATTTTTCGGAATGTAAGGAAAATAAATGTTCGGAGTCAAATCAAAAACCATTTGGTGTTTACAAAAGATAAATAATCAGATTTTGTTTTCCAAAGAATTTGTAACAAGAATTCCATTGAATTCCAGAGTCTGAATTTCAAGGAAATTTGGAGTATGAATTTAGTAGAATTTGGAGTCTGAACTTAAAAAGTTTAGAGTCCGAATTCAAAAGAATTCAGTGTCTGAAATTACAATGTTCAGAGTCTAAATACATAATAATTCGTGGTCTGAACATAGAAAGTTAGGAGTCCAAATTCATATGAATTTATAGTATGCACTTGCAATGTTCAGAGTCAGAATTAATAAGAATTTTTAGTCTGATATTGCAATGTTAGGAGTCTAAATTCATTAGAATCCCGAGCCTAAACATACAATGTTTGGAACCTAAATTCAGAGAATTCGGATCCTAAATCCAGATCATGAAAATAGAATGCTTTATATCTAAGAATTTATAAGATTCTGATGTTTTAGTTACGAAACCATGTTCTATAATTAGAAACAATATGAACAATGAAAAACATGGTAAGGATAAATTCCCCTAGGGAAAGAAAATTTTCCTTATCAAGTAAAACTTAGCGTAAATGAAATTTTCCTCGAGAGAAGGTGTTTGTGATTTTCAAATCAAAAAAGAGAGGAAAAGTAATAAAGAATCCTTATTTACTCAACACAGTCAATATCACTAGGAATTTAGTGCAAAATTATCTTTCAAAACATATTGATATCAAATATCATTTCATTATAGAGCATGTGGAGAAGACTAAATTGAAGCTGGATTATTTTTCTGTATCAGAAAAAGTTTCTGATATTTTCCAAAAATATTTATCAAATGAATCATTTTAAAAAATGAGGTTTAACATGGGTGTCCAACCTCATTCTCTTCATGGTTGGGGTATGTATATATTTCCCTTATCTCATCTTACTGTTGGATTGTTTTTTCGAAGGGTAGAATTGTTTTGTTTCATAAATCTATTAAAAAAAGATAGAGTTGTGGGTAAGTGGTGAATTCAGCATTGTTTAGTGTGTGAACTATTCTAAATGTTTCTTGGAGAGTTTGTAGGAAAAGAAACTGATTTTATTTTCAGGGATAATGAAGAAAAGAAATTGAAAAGAAAGAGGATGTACTGATAACTTTTTTTAGGATACCATGGTTTTTCTATGATTCATAAATGAATAATGTCTTAGGTTTTCTGAAAGAAAAATGGGTATGATGATGAAATTGGAAGGGCTGAAGAAGGAGATGAACATTGAAGAAGAGTTGATAAGCATTGAGAGGTGTGGACTATGTAAAAAAGTATCATAATATTTTTGGGGGAAATTCAAATTTAGATAAATTTGAGTAAGTGGGAAGGAATATTTGGATTCCCACTGAAGATGTCATGAGTCACCTATAAAAGGTTAAAGTATGTCGTAATTTCTGATTCTTGCACTATTCACTACAGAAGAGAAAGATGCTCCATGTTTCTAGAGAAAATAAGACATCAATTCAATTTGTTTTCATAATTTTTTCAGGTGGTTCTCAATCATTCCTATTTTAATCGGCGTGAAAATTGTATTTGGGAATTGGATTGGAGCCAATTCTACCATATTTTATTCTATAAGGAAATCAGATAGGGAGTATTGTTTTTTTAGAATCAGACATGAAGTAATCAAACTCACGAAAATATCAGACTCAGTGTTTAATAACAAAGTCATTGTGGTTCTTAGTTTTCTTCTGGGTAAGGAATTGATGAATTGTATTTCAATTGAATACATTTGATGGATTGAGAAGAAGCACAAGTAACATGAGTTGTTACCAAAAAATTGTATTAGCTTATTGTTCTAAGAGGATTCACATGAACTAGTTGTATAGTTTCATAGTGCTAATCAAGTTAGAGGTAAAATCATAGTCATTTCAATACAAATAATTATTTCTATTGGATTTTATGGTATTGGATTATTTCCAAACCATACCAAGGATGTAAATATTATTATTGAATAGTGATCCATGTAAGTATTTGTGTTCCTTTGGATGTGTTGATTTTTTTCTCAGCCGGGAACTTAAATCTTTAACAGGAGTTGAAGGTTTCTTTAATTGAAAAAAAAACATAAATGAAAAGGGTATCACTAATTCACCCCTCCTCTCATTGATACAATACTATGTAAGGTAAATTTCATTCACCTCAATGATACATGTTCCAAAATCATTTTTTGTAAATATATTTATGAAAAAATATTATATATGTCATTCCAAATCTGATTTTCTTTTACCATTTTATTATTTATTCATTAACAATTCCATGTTCAGTCGCACTTAAAACAATAATGACAATGTTTTTCATGTATTCATTTATTTTTCATTTTTCATCCTATTAAATTTATCAAGGTTAAATATTATAAAATATATTAAACATGATATACATATCTTACAAATTCATTATAATTGTTTTTTATATTAATCCATATGATCTAGATATAGAAATAAATATACACAATTCCTAGAGATGGTGGTCCATATTTAGCCTTGAACATTGTTTCCAATTTCTTGATTGATAGATAAAAATAAAGGAAATTAATATATTACCTTTTGAGAATTATTTTTATATCATATGTTCTATATATTATCATTGAAATAATCCTTATTACATTCTCTAAAAATCATGAATGACTCGCATCGCTTCCCGAATTGGTTTTCCGCTATACACACGTGTGATGTTATAATATTCTGACAGAATAGAGAGTATATGGGTATATATGATATAATAATTATGTAATTATAAAAATTTAGTATATGTTATAATTTATTTAATAAATCATTATTTCTATGATTGAATGGTGATGATGGAAAACGAATAACATAGATTAGTGAGGTGGTAGTCTTTCATACACATGAATGATGATTTCCTAAACCATTTTATGGAAGAGGTGAAGTATTTATTTAATGAAATTCATATAATAACATAAAATTATATTTAATATAATATTTAAAAAATATCATAATGTTTTAATAACAATTTTAATAGGTGGAGGAAGAAATATTAAAAAAATTCATGATCAGTTGCGTCACCTCCTCTCGGGACAACTTATTTTGGTTTTCACCAAAAGGCTTATTAGGTTAAATTTTTGAAAAAAATAAGGATTCATGGATGAGGAGAGGTAAGTATAGAATTTATATGGGTCAGTATTTTATGAACCAATGTGTTTTTAATGTATGAATATGATATATTTGAGGGTGGCCTTTTATAAGTGAGGTGAGTATCACTCTTGTAATTTTTGAAAGAAAAAAGGTGTCCATACTTTTTTCACACGAAAAAGTTAAAAAAATGGAAAATTATATACACATTAATATATAACCTATTAATATACCCATAAAAAGTTTTTTTTAAATGTTTGTTTCGTTTATATCCCTTATAAATCTAGTGTAACCCTTAGTAAACCAATAATTACCTTAATGGTTATTAATAATTTATAAGGGTTATAATATTCATTATTGTGAAAAATGATGTTTACATTATTAAATATTATAAATTTTTATGATACTAAAATTGGAATCTATTTTTTAAAATTCCCTCATTGTAATTAAAAAATTTAAATTTAAATGTAATCACACAGACACGACGAGAATACACGTTTTTAAAGTGAAAATATTTATAAGTATTAAAAAAATTATATCAAAATTAAATATGAAAATAATTTCATTGTAAAATATTATATTATTATACATATATATAATTTTTATTATTTTACTATTATAACAATTTTAAAAAATGATGTTTTTTATTTTTTTAAAATAAATAAAAATTCTTAATAAAACTAAAATTTTTCATTATCTATCAAAAAATAATCTTCTTAGAAAATTGTAAAAAATTTACCCAAAGACAATTCCTTCTTGATGATTTCAAAATTTATTTAAATTTTTTGAAATAAAATTAATAATATTTTTATAAATTAGTTTTAGAAATATGTTCAAAAAATGAATCAAAACTGTTGTTTGAGAAGAATAATGTTTTTAACATTATAATTGAATTTAATCTTATCTCTTTTATAGAAAAAACATAGACTAATTTTTAAATATTTTATTAATTATAAAATATCTAATTTTTTTATAATCATTAACCAGAAGTGATTTATATAAATTATTGAGATTAAACATGTTTCTACACAGAAAAATAGCTTTTCAATAAAATATTTCAATTATTTTCAAAAAAAATTTACTTTCATTAGTAATAAACTTTCACCAATGAATTAATTATATATACATTTGTAAAAAATACTCTATGATAATTTATTTATTTATATTCATATCCAATATTCCAATGCATTGTTTCTTTTAATCAAATTATATAATATTTTTTTAGTTGTAGGTCAGGTATCATTTAATATCAGTGTTGCATGTAATTAAAGGTATATACTCTATTGAATATTACACAATATAATCTCTTTGTTTCTTGTGACACATGATAAATGTAGTGTTTTATTTAATGTAGTAAAATTTTGTTCTCTCAATCCCTTTCAGATCCATGAAACATCACAGTGTATGTAATATGATAAACATATATCTTAGATTAAAATAATATCAACATCATCACAATCGACAACCACATACCATATCCCAACCACATATCATATTATATTATATTACAGTATCATAATCATAATGAACATTAACCATGATGATTGTTTCAACCATTAATGATAGCTAACATATATCATCATCATCATAATGTCATAACCAAATAAGAAATAATATCATATACTGTAAATATAATTCATTATATACATTATTATTATACCTACATTAATCTATTACAATCCCTATAAAACATGAAGGTATTGGGTGGGAGAGGGAGTATTCCCCCATAAATTTCCTCTATAAACAAGATTTTTTGGAAAACTGATAGAAATAAAAAAAAACATTTGGGTGTCAATATGGATATCTAACTTTAGGTGGGTGTATAAAAAATAAAAATAAAAATAAAAAATATAGTATTTCTACTAAAACACAACCCATAGAAGTCATATATAACATCTCTAACAACATCCATCATCCTCACTATAATATTTCCATTATCCTCTAATAAATAGTATTATGATGAAATAAAAAATAATTCTAAATTCCCAATGGAAAAAAACCCAAACAAAGATAAAAAAATATCTAATTAATTACATATTTATACATTTATATAACTAACATATAAACATACTTATTATATTCATTATTCTATTTATTGATCACATTTAAAGAAAAAAATTCCTTATTTATCACTAACATTAATTTCCTCCTTCTAAAAAAATAATCCCAACAATTATTAGATCATAGACATCCCACCATTATTTAATTTCATACCACTACTCATGATTCATTAATAACACCTATAAAATATTTTTGCACCACTCGGTAACTATAATAAATAGACTTATAATTTAAATTCCATTATTATCAGTCCTATTCTATTTATCAGTGGTTTTCATGGAAAAATAATAATTGGATCAGCACATAATCATATCAATAAAAAAGAATACAATATTAAAAACTATAGCCATTTAACACAAAAAATAAAAATGATTTACATTAAACTGTTATGATACACTTCCATTATATTACATAATTTGTTTTATTATATTTTTTATGTTAATTCATAATATATTCCCAATGGAATAAATATTAGGATAATTCCACTATTAACAAAAGTAAGGAGAGAAACTTTGAATCGCCTACCACAGTTTGAATATTCTATGTTTCATTTTAATATGACAATATGAAAGACAGATGTTCACAGTATACAATAACTCATATATAAATATTCACACTCCCTCTAGGGATGTATATTTGGTCACGAAGGGTTAAAAATAAAAACAATGGCCCATAATGATGTATGGAAACATCTTACATAAAAATATAGGCACGTGAATCATGTGGAGATTATCCATGGTGTTTCTCTTATTAAAAATCCACTTAAACTATCTAAATATACTATTTTAATTGGGAATGTTAATTTTATATACACCACATCATTTTACCCATGTAAATAATGGTTTATTTATTCTAGTGTAGTGGAACATTGTTTACATTTCAAAATCATTAATTTTTAAGGATTAACAATTTTTAATTTCATTAATAGTCATAAAGTTTTATTTAGGTAACAAAATAAGAAATCCTAAATATTTTTTGTATTTTAGTATTCAAATTTGAATTCAAAATCATATAATATGATTCATGATGAATATGAAGAATGAAAAAATTTTACTATTGGGGGGATCTTACACTATGAAGAAATTTTTATTTATCATCCCCAATTTACTACTAGATATGAAAATATTATATTAAAATTGGAAAATATTAATTTTATATATTTTTATATTACCCTTAAATTTGATATTTTAGTATTGGGATGAATCCAATATACCTATAAATGTTTCTAATATACCAATATGATATTCTACACATGGAGAAAATAAACATACATGTAAAAATATTAAATAGAAACAACCCTTAGTACCGTGAAATAAACCTTATATATACATATACGACAGTTATATGTAAAAAAATCATTAACTCTTAAATTTGGAAGGGTCATTTCAATATTGTGGGTTTAATATGAATGAGTAATTTTTGGAATAATAGGATACATAATGATCTATCTATATGAGAAAGGAAATAAATTAAGTTAATTTCTATAACTTGAGAAATATGTATAATATAGTCTAGACATTTATAAAAGTAATGTTAAAACTAAAATTAAAAAAAAAATAAAATGTTGATTTACTCCCAAAATATTCGAAACATGACTAAAACTACAAAATCACTCATCCCAACCATAAATCACATATTAAAACAGAATTAACTTTCACTAACCTTAATTATAATGACCCAAATCCGGAGCCACATAACTGGTGCCCCGTACCCAGTTCGCCACATGAGCTCAAGCGTGTTTCCCGAAACGCCAGAGGCTGCCGACTAGCAGCGAGGGCCTTGGTGAGTCTGTGGGGAAACTATGCCCTCATTTGGTAATGTATACAGTGAAACAACAAACATAAACAATGGCGGAAGCAGTAACAACATACAACCACTGAACTAAAAGTAGAAGCAATTTCTGATATAAAAATGATGTAGTACGGTACATGTATCTTTGGAAAGAAGTAAAAAAAATAAACATGCTGAAAAACAACTGAAACCAAAGTACTAAACGTAAATAGCAACTCCAGAAGCATCAGGAGCCAAGGACCAGTCCCATGCTCTCCAGCTCCTACCAGCAATCAAGTACCTGTGGTAGAAGGGCCACAATCCTTATCTACACCCGCAACCATATAAACAATTTGGGCTGAAAATCAGGACACAAACAGTGTGTGAGATTAATCCTAGTAGGAAAACACCACAAGATTTGTGCCATACTATCAGTGAGTAATATAGAAAATGTACAGGAAAATAAGTATAGTAATGGACTAAGAGTATACCAGTAAATAATCCTACTAATTACCATTCATTTTCATTTAATTAAAAAACCTGAGGAAACTAGCAAATCTTTCTATTCCAAGGTAAGCAAGTAACACGGAAGGTATCTCAAAAGACTACCTAAACACAAGCAGTACAAAACCCAAGCTTGTTCTTTGGCTTTGTGGACTCATCACAATCAACCATCAAAATTCACACTGACCCTCTATGTGGCTCAAACTAGCAGACCCCTATAGTCCAGTAATCAAACAAGGCACATATACTCTGGGAAGCGCTCATGTCAATTCCCCTATGGTCTTGCAATGGTAGCTACAGAAAATCTGAGGTAGCACTTACGTCTAATTCCTCATGTGGTCTCGTTGCATGGGGAACTAAGAACCCTCTTGGGAACCACAAATTCCTATTACCGTAGGCCCTGAATATGAAACTAAAACCAACAAAGCCTATAGGGAAGCACTTAATCGTCTATTCCCTCTTTGATCTCCTGCACTAGGTTCTCACAGCCTTGAGCAGTCCAGTCATCCATAATCGGATGTCATCAGCCCTAAGTAAATTCAAAAACTACATGGCTAATGGATACCAATCATCAAAAGCATTTAAACAGCAGTCAACACATGAAATCTGTCATAACAAGTAAACTAACAATCGAAATAGAGTTTTTCTCACTGGAAAACGGTGCCAAACAGCGATAAACTTACAAACAGGGGGAGAAACACCCGTGGGGTGATCCTCAAACATTCAAACAAGCATATATTAGAAACAATTAATCATAAGATAACAAGAAATATAGGTAGAATAAACAATAGGATCAAAATCCTAAACCCGGGATACCAGATACATGGGTATCTTGCACATTTGCAACCAAAACCCAATGAACTTCAACGTAGGGCAACAAACCACCTACCTTGGTCTGAGAGGATCGTTATACTTGAAACTTGTCCCATTAATCGACATAGAACGGAGTAGATCTTCAAAAACATGAAACAATTTCAACCTCAGATAACTCACATGAGAGAAAGAATCTGGAAAGGAGGTCAAAGAAGAACCAAGAACTCACCTCTGTGATTCTTCTGTAATCGACGGAGTTCGATTCAGACAACTAGTGATGGATCGATGGATCGAAGAATAATTGACCTCCTCAGACACTCTGGACAGAATTAGGCAGTGAATAAGAAGTTTATGAGCATTAGGTGCGACATCTGTCCGATTAATGAAATAAAAAAGAAAGTACATGACATGTACTTTTAGAGTACACAGCGTGTACTAGGTCTTTCCGTACTCTACCAAAATCAGCCTCCATGTCATTCCTATACACCGTGTGTGTGGCTCGGGCATGGACAGCACACAGCTTCAAGCGAGATAAGATTACACGACGTGTATATAGAAAGTACACGACTTTTACTTCAAAAATTTCCAGAAACATCATTTTTCCAAAAACTCTAGAAAAAAGAAAAACATACCTCAAACGAAGATCCGAGTTCTTAAAAACATCCCCCCTTAATGAAATTTGTCCCCGAATTTTTCTAAAGAGGTGTGGAAGAAGAAACCCCGAACAGCTCTGGCCACTGCGATTGTACATCGTCCTCCCTTTCCCAGGTCTCGTCCTGCACTCGCCCGTGCTGCCATAACACCCCTACTAGAGGAACAACCGGCCACTGAGAACTTTCATATTGCGATCAATAATCCTGATAGGATGCTCCTAGAAAGATGAATCCTGCTCCAGCTCATCCTCCTCAGGTTGAAAAACATGATATGGGTCAGAGAAATACCATTGAAGCTATGAAACATGGAAGACGTCGTGCATAGCCTGGTACCTCTGAGGTAACTGCAACCTGTAAGCAACCAGCCCGACTCTCTCCAGAACCTCAAACGACCTGACGTATCTCGGCGAATGATTCCCCTACCTACTAATCCTTTTATGTCCCAACTAGGGGTAACACGTAGGAAAACCCGATCTCCGACCTTGAACTCCTGAGGTCGTCTCCGCTGATTAGCATAGGACTTCTATCGAGACTGTGCTACAACCATCCTCTTCCGAATCAACTCTATCTACTCTGAGGCCTCTTAAACAAGAAGAGGTCCCAATAATGTTGCCTCTCCTTCCTCTAGCCGGCATAAAGGTGATCATCACGGCCTACCATACAAGGCCTCGTAAGGTGCCATCTGAATTGTATCCCGAAAACTGTTGTTGTAGATGAACTCCACTAGAGGAATATGCTTCTCCCAAGTACCTCCAAATTCTAGAATGCAAGCTCAGAGCATATCCTCAAGAAGATGGATTGTATGCTCAGATTGGCCAACAGTCTGGGGATGGTATGTTGTACAAAAAATTACCTTGTACCCAAATCCCTCTTTAGCCCCTGTCAGAAGTGCGAAGTAAAACGTGCATCCCTGTCTGAAACAATAGAGTGTGGAACACCATACAGACGTACAATCTCTCGGATGTACAACTGTCCCAGCTCATCAAAACTAACGGTCTCCTTGATCGGAAAGAAGTGTGCATCCTTCGTGAGCATGTCCACTACAACCCAAACTGCATCATTTCCTCAAGGTGATCTTGGTAACCCTGTCACAAATTCCATCACGACATCCTTCCATTTCCACTCTGGAATGAGTAACTGCTGTAAAAGCCCTGCTGGTCGCTGATGCTCTGCCTTCACCTGCTGACAGGTGGAACACCGTATAACAAAACCAGCCACATCCTTCTTCATACCTAGACACCAATACTAACAGTGTAAGTCTCGGTACATCTTGGTGACACCAGGATGAACTGCCCAAGCTGAAGTATGAAACTCCCACATCAACTCCTCATGTATGTCTGCTGAAACCCATACATAGCCATGAAAACATAGAACCTCATCACCGCCCACTGTCCACCCTGGATTAGGTTCTTCACCAGACACACCATACCGTAGGACTAGGCCTTCTGGGTCTGATAGCTGCCTCATTCGAACTCGATCTAAAAGAGTAGATGTAACAACTACAGAAGAAAGAACCGTCTGTCCTTGTCTGTCTTCCACCTCCAAATTCATCTTAGAGAACATATCCATAAGCTACCACTCGCTGCATGCCTCCTGAACTTCCTGCAACTGAGTCCTCCTACTCAGTGCATCAACCAAAACATTGCCTTTCCCAGACGTATAAGAAAGCTTGTAGTCGAAAGACTATAGGTACTTGACCCACCTCCGCTGTCTCAGATTCAAGTCACATTGCGTGAAGATATACTTGAGGATCTTGTGGTCAGAATATACAACCAAATGTTCTCCAATGAGATAATGCCTCTAAAAATGCAAAGCATGAACAATCGCAACCAACTCCAAGTCGTGAGTAGGATAATTCTTCTAATGGGGCCTCAACAACCAAGATCCGTACGCAACAACCTGATTTTCCTGCATAAGCACTGCTCCAAGCCCGATGCCAGATGCATCACCGAAAACTATGTAACTCCTGCCCAGCTCTAGGAGAACTAGAATCGTTGCGGAAGTCAATCTCCCCTTCATCTCCTAGAAGGCTGAGTCGCAAGCATCTGACCAAACGTACTTCACACCCCTCTTAGTCAAGCATGTAAACGGTGCTTCTAAGCATGGGAAGTCCTGTATAAACCACCTGTAATAACTAGACAGTCCTAAGAACCTCCGTACCTCGAATACATTCTTCGACTGCTCCTAGGTAACCACTGCTCTCACCTTCTCTGGGTCTACTCATACCCCTATCTCTGAGATGAAATGGCCCAGGAAGTGTATTTCATTCATCCAAAAGTGAAACATTGAGATCTTAAAATATTACTCATTCTCTATTTGTGTACTCAATACGATCTCAAGATGGATAGCATGGTTGTGTCGAGTGTGAGAGTACACCAATATATTTTTCACAAAGGCAACGATGAAAGAATCCAAGTATGGATGGAAAACTCTGTTCATTAGCGCCACGAAAACTTCCGGCATGTTCGTGAGACTAAATGACATAACCATGTACTCATAAAGACCATACTTGCTTCGGAAAGATGTGAGAGGTATATCATATGGTCTGAACCACAACTGATGATAGCCGGATCTCATGCCGATCTTCGAGAATACCCTAGCCCCTCGAAGGTGATAAAAAACATCATCAATCCTCGGCAGTGGATATCGGTTCTTGACCTTCAACTGGTTCAACATCCGATAGTCCACACAAAGCCATAAGGTACCATCCGCCTTCTTCGAAAACATCATAGGCGAACCCCAAGGGGAAGTAATGGGTCTGATAAAACCCTTCACCTACAACTCCTCCAACTTCTTCTTGAGTTATTGCAACTCAGGCGTAGCTATCCTATAAGGAGGTATTGATATCGGTGTTGCTCCAGAAAAAAGCTTAATAGAGAAGTCTACCTCACGCTCCGGAGGAAAACCTGAAAATTCTTCTGGAATGACATCTGGAAAACAGTCCGCTACTAGAGGAAAGCCTATCTGAGAAGTTCTCTGATCATCCAGATATAAACTAGAAATTTTGGTTGTAACACTACCCAACCCATGATGCTCTAGTCCAGCTCTGCTTTCCCGGACATCCCATTCGACCTTGTGAAGAAAGGACCCACCCTCTTGTGATGTGAAACTCACCCTGCGGTGATAACAATCGAAAAAGGTCAAAAAAGGAACTAAATAGTCTATTCCGAGAATGACATCATAACCCTTCATCTCAAATACATAAAGATCCCACAAGAATTGACACCCACTAACCTCAAGGGGGCACTCCTTGCACTGATGCACACTAGTAGTTCTAGGTCCAAAAGTAGTGTCTAGTGCCAAAGTATCCTTAGAAGTAAGGATAGTAAGTCTAAGGCTCTCCAAAGTGTGCACAGAAATAAAGCTATGAAAAGCTCTGGTATCGAAAAGTGCAGAAGATAAAACTGAGACTACTATGATCGTACCTTGAACTGTGGAAGGTCCAAGATCCTACACCCGATGGATCTGCTCTACCACAAATGTCTGGCCAATACCGCGACCCTATGTAGAAGCCTGATATCCCTATGTTGATCCTCCCTAATCCTAAACACCGTGTCCGTGACCTCTACCCTGGCCTGAATGACATGAATTACTCCATCCCCTAGTCTGTTGCAGAACTGTAAATCATACTCTTGTACGAGGAGTAGAAACTGATACTCCTTCACTAGCTGCTGGAAGAAGAACCCTGTAAAAATGCTATAAATGCCCTATCCTGCCATAATCTCGACACTCCACTAGATCTCTCATGCACTACGGAATCTTATTCCTTCTCTTTACACATTTATAGAACACCACCTAGTTTCGAGAATGAAGATCCTATCTCCCATATGAAATACCTCGCTTCCTCGAGTCGCCTCGAGTTGACTCTCAGTGGCGCTTCCTACTATCAGTATGAAATCAATCAGCCTTGGATGCAGAACCTCCCTAGTCAACAGCTCCATTATCCCTCAGATTTCATTCAGTGATCATCGCCTGGTTGACTATTAGGGTAATAGAAGTCATCTGGAAGACGTTCACCAGCGATCTGATCTCTGGTTTGAGGCCTTCCTCAAACTTCCTTGACAAAAACAGCTCTTCATTTCCCAAAATAGGAGTGAAACCCTGTAACTTTGTGAAATGAGAGGAATAATCCATATCTGAAAGAGTACCCTACTGTAGATTCATGAACTCTCTGGCTCTGTCGGGCCTCAGCGTCGGCGGATAGAAGTAGTCGTAGAACGTACGCTGGAATTCATCCCAAGACATAGTCTGTTGGCGCCCTGCCTGCGAGACTACATCCCACAATCGCTTGGAAGAATCTTGCAGAATGTAAGTCACGAGCTTCACCCTTCTGTTTGGGTGTGTCTACAGATGCTCAAAGATGAAAAGAATGGTCTCTAGCAATGACTCTACAGCCTGAGGTCCTCCATCCCCTGTGAAAGTGGGAGGATGCTACTACTGGAAGACTCGCGTCAGCTCTTCCATAGACAAGGTAAGATGATGGGCTCCCTAGAAGGTCAGCATGAACCTCATCATACCCTTTCTGAACTGAGCATCGGCACCAGTTTCTGTAATTACTTCAGCTGCCATGTCTGGAACAATCAGCAGAACTACTGGCAGTCCCTGGTCTGTCATATCAGGCATACGGTCACTGCCTGGTTCCTGGCGTGAAACAGGGGGAAGTTTTGGTGCCATAGCTCTGAGATAACAAAATCACACTCAGATTTAGGATTAATAAGGACAGAAAACACAAGAGTACAAAACGGGAATAGGATATAGAAACACTTAAATTTTCAAAACAAGACTACATAGTGTGTATTTAAACTACACGACGTGTTTGTTAAAGCCATTTACATGGGCGTGTAACTCTGCCACCACTGGTCGTGAAACATTCCAGACTACACGACATTTTCTGCCAAAGCACGACGTGTACATGAACTCCACTCCCCTTGTAACGCCCCGACCCCAGCTACCCAGAGTCGGTGCATTACTTCGTAACATTGGCATGATCACAAGAAAGATCAAATCTCGAAAGACCGATTGGTTTAGTAGCCTTGGAAACACTAGATATAATCATAAAGTTTTACATTACATTTCAAAGTGAAAAACTAATACAACAACATAATTTTTCCACAATCCACACTATTAACCCCTCATAAAATCCTTGCAGATCATTCATAACTTACTTCTTCACATCCTGGGAAAAATAAAACATAGAAAAGGGGTGAGCTCAAATGCCCAGTAAGGATAACAATATAGCGGAAACTTTCATCAATAAGAATAAACATTTAAGGCAATGTATAACTAAAACAAAAGCCTTTTAAACATGAACTTTCAACATGGTATGGCATAAATAAAATGAAATAATTCCATTTACTTATTCACATGGATATTCCACTAATCGAATAATCACATGCAAAAATAAATAACCACTTTCATAATGTTGGAATGCATAATGCTAAACGTTAATTTCTTTGTCCAGGCCTCATCCCAAGACCTAGGGGTTACTTCTAACCGAAACCCAACCCGGAGTGCCTCTAATAACCGGACACCAACCCGGAGTGCCTCTAATAACCGGACACCAACCCGGAGTGCCTCTAATAACCGGACACCAACCCGGAGGGCATACTTTTACCAGTCCCTAACCTGGAGGGCTTACTTTAACCAGTCCCCAACCTGGAGGGCTTACTTTTACCAGTCCCCAACCTGGAGGGCTTACTTTTACCGGTCCCCAACCCGGAACATACTTGTTTAGCACATTCATCTGAAGAAAAGTTTGAAATATAACATAAACATTCGGATTAAAACTAGCATACGAAATGTCAATAATTTCACCACAAACTATGAATGGTATAAAAATAGAACATCCACAGTCAAACATATCACAAAACCTTCAATTCAATATAGAATTTTTGTATCATAATAAATCAACTTCAAATAATCTTAAAATCCATCAAAGGATGTTGACATAGATGAAATCAAAATTCTTTTTAAAGAAGTATCTCCTTTTATTTTGAAATCATTTAAGATCCATATAAAATAAAACATTTTCTTTGAAAATATTCTTATAAGCTTGTATGTAAAGCTTCGACGATTTTATAATGGCGGAAAATAACCGCACCCGCCGTATAAGTTAAAAAAAACATTCTTACCTCAATTCTGTCGAAAAGGTTAAAAAGAACATTGTTTTGAAAACGACGGAAATATTCCTTTATAAACCTCTTATAAAAAGTCAAACAAGGGTATAAATGACTTTAACCCATATTCTTGTAAATAGTAAAAATGTTTTGAAATACATTTCGAAGAAACATGGATGTGGATGATAACGAGATCCCAGTAGATTATTACGTATAAACAACCTCGGATAAAGAAGAGATTGTGAAATAACCCTTACCTTGTACTTTTCCTTGGTTGGGGTAGGTTAACCTCCTGTATAATGGTTAAATAATTG
Organism: Viscum album; assembly: GCA_963277665.1. Taxonomy (NCBI): domain Eukaryota; kingdom Viridiplantae; phylum Streptophyta; class Magnoliopsida; order Santalales; family Viscaceae; genus Viscum; species Viscum album. The sequence goes on from OY728152.1 coordinate 29,153,152, forward strand.
TTATTAAATTATACAAGAATCATATATATTAATATGATATCATATATGATCTTTTAACATTGATTTGTTAATAATATCTTAGAATTATCGTCGTTTCGGGTGTTAACTTACTCATTTTCTTTTATATGTTTTGTTACATAAGTCATGTTTGTTGTATCTTATTCATATCCAGAATGATATAAAGTCCTTAAACATCATTTTTAAATCATTAAATGATAATTATACTTGAATGGATACGATGGAGAATGAATCTCATCGCGTTCGTGGAGACGGTAGTCCGTACGTATGCACGAACGCTACTTCCATTTAATTTTTATTTTAAAAGAATCGAATCCAAATGATACATAGGTATATTACTATTCCAGTATAATATAATATTTTATATATGTTACTTAAGTTCATTAACACCATCCTTTATACGTTCCATGTGTGGTATGAACGAGTCATATCATTTTAAGGGGGCGGTAGTCCGCACTTCCTCAAATGAAATTATCGTATGTATATACAACATGAAACGAATAATGGTATGAAATAAAATGGAATTACAGAAGCTTATATATAAAATATATATCATTAATATCATATTTAATTACAGTGCCATCATAATGGCCACCATGAGAGGTGGTAAGATGTATTTGAACAATCATCGTTTCGTGAGGCGTTAGTTTGCCATCCACAGAAACATTATGTTCATCATCCATTAGATGGAGTTGTGTGTATGTGTAGTTTGAATCCTTCTTATAAAAACATCCTAGTATATTGTGGATACTGGTGTTGTTACAAAAGAAAGGAAATAAAAAGAGTTTGGGGGTTGGAGAAGCAAAATAAATGAAAATAATTTAAGAGAAATCGTTACCTTTAATCTAGGTAACTCACTTTGGTTGGAACCAAAGGACTTCTTGAAATGCTTTCTGCCTAAGGGGAAACTTCAAGGAGGAGGAGAGGGATGTGGGGAGCTTAGTTTGGCAGAGTTTGGACGAGCCAAGTGGCTTGAGAGGTGTGAAGAAATGAGAAGGAGGAGTGCCCTTTTATAAGAGGGGTGAGGGGCACCTTTGGAAAAGCTAGAAATATTAATTTATAATAAATTCATATTCGGTTTTAAAAGGCTCCAAAGTTGACTATTCAAAGGATGAGGTGGGGATAGGTCGAAAACAACTCATCCAATAGAATTTAGACAGGTTTGGGTACTTATATTAACCTTATCTTTAAGTATTAACTCTAAGTTAATTAGTTTCACTTTTACAATGTCTCTTTGTATTTTTATATTATATGGTTAATAAACTTACCATATACATCCAAGCGACCCCCAAGTGGTCCATTAATGACTACCCTATCATGATATAAGTCTCTTGGCCGAACCTTAGATTTTTAGGAATTTAATATCAATTAATAATATAATATTTTTTTAAGAACTCTTTTATGTCAATTTTGACACTATTCATTAGTTGATTTTTGTGAAACTCATAACAGATTGATTTCTTCAAAAAAAAGTCAATTAAATCAATCCTAATATATCATATTATCCTATAAAATTAGTTTAATTCATTAAAAGTTTCATATTATATTTATTTGGGTATTTATAATATCACTTATTTTAATTTTTCACTATTATATTAATTACTGCATCATCATTGTGTCATTAATAATTTAACTTATTTGATGTTTAAAAATTATAAATAAAATATCATCATGTAGGAAATCTTTTTAGCTTTCTAATGAATATTTATAATCGAAAATACAACATGTATAACCCTATGTAAAAATTGTTCTTTTAAAAGATGTAAGCTTATGCCATTTTTGTATTCATTTTAACTTAATTAAAATAAAGTGTCATTATCACTCACAAGTGGATCCATGGGGTCCCAAAATAGACCCAAAGATGCCCATGGTCGACCATGTATCAACCAATAGGGTTAAGACACGTTTTAGGGTAATTTAGTATTATTATATATTATTTTTTTTACCCTTATTTACCGGATTTACCCTTAACCATGGTAAATAAAATATTTACCGCAGTAATTATTCAAAATGTCTAAAAATAAAAGTTACCTATTTACACAATTTGAACATCCTGATTCCAAATATGGAATCCATTTTTCTAAATTCAAAACACAGAAGTGGCAGAAATTAATTTAAAATTAATTCCCGCTGTCAAAACAAAAAGCGTGTTTTTAAGAGATAATAACTATCAAAAGATTGATACTTGTTTATGTTCGGTTTAATTGTAAAATTATGTCCAATGACCAACATTATATTAAGTGGTAAAAATATATTCTAAATATACTTTAAAACCACTAAAATTAATAATTTATCACTATTAATTATTTTGATTAAAAAAGTTGTTTTTAATTAAAATTTAGTAATTTTCACTATTCATCAAAATATTAAAGTTATCCGAAAAGTACCAAAATTTCACCTTAGGATAAATTTGATATTCCGAATCCAAAAATGAAGTCCATTTTTAAAAATAAAATATATATAATTTCAAAAATTAGGTATTACTATTCATAACGGCAAGTTTGATCGGTTGTGGCACGTGTTAAAACACGAAGTTGCGTACAACACACGCTACTATTTTATTCAAAGAAAAGCGTACCGTGGAAGCTTGGGATGTTTCATTTTAAATTTTTTTTGATGTCCCCATTTAGTCAAAAAGTTTAAAATATTGTATTTAAAAAGGTTTCACTATTAAATGTTGATAAAAGTGCAATACTGAAAATGAATCTGTTCTTGCATTATGACTAAGAAACTCATAATGTGGATTCTAAAATTATAAGGATTATATAAAGTTTAAAATTTAGTTAATACTATTCATCACCTCTTTTAATGGCCTTTTTTTGTAAGTCAAGGTGTGATTGAACTCGATGTCGCGTGTAGTACAAGTTATTGAATTATTTTGAAGAAATAACACATTATGAATTCTTGGGGTGTTACATTCTCCCCTCCTTCAATAAATTGCATCCTCGCAATTTGAAATTGTTCTTAGAAAATAAAAGGTTGAAAATAGAAAATATATTTGTGGGAAAACCCACATCGGAAATTGAGTTACTAAAATTTAGTCTTAATATGAGGAAAAGAGAAATGAAAGGGTCACCACCAAATTATGATCTCGATTAGGAGAACATTGGTGGCAATTAGAGATATAATTGGAGGAAAAACGTAAATATTTATAGGTAGTGATTGAGGTCATCAATCACAAACAAGTATGAAATTTAGGTCCTTAAACTCATCAATCTATGATGATTTGAAATACCATTGGTTCAACAAAAAATAGGGTACTAGGAAAACACATTTTTGATGTTTCAAAATATCTTAGTTGAAATCCCACATCGAAAAATGAATTAATGAGGCCTCTATTTAAAATAAAGAGTGGAAAGTATGAAGATTACCAAAAATAACACATACTAGGGTTCCATGTAGGAAAATATGGTTATGGAAGAAAAATCTAACCATCAATTATCTGATGGAGAGTGGTAGAGAACATGGCTATGAAAAGGCCAACAATCCCAAAGCCATAAATTAGTGATGATTTAAGGTACCATCTAGGACAACATTTTTGTTCTAAGTTCCTTTTCTTAATTTTGAGGAATTTATTTATGAGATTGGCTAAGATCATAAGGAGATATACTTACTTTATAATTAGAGTTTTATCCATTAATAAATTTCTACCACAAACTCATCTTTCACTCTAAAAGATAATAGAATGTAAAAAAAAATTATATTTACACTATACGTATAGGGTTCCAAAATAAACGAATTTATAATTCATCTACAAGATCTTTTAATAAAAACTACATTATTTAATCCAGGATATCTCTTGGGCCAGTGGTAGGTGATACACCCTTGTCACCCTTCGGTTGCGGGTTCAAGTCTCGCAGCCTGGCCGGACGCGACGGGTTGCCGCCCGACCTCCGGGTTGTCCTTTTATGGAAATCCAAAATAATCCAAACTAGAACTATCCAAAATACTTCTGTCCAAACTCAAAGTTCCAACATTTATAAGGAAGGTAAACATAATATAGATCCTTTTTACCCTGTAATAGCATATGAATACCTTCATCATGTACTACCATATTCCTTATTGATTGCATTCATGTTCCCTTATTCCATATAGAATGATGGATATACTTCATTAATCCAAAAATGTTTTAAACCCCAACAATGATGGAATATACAAATCATTAATCAGCTTCATGGTAGTCAATAATATCCAATATAATTTATCCAAAATAATCACATATTATTCCAAAATCACTACCTCAGTATCAGAACTATATTATGATTTATCATTCTCTCAACCATATATTTTCCAAAAATCTATCCTGCTAATGAGTCACTTTTCTTTATTCCACACAATCTCAAGTCCTTAATGAAATAGTACTGCAGTACAATCCTTATATACTCCATAATTATTATAACAAGTACATTGTTGATACAACACTCAGTTGACATAATCAACATAAGAACTCTAATCATTCCTCTTCATCTGTGGTAGTATCATAACTTGATTATTATCCAATAACATCATTTGCGGCATAGTCTGATGACTGGGACATAAGTTCGCGTAGTGTCCAAACTCCTTGCAAATGGAGCATTGTACATTTAAAACCATTTTCTTACCCTTGCAGTCACGTACTTTGTGCCCTTTTCCTCCACACTTATAACAAACTTCCATTCCTTTCAGGCAAGTTCCAGGGTGTTTCTTTCCGCAGTTACCACATATGGGAAAATTCTTCTTTTCCCTCTTACTTTTATCCATCTTTCTCTCTTCCATCCTTTTCTTCTCTTGCTTCCCTTCAAATCCATAGGACTTAGTAAACTCTTTACTTATCTTATCAACACGTGATATTATTTCTTCATATGATGATAATACATGGGATACTATTTCTCTTATAAATTCTAGCTTAAGACCATGAAAGATATGATCCTTCCTTCTCTTTGGATCATGTGCATTTCTGGAGTTCTCATTCCTTCTACTGGGCGCCATTTCTAAACAATGGAATACACTAGATCAGTTTATGAATCAAAATACATAATCCCATACTTATAAAACACTTAACATAAATTGAACTATTTATGGATATAATCCATAATCATAAGAATGTTTTCTTTGAGGAAGTATATACTCATAATCCCTTCAAAATGATTTGTAAAGAAAATGAGAGTTATCCTAAGCATATCCCCCGGGAGTGTCGTAACCAAGAGTGCAGCAAGGCCCGTTGTCGTGCACTAGTTCCCGTTCGAGTCTAGCTCAAAGCGGTGTTTTCGGGTTTTACCCCTAGGTACATCTGTGCCAGAGCCACCTCTACCTGCTCGTATCCAGACAGGGATGTATTGCTCGGAAAACTCACAAAATCTCTACAATACCAAAATTCTAGGAAGTTCTTCTATACTAATCCTCAAAGTTCATCTTAGGTCTACGTGCTCTAATCAGAGTTTATCTAAATCTAGCTTCCAAGGTTTGTACTAAACTTCCTCTGATACCAACTGTAACGCCCCGACCCCAGCTACCCAGAGTCGGTGCATTACTTCGTAACATTGGCATGATCACAAGAAAGATCAAATCTCGAAAGACCGATTGGTTTAGTAGCCTTGGAAACACTAGATATAATCATAAAGTTTTACATTACATTTCAAAGTGAAAAACTAATACAACAACATAATTTTTCCACAATCCACACTATTAACCCCTCATAAAATCCTTGCAGGTCATTCATAACTTACTTCTTCACATCCTGGGAAAAATAAAACATAGAAAAGGGGTGAGCTCAAATGCCCAGTAAGGATAACAATATAGCGGAAACTTTCATCAATAAGAATAAACATTTAAGGCAATGTATAACTAAAACAAAATCCTTTTAAACATGAACTTTCAACATGGTATGGCATAAATAAAATGAAATAATGCCATTTACTTATTCACATGGATATTCCACTAATCGAATAATCACATGCAAAAATAAATAACCACTTTCATAATGTTGGAATGCATAATGCTAAACGTTAATTTCTTGGTCTAGGCCTCATCCCAAGACCTAGGGGTTACTTCTAACCGGAACCCAACCCGGAGTGCCTCTAATAACCGGACACCAACCCGGAGTGCCTCTAATAACCGGACACCAACCCGGAGTGCCTCTAATAACCGGACACCAACCCGGAGGGCATACTTTTACCAGTCCCTAACCTGGAGGGCTTACTTTAACCAGTCCCCAACCTGGAGGGCTTACTTTTACCAGTCCCCAACCTGGAGGGCTTACTTTTACCGGTCCCCAACCCGGAACATACTTGTTTAGCACATTCATCTGAAGAAAAGTTTGAAATATAACATAAACATTCGGATTAAAACTAGCATACGAAATGTCAATAATTTCACCATAAACTATGAATGGTATAAAAATAGCACATCCACAGTCAAACATATCACAAAACCTTCAATTCAATATAGAATTTTTGTATCATAATAAATCAACTTCAAATAATCTTAAAATCCATCAAAGGATGTTGACATAGATGAAATCAAAATTCTTTTTAAAGAAGTATCTCCTTTTATTTTGAAATCATTTAAGATCCATATAAAATAAAACATTTTCTTTGAAAATATTCTTATAAGCTTGTATGTAAAGCTTCGACGATTTTATAACGGCGGAAAATAACCGCACCCGCCGTATAAGTTAAAAAAAACATTCTTACCTCAATTCTGTCGAAAAGGTTAAAAAGAACATTGTTTTGAAAACGACGGAAAGATTCCTTTATAAAACTCTTATAAAAAGTCAAACAAGGGTATAAATGACTTTAACCCATATTCTTGTAAATAGTAAAAATGTTTTGAAATACATTTCGAAGAAACATGGATGTGGATGATAACGAGATCCCAGTAGATTATTACGTATAAACAACCTCGGATAAAGAAGAGATTGTGAAATAACCCTTACCTTGTACTTTTCCTTGGTTGGGGTAGGTTAACCTCCTGTATAATGGTTAAATAATTGTTATTAAATTATACAAGAATCATATATATTAATATGATATCATATATGATCTTTTAACATTGATTTGTTAATAATATCTTAGAATTATCGTCGTTTCGGGTGTTAACTTACTCATTTTCTTTTATATGTTTTGTTACATAAGTCATGTTTGTTGTATCTTATTCATATCCAGAATGATATAAAGTCCTTAAACATCATTTTTAAATCATTAAATGATAATTATACTTGAATGGATACGATGGAGAATGAATCTCATCGCGTTCGTGGAGACGGTAGTCCGTACGTACGCACGAACGCTACTTCCATTTAATTTTTATTTTAAAAGAATCGAATCCAAATGATACATAGGTATATTACTATTCCAGTATAATATAATATTTTATATATGTTACTTAAGTTCATTAACACCATCCTTTATACGTTCCATGTGTGGTATGAACGAGTCATATCATTTTAAGGGGGCGGTAGTCCGCACTTCCTCAAATGAAATTATCGTATGTATATACAACATGAAACGAATAATGGTATGAAATAAAATGGAATTACAGAAGCTTATATATAAAATATATATCATTAATATCATATTTAATTACAGTTCCATCATAATGGCCACCATGAGAGGTGGTAAGATGTATTTGAACAATCATCGTTTCGTGAGGCGTTAGTTTGCCATCCACAGAAACATTATGTTCATCATCCATTAGATGGAGTTGTGTGTATTTGTAGTTTGAATCCTTCTTATAAAAACATCCTAGTATATTGTGGATACTGGTGTTGTTACAAAAGAAAGGAAATAAAAAGAGTTTGGGGGTTGGAGAAGCAAAATAAATGAAAATAATTTAAGAGAAATCGTTACCTTTAATCTAGGTAACTCACTTTGGTTGGAACCAAAGGACTTCTTGAAATGCTTTCTGCCTAAGGGGAAACTTCAAGGAGGAGGAGAGGGATGTGGGGAGCTTAGTTTGGCAGAGTTTGGACGAGCCAAGTGGCTTGAGAGGTGTGAAGAAATGAGAAGGAGGAGTGCCCTTTTATAAGAGGGGTGAGGGGCACCTTTGGAAAAGCTAGAAATATTAATTTATAATAAATTCATATTCGGTTTTCAAAGGCTCCAAAGTTGACTATTCAAATGATGAGGTGGGGATAGGTCGAAAAAAACTCATCCAATAGAATTTAGACAGGTTTGGGTACTTATATTAACCTTATCTTTAAGTATTAACTCTAAGTTAATTAGTTTCACTTTTACAATGTCTCTTTGTATTTTTATATTATATGGTTAATAAACATACCATATACATCCAAGCGACCCCCAAGTGGTCCATTAATGACTAACCTATCATGATATAAGTCTCTTGGCCGAACCTTAGATTTTTAGGAATTTAATATCAATTAATAATATAATATTTTTTTAAGAACTCTTTTATATCAATTTTGACACTATTCATTAGTTGATTTTTTTGAAACTCATAACAGATTGATTTCATCAAAAAAAGTCAATTAAATCAATACTAATATATCATATTATCCTATAAAATTAGTTTAATTCATTAAAAGTTTCATATTATATTTATTTGGGTATTTATAATATCACTTATTTTAATTTTTCACTATTATATTAATTACTGCATCATCGTTGTGTCATTAATAATTTAACTTATTTGATGTCTAAAAATTATAAATAAAATATCATCATGTAGGAAATCTTTCTATCTTTCTAATGAATATTTATAATCGAAAATACAACATGTATAACCCTATGTAAAAATTGTTCTTTTAAAAGATGTAAGCTTATGCCATTTTTGTATTCATTTTAACTTAATTAAAATAAAGTGTCATTATCACTCACAAGTGGATCCATGGGGTCCCAAAATATACCCAAAGATGCCCATGGTCGACCATGTATCAACCAATAGGGTTAAGACACGTTTTAGGGTAATTTAGTATTATTATAATATTATTTTTTTTACCCTTATTTACCGGATTTACCATTAACCATGGTAAATAAAATATTTACCGCAGTAATTATTCAAAATGTCTAAAAATAAAAGTTACCTATTTACACAATTTGAACATCCTGATTCCAAATATGGAATCCATTTTTCTAAATTCAAAACACAGAAGTGGCAGAAATTAATTTAAAATTAATTCCCGCTGTCAAAACAAAAAGCGTGTTTTTAAGAGATAATAACTATCAAAAGATTGATACTTGTTTATGTTCGGTTTAATTGTAAAATTATGTCCAATGACCAACATTATATTAAGTGGTAAAAATATATTCTAAATATACTTTAAAACCACTAAAATTAATAATTTATCACTATTAATTATTTTGATTAAAAAAGTTGTTTTTAATTAAAATTTATTAATTTTCACTATTCATCAAAATATTAAAGTTATCCGAAAAGTACCAAAATTTCACCTTAGGCTAAATTTGATATTCCGAATCCAAAAATGAAGTCCATTTTTAAAAATAAAATATATATAATTTCAAAAATTAGGTATTACTATTCATAACGGCAAGTTTGATCGGTTGTGGCACGTGTTAAAACACGAAGTTGCGTACAACACACGCTACTATTTTATTCAAAGGAAAGCGTACCGTGGAAGCTTGGGATGTTTCATTTTAAATTTTTTTTGATGTCCCCATTTAGTCAAAAAGTTTAAAATATTGTATTTAAAAAGGTTTCACTGTTAAATGTTGATAAAAGTGCAATACTGAAAATGAATCTGTTCTTGCATTATGACTAAGAAACTCATAATGTGGATTCTAAAATTATAAGGATTATATAAAGTTTAAAATTTAGTTAATACTATTCATCACCTCTTTTAATGGCCTTTTTTTGTAAGTCAAGGTGTGATTGAACTCGGTGTTGCGTGTAGTACAAGTTATTGAATTATTTTGAAGAAATAACACATTATGAATTCTTGGGGTGTTACACCCCTACCCGAGTCTCTTTACACATCTAACCTACATGGTCCTTAAAATTATAAACTACAATGTGTGTTCACTAAAGACACAGCATGTACTAGACAGGTTTCGGTGACCCGTGTAGTGGTTACATGGCTAGCTACATAGCTAACCCCTTCACGACATGTTCCAAACAAACAAGACGTGTATAAGGATAGATAACACCGACCCATGTTGTTCATGCCATGGCGCAGTACCCCAAAGAGAACTACACGACATGTTCTTATAACACACGGCATGTACTTCATGAGTTTCGCCAACCCGTGTAGTGGTTACGCGGCCGGGTTTACGGTTAACAACTACACGGAGTGTATGTATGGTACACAGCGTGTCCCTGAAGTCTATCGGACACCCCATGTCTCTGCTCACATAGTTTGTAACATGGTTTAAAAACTACAAGGCATGTACTTATAAAGTACATGCCATCTATTCTGGGTTTTTTTTCCGGGCAGTAGCTTAGAAACTGCACCGAATGCCCAAAACACTGAAAAACAAAATTTATGTGCCGTATTCCGATCCGTGGGGGACCATAATCCCCACAAATCAAAGCATAGAATCATAAGAATGCATATATCATGTAAAACAACATAACAAGTATGTCTGTCACTGCAACTATCACAGAAACATGCATAATTTATAACAACATCTATCACAACAGGAAGAAATTCTAATGCACCCTAGATGGAATGTTAAAATGCATGACTTTTGATTTCCTACCCAAAGCATATATGATGCATGAGATGGAACACCCTCATCTCATCGGGTTGCAAAAAACTAAAACCAAAATTATATAAACTATAATAGCACAAAACATGTGCATCACCCAATGATGAAATATAATAAACTTTAACACTTGAAAAAACTAAAAATTGCAATTACAAGGTAATATAGCCATTCCCTGTACAAGGGATAATTACTCTCAGGCACAGTTAAGTACTAACTTCCAATTTTTTCATATCCCTGTCTATTGTCTCAAAATAGTAAGGTAAAAGAAAAAAAGAAAACCTCCTCTAATACCACTTTGTAATGACCTGAATCTGGAGCAACATAACTGGTGCCCCATACTTGGTTCGCCACATGACCTCAAGTGTGTTTCCCCAAACACTAGAGGCTGCCGAAAAGCAGCAAGGGCCTTGGTGAGTCTGTGGGAAAACTATGCCATCATTTGGTAAAGTATACAGTGGAAGAATAAACAAAAAAAATAGCTGAAGAAGTAACAGCATATGAAAACTGAACTAAATGTAGAAGAAATGTCTAATATAATAATGATGTTGTACAATACATTTATCTATGTAAGGAAGTAAACAAATCAACGTGCTTAAATACAACTGAAACCAAAGTACAAAACGTAAACAACAACTCTAGTAGCATCGCGAGCCAAGGCCCAGTCCCATGCTCTCCAACTCCAACCAGCTATCAAGTACCTGAGGTTGAAGGGCCACAATACCTATCTACACCTGCAACCATATAATCTATTTGGGATGAAAAGCAGGACCCGAACCTGGTGTGTGACTAATCCTAGTAGGCATCCACCACAATATTTGTGCCCTACTGTCAGTGAGTAATATAGCAAAAGTAAAGGAAAATAAGTACAATATTGGACTAAGAGTATACTAGTAAATAATACTACCAATTACCACTCAATTTCTTTTAATTAAACAACCATAGAAAACTAGAAAATCTTTCTATTCCAAGGTAAGAAAGTAACACGACATGTATCTCAAAAGACTACCTTAACACAAGCAGTACAAAACCTGAGATTGTTCATTGGCTTGGTGGAATCGTCACAACCAACCATCGAAATTCACACTGACCCACTAGGTGGAACAAGGTAGCAAACCCCTATAGTCCAGTAATCAAACAAGGCACAAACACTCTAGGAATATCTCACGTTAATTACCCCATGGTCTTGCAATGGTATCTATAGGCTCTCTGAGGATGAACTTACGTCTAATTCTTCATCTGGTCTCGATGCGTGGGGAACTAATAACACTCTTGGGAAGCACAATATCCTATTACTATAGATCCTGCGTACGAAACTAAAACCAAGAGACCCTCTAGGAAATCACATAATCATATATTCCCTCTTTGATCTCTCGCACCAGGTTCTCACAGCCCGGAGTAGTCCGGTCATGCATAATCGACTATCAGCAGCCCTATGTAAATTCAATAACTACATGGATAATAGCTACCAAGCATCAAAAGCGTTTAAAAAGATGGAAACACATGAAATTAGTCATAAAAAGTAATCTAACAATCGCAATATTGTTTTCCTCACAGGGAAATAGTGTTAAACATTGATAAACAGCCAAATAGGGGGGGGGGAAACACCCATGGGGTGATCCTAAAACAAGAAACCAAGCATATATTAGGAACAATTAATCAGAATATAATAAGTAATCTAGGGAAAATACACAATACGATCAAAATCCTAAACCTGGGATACCCGATACATGGGGATCTGGCACTTTTGCAACCAAAACTCAAAGAACATCAACGTAGGGAAACAAACCACCTACCTTGATCTATGAATATTGATATACTTGAACCATGGCCTGTGAATCAGCCTATAATGGAGCAGATCTTCATAAACATCTAACACGTTCAACCTCAGATAACTCACAAAAGAGAAAGAAATAGGAAACGTGGCCAAAGTAGAACCAAGAACTCACCGTTGTGATTCTTCTGCAATCGGCAGAGTTCGATTCGGACAACCAGTGACAGATCGGTGAATCAGAGAAGAATATGCCTCCTCGAACGCTATGGACGAAATTAGGTGGAGAAGAAGACGTTTATGAGAATTAGGTGGGACACCTGTCTGATTAATGAAATAAAAAAAGAAAGTACACAGTGTGTACTTTTATAGTACACAGTGCGTACTTTTATAGTACACAATGTGTACTATGTCTTTCCATACTCTGCCAAAATCGGTCTCCACGTCATCCCTACACACTATTTGTGTGGCCCGGGCATAGCCAGCACGCGTATTTGAATGGGAAATGATTACACGACATGTACTCAGAAAGTACATAGTGTGTACATCAAAAATTTCCAAAACCTTATTTTTCCCAAAACTCTAGAAAAAGGAAAAACATTCCTCAAATAAAGATATGGGTTCTTACATTAATCACATCCAAAATAAATCCGTCAAATACACTAACACTTAGTAAATGATAAAGGAAATGGTTTGGTGAAAAATCAAAACAATACATCAGAAACCTCTCAAAATTATTTTCATCATCGAGAGTAAAATATCCCAATAGTAAATAGAAACTTTTCACCCAAAATCTCCCATGGAGACACCAAAAAAATGAATATAATTACTTTATAAATCATAATATAGCACATTAAACAAAAATCGCAATCCAATCAATATCAAATAACACATCTCATTATATAAAAATGGTTTACAAATGCTCAGGATATTGAATGAAAACTAAAACTCACACTTTAATGTACATTCCACTTACCCACTGTGCCTTTATGAAATGATATCCAATGAAATAACATCAGCACACATCACCTACTCAAGATAGTACTAAATATGAATCATTCACAACATGAGTATCATTTCATCCATTATATCCAAATATCCCCCAATTGAATGATATAGGAGTCATTGTTATGATATTGATGAATCCATAACATGTGACAAACCATCATGGATTTGGTCCACCTAGGGGGGAATCACCAACTGATATTCCACATTTATGATATACCAAAACACAATTAAGGGAATAATAAATTATATAGTGAGATTAATAAATCATCAAGAGCACCATTTTCCATGATTCAAATAAATCCTCATGAACACATAACCTCTATCCTCAAAATATTTATATCTTATCCTCTATTTAATTTAAGTCTTATGATATATTTGTGCTTCTTTTAAACAATCTTAAATGATTAAGATGTTCTTGGTCATACATTGCACCAAATTTAGTCCTTGGACTACATATTCCACAAAAATGATCTACAATATAGATACAAACATGAAATTCAACATAATTACTCAAATGGGACCATTCTAATTGAATAGTTTTATATTTTTATCTAAGAAAACTCAACTAGTGGTAGGTGATTCACGCTTCAACTACTAAAATATGAAGATCATGTGTCAAACATATCCTCTATAACTTAGATTCCCTAATCATTCATCCCAATTATGTTAGGATGGAATGTAGATATAAGGGTGAAAAATATCAAAAATAATGTTTAATACTGCCATATATTCATGATGTAAAACCAGAATATCGATTATAAATGATGGAGAATATACCACATGATGCTTTACTATGTCATCCACATACTACATGGCTTGAAAATCCAGTAAACATTACATTATAATGCCCTTAAAATATAATTATCTTATTAATAGATTCATGATCATCCAAATTGAATCATATTATCCATTGTATAATGATAAAACATTGTTAAAATGCATAGAAGTATCATCACTCATCAACTCAAGGAATTATATTAGCTACGATAATCCACCTAAAACATGATTACTATCCTTCACCACATAATAAAACAAACCAAATGATAGATACTCGCATATTGACCACCTCAAATCTATCCACCAAATTTATCCTCTTATCCAATGATACATATTGGATATGCTATGAGGAATTCCAAAGGTGAGAAAAAGAACTCATTGAGGAATTCCCCTTACATATCGAATGGAATAATAAACCTCCCTTGAAACAACCCTTGGTATTGATCATCCTTCCGCCAACCCCTCATATAATCACTATGGAAAGAAAAATGATGAATCGCCTATACCTCTAAGTCACCACTAATATATTCCTCTTCCTTCTACATCATGGATGATTTCATTATCACCTGGTACAACAAACATATACTACTATCCACCTCCAAATATATGCGAATCTATAGAATCAACTCCATCACTGTCTAATAATCCATGAATTTCAGAAAAATATTATTTATTAATTTTTACTATATAAATAAGAAACTGCATTCCCTTTCCAAAGGTATCAATATATTTCAATGTCATAATCATATTTAAACACCATCCGCCTTTTCTAAGGTAGTTCCTAGAGGAATCCCCCATTGAACGTCAGTTGGAGCATTTTCAGTCCCTATGGTCATGCATTTTAAATGTAGTTGGTCTTTGGAACAATGCTAGAGACACCTCAAAAATTTAAATTAATGGAGAGGTTATGAGGTGGGGATCATTGTTAAATTTATTGGGGGAATATTTCCTACTCTGAGACACATATATTAACATTGGATATGATTGTAAATCCTTCATAAGACATGATGAGGGGTTGGTTACCATTATTCTAGTGAATCTATTGAAATATTATGTAGAATTGTACATCTATAAGTATCAAAGGATCAACATATTCCATTTATTAATAACTGATTCTAAGGTTTAAATCCACATTCTATTTCAATCTGGTTTTTATCTAAATATTGGAAGGTGTTAAGTGAAATGGAGCTTTGATTAATCCTACCATAAGGGATTTATAAGTATCCTAATGAAATAAATAATAGTAGACATAGTTTGGTTCAATTAAACAAATAAAATCATACCTTTAAGGGTAATTCGAAAAGGACTATCTTGGTTACATTTAAATTCGTAAATCCATAACCAAGTGAAACCCCTTTTAAGGATATACATTTAGGTCCAAATTAATATTAAAAAAATACTCCAATAATGGTTGGAGTATGACTTATGAATTCTTGGATATTTCAAATTTATATTCAATATGGAATATATAATAGTTAAAAATGTTATGGAACCAATTAGGACAATATCCTAGTGTTAGGGTAGGATCTCATGAGAGATATTTCAATTTTAGGGAATATGTAGTTCTATCACAAATATAAAGTGATGAAAATAGTGTAGAGATCTTGGTGAATTTATGTAGAGGTACAAGGTGTGTTCTTTAAGGGAATATTTACCATTTAGTAGGTTTTATATTGAATATGGCCCAAATCAAAAGTTGAGTGTTTTGAATCTTGGATTTAAATATCAAATAGGTTTTAAACATATCAAATTTATATAAATCAAATTCCTTGTGGTTTAAAGGTACAAGATTACAATCAAGTGTCTAGATGATATAATATTATTTAAAATCATGTAGTGAGGGTGTTGTAGAAAATACCTATATGATTTCTTAAGGATATCTATGTCATGAAATGTGGATAGCATAAGATTATGTTGGGAATACACATGGGAATCCAATTTCATTCCAATGCATAATATTATCCCTTGATGTGGTACCTCATAAAGAATGTAAAACATTTCCGATTGAGATGGGGTTTAAATTTTATGTAAAATTAGAGGAGTCTCAAAAAGGAGGCTCATGGAGGAGTCATGTGATGTGGAATCACTATGGATTCTTACTGGGGAGTTGCACGAAGGGGTTTCTGCATGAACCCATCATGAGACCTTCTTCTATTATAGTGAATCATGTCACTTGGTATGAGTTATTAATTAAGTTATGAAGATCATATGAAATCAATGGGTTTATATATGCATGAAAAAATTATAACATACATCCCTAATAATGGACTCTTATTGTTACTTATCGGTGATAGTTCTCTATGACTTCCCTTCCTAAGACCCTCATCTAATAATGTGAATCACGTGACTTCAGCATAAATTTTTTTTTTGATCCTAGGAAATAAATTTTAATTAAAAAAAACCTCTTATTCAAGATTCTATTGAAACCTATGTAAGGGTTACAGGTATTTGGATACCTGAATCCATATCATTAAATCCAAAAAAAAACATGGTTATCCATCCATTCCACCACCTCAATAATCAAAATTACATACTTTTAGGGATCCCATCATGTGATACAAAGACAATCATATGGTGGGATGAATTATATTCTTATAGTGATTTTTGTGAACCCATCGAATTATCCAAAGGAAATCATTGGTAATTTTCATGATCCCCTATTAACATACAAAATAATATGGGTTTTTCACATGACACCATCGTGAGATCCATTGATAATCAAGAGGTGAGATAAATTTTCTTCAAATGCTTCACATGAACTCATCATGACATTAATTGATGATTATTCAGTCATGTGATTTTGAGCGATTGTGAGATATCTCTATCATTTCTAGCCTCTTTTTGTAATGCTCTTATGTTGACCTCTTCACACAATCACATGAGAATAATGTGGTGTCTTCAAGTGCTTCACATGATATCATCACAAGATAATTAGATAATCTTAGGATGACTTCAAGTGTATCACATGATATCATCACAAGATCTTGTGACAACCATTTAGTGATTTCCGAGACTCCTTCATGTGATGTGTTTGTACTTAATGGGGATGTGTGATCCATTCATGTGATCTGTTTTGATCTATATGATAAAATTACACCTTCACATAATCAATTCAAACATTTATGATTTCATGATACCATCAAATGAACATTAAAATAATATTTTATAATTTCATCTCTTCACATGATCAGTTTGGATATCCACAGTACGCCTGATCCTTTAGGACATTCGAACACCACCTTATCTGTAAACCCATTCATGAAAATTATTCATGAAACCATTGAAAACCATCCTTTTTCAAAAACAATAATCCATGTTATAGTATACAATAAACCCAAAAACACTATTAATAGATAATTTTTCAAACAATAAACCACCTTTTATTTTTCTAATACACTTCTATGCATTAAGAACCAATATGTGCACATGACATGTACATGTGTAATCACATGCCTTCAACTACCCTACACACAGATCAAGGACATCCTAAACCCATATTCTAAGACCAAATCAGTCATGGTCAGTATGATAAACAATATTAATAAGACAATTTCATTGATGAATCACTTCTTATCCCATGCATATTAACATCTACAATCCTGATCCGAAAGGTTTCTTGCCATCAGGATTCTTATTCATTGATAGACATATTTTAAGATCATCATACATAGATCTCCACATGTTCCACTACATCACACATCAACTTCTCCACCTATATTGACCAACAAATTTTCTCCCCTTTTTCAATGATATGATAGGTCACCCCATTGAGGTCTTCAACTAGGCAAAGAACAAAAATCACCACCTAGGGGAAGACATATAAAATCATAGGTTGAGGAGGTCCTAAATCCACACTATTCATTTATATGTAGTCGACTAAACTCTATGATCCAATTTATTATGTTCAAATTGTAAATTATGAAAAAAAATTAACAATGTATATAATAGTTACTTTTGTTGGTATATACACCTACTTCTCAATATCAAGCTCCACTTTTTCCATTATTAATGGACACTTGATTTAAATGTTCTCTTTTCTTGAGTGATGAATTTTATTTTTATATGATTTTTATAGATTAATTATAACATTGGATACCAATCATATACTACTCATCAATATCCTTGTTTATCAAATAATTCTATAGCGTATTTTTTATCATAAACTTTACTAACCATTAATAAAATATCTATATGAATTAGATTTTCGATAATATAAAAAATAACATGGAAAAGAAAATTATTCTACTAAATCTTGAAATCTAGAAAAATAGATATTCCTCTCCCCCATTGGTCATTCACATCTTATTAGCCCCTATAATATTATTATTTGACATAAAAAGACCACCAATTTGTGTAAAATATTTTCAATTTCACCTCGGTCTCCCCTTATCAATATATGATACAAGATATTCCCTATTTTTCACTTTTCAAACTCAGAACCAAATGAGAAATTATACCTACACACTACTAATATATTTTCAGCAAGTGAAATTGACACTTGGAAGTTATTCATTGATAGATCCTTTAAGCCTATTGAGTTTTAACCCTTTTGAGTAAATAATAGCTTAATCCAATAAACACCCATATTTTCCATGTCAATCACTTACTTATATGGATATTAACATCATGAATATCTTTGATTTGTAAATTTAATATCTTTTATGATGTGGATATATCACCTAGAGTAATTTTCAACATATATTCTTGAACATATCCATCATTTAATTGATATATGTCATTATTATTTATAGTTCAGTGGAGTCCAGAAGTTTAATTATTCTTTACAAAGTAGAGAAAAAATGTTGGAAATGTCATTAAATTTCTATCAGCTTCTTGGTATCATGAAAATAGTTACCTTACACCACATTGTTATGAAGAAATATATAATCATGAAATACATGATTTTTTCTTCTACTCCAAAAATATATAATCTCTCTGTTGATTAATAAAACTATAATATCAATGGGAGAACATTAATAATGACTTGGAACCACAAGATCATTCATATAACGAGTTTGTATCTCTTTAGTTTCACATATGAATCATCATTATATATTTTTTATTTTACATAGTATAAAGATTATAGATAAAAATTCGAAAAATAGAGGGGTACTATAACAACAACTATTGAATCTAATACCATATACAAATTTCAGGATTTTTATTATTCAATTCATATTTAACTGTATTCAGTTTATGGACCTATCTTCTATCAGTACCCACACCCCCATGGATTGCATCCTCCACATTTTCCTACAAAACATCCAATATATATTGTAATAATTTAATACAAAGGTGGAGTGGTATATATGGTATACTCAAGTAAAGGATTATGGTCAATATTGATGGGAAAACTCTTTAATAATTTCTTAGAAAACATTGTATTCTTTTTCTATTCAATATCCCTCTCCTTATCCAACATTCATTGATCTCCCCATATAATTTGACGTTTAGTACCCACATGCTCAGTCCTCTTGTAATATGTAGGATCTATAGGCTTTATCATTTTCACTTTTGGGGGTTTAATAAAACTAGTATAAATTTATTTCTTTAACAATCCAACTATATTCCATTTCTTATTATTTTTTTTGAGAATGATTCTTTCTAATATTATTTCTATCTTTCTTCTTCCATTATTGGATGGATAAATATCATTCCTTCACATCTTGGATTATGGAATTACACATCCATTTTTCATGGAAATATTTATTCATTTTTTATTTTAGAGTTTATCCAAATCAAAGAACCATTACTTATTTTTATTGAATAATTCACTAAATATACATTATTCTTACTCAAAACTGGAGATTCTTGTAGCGTTGTCTTATAGGGTCATTTATAATCATTCTAAAATATCTATTGTGAGTTTAAAAGATGAGGTTCTTGGTAAACCTATCATTGAGAACATTGTTATTCCTCTAATACATTAAACATATTTTATTATTTTAGGTTATCTTATATTATAGGGTTTCTTTTAATACACTATCAGTTTTTATTGTCTTCTTCAAAGTTGTTTTTTAATCCCTTCTACCTTCATGTTATGGTAGCTTTCTAAATAAGAGTGATTATAACATATAAAAAATCTCAAATTATAAAACTATATTGTGTCATCATTTGTTGGTTGAGATTTTGATTAAACAAGAGTTCATCTTCTATCGTTGATCTCTTAGACATATTAACTTGTTCTATGGATTTTCCCACTCTTCCAAAATAGTATCATTCCATGGATACAATCTTCTAAGAGACATCACCTTCCAAAATTTCATCAACCTAATTATTATTCATAGATATAGCAATATTACTATTTTCAAAACATGAAATACTTTCAAATGACTTGAAATAAAAACATATTGTATGACCATGAATCACATATAAATGCCACATGATGTCATTATATCCTAAAAATAAATCCTTAGATAGATTTTCAGAACCAATATAATTTTTAAAGAATTGTTCATGGATATCTTACTCACATGCATGGGAGAGGATTCCTCATAAAAAATATAAGATTCTACAAAACTATATGACATTTTAGATGAGACAACAATATCATATTTTTACTCAAAAAATATATTTTCTTCTTAGTCAATTAATACCTTCCAATGGATATTTAGAAAATAGAATAAATCTATCATTCAATTTAGGGTATCCTTTGGAATTATTTTGATCCACTCTTATCATAGTTACATCGCCTTCATCTTCATGTTATTGAATATTTTTCCATTGATTCTAGATTCACATTATCTTCTATATAATGAATCTATACTCTTGTCATCTCAATTTCTAATTCTCAAAAGAGATTATCCACTGTGACACCATGATACTTTATTTTCGAAATCATCTGGCCTAAAAAATCATTAAAACAAATTGTCTCTTTTTGTGTCATTATAATATTCTAAACCAATTTTGATAGCTAGGAAGCAATATCATCATTTATGAATTCTAAATTTTAAATTTATATTGATTTCAGATTCTTTCAATTTTAATAAATATTTATTTTTTTAATCTTTGTGAAAATATCATGTCATTCTTCATCTTGGGAGAAATAATTCATTCATAGATTATTGTCCACTTCAATAAGACTACTATTTAAACTATTTATTTTTTAGAACTCAATTTTTGTGATCATGGATCCAGATATTATGAGACTTATTTTCCACTCTTATTTTCTAATCCATTTTCTTTTGTATATTGAAAACATCCAATTTTACCGATCTTTATATTTATTCCTAATAATTATTTCTTGGATCACTTGGAATATCAAGTTCTTCAGTCGTCCCTATAGTGTAATTGAATGAGTAAATAGTATTACAGTCTGATTAACTAAAACCATTCTTATTTTTGTTTTAGGATTCCTGTAACCGAATCTCACACTCTCTATAGAAACATACAAACGTAGGAATTCCACTATAATTATTTTTCATCAATGAAATTTCCTCCAAATTTCATGGATACACACGATAAGGGAAAGTAGAAAACTCAACATCAACCTATAAATAAACCCAATTAGTTAAAATAATTCCAATAAAATCATCAAATTGTTTGTTAAACATTGTTAGGACCTAAAGAAACCTAGATACCCTGAGAAGGGGCATGAATGAGGGAATTTATACTCATTTAAAAAATTTCAACCCCCCCAAACCATGAACACTTTATTATGAGGGTCACTTTGATTTATCTTTAGTTTTAATATTTATATTATCCTTACTAGTGCTGTTGGTTATGAATAGATCAATACATCCTAGTATGACTCCCTATAAAATGTTAGGGTGGATTCAATATTTCTTTCATCTCACATCCCTCACACTTCTCTCTTATTCTCACTGCTTTCAAAGGTAATTTTTCTGAATTTATTCTAATCATTAACATCTTATACTATTGATAGTCTCACCAAATGTGTGATTGGTTCTTTTGATCAACATGTTATACTTCACAACATTGATGTGGACATACAATTGATAATCACCACTCCATGAGATATCATTGAAACTTATATTCTCTTTGGAATGTTCAACATGAAATGGAATGTCTTACACTTCCTAAAATACCCTAGAAAAACATTCACTTTCTTGAATGAAGAACCTCATTCTACCTTTCACTACCTTCTATGTAGAATTAAATAATAAACTCCTTCATATATTTATAAGTGTTGTAGATCATTCATCATCATCATATTCTTCTTTGGAATACAAAAATTTCAATAGAACTATTCTCTAGGAATCCACAACATGTATCACATAGCGTGAGACCAATGTATGTAACCTTAACAGAAGACCCCTTTACAACATCCCTCATGACCCATGCACGAGACTACTAAATGAGACTCCTCCAAAAGACTCCTCCAAGAAAATTACCTATGAGAATCCTTCATGATTACCATATATCAAAGTAATCTATGAGACTCTTTCAGGATTCTCCTATGGGATACACCTTTATGTGATCTTCTTCTATTCATGTGTATCCCATGAATCTAGAATGACACCTTGTATAGGTTTTAAGGATCATGGTATATCAATGAGTATATTAGTACATGAAAACTAATGGTGCATGTATCCCTTCACAAGACATTGTTATGAAACTCCTCCATGAGTCTTCTTTGTGATATTACTTTTTGAGACCTTAATCTGATTACAGAGATCGCATGACCCTGATGTAAGAATTTTTTCAGAATATGCTCAATACTTTCGTTTCAGATCAATCCAATCATGAAATCTTCTGTAACATATTAAATATATGTTATGTGGTATTTATGGAATAAATACACTTCTTTAGAACTAAAAACACAATTATATTTACATCCCAACAACTATAAAATCAATGTTTCACACTTCAAATCATTCCATCATGAGATCCCAAGATAACAATGTGTTATTTAGCTTCATTAACATTTAGTTCTTTGTGTGATACCATCAGAAGATCAAACAAAAATCATGGGAACGTTTCATGATCCCCTCTAGAAATAAAAATACAATGAGAGGAACATCATGTTATCCCATAATGAGTTTCAATAAGTATTATGATGTGAGTGACATTATATCACAATGCTTCTCATGACCTATTTGTGAGATCAGTTGACAATTATGGTGTTCGCTAATTTCTAGCTATTGTGAGATATCTACATTATTTTCATTTTCTTTTTCATCACCACACAATATAATCCCTTCATGAGATCGTAGGATAATATTTTTTCTTCCTCAAGTGCTTCTCATGATCTCATTGTGATGTCCTTTGACAATCATGTAGAGTATTCAAGTGCTTTACATGACCTTATGGTGAGATCATATGATAATCATGTAGTGCATTATGTGAATACTTCAAATGATATCTTGGTACATCATGAAAAGGTGTGATACCTCCACATAATTAGTTCAGACATATGTGCTCCTTTGATTCCTTCATTTGACCTGTTCAAACATTTGTGTCTATGTGATTTCATTATGTGATCGGTTCAGATAGATGTGATGACATCATACCTTTAGGATCTTAACAATTTAAGGGGTATAAATATGAATTAAAACACTTATAACAAACATTTTTTTATTGGACCACTTCATGATACTCCACTGTGAGAATTCATTATGAGAACCATTCATTGTACCATCTTATGGTTACCTGAATCATGTGACAAAAGTGAATGATTTTTTTTTTCTGCATAAGAGAAATATATTTGGTTCATATTGAACCATATAAGAAAAATTATCTAACCTCTTAATAATCGGTTAGGTTTATTTTTATGAAAAAAATACACTACTTTAATAATAATCCATGTTTCAATCCATCAATTGAACCACATCTACAACTACAATTAAAATTATCATGTGATACCATCATGAGATTGAAATAAAATATTGCACGGTTAAAATTCCTTGTATTTCATTAATTTGTGTGATCAAATCATGAGATCCATAGACAATCATGGGAACACAAACTAATCCCATAGGGTGGTCCATAAACAATCGTGGGTGGTTCATTTGATCCCATTATGAAATATGATCACAAACATGTAGTGATAAATATTATTTTCCAATTCATTACAATACCCAGTCATAAGATCAATATAAAATCATGTGGCAATTTTAAATAATGTTACTATAAGACAGTGTTTTCATTTCTAGAATATTTTTCTTTATGTGATTTTCATTCTCTGCTCATGAGGCTCTTGATAATAAAGTTACCTATTGTTGATATTCTCAAAAACTTATTAAATGATCCTCTATAAATCATGTTATGTATTTATGTTATTCACATAAAATCATCAATAGATTCTTTATAAATCATGTAGTATATTGTGTGAACCATCACATGGTTTTTTAGTACTATATTATACCTTGGGATCAATACGCATGATTAATTCAGATATATGTTATCACAAGATCCCTATATTTGATCAGTTCAGATATACAGTATTGTGTGATCCAGTTATGGTATGATCCCTTCATGTGATCATTTCAAACATTAACACTATTCATGATCTTTCAGAACATTCCTACTATTCATAGTATTTTAAAATATCACACAAACTCTTAAAATATCCTTTTCCAATATTTCTTTTTCAACAATATCAATCCATTTCAATAAAAACAATAATAAAAAAAGAACCATCTCGATGGTTTTTTTCATCCTTACACCTATCAGGAGGAAGCACATGGGAACTTGACCTGGTTGATGATTTTTTGGAAGGTAGGATTTATAGGGTTATACTTTTGAATGAATCCCATTAAATCATCTAAATCATGTTAGATGATAGTAGGAATGGGGGATAACTAGACTCTAGATGAATTTTATCCAATGATGAAGTTGTTTTGGATTAATTATCATCCACCATAGTATAAGGTTCCCTTGGTCATTAATTTATGATATATAAGGATTCATCAATTAGAACATGGTTTGAGCTTATTCAGTGGCTGGAAAACCATATGCTCATGGATCATTTCATGGAGTATCTCAACATGTAAATCTATTAACTAGGATGAGAATCATGAACCATGGAAAATATCACCATTATCCATTAAATAAAGATCTGTATTGTCTTGTAAATACTTGATATTTAATACCCTAAAAAACATATAAATTTTTATCCAAACCTCAGTAGATTATTATATTAATAGAATACATGGTAAAATAAGTGAATTATTGTTTGGATTCCAAATAGAGGATATTGAAGAAGACTCGAATAATTCCATGTAGTAGATAATTGATATGGGAAAATGATTTTCTTCATGTTCTTTTGTATAATGATGTTATCTCACTTAGGAGGCATGAGGGAAACATATTCTCAAGTGTGTGGGATCATTCCACAAATCATAGAAAGGATATATTTAAGAAGTGACATTTTATTGATATTTTTGGTGAATGTTGTTCCCTAGTAAAGGACTCTAGTGAAAGGTATTATCCATTGGAGGAATATATTGATGTGAATCCATTATGACCGAAAAATGGGATATTAGGTTCCGTTGTGGAATAATAGATATAGTTTACCCTTACTTGGACTTGGGTGAAGTTTAATCCTAGAATAGATATTTTTTGATGTTTAAAACTAATGGAAGTTCAAGGTGTAGTGAATCCTTAATTTCATATTCAATTTTAGGGTTCTCCCAAGTGGAGAGCCCTTCAATGATGACATGAGAAGTGTATCCATGGTGTTTCTCCCTAAATGGAGGAAATAAAATCACGATTTTAAGCAATATGGTCAAATTTTTATTACAACAAGTTTTTGTTATGTTAATACTTCATGTAACTCAATTACACCAATATACCAATTGATCTCCTTAGTTTTAGTCTTGATGACCCCTATAAGTCATAAATGAGGATTGAGGTGAAGTGATATTTGAGGAAATTGTTTTTATTTTAATTCTTGAAAATGAGGGCCTTTATGGTTATATTTTTATGTCATAAGTGACCTTGGAAAATGGTTCACATAGCTAATTCTTGAGTGGATGGAAAGGGTTCACAGATTCACAATTTAATAAGGGAATGATGTGTGACAGGGTTAAAGAGACAAGGAATTTGTGAATTTATGGAGCACCGGAGATCATGGAATTGGGTGAATAACCTCAACTGTTGAACATAGGATACTTTTATGCTTCACATAATTAACCACCTTCAACTTATTCCAATTAATAAAATAGAGAACCAAAAAATTGTCCCCAAAAATTGCCTTTGACCAGTATAAAGTCAATTTTCTTATGAGGATGTTATATTTTCAATATAAATACTGAATTTGAGGGAAGGATCTAGCTCTTAGGTTTAGTTTGAGATAAATCATTGAAACCAGTATTACAATGATAAAAATATTGTGTCTACATTTTTATTAGAATGGGTTCACACTGGCCTAAATGAAGGATAGGAGCATGATATGCTTTGTTAAATATAACGGTATGTGATATTGAACAAATGATGTGGGTTCCATAAAAAGTGGGGGTCCCATTATTTGGTTGAATTTTTTCCCAACTTGTATGAACTATGTAGAATTCTGATAAATGTGTTCCTGCAGCACATAAACATATGTAAGGATAGGTCACCATTTCTCCACCGTCATTTTATTTCATTAATAATGATAAAATGATCACCAAACCATTACTAGGGTGCAATAACCCATCAGAAAGTGTTGTAGGATGGTATCCTACCTAATCCAATGGGTGAAGAATTAGGGAGAACCCGTTTTGAAGAAAAGATTTCCTTTGATGATTTTTATACCTATGTGTGGTCATTAAGAGCTTAATTATAAAATTTTATTTATTTTTATATCCTTATGATTTAATCTTGTAACATTAGTGAATTGTTTCCATTATAAAAAATTAGGTATATCTTTAAAACTCTTCTTGAGAAATTGATGTTTCCAATAACATTGACCAGATATTAAGAGGGTTTAGGAAATGACATGCATATCATTGTACTTTGAGTATTTCATTTCCTTAAAAAACTATATAGAAGTATAATCATTTCTAACCAACATTTGAGTTCCTTCCACTATATTTCCAAATAATATTTATTGATTTTGACATCCCAATGACAAATTACTACATACTAATCAAGGGATTATAGTGTATAAAAACCTTGTGAGTGAAATTATATCATTAAAAGGTCATAAATACCCTAGGGGAATGTCACCCATATTTTTATAATACATCATTCCATTGATAGTATTGAATATTTGGATTATATATCAGAGTCTTATGTGTATAACTACATGTATAATATCAACATACACATCATACACAAACTCAAATGTCAGGTAGACACTAGTGCAAAAACACTTTTTAGCGTCGTTTTTTTTTTAATTTTTAACGTCGGTTATAAACCGACGTCTTTATAGGCGACGTTAAAAATATAGTTTTCGCGTCGGTTCATAGAAACCGACGCAAAAAATAATTCGCTTATGAGCTTCGGCGTCGGTTCATTAAAAACCCGACGCGGAAAATAGAGTCGACTAGGTTTTCGGCGTCGGTTTTATATAAAACTGACGCTGAAATATCGGTTTTCCGCGTCGGTTTTTCTAAAAACCGACACCGAAACTAATTTACACAGGATTTTCGGCGTCGGTTTTTTAAAAAACCGACACCATAGCAAACTTTCGGCGTCGGGTTTTTAAAAAAACCGACGCTGTAAATAAATTTTTTTTTAAAAATATTCGGAGTCGGTTTTTAAAATAACCGACGCCGTAAATAATTTTTTTTAAATAAAATACATATATTTTCTCCTCCAAAAAAATCGGAACCCTGAAAAAAACGAAGAATACAAAAACAATTAAATAGCTTTAACAGAAGTACTTGAGAAAACTCAAAGTAAAGCAGAATTAAAATACACGTACCTACATGGTGCATTTTCTTAATCTAACCATAGTCAGTATCAATCATTGTATGTTTCCTCCCATAGATAGTACCAATCCTGTCAAAACAGTAATGAAACTAAGGAGATGAGCGTGAAAAAATCAATCCAAGATATTAGTGCAATGAATAAACATTAAATGAAAATGTGTAATTTATTTGAATCATTCTTTTTTTTCACAAAGTAAATTACCAAAATGAAATGTTATGACTCCTGATCAAAATTCCAGGAACACTCAGCCGATGAAACCTCTTCCTCACCTCCCCCACTGAAGATGTTGGGGGTGTCTTTTCACCATAGGATCCCCACCACCCCCAACCTCAGGTTTTTATATTTGCTCTGTATAGACGTGCATTACCCATTCACTATTGTTATTTGTTTAGGTTATGGAATAACAGAGAAATAAGTTTGAGTGAAAAATATAGGTTAGAAAATTGAAATCAAATGCAGATTGAAGAGACATAAATAAACATACCTTAAAAATTGACGCCTTCTATTTTATCTTTGTGCAAACCCACAAAGCGTTGTTTCAGGTATTATGTGATATGCTTCTCGGAAATCATTTTCCGATATTTATTTGCATAAAAAATAAAAAGGCCTAGAAGACATTGATGTGCATGCAAGGGAGACAATTTTTAGTGTTTGTGAATGTTATTTCGCTATACGAATCTCTATGTTCATGATCCAAGTACCACCCTCCAGATCTGTCACTGTACAGACAAATGATTTTAAGAAATAACAATGAAAAGAAATATAATAACTAATTATGAATTAAAATACACGTACCTGAAATATATGACATGCTTATTGTTGGTTATTGTTGAAGGATTCATTTGATTATTAGTAGATTCAATAAAATAGTTTTTGCAGAGGCACTTGAGAAAACTCAGTAAAGCAGAATTAAAATACATGTACCTGAAATATATGACATGCTCATTGTTTGTTATTGTTGAAGCATTCATTTGATTATTAGTAGGTTCAAACACCTAATATATCATAAGAGTTAGTTTTTTAAACCCATATATATTATTATTTATAAATATTAGTATATACATACCTCAAATCTTAATCAGACTTAACAAATAGTTTGCAAATGTAGATCGAATATGGATCATATCAGATTGAGAATATGACTGTGAATCATTGAATACCTACAATAATATTGAATGATATGAAATTAATAAATAGAATAAATTGGATGAAAATATATAAAAAATTTAATACAACTAACCTTATGAAAATAAGTAGTTTCCCCAGTTGTGATTAATCCGTACATAAATCGTAGAATATAATAACCACATTCAACATGTCCATTTTGACGATGACACTGCAGTTATAAAACATTTAACTATCAATGAAACCCAATATATAACAAAAATATAAAAACTAATTACCTATACTTCCACATATTTTATTTTCGTTGGTTTCTTTTCGTTTGTAAAATGTTTCCATGAACTGAATTTTTTTATATAAGAACTAATAAAACTTGTGTAAACAATTAAAATTAAACATAAAAAACTTCTAAAAATAAAAAAACAACTTACCTGTTTAATAATTTGGAAAACGGTTTACGCACTTTTCCTAATAAAGAGCAAAACCAATATAAGGTGCATTCATTTGGGCAAAATACACCTAACATACAATGCCCCCTAAAATAAAAAAAGTTCACAATTAATGACATTATAATGATCATGAGTTCAAAATTATGTTGATATTCTTACTTATCAAGAAATGGAAAAAACCAGCACTGAATCTCTGTTTGTGATAATCTCTCGGATATATATTGAACTCTTTCATCATTTTTCACATGTTTTACTTCCAAGGAAATGTACTCTGGATCTATAAAGTTGTAAATGCTTGTAGTTTCATTTTGTAAAAGAATCCTGTATAGATACCTAATTTAAAAAGAAAATATAGTTAGACAATGACATTACAATATTTTATTAAAGAAATAGCAATTCAAACGTCAATTTACTTACATGGAAAACAACTGCACCACATTCAGCCCGATCTCTTCAAAATTAACTAAATTCATGATATCTTCTTTCAATATTCTCAATTTATAATTTCTTCCACATATATCGGACGTCATCCAAAACTCATAGATAAAATTCAAGGAAGAAGAGCACTGAGATAATCTTTTCAACCCAGAAGAAATATCAGAAGTATCTACAGCCGACAGTTTCTGAACATTTTGCTGCATTTGTACAGTTTCATTTGCTTTCAGATATTACTATATAAGTTAAATGTCAGAAAACATTATAAGTAATTTGGAATCATTTCTAATTACTATTTAAAAAAACTCATACCTCATGTGAAATATAACGAATAAGTGCAGTTGGCCAAAGTAAAAAATGGCCCATACATTCCCTAACGCTGGAGATCTCCGTAGTAGGAAATGGTCGTAGAGCAGTAGGATCTATAATAACAAGTACTGATACTCTAACCTGACCCATCTGCATAGGCTGATGATGTACCGAGTCCCCCAAAAAATACACTTGTCCTAACGCAACAATATGTACATGAGGATCTCCCGCAAACAACTTACAATATAAGGTTCGATCTGATGGAGGAGGTGGAGGCTCAAAGTTAGCAGGTGGGGTAGGGTAGTCAGGGTGAGCAGGCTGAGAAGTCAGAAAAATGAAAAGGGTATATTAGTGTTTAAAATTTATAACATAGAAAAATTGATTAAAAATTAAATAAAATAATATACCTCAAATGGTTGCGCAGACGGGGCAGGGTAAGCAGATGGGGCAGGGTAGTCCGGGTGAGTTGGCTGAGAATGTTGAAAAATGAAAAAGTTATATCAGTGTTTATAATTTATAAAATAGAAAAATTGATGACATTAAATAATATACCTCGGATGGCTGCCCAGACGGTGTTGGGTAAGCATATGAGGCAGGATAGTCTGAGTGAGTAGGATGAGAATGTTGAAAAATGAAAATGTTATATCAGTGTTTATAATTTATAGAAAAAAAAATTGTTAACAGTAAATAATATACCTCGGAAGGATGAGAAGACTACGACTGTCTTGCCAAGTGTTCTAATAAAGCCTTATGTACTGCTGCTTGAATTTGATCACCCATAGACCGTTTCATATCATGCGGCTCTTCTTTTAAGGATTCGATTTCCGGGTCTCTTGGTTGCTTACTCTTACCAAAAACCTTCTGAATACTAACACCTGCCTGATATCCTCTAACACGGCCGGGGTGTTCAGCCTTTCCCAAAGCAGTGTCTAGGATATCCATCCTACCCTCGGGGATAAAAGAGCCCTGTGTCTCTTTCTCCTGAAGTTCATCCTGAAATGAAAAATAAAAAATTTATATTAGTGTTTATAAATAATAAAAAAGTAAAATTGTTAACAAATAATTAATATTTACTTACAATTCTATCAGCCACTTGATGAGCTTCTTCTGTAAGATATTGTTCAATTTTTCTTCTTCTTGCTCATTTCCATTTCTCATGGCGAGTGGGAGGAGATGGAGGACCATATTGGACCTCTTCTGAATCACTACTTGATCGAGCTCTTAATGCTTCAAATTTTTCTTCAATAATTTTCTGCTCCAAATACGAGTATCCTCCACGTGATAAAGTATGAGGGTATACGTTTTTCAACTGGATCTCCTGATGAGATCTTCTGGAGGCCTGTTACATAAAAATAAACACATAAGTAATAAGGAAAATATAGCATAAATTTTAAAATATAAAACAATTACAATACCTGAAATTTCTCTTCCTGACAACTGTCAACAAATCGCTTCCATGTTTCTTCATCTATATATGGATACTTAAGACATGGGCTTTCAAACCTTCTCTTTCAAAAAACATAATCTTTCGTCAGTTTGTTTTTAAAATCTCTCCATCGAACCGCCGCTAAAGAGAGATGTCTTTTCCTAATTTCTTTGGTTTCCTCAAAATTGAATGTCATCTGTAATTGAAAAAATTAAATATGTCATTTAAACTATATAATATTAAAAAAATGAGATAAAATAAATAAATAAAGATATTTTACCGTCACGGCCTCCCAAAGATGTTGCATCGCCGTCCTGTCCGCTGACTTCCAATCAGGATATAAAATAATAATCCTGCAACGGCTCTGCATCGCTATATAACTGACAAACTGAACTGCATTTGGGCCAACTGCATTATTATTATCATCAAAACAGATGTGTGATTTTTTATCATCACGAGCAAGTGATAGTTTTGGTAAACGTGTAATACCACGTTTACCAACTAGAGAATTTTATTTTTGAGTAGTAACTGGAGAAGTCTCCTCTGCCGAGGACCCATCAGTAGTCCTGCAATTTTTTTTATAAATTAACAGTTTTATTTCATTAAATATGTATATTACTGAATATTTAATAATATGTCAAAATAGATATACCTCGGTAACTGCTCCTCTCTATCTATATTTGACATTGCTTCTAGAAAGTGTAATGAAATTTTGGGTACCTGCATATCAATAGAAAACTGAATAATTAGAAACAAGGAAATGAAAAATAAATATGTAAAAATAGAGGCATTCATTTGTAAGTTTTAAAAATAGACACAAAATATAAATATTTACCAAAAAATTTAGGAGACTAATTTAGTGTTTTCCCACGTCCCTTCATCATGATCGGTACGTACTGCATGCACTATGTCTGTCTTATATTCATTGTAATCATCTGAAAATTGCATAATAGATGAATAAGGCTCATGTAAATCACTAGCATCATCAGAATCATCATCATCACCCAAATGATATCTTTTGCCTTGCAAAACAACTGACCACTGATCATTCGACGGATCAATGACATAAAATACTTGTTTTTCATGTGTCGCCAAGATAAATGGTTCCTCATTGTGATTAAATCTTTTCAAATCAACCAGTTTAAACCCATATTCATCATGTTTCACGCCACTATTACTATCAACCCAATTGAACATAAAAATAGTGACTCGAAATTTAATATAATAAATTTCCCATATGTCTTCAATAACTCCAAAATATGATGTTGATGCAGAAATTGGGTTTTTATCTTTGGAACTCGAAAAATGCACTGCTTCAGCGAATACCATCACACCACTATTCTGAACGGTACTCTTGTCATCCAGGTTTTTTGTGTAAAATGTGTAGCCATTGATATCAAAACCAGACCAAGTGATCACATTAAAAGATGGTCCCCCTGATAACCACTTCAATGTTTCTGATACAGATATATCTGGGGTGACTTTCTCTTCAAACCATGAAACAAATGTCTTCTTATGCTCAATCATCAACCACTTTTCATTTCTTTTCTGATATCGTAACTTTAATTCAGCAATATGTGAGGATATATATGGTTGAACCTCATCTGTGTTGTTCAAAATGTATAAATGTGCTTTCATCACTTCATCACGTGGAATGAACTTTAACTTTAAGCCTCGAACCCCTCTACCTTCTCTGTCAACTGTCATATGTCGAGATACAGGGATACCAATATGCTCCACCTCATTCAAATAATCAGTACAGAACTCAATCACCTCTTCTGATACATATTTTTGAACAATAGAGGCCTCTGGTCGATAATGATTTTTAACATATCCTTTCAAAATTTTCATATATCTTTCAAAAGGATACATCCATCTTAAATAAACAGGCCCACACATTCTTATCTCACGCACCAAATGAACCAATAGATGAACCATTATATCAAAAAATGTGGGTGGGAAATACATTTCTAGTTGACAAAGAATAAGGGTTGCTTCATTCTCCAACAAATCTATCATATTTGGATCAACGACTTTACTACAAATGGATTTAAAGAAATTACATAACCTGATGATTGTCTTCCTGACAGCTTTCAGTAATATACCACGCACTGCTACTGGTAGAATTTGTTGCATTAACACATGGAAATCATGTGATTTCATACCTATTAATTTACAATCCTTCAATTACAGAAAATTATTCACATTTGAAGAAAAACCGCTGGGTACTTTAATACCATGAAGACACTGACAAAAATTCATCTTTTCAATCTTGATTAATGTGTGACAAGCCAGAGGTAAATATGTTATGTTTCCTTTCACAGCGGGAGCTAACTCCAAACGTATTCGCATTAATATCAAGTCCAATATAGCATGTAATCCATCTTTTGTCTTTCCTTTTATGTCTAACAAAGTTCCAATCAAACTATCACATATGTTTTTCTCAACATGCATAACATCAATGTTATGTTTTATCTCTAAAAATCTCCAATAAGGTAGTTCAAAAAAAATAGACTGCTTCTTCCAGATATGTTTTTGTAAACCAGAACTTTTTCTCTTTCCAAATGTTGAATCAATATCTTTCACTCTGTCATAATATTCTTCAACTGACAATGGTTGAGGGGGGAGGTTGTATTCTTGTAAACCGTTAAATTCTTTTCTCAATCTACGATAAGGATGATCAATTCGAAAAAATCTTCGATGTCCCATGTACACTGTCTTTCTTCCATTCTGCAATTGATAATATAAAGTATGTTCTTCACAAATTGGACATGATTTATGTCCCTTAACACTATATCCAGATAAATTTCCATATGCAGGAAAGTCGTTTATAGTGAACATTATCATAGCACACAAAAGAAAATACTCTTTCTTGTATGCATTGAAAACTGTAACACCTTTCTCCCATAGCAGTTTTAAATCTTCAATCAATGGTGTAAGATACACATCAATATCATTTCCCGGTTGTTTTGGTCCAGAAATCATCAAGCTCATCATAACATATTTTTTCTTCATACATTAATGTGGGGACAAGTTGTAAAGTACCAACAAAACAGGCCATGAACTATGTTGGCTACTGAGGCTCCGATATGGATTCATTCCATCAGTACACAATCCCATTCTGAGATTTCTAACTTCACTTCCAAAATCATGAAATTTTTCATCAAAACTCTTCCACTGTGGTGAATCGGCACGGTGACGTAAGTTACCATCCGAAATGCGCTCATCTGAATGACATCTTAACCTTTTTGCATCATTTGAATTTGGAAATAGACGCTTCAAATGAGGAATAATTGGAAGGTACCAAATTGCTTTAGATGGAGTTTTGATTTTGGTACCTAAAAATAAATCAGAATTGAATTATCAGAATTGTTTGAAAAAAATATTGGATGATATCATTGGAAAGTAAAAAAATTGATTTTTCATAACGTTACATGACATCATCAGAAAATGAATCTGAGTTGACTTTCTCATCCATCTTATAGCGTGATGTTCCACATGTAGGACAACTTGATAAATGTTCATTTTCTTTCCTATACAGTACACAATCATTGGGGCAAGCATGCATCTTTTTATACCCTAATCCCATTGGGCATAATATTTTCTTTGCCTCATAATTGGAATCTGGAAGCCCATTGACTTCTGGAAGAAGCTCTTTTAAAAGCTCAAGTAAACTGGAGAAACTTTTATCACTCCACACATTTTTTGCTTTTAAGTTAACTAATCTCAAAACTCATGATAACACTGTATATTTACTGCAACCTGGGAATAATGGTTTCTCAGAATCTCCATACAATCATTCAACAGTTGGTGTTTTTTCGATGGTTTCAACACCTAAATCATGAATTAATTCTTCAATACGATCCTCTGCCTCATTATTAATATCGTCATCAACATTGGATGTTGAATTTTCAGTTCTTTCACCATGCAAGATCCAACGTGTATAATTAAGGCTAAAACCATAACAAATGAGATGATCCTTGATTTCTCTGAAGTTTAACTTTCTCATATTTACACACTTCACACATGGACAGAAAATCAAATCAATATTTTGATTATGCCGTTTAGAAAATTACAAAAAATTGTCAACTCCTCTTTCATATTCACTAGTAGTTCTTCGTAGATAAATCCAATTATGATCCATTAATACCTGATATCACAATATAATTGATGAATATATTAAAACATAGAAACATTTAAATATCTATCAGATAAATTTTAAACAAAAACATATTCCATAAAAACTATTGATAATCAGATAAAAGACATCAAATATGAAACACGTTTACAAATAGAGTAAACAGTTTATTTTCATATTATATACATGTGTGTTAACGACATTCTAATTTCATAAAAAATTATAAATTAACAAAATTTAAAAAATAAGATCAAGAAAGAAAATGATATGTCATTTCAATCAATAATGTAGTTTAAAATAAAATAAATTAATGATTGGTTCTTTGATTATTCTGAGGATATTATTGAACATGATGAAGAGTATGTTAATAAAATACTTCTTATTTTTGTGAACATAATAAATGAAAGAGTCAAATACAAAGATAAATTTCCTCAATATTTAAATTTTGGTCGAAATTGACATTTTGCAGTTGGGTCACATGGTAAAATATAAGACATCCAAATAAGTGTATCATTCATACTGGATCATTTGGTTTATTTATCTCCTAAGGTTATTTATAATTTGGTTTTACTCTGAATAGTGGAAATAGTCTCCACATTATACTTTTATAAACCTATAATGATGCTTAGGAGCCTCAATTATATTGGGAAGGATGCTTGAGTTCATTGGTAATATGACTCATGGCATCAGTTTATGATCCCTCACCACTGACACTTAATGTGGTTTCCCATGATTTTTTTCTATTCTCCCACATAGTTTTTGTAAATTATATGTCATTATCATTTTAGTATATCTTTATATTGATACTAAGACACTTCTCTTTATCCATATCTAACAGATCAATGCATTTCAATTCCACATTTCAGTGGATAATCACCACAATCCAATCTATATTATTTTATTATTGAACATATAATAAATAATACATATTCTATCAAGGGATTTAGGTGTCATCGGCCCAAAAACAACACCATAAACTATCTAGAGTAACATCAATGATTTTACTTTTTCTAGATTATTTTTTTCTTGCCAATATTCCCTTTTATAAATGAATCACCTACATAAATGTCATCAATTGTGAGTTTGGGAAGGTCTAGAGAACTATTTTTACCGGAAATGATTTTTTTTATATTTTTTCAAGAACCAAGATGAGATGACATCTAACCAGAAACCCAACACAGTCTGGGATATGGCCTGGAGGGCGTTCTTGATCCCCCAAAGCTGGAAACTACTATAGGGAATCAAAAGAATAAAAAAGGAATGATTTATCCCAAAAAACTACCAAGATCAATATCTAAACTGAATACACGGTAGAACTAACAATAATAAACATCAATTAATACATAACTAATCCAAATACAAAAACTTCAAAATAAAAAAAAACGAAAAAAAACTTATGATACACTATGAAATAGTGATCTCCATGTGACCTATTTGTCACCAACAAACACAACGCCAACATGCTCTAATGGAATATTTAACTATAAATAATAAACTACACAATATATTAGGTCAACCAATGTTTTTTGGAACAAGTATGATGTGATCATAAATAGATCAGTAGGATATCACACCCTATTCAATCCAAAAAAGTCCAAAAAAGGTTAAAATACATATATAAAGTATGATTTTAATTATTCTAAAAAACAAAACAGATATTTCCACAAATTCCCTTTTTTAAAAATCACACATGCATCCTTTCTTTTCAAAAATGGTTTCACAATAAAAATTAATTTTAAAAACAAAACCAAAAACATAATTTATTACTAGATGATCAAATAGTGAATATAATGAATGTAAATGAAACAAATAATATGATATAAACATGAAGGGATAATGACCAATAAGAAGTATAAATAAATAGAACATACAGATAGATAATAAATGGAATCTCTTAAATATATCTATAGGAAATCCGTGGAGGCACTCAGTTTGGAATAAAATACCAGTATATAGTGGAAATCCATAGTCAATAACCAGTTTTTTGTTATAAAATATCCAATCTAGTGGCACATCCAAATAATATTCAACCATTTCCATGTATTTACCCACTTATACATTTCAAGTGCAAAAATGGTGTGATAGAAATAGAGAAAGAGGAAGAATGCTTACCAGAAATCGTGCAAACGAAAAAAACCTTCAAAAATGTCCGTCCAAGATCGCAAATCAAGTTCGAAGGTCGTCGGGAGTCCGAAGTGTAGCCGCGGAGCTTGATTTCGACGATCGAACAAAATAAGGGTTTCAGCCGAGATCACAAATTAGGTTCCAAGGTAGTCAGATGTCCGAAGGGCCGCAGCGGAGCTTGATTTCGACGAGGGAAAAAAACGAGGGTTTCGGGACAGCGAAGCTCGATTTCGACGGTAGAACAAAATGAGGGTTTCAGACCCCGAATAATTTTATAAGAATTTTCGCGTCGGTTTTAATGAAAACCGACGCCGAAAATTTAAAAAAATATTTCGGCGTCGGTTTTTTGGAAAACCGACGCGGAAGTTTTGACTTATGGCATCGGTTTTTTGAAAAATCGACGCCGAATGTTTTTTTAAAAACTATCTTCCACGTCGGTTTTTAGGAAAACCGACGCCAAATGTGTTTTTTCGCAGTCGGTTTTCGGCGTCGGTTTTCCTCAAAACCGACGCAGAGAATAAAAACAAAAACTTCCGCGTCGGTTTTTTAGAAAACCGACACGGAATATTTTTTTTAATTATTTTCCGCGTCGGTTATTATAATAACCGAGGCGGAAAATATGTTAACTAATATTATTGGCGTCGGTTTTCTGCAGAACCGACGCCATTAATTCCCTGCACATATTATTCGCGTCGGGTTTTAAAAAACTGACGTTATTACGCCGACGCGAAAACCCGTATTTACACTAGTGAGAGGCTTGTGGGATTAGTCGGGGAGTCAGTGTGAGCCCTAATTGGATATGTGTGTCTTGGGTGTACCAAACATGCGTCGAGTTCAAGGAATCAAGGAGACATGTAAATTTTTTAAAATATATATACATATACCATAAAAATAATGAATAACATTTCCCAAATATTCTCATTTATTGGTGTTTATAAACAAAAAATTTCCACCTAGTCAATAGAGAGGTCAGAATTGTCTTGTGAGCCCTATATATGATAACTAGTTCCCCCATACGTAGGGTCATATACAAAAAATTACATCCATAAGAGGCCTCTCTGGGGATCATAAATGAACACTGATATTGACATAGGTGCTCTTGATAAATGTCACCGACCTCATTGGGAAGGTTACCTTCACACACAAAAATGGCGTGTTTGAAACCTAGATGATCACCATTTTAATTCCTCAAGTAATTTGGTTAAGCCTAAGTTACCAAGTGGGATTAACCACTATAAAAAAGATTATGGAGTAAATATTTTTTAGTGAAAGATAAGGGAAACTATGATTTGTGTTTTGATGGCCTTGAAACATAGTTTGAGTGATTCCTCAATATGTGGAGAAATGGACTTCTACTACCAATTAGTGACTCTCAAATCAGGGTATTACGAAAGAAATATCCACTAGTTACTGAAATAAAAGAGGGAAAATCAATTTTTATAGTCATAGATGCGGTGGAGAGAATACACAAATGATTACTACACATCAGTATTTGAATGAAACCATTTCACATTTTAAGATCATTCATGTTTTATAGTGATTGGTGGTTTCACACATCAATGTATATAAACTCTTTTAGAAATATTTAAATGATACTATGTAGAAAAAAATATGTTTTCCATTTGATTTATCCTCATTTTTCATTAAGGTTTATGTATCAAAATAATCGATTGAATGGGTATGGATTACTCATGGTGGATAGTTATTTTGCAAGAAGGTACTAGTCTTTGAATCCAGGATAGTATTCATTTCTTCTTACATGATTCTAGATTATTATTCTCCATCATTAAATTGGTGGTGTAGGGATTCCTATGGGTGGATGACACCAACCAGTTGATCAAATCAGCTCTTGTTACTCTTTCTTCTATATTTACATCTCCTTATAATGCTCTAAATTATGATCTTCCTATTATTAAGCTAAATGATATGAA
Source organism: Viscum album (assembly GCA_963277665.1). Lineage (NCBI taxonomy): Eukaryota > Viridiplantae > Streptophyta > Magnoliopsida > Santalales > Viscaceae > Viscum > Viscum album. The sequence continues at coordinate 29,193,136 of OY728152.1, forward strand.
TTAGGACCCTTGAGTTAAGGAAATAATTACAATACTGAAACACCATATAGGTGTTTCCATGTTGACAAAGCCAACTCAAAGAGAGCGTTATTCTATGATAGCCCCTCCATTATTGATATAGTCATGGTAGGAAGTATGGTTAATAGATAGAAGCTTGAGAAATCTATTATAATCAGTGGTGATAGAATCCTTATTCATTCAAGGGTTCTTGTTGAGAATCCTGACACTTCTGAGGTAAATGTTTCATTGTCTGTGAGTCTAGGTTTTCTCGACCAATGTGAATCAACCGGGACATTTAAGATACATATTAGATTCTTTATCATTAACACACATGTAAAGGAGTATTGGGAAATTTAAATATAAAAAATAAAATATTCCAAGATGAAAATGGATGTTGAATGGGTTAGGGTCTTCATTTGATGGCGTGCCAAGTGATAATAGGTAGACTCCAAACTAATGATTGGCAATGAGAAGTACTCTGAATTGATAACTAAGGTTGGTTCTATCTTAATTAAGGGGAAGACAAGAAATATTCATTTTTAAAATTTCCATGTCCAAAAGGGTGGGATGTGAAGACCTCACAATGGTTACTCAAACACTCCAAAAACAATAGTGAAGATATATGTAGTTAATGAATCAAAAAATGAGACCGTTGAAAAACTAAGGGAATCAAAAATGGAAGAATGTGTAAAATGGTTTCTAGTAAGAGAGAAAAGATGAACCCAATTGTGGATAGAAATGTAGCTGAAGGTGGAACTATGGTGGATGAAAAGGATATATCATCATCAGAAGTCTCAGACATGATAAAAATATAGGCGGGAGTGGAGAACAAGAAATAAAAGGAAATTATTCTTCACTTTGAGTTGGAAAAGATAGAAAAATCCATTCATTTCAGTGACATGATGGACGATTTCAACAAAAATATAAAGGATAATAATTCTAGTTTCTATTACTACGGTGAGAAGTAGTGTTTTAATAAAAAAATATTTCATTTTTCGGTGCTATATTAACCAAAGGAATATCACTACAGAGGAATATATTCAGACATGGGGAAAATTGTCTAATCAGATTGATGCTTTTATAAAGGATGATTCAGATATGTTGGTAACCACATGTAATTGTGAGATATGGGGGGGGGGGTTGACTCTAATATCCTTATATTTTTTATCAATGATTTTTTGATAACTATTTATGGTTAGCCTTTATGGTTATGACTTTTTTGGTTTCTAACCTTTTCATCAAAACTTCAATGAAATGAAAAAATACTTTTCAGTCTATGGGACACTAGAAACAAGTATCCCTTGAGTCCCAAAATCAAAATGCCTTGAATTTTTTAATAGGGGGATATGAAAATCAGAAAATAATGACACCATTATAGAGAAATCTGATTCTTATGATATATATAATCAAACCTAAAAATATGCCCTGTGAAAAAATCTTTATTGAAGAACCATCACATCATGTGTCTGTGTCGAGGAGGTTGAGTTGGTGACCACAGAGAAATTATGTAGATATAGATGAATGTTCTATGAGTTATCTAAAAACACAGTGTATATGTCATTCTCCTAACCTATATATGATTTCTTAGTTCCCCTTAAAAATAGAGATATATTAATTACTCATAATTAATGAAAAAATAGATTTTCTCTAGGAATAATATTGAGTTATGTGATTCCATTTGGGGTGGAATCTGTATCCAATTATTTGTTAATTTAAATTCACCGCTACAGATTATCCTCAATACCAACCATGTTGTGGTTTTCTAATATAGATAAGAGTCAGAGATATTATTATTCCATATATAAAAATATGATACCAAAATTAAATGACTGAGAGTTTTGGGAACCCAAGGAAATTTTAAAGGTGTTACAAATAAATGTAAGATGATAGGTGAAATGATATTATTTTCCGTTAGTATGTAAATACATAGTTCGAATAAGAATATTATCTTTGAGTAAAATATCATTATAATATTATACATTACAGATTGTATATTATAATTATCAAGATCATCTAGGTGGAATCTCTGTGATATTTCATTGGTTTCTCCATTATGGGTGTAGAAGAATTAACCACCCTTATAGATAATGAGAGGTCATCCGAGGATAGTAAGATTATGATATCAGAGAAAATAATCCTTATTTACCCATACATGGCTCCCTATCCAATAATATTAATACCATATATCCCCTCACCAATTCATGCATTATAAATGTCCTATTATTTTAGACAAACATATTAAGACCTTTGTGAAGGGCCATAATTGAAACTCATCCTTTATATAAGCATATATAATCAAATATTTTCATCAACATTTCCGTATCTTTATTGTCCTTATTTATGTGTAATACCATTGAGGTGAGACCAAAGGAAACCATAATGTAAACATTGGATCAAATATAATGTATTTATAATTAAATATATGAAACATCCCAGAGGGAGTAGTGATAGTTCGTTGCCCGGTTATCCCTACCAATAGTGGGATGGATAGATCAAATATAACCATAGTGTAAAAACATTAAACTCAATAGAAAATTACTAAATACCTATTTATATAAGGGGATAATAGTTCTCATCGAATATAAAACTATAATAGAGGAAATATTTTTTATGGTCGACTCCCACTCATCCTTATACTAGTTTTGGGAGTTCAATAGGAAGAAAGATAGGTATATATTCTCAAGATTTGTTTGATCACTCTAACATGCTATCTTATATTATATTAACTTATTACTTATATATAACTGTTATAAGAGAATAATGTTCAATTGATCTAGTAATTGGATATTATAACCACATCACCTCTTCAGGCTTAAAACATGATGGCCCATGGCTATCCCTATAGGGATAAAATTTTCCATGATATCCCTCCTCAAAATAACTAAAATGTAATATTTTATGGATGGTTTTCAGGACTCAACATGAATCCAATCTATAATAGGATAAAAAAAATACTCAAGCGCTACTAGATAAAGAGACCTTGTTAATGACTGAGGCTCTCATAGAGGGACATAATACCTTAATATGAAAGAGTAAGTTCTTGTAGTGCCTTATTGTTAGCATCAATTCCCAGTAGTTTTCATTTATATAAACATTTTATCATCTTTCATGTCATCATCATATATTGGAATTATGACTATATAGTATACCTTCATTACACCCACACTGTAAGAGATCTCATAGGTTGAGTTTGAACCTCGAAAAACAGGCATATAAAGGGATAACAAGATCATCAACATAAGTGATCTAGTCTTGGATTATATCCCCATTTTCTAGAGTGACATTGATTGAAAAATGATTCATTTTTAATGTATAACTCAATAATAAAAATGGTTGAAGATATGGATGTTCATTTTTGTAACCTACATGGAGGATCTGATTAGAAATTTTCATCATCTCCACCATATGACCATGAATATAGAATAAGAAGGATTAAATTACTCAGAACACCTTGATTATATTAAAATTAACATTTGGGTGTGGTAATAGTAGAAATGAGCATAATAGATTCTATGAAGGGGACTTTTAGTAGAACATTCAACCAATATTTGAACAATGTAACATCAAGAAGTCTCTTACTTTGATGAGATTATGATTTTGAAAAAATACATCGAAAATGAAAAGGAAAAAATTAATGGATCACCTCTTTTGGGAGTTGAACATAGATAAATGTGAGTTATAAAATCCATGTAATTTCTTCCAACATGATAAGTCTATAGAAAAATCTGCTACTATAAAATAAAAATAACTACACCACACTAATACGCCTGAGGTTGTAAATATTTTTAGTCTATTGAAAAAAAAAATTCTGTGGTCCAATTATTAATCAATTAATTATGATCCAATGTGAATAAAACCTATTAGGGCATCATTAGTTCTTAGGAGTGGGACATATTTTTTAATTTACCACTTACTTTTACAATAAATAAATGAGTAGAGATTTGTTCAAAATATTATCAATGTTTTATGTCATCTTGATTGTTGATCCATGATAAACTATGTAGATGATTTAGAATAACATGATGATAAATGAATCCTCTTACACATTTTATGGAAACAAATTAAGTAAATCATGATTCCCATCTACATAATTAAAGCTGATTTCCTCATTGATGTGTGTTTAGGAATCGATATAGGCTTATATACCATCACCATAATAACAATGGTGCATCAGTAATACATTTAGATGGTTTTCTCTTAGACGTGTTCTCATATATTTCAATAGTCACTTGTATCATCCTCATAATTCTTGGTTGGTTCCATTTAGATATTTATGTAGATTTCTCTTAGGTGAGTTTCCTTGAATGATTATAAGAATATGTTCAATCACCATAACACAAGTGTTGATCCATATTAACATGGAAATGGTTTTCATCTAAATATGTTCTCATGAACAAATAGTGGAATATGTACCATCACTGTAATGATAAGTTGGTCAATTCAAATGTGGAAATATTTTACATAATATGATGATAATTTCCATGGGAAGGATTAAAATAAGGATTCCAATGTGATAGTGTCTCATTAGGATAATCCTAACATTGAATAAGAGGAATATAATCATCCTTATTATTATTTTATCAAATTTCATCCTTTTATCCCTTTTGTCCTACAAAATTGTTCAGCGTAAGGATCTATCCATCTATATTTATCACTTTATTTCATCCATAGTTAGCATGGATATATGTTTTGATGAAAAGAACACAACAATATAGTGGAGTTATTTAACAAGATTTTCCACTAAGATGGATGAATACATCCCCTTTGTGTCATGTATTTTATAATAGCCACACAAATTGGTTATTATTATAAAAAAGAACTAAGGAGGGGTTATGACAATGGAAAAGTACAAACCACATAATAAATTGTATATCCTTTTAAGAACCAATATTAAATAATCTTTTTGATATAAATTTTTGATCATAATCTTTATGAATAATTATTATTAGTACTAGTAGAAGTCTCTTTTGGGCTAGAACAAGATATAATATTCCTTCTCACCAGCAGTAAGTGGTTAAGATGCATTATATGTATTCAAAATTCTATAGTATATAGATATTTTAGGATGTATAAATAATATTCTCATGTTGGAATATAATTTTTGGAAGCATATTCAAAATAAATCTTTTTTTCTTTTTCTATAGTGTAAACTAGTAGAGTTATGACTCTCATAATTTATTTGATACAAAAACGATTTATATAAACATAATATCAGACAATGCTTCTATTTATTTACCTTGTTTATTAATTATTTAGAATAAATCATCCAACTTATATTGCACATTAATCATTCTTTTTCCTTTAATAGATATTCATAGATTATTGAAATATTGATAGAAAAAATATTTATTTCAAAATCACCAATTTTTAAGGCAGATATCTTCTCATTAAAACATTTTATTATCCTGGTAATGTTCCTCCTTCAATTTCCCATTAAGTCTCTTACTTCATTCGATCATGTAATATTTAGAATATCACATAACCAATCTCTTTTTGAAACCAATTGTTATATAAATCACCATAATTACATGTGACAATGAAGTGAAAAAAATATGATGTGTCTCCCATAATTAAATTTCAAAATATCCACCACCAAAAATATCCTATATACGATCCATGAATGCATGAAACACCAAAAAAATGAAATATTCTACAATGTGGAGCTACCCGTGCTAGAAAATAGACATCATCGTGTCAATATCTTCTCAAAACAGTTATAAAAATAGAACATTACATGTTCTTTGAGGTTATTGATTCCATGATAGTAACCACAAACTTTATTATAGTTTGGTCATTATTATAATAATTTTTTTATAAAAACACAAGGATACATATGAGCCATGTTTCTCCAAATCAGGAAGAAACTCACTAGAAATTATCATTACCATTAACTAAACAAGTCATCATTTCACATATTTAATCATCATTAAAATAATTCCAACCACTATAATATGGTGTAAATTTTTCCCTATATTCCACAATGACTTACACAACACTTTGTGAAACATATTTCATTCCATTTATTAACCTTACTTAATTTACAAATTCATCTTAAATCAATAAAAATGCTGCAAATAATTCACTATTACAAGGTCCCTAAAGTTATTTTTTCAATAGATCTTCTCACAAAAAACATTCATTACATAAGTGGTGTTTTCCTCATCTTCTCATTTCACCACCTCTTGGACTATACTATGTTATGGTGTTGATTTATTAAACATAAATTATTATTAAACATGATTAAATGGCATAATGTGAATTTGGGTGCTTCAATTCCATTCTGTTGTTGAATTCATGAATAAAATTCCAAAATTCATCATTTAATTTAAAATTCCTTCATAAAATAAAAATTTTTAGAACTGCTAATACATTTTACAAAAATTATTATTTTTAGTTTTACCCTTATCTATGTAAAGATAATTCTCATAAGTTCTTAATAATTTCCAGGTCACTATTAAATTAGTCCAAAATACCTTTAAATAAGAACAGTTTTTCTTACATATCCGTTAGTTTCCCCATTAATTTTATGTTAATATCCTATTACATTATTAAGGTTATGTGTGACATTTGTTTATAATTTTAAATACTATATTACCTTAAAAAAACTCATTACGATCCTGAATTAACTTTACTTAGTTCCATTTTACTTTTGAATAAATCACACATTACTTTTATGTAGTTAGATAAACTTCACGTAGCATGTTGTAACCTACTCAAATCACATCATGCCTTTCTTAATCAATATTTAGGCCTCTTAACATTCATAAAATGTTATAAATAGGTCTCTCACCATTAGTATTTTCTTATAAAAATAATGAAAATAACTCCATAAATCATCAAAAATAAATTCACAATTATGGATATTTTATATTTTATATTTACACAATCAATGGAACTCTAGTTTTTGGGAACATCATGATCTTTCTCATTTATATTGTTAAATTCCAATCTATATAGAATACTGACATCATTTCCATAATATTCCTTAGAAATCAAAAGTTTATATAAAACATTCCACTTTAATATTGACATCATGTTTTTACTCTATTTCCATTGATGATAAACATAACAAAAACTAGAATGTGGGATCAATAATATCCTCCATTAACTTCTTTAAACATAAATTATTAAATAATTTGTCAACATCTTCTATCAATTATTTTATACTTATCATTTTTAATTATGTCTTATTTAATCATTAAATCATATAATTATATGATAACCCATTTATTGATAACAATTACTAAAATAATAGAAGAGGATGGGTTCAATTCATTCTTAAGGAATGTTTCATACATCATCCCACTTATAGTATATGTCTTCCATACTAGATGTGGATAATATGGGGGACTAAATAAGAAATAAATATTTCATTAATAAATATAAATTAATTCCAAATGAAATTAATTAACATAAATCATTCCTGGTTTATCCTTATATCAGTGGGTGAAACCAAAACAATAATAATTGATATGCTTTACATTATTGAAAAAAAACATGAAATCATAGAACCATCTAAACAAACATGTCCACAATATTTAATAACTTAGTTCATGTTTAATAAATCACACATGCGATATTATTAAATTTTTTATCTTTTATTTCCACTGATTTGAATAATTACCCACAATATAATAAGAGTTTGATACAATAAAAAAGTATGCTAGGGTCTTAAATGATATCAATAAATGAAAACCCGACACTATCCTTCAATTATTAAAATTTGTAGGAATTTAATGGTTTCACAATCCTCTCAATTTCATCCTCTACATATATCCCACTCGTAGAGACACTCATATTCATATATATCAATTTACATCTATCTTTGAAATATTTTTTAACATTGGGAATGATATATAAAACCTAGTTTATAAGTTTTGTAGATATAAAAATGGTAATCTATCTTTATTCACATAATTTGTTCTCCATTTGAGAAATTTCATCACCTCTAATTTGTTGCATGGATAGGAAAATAATAAAATACAAGTGATAATGGAATAATGTGAAACTGATTTAGGTCCTTATATTGAGAATAAATGATGAGAATTTATTCTAAACTATGAAACCCACTCTTTTTGTACTCTAATTTTATGTAAATTCTTCATGATTGATTTTATCTATTTCATAAAATTATTGGGTAAAATGAATTATTTCTTCTTCCATTTTGTAGGATCTAAAAATTTTCTTGTTCTATCAATTAATTAGAATTACATAGTTATTTATTTATATTATTTATAATTTTATATTAGGCCACTATATTTGTGATGAAATTATTTTATTTGTAACCATATGGATTGGTCCTCCCACACAACAATTCATGAGGTATTGGGATATTATCATTTAATAGTCCTCAAAGAAACAACTTATCTAATATAATTATCTTGATGAAAATCATTTACCTTAGTAATTTATTTATCTTTTTACATTTTCATTTTTCATACATTTTCAAATTTTTCTTGGTAAAAAGCTAAACCATTGAAGGGTATATTAATAGTTACTCTTGAGTTTGCACATGTATTTTTGAGAGTGATCTTTATCTTGTTGGTATATTTAAAACATTAATGTATCTTAAACTTCTACGAATTTAATTTAACCAAATATTCACTATGTTTTCTATCCAAGGATGACAAAATCTTTTGATAATTTTTATACGTATTTCGATTTACAATAGAATTTTTATTTCTTATGAAGGTTATCACTACTGTATTTATTTGTCTCTCAAAATGAATATCTCCAGTTATTTTTGATAAATGTATATATAAACATAAATACCATATGTGACCACTAACATTGTACATACAACAGATAGTTTCTTGTTTTTTAGACTATTTTATACTATACATATTATACCTTTAGACCTATGGTTTTTGCTTTATATCAAGCTTGTTCCCTCTCTTAGATGAATTTCTATAAATTTAAAAAATAGTTATATTTTTCCAACACTCAACTTAATTATTCCAAAAAAATTACAATTACAATTATTACATATAAACCTTGTTCATAATTTTTAGACTGTATGAATCCTAAATATTAAAAATATGATCATATGATATTTTAGGGCATTCCTTTTAGCTATTTGGGATACTTTTGGGGAACCATAACTCAGAATAAAACATCTAGAAACCATGAATATAGTGGTGGGAATTCCTATCATGTTTATTATAATAATTCTTGTATATTTTTATCTTTTTTATATTTGGAATAAAAAATGATTTAGTAAAATTATTGTTGATATATGTTGGTTCCACCTTTTATTTTAAGGCTATCAAGGTTGTATCATCATATGATCTATAAATATTGTACCACTTAATATATGGTTTTTCCTAAAAAAATTATGAGATAACAAAAATCCTCAACAATTATATAATATTCACATGAAGACACCAATTTAACTGATTCTAAATTTACCATTTTGACATCAAGATCTTAATTTCCCTTATTGAGAATGGTTTTATCACATTCAATTGACTTCCAACAGTCTTCAAAGACCTCCCTTGCATATTCAATTTTATCGTCCTAATGTTTTTTCTTTTGTGGTTGATGGTAAAACAATATTTATATTTTCCTCAATTTCTAATTAAAACCATCTAACTTTAATAACATCCTCTTACACTACATTAAATATATTGAATCCTTATCCATGTATCCTAATGATATCATAATTATTTAAGATTAATCCAAAGTATTATATCATAATGGTGGATTATGACTCATCACGATACATTAATTTATCCCTTTTAATAATATATTTATAGGAGAGTCATACACAAATAATCTCTATTAGTTCTATTGATTTCTATTATTTTTCAGTTTCTTCCCCAAAGAGTGAGATCTCTTTTTGTAGGATTATAATATTCCTAAAAACTACAGTATAACTTTTGTGAAATTATGTAGGGTATTTTTATTTAATAGATTCAATAATTTTATGAATCATAAGAGATGATATCTTTCCCACCTCTTACAGGTTCATCTGTAATAAAATTAATAAAATAGACATTAGTTACCATATTTTCATAATTAATAAGATTTTATCCTTCAGTGGTTTAAAGAATGTATATATCCTTATAATATTATATTACATCCATATAATTTTATTCTATGTTAGTTTGGTCTTCCCTTAAAAAAATATAATTGAAAAAATACAACTTCATCATTAGATATGATAGAAACCCTTTTAACTCTATCATTTTTTTCCCACTCTGTTCTTAAATAGTTTAGAGAAAACTATATATATATTATTAGTTAGAACTTCATCTCCATGCAAGAACATTATTATCAATTTTCAATGCTAAACTAAAATAATCAATGAAGTAAAAGAGATGAAATAATTTAATAATCTAATTGAGGTATCATAGTATATTAGATTATAATTATAAGATCGCTTGGGTATTATCCAAAAAATGATAGGGGTGAATTATTGAATTTATTATTTTATTAAATTACAACCATTAACCATCTTAAAATACTCACTTTTTTAGTGATTGGATCTATCCCTATTTATTTCAAAATTTGATATTATGAACATATCATTGTATGTAATTCACACAATAAGATACTAGAGTTTTTTTACAAGGTTTATCATTACAATGGATGACTATGTCCCCAGTGTGTCATGGTTATTCACCTATTCAAAAAATATATTCTTGTTATCAAAATAACATGGGAATGTGTATGACCATCGACCCAAAAATGAATTGACACCAACTAGACTATCTGGAAAGAACTAACTTTAATTTCTCTTATATATATATATGTATGTATATGATTCACCCATCTAATTATGAATATTATAATAAAGTTTAAACAAGTGTCTTCTTACCTTGAACCAGATCTAAACTTATTCATCCCAAATAATTATCTGACGGGATTTCATAAATATCTTTAAACACTTATAACATATAAATTTTGTTGTTTAGGTCACCTATCTTCTCATCTTAGAATATAATCTCTCGAAGCACATCAGAACCGAATCTTCCTATTATTCCTCTTCGATATCTTATATAGTGTAGGGTGTCCCACACATTTTTTGATACATATATGGTGTTAATTAATATAGTTTCTACAGTGAAAAAAGTATTAAATTAAAAAATGCTACAACTTAATAATATAAATATTCCTTACATATCAATTTCATCGATTCTATAATTGAAAATTTTATTTAATTTCAAAAAATGGAGACATAAAAAATGGGAAAATGATATAAATCATTTCTAATTATGATCCAAAAAATAGAACCCTAATTAGACATAACATACTTAAAAAAATTCAATATAACCTAGATAAGGGAAACATAATTAATTATAATTCAAATCATAATTTTGGGTAAAAATATGAGATATTAATCAAAATACTTGAGTGAGCATAAGGTAAGAATAGGAATGTGAGAACATGATCATATCAAAAGAAAATTATACCCATCAATTCATAAATCAAAATCAGAAAACAAAAATAATACATCAAAAAAGGGGGTCAAATAATTAATAATAAGTAATTATCCAAGGAATGATATCAAATTTATAAGACAAATATTTCCAAGAAAATTATTGAATATTGGGTTTACTCTCAATTCTATAATTTCATTAGTATTGATTCACTCTCAAGACTATCTTATTTTACATTATTTCATACAACATAGGTTTACACCATATTCCTGACCAAATTATCTTATATGATTTCATTCTTTAACTATTTTATTGGATGGATATATAATTTTATTCCTACACATTCCAAAAGTAAAATCATATATATGTGTAATATAATATCCCAAACAAATCATCTTATCATCATATCATCAAATAGTGAAAGGATATCGGTATCATAAAAAATATCTATCATAATCATAACCATAAAAAATAAAGTTGGTATCATTGGATGACATCCCTGGTAAATCATGCGAAAAAAATTGAGATTTATATATATGAAAATACTGTAAAACTATCACAAGATAATTTCTTTATGAAAATAAATATTTAATTTTCAAATCACTTATTTAAAAACATAAAATTGTAAACAAATATATATTAAGGAACAAATTTTCTTTAAAAGGAGTCGAGTGAAATTATAATTTAATAATAAAATAAATGTCTATTTATGATTGGTTAGAAATCATCACATGCTCTTTATATTAAAATGAAAATTCATTTCAAATTTCTGATAAAAATTAAAATGTACCTTATTTATGAAATGTTAATAAAATTCATTTTATAATATTGTAAAGAATGTAAAATATTTGTTTAAAACAAAATTAATAATCGTTTTGGAATACTAAAATAATTATAGAAGTTTTTTTGAAAAATATAGGCATGGATGAAAATATTCCCAAATAGATAGATAAATATAAACTATTTTACTTAAAAACATTAATTATTTCTTGTGAGTTGCCATGATCGATGATGAATCCATTGCATATTTCTTTATGAACATTGTGAGCAATGGAATTGAATTAAAGAAAACTCACAAGGCATAGAACACCAAAACCTAGTATAGGACCATCACATGTTATTTATAAATAATTTAATTAAATAATAATTAATTTGTGTGAATTATTTATTTGTTGATTTATCTGAAATTAATTCTTAATTTTATTGTCATTTCAGGGTATTATTCATGAGGTAATTCTCTTTAATAGTGATCTACACGTGTTACAAAAATCTCTGAACTACGTCATATGAATATTATGGTGCTAGCATGGAAGATCCCATCCTTTGCATAATCCACTTTTATTTTCTATTAGAATCACCTACAAAGTGTTCTCTTTGATCTCGAATGACTTAATAGTGGGGGTGGAGTAATACCACTATCTATTCATAGAAGTGTTCTTGGAGAGGGTACTCTCTATGGCTTGAGAGGATTTTCTCCAATTTTCATTGTGAACAACAAAAAATGAAATTGGATCTACGGAAAAATAATATAATTTGGTTTACATATCACTAGGGTTTAGAATGAAATATTTTCACAAGTTCCCTTTAATATATATTTAATCCCATCAAAAACTTATGTCAATAATAATAATAATATATCTCGACATGAGTTTAACTTTCGAATTAAATATAAAAATTATTTATTAAAATAATATTCAGTATATATTATTTATCATTAATAAATTAAACTCATTCTTCCATCACTCCAAAATATTTATTGGGGAATCAATAGTTTATATTTATTTATTAAATAAATATAACTACATTATTCTCGAACAAATAAAAAATATTGTGTTAACTAAATATCAAATTAATATTTATTAGTTTGATAACATAATGTTCTGCTAACATAATATTCTGTCAAATAACTGGTGATAGAATTTATGAGATCAAGAAAATATGAAAAAAAAATTAAACCACGTGTAGGAATAATAGATATTAAACTTGTTAAATAATAAATAATAACATATTATTTAACTATGATTCTGGATACATTTAGTGTGTGGCCCTATTGGAATTTTTCTTAGCACCATTAGGAGAAGAAACCTAAATTCCAAGGTTATTGTCTAGAAACATTAATAGAAACCCATAGAGAAAAATTTTAATGTTTTAATTATATAATACCTCAAATGTACATTCACTTTGTAAAATAATCCTTTTAACATGATAACTCTAATCAAGAAGGTTGCATGCTGGTGCCATCAACCTATGTTCTCAATGTATTTTTATTTGACTTTACAGAAATAAAACGTACCTATAGAATACCAAGGACATGGATTTATTAAGGATATATAATTTCCATCAAAGGGCCTGAGCTATAAAATTCTATTAATAAACTAAACGAACAAATATTTTCTCAAATTATTCGATTATTCAATATTACTCATGACAGAACTAATGTATCCATGTCACTGAAAACATATTCTATTAATGTTTTCATAATTACATCAATGAATCTGACTTATAATATTCATAAATAACAATTTTAAAGTCGAAGGATCAATAAATACATCAATATATTGGATCATCTAATGTCATATATGAATGCAGATTTCCTACTTGCAGTATGCATTCTCATAATATCCTATATTGGATACTACCAATGGTGTACCCCATCATAAGGTGTGTCATTGCCTTACAAGTCTCCACACATGATAGATTGTATCAATTTTGTACCTCAAATGATATGTTTTATATTAAAACATACATTTAAGAATATTTTTAGGGAGTTTTTGGGTTCTCATCATAACAGGAAACATCTATGAACTTTTAGTATGACAGATACTCTTAGGAATTTATCACATAAAATGTTGCAAAGAATAATAATAATGATGTTATAATCATATTATTATAATTTAAAACAATGAATATTTTTTATCATAATGTATATAGAAGTTGGTTCTACTTAACAAACTCCAATAGACTCCCACTTTCACTAAATCCAATGGCCAATACCATTAAGTCTACTAGATATCACATGATACTCAAGATTCAGAAGAGATGGGACTTTAGTGAATGGATCTAACAAATTCTCTTTTATTAGTACTATACATAGTGAAACATAACCCATTTGATAAAAATACCTCAAGATTTGATACTTCTTGTGTATATGATTTCTCTATTGGTGTGACATTGGATCTTTTGAGAGATTCACCACTGTAGTATTATCTCAATACAATGTGAAAGGATATTTACTGTTAGTTACCTTATCAAGATCCTTGACAATGATTTATATTCGAATAGATTGCTTAGAAACAACAGAAGCGATAATATACTCAAATTCCACTGTAGAATCAGCAGCAAATAGAATCTATGAAGACTTCCATCTCAGTACTCCTCCATTGTGATATAATACATATCCTTACAATAACAATATGTCATTATGATAAAATTTAAATATATTTTAGGTGTAACCATGGAAGACCATAACATCATCACCTTTATACACTAGTAACATATCCTTAATTCTTCTCAGATAGTTGAGGATGACCTTAACAAAGCATCATTATTTATTCTCCTAGATCATCTTGATATCTACATACTATTATCAATGTATAGTAAACATCATGTCTAGTACAAAACATGCAATACATGATTGATCCTAACACTAAAGAATTTGAGATCTTACTCATTGTGTCTTTCTTCTATTGTGTCCGAGGATGGTTTTTCTTATAACCTTGTAAACTTGGAGACATTGAAAGTAATTACCTCTTGGATTGTTCCATACTAAATCCGTTTAGTATATGGTCAATATATAAACATTAAATTAGTCTAAATAGCCTCTTATATAAATCATAAATGATCTTGATCCCTAGAATGTAGGGTGCTTCACCTAATTACATCATTGAGAAACAATTTTTTGACCCATCCATAACAGACTATAAGATTGGTATATCATTTCCAATAAGTAATATGTCATCATCATATACTATTTGTAAAATTACTAAATTCCCACAAAACCTTTTGTAAAAAAATGGCTCACATTTTATCTTAATGAAACCAAATTATTTTATAGCATCATCAAATTGAATGTTCCATGACCCAGATGTAGTCTTCAATACAAAAATGGATCTCTACAAATTTAATATATTTTTAGCATCACCTAGAGTCACAAATACTGCTAGTTGTTTTATATAGGCAACCTCCTGAAGGTTCCCACTAAGGAATTTGGTTTTGACATCTATCTATCAAATCTCAAAGTCATGATATGTTTTCATAGAAATAAATTTTTTGATGGATTTAAAAATGGGAACTAGAGAAAAGGATTCATCATCATCAATTACAAGATATTTTTTAAACCATTTATCCACTATATTTAATTTATATTTATTTTCTTTACCTTCCATGTCATTTTTTCTCATGAATATTAATTTTCACCCTATGAACATTACATAAACATGTTTATCAACTAGAATAAAAACGTGGTTATGATAGATGGAATCTATTTTCAAATTCATGGATTCTTTCCATCTAATAGATTATGATCTCTCTACTACCTATTTATAGGATTAAGGTCCATCATTTTCAACCAATAATGAGTTACCATATTTCGTATCTATAAAAATATTTCTATATTGTACTCTTACTTTTATTATGTTGATTTGTAATATATTTATTTTATGAACTACGTATTCCATAGGGACCTATAGAATTTTTTCTTCTAACAAATCTGGTGTATATTGAGAATCGACTTCATCTAAGTCCATCTTTGTCCCACCATCCTTTTTGAGTATGTTCGACCTATGAAGAAAAAAATATTTTCAATCGATCATTACTTTCTTATTAAAGGTTTTTATAGGTATTATTCAATTATTTCATTGGGATTCCCCAAAAAGATACACTTTTTACCCTAGGGTGATACTTTGTTTCATAAAGAGGCATTAACAAACAACATTAAACCACATATACATGTAAGCGACAAAAAACTTTACTTTCCACTCAAAAACTCAAATGGAATTCAGTTTTACACATTAGTTGGCACTCGATTTAATTAGTATACCATATATTGTAATGTATATCTCAAAAAGGATAATAGAAGATCCACATGAGTAATCACATACCTTTCCATTTCTAACAAGGTATAATTACTCCTTTCAATAACACCATTCTATTGTTGTGTATGATATGGGGCGAGAGGAGATAAAATCTCAAACTCGTGTAGAAAGTGGATAAACTCATTGTTAAGATATTAACCACCTTGATCTGTTCAAATATTATTTTTCTTCACTATAGGCTGATTCTTACTTCATCCATGAATTCCTTGAATTTCTCAGAGGAATCAAACTTATACCACATCACAAATTGTCCACAAACATAATTGTGTACCAGTCCTAGAAGATTTGTGGTACTTTAGCCCTATCCAACGAATAGAGGTTTGGTTATTTTTTCTTTTAAAAATGAATGTAATATTTCAATTGTTTTTAGCTTTGACATGTTTAAATATCCATCTTGAAATAACGTTTTCTAATACTTCTCATCTACATGACCCATACGGTGATTCCATAGTTGGGTGTTAAATGAGTCATGTGAACATAATTTTATTATCAATTTCAAATACTTGGTTTCTGTAATATTATACACTTATACTATTATTTAAATGTGTCATACGATAAATAAAATTATTTATTAAATAAACAAAAAATTTTCTAAACATGAAATCAAACCCATATATATCTAGACATGATATAGAAATTACGTTCTTGGAAACAGTTGGTATATAATAATAATCTTCTAAATCCAGAGTCATTATCAATGTCAATGAATGGTTTTAGTCACTAATCGATAGAGTAGTGAGCCTCACTCCGTTAGAATCTTTCAAATCCATCTCTCCTCTAAAAATATTTCGGAATATACTTTGTTCCTACATTTGGATACAAATTTGAGTACCATTGGTTTTATCTAATACCCAATGTGTATATATTAAAATATTAAATACGATAAAAAATTTGCCTTTAGATTCCCTTTACTTATGGTTGTATTTCATTCCCAATGGACTTTCTTTACACGTGAAAAACATACTACCACCTTTTCATTACCCTGCCCATGGATCATTCTCTTTTTGGAAGGATACTACTTGGGAGATTAAGACTATTTTTATTCGTGGTCCTCTTTTCCATATTCTTCCTTTTATTATTCATCATAAAGACCATGGGATTGTCACAGCCCATGTTCTTATCATTGTGGAAAATCAAATTAAGAAGTTCTGAAAACTCTCCTCATTGTTTCTCATATTATAATTAATAATAAAAGTAGATAAGGTCAAGAGAAGTGATGAAAGTATGGGACCTATTTGAAACTCATTCATGAATTTAATCACAATGATGTATAGGCATTCAATATAGTCCATAAACATGAAAACATGAGGCTTGGATGACAAAGAATCTCCAAGAGTAGTTGTAAAAACATCATTGGACATCTCTTATCTCTCTTGTCTCGCCTTCTCTTGATAGAAATCCTGAAGGTGATACATCATGCTATATGCATCCATGTCCTCATATTGATTCAAAGGATCACTATTCTTGGATGATTTCATGAAACACTAAACATCTCTACCATTGTTCAAATATTCATAATAGATAGGCAACTCTTCAATATTAGCCCCATTTCCAGGTACATTAGGAATATGTTCTTCCAGCACAATCAATTTACTTTAATGGAAAAGGATAACACCTAAACACCTTCCACCCGATTGGTTATTCATGCCAGTGAAAGAGTTATCGTTCACATGTATGATTAAAAATAATATGTTTGAAGTCATTTTATTGTAGTTTCTCCAAATTGAAAATTAGAATTTTATTACCTTGTCTTATGACATTGAGACAAATAAATAAATATTTTATATATTAATCTCCCACTATCGTATCGACACCCAATATCCCCGAATATTGGATTAAGAATAAATTATTTCTTAGATATTCTTGTTGAAAGGATCCATATTCCCCTTATCATTACACCAAAGTTTGTTGGTCATGAAAATTCAATGGTTTTAGGGAGGCATTCCCAATTCCAACTAAATCAACTCATAGTTTCTTGATTTATTGAGTGGACACCCCAATATTGAAATCCTTATATTGGATTTCGCTTCCCTTGACTCTTAGTTACACCATGTTTTGATTGGGGGTGAACTCTTGATATGAACTAAGTTGTGATAACCCATTAATTCCTGTCACAATTCCTAACAATTGAAATCACCTAATCTTTTACTAGTCAGTAACATTGAACCATGGTTCAATTTTAATTGAAGTAGAGGAAGCTTGTACAAACATAATATATATTATAGGGGAATTTTATCCTTTTATGGGTAAATTGAGAATTATTATATTTATTACATTATTTTTAATATTATGTGTATTTATATAAGTAACTAGCCACATATACGTTAATATTTACTCATAATCCAATTTTAGTAGTCATATCTTGAGTGCTTATTAATTTCATTTATTCATGTGATCATAAAAAAAATACAGAATGAAATATCCATAGAACATGATTGCAATAAAACAACAATGTGGTACGATAATAATCATTTTATTAATTCTTTTTTATCTATAAGATGATAATCTAGATATCGAATTAGTGGAAAACACCATGAAGATAATAAGATTTGTGTTATAGCTTTCTAACTAACTACCTATGTATCCCTCTTTGATTGGATTTTCCTTTACTCCAAACACATACTGCCTCCACTAACATGGGAGCTACATCCCTTAAATATTCTCTTACTCACTCTTAGGAGAGGGAGAGGGGATTACCTAAAATAAACCATGGTCACATAATCCCTTACATAATAAGAGGAGTGATGGAAGATAGACAAAAAATTTAATTTAAAAATAAATTAAATGATACCAATCACGACCTGGTCTAGGCACCTGATCATCCATACACATGCAATGAATTACGTATTTAATAAAAGTAGCAATATATTTTTTAATCGTTCTTATTTAAGATAAATCATGTCGGAATAAATTAAGTTTCTTGTTTAATTAATGAATTATATTATCTTAATTCTCATCCTAATTCCCTTGAGATTCTCATCCATCATAATTTTTAAAAAATTAAATAAATTTATTTAATATTAATTGTGTACAAAAATGTACCTTGAAGGAAACACGGTGAATACCCATTCTAAATTACCCAACATGTATTATACTATTATACTGTAATACCCTCGTAATTAATTTTATAAATTTAAATTAATAAAGTTATAAAAAATAATAATATAAAATTATTCATCTTAATTAATAATACTTATATTTAAAATTTATAGCTTTCAAATTATTTTTAAAACAATGTTCTAAAAACAAATATGATATTACTATATTATTTTGGGTAAAATTATATTTTAAAATGAATATATGTATTTTATTATTTATTAAAAAAATAATTTATATAAGTATATTATTTAATTAAATAATTTCTGAATAATATATATATATACTAATATATTTAGTTTGATAAATAATAAATTATGTTACGAATGTGTTCACAATTAGTTTGAAACCCCAATATTTCATCGTATATTTCTCTTAAATAAATTAAATTCATTAAATAACTTATTATTCCTGCAACACTGAGTCCCTGGGAAACAATATTTGATATGGGATATAGTTTTGACATAGCCATGAAACATAATTTTCCCACTTATATGTTTTGAATTTTAAAAAAATGGACATTCACTGTTGTGTTCTGTTGGTTATTTAGAGTCTGATAAGATCAACATCATTTTTAGTGAATAATAACATATACTAATTATGAGTAACTTACCGTTATGAATTATAATGTAACCTTATGAATAGTAATATGACCACTATTAATTGTGACCTCACCAATGAATGTATAAATAAAATTTAGGCACCTTATAAATGAATGTGATTAATAATAGTTAAGTGTTAATTTTTTTATGTGTGAAAAATTTAATGATCATTTTTTAATTAAAACATTATTTAAAATAAATTTTATTTTCATAAAATGTGTTCCTAATAAATATTCTCTCATCCAATGATTTGAGGATAATTTTATGAGACCTCATTTAATTTTTGGAAGTATTGTATTACCAGTTTTAAATTTAAAATATGTATCTTCCAGAAAATAATGATTTTATTTTAAAATTAAATTTCTTATATAAAGAATATTATTTCCAAAAAATGGAGTTAATTTTTGTTTTATACACATCAGAAAATGGCTAGGGTGATTTGTTTTGGAAGTTTTTTCAAATACATTAATTTTTGTTGAATATTGAAATTCAATAATTTAAAAAATATGTTAAATAAATGAATTTCTGCATCATGCTTGAGTCATGGATGATGTAAATGGCCGTTTATTCGAACAAAAATGAACTTATTACTATTATTTGTCACAATAATCAATACTATTGCTTTTCTTGAGAAAAATAATAGACAAGTGTGTAAAATAATGAAAACCTCTCCTCTCCTCCACTATATAAACGACCAATCATCCCCCTCTTCCTCTCACACCACTCAAGATTTGATCCTTTCCAAATATATGCCATATAAACATCCCAATACCTCCCCCCCATTTCGAAAATGATATAGTCTCACCAAAATTAAAAAGACTTATGGAGATTCTCAAGGAAGAGTACTAAAGAGGTAAACCTCGATTCCTTTTCCTTTCAACTTCTTTTATAAGTTATATTCTTTTTTCACTCCTCACATCCCTCATCAATATTTTGTAATAATTATATTACCTGATATGTACTGGAATTTTATTATTATAATAAAATATTTATTCATAATATCTCTTTCCCCATCCCCTTATATGAAAAACGAAAACACCATCTGATATGTGTTAATTCATGGACGATGAGATTTCAATTTCTATTGTCGTCTTAAATTCTAGTAGTGAAACCATTTATATGGTTGAAAAAGATAATAATATATGTAATATATCCTAGTTAATGTTATGGAATGTTTTTTTACACATGGTATTTCATTTTCAATCAGAATGAGTTCGTGGTGATCAAAAAACCATCAAAATAATCCAAGCCTTTCTCATTAAAATTTTATATAATGATTCATCCTCAATCCACATAACCAAATGATGTGAATAAACATTTATACTTATTTACATTAATTAATAACATTAAATTACAATTATGGATAATTAAATCAATTCCACATGAACTCCATTACTCATGGTCAAGGGAAATGATCATTGAAATCAAGTAAATAAACACTACGGAATGATGGAATTCAATATTATAGATTATCAATAAGACCATAAACAAAATTAATAAAACTGTATTGATTCAAATACATCTAGAAATGTTTTTAATTTATTAAATAATGGATTTAATTATACTATACAAGGCATTATGATCAATGAAAGAAAACATTCCGCAATAAGATAAGGGGCGTCTCATCTCATTTTAATTTCCATGAGATTTAAATTATTCAACACTATCCATTTTCTATGGTTTATGTATACTGTCCATTTTTTATTCATATCATGAATATAATTATTTTCATTTTATTAAATGTATCATTTCGTGGTTATTAATTTTGGGTCCTATTATTCGACTGGATTCAATGTGGAAGGGGTTCTCTACCCAAACATCCATTTAGTTTTAGGTTACTCATACACCATACATACCTCAATGGAATTCCTAAATATTATAATGTACACATCATAAATTCTGTTTGATTGTTCTATATATATGTACAAAATATTATCCTTCTTTATTTTATGGGGAGTTAAATGTTTAAACTGGTTATTGATAAATTCTACCTAACAAATAATCACAACTCAAGGGAACTTCTCGAATTCCTACCTATATTCAATGGGACTATATAAGATGTTTTATGCCATCATTATTTTAAAAAAATAAAAAATTTTATCATGAAAAAACATCATCATTGATCTTAGGTTTTATTAAAATAGACATTCCATTCCTCTTTAAAATCCCAATATCATTTTCCTTAAACTCCACGAAAATGGTTTACATTCAAAGCATATTTAAAAACTATACTTATTATGGGGCATTATTTATGCCACATATAAGAATTATATGTACTTTATTTTTCTTTTCTAGGATATAAATATTTTTAATCTAAATTTATGACAAATATACATGACTTTCCAAAACAACTCTTCATTCCAAAGTAAAAAAATGATTTTCCTCATCACACATTAACATTTAAGAGGTATGCGACTTGTTCAACACTTATTCCTTAAATTTGGTTTATGTACTGACCTTCAGTACTTTGTATCAAGGGTCTTCTTATTATCACTATATTATAGTGAGTTATGATTAGAATATTTAACCGTGTCATGGGACACTTTGGATTGTTTAAGGATTATTTTCTCAAGAAATGTTCAATGGTCTCCTTTATAAGTATCTTCATCTATCTAAACATCCTTTGTTTAACTTTATAATACATTAATTATTATCTCTTACGATATCATCTATACTATGTTATTTAAGGATTTTTAATTAGTTTGAATTTAGATGTTCTATCTTTTACAAATTAATGATATTACTCAAAACAGTTAGCGTTTATGATTAATGATGGAAAAAATATATTTACATTTAGTATTTTAGTTTTAATATTAATATATGTGCCTATTATGTTCATCCCATTAATGTAATGAATTATATAACACCCCTAACCCAATTACCAAGATTTGGTGCATTATTACATACTATTGGTATGATGCAAGGAATCATGTCCTGAATGACAGATCAGTTTAGTGTTATTGGTAACAAGATTCATACATAAGTTCAACATTACCACTTGAAAAGAAATAAAACACTAATTTATTCCATTAGAAACATCCAAGTATCCTAGATTATTCCTACAAGTCACTCAAAACTAACATCTTCATATCATGGGAAAATGAAACATTCCAGAAGGGGTGAGCTCAAATTCTCAGTAAGAGTAAGAAATAAAGTGGAAGATAATATATACATTAGGCATGGAGAATAATTGAAAACACATGCCTTCACAAATAATAAACATGTACACTTTATGGAAGGAATATTAGTTGATTAAATAATGTCATAATAATCATTTTAATGTGTATTCTACTCGTCGAATAACCACATGAACCATCAATATTATTTTTGTAATGAAAGAATATATAAGGCGGTACATTCTAAAACATTTTTTCAAGGCCTCGGCCAAGATGTCTAAAAATGACTAAGGCATTGCCCAAAACCATATATCAATTTGGGAATGGCCTCAAGCCATTCCACATCTAATTGTCTCATGATAGCTACTGATGCACTAAGGAGCTATAGCGAGCTCCACCCTTCACGAACTAAGTCCAATACGTTCTTCATAAGAAATGTTTGAAACATAACATAAACATTCGTTTTAAAAGTAGCATATGAAATTTCAATAATTAATCCATAAAACAAGAATGGTATAAAAATAAAACATCCACAGTCAAAAAATATCACTAATCCTTAAATACAATATGTAATTTTTGTATCATAATAAATCCACTTCAATAAAGTGTAAATTAATAAAAGGATGATTACATAGATGAAATCAAAACCATTTGAGAGAAATATCTCATTCAATTATTAAATTATTGAAAAGTCATGTAATTATAAAAGAAATCATTTATTTGAATATATTCATATTATTTTGTAATATAAGATTCAAAGGTGTTACAATGGCAGAGAATAACCATAGCTGTCGTATAAGTTAAAAAACATTCTTACCATAATTTGTCGAAAAGGTCATAAATTACATTGTTTGGAATATGAAAAAAAGTTTCCCTTCAAACCATTTTATAAAATGTAAAACCTGGGTATAAATTAATTTAACCTATAGTCTAGTAAATTGTAAAAATCATTTGAAATATATTTTTAGGAAACACCTATTTGGATGATAAAGATGTCCCAAAAGACACATACATAAAAACAACCTCAGATAATAAAGAGATTATAAAATTAACTGTTACCTTGTAATTTTCCTGGGTTTAGGGTATGTTAAACTCCTATATGATAGTTAAATAATTTTTATTAAATTATAAAAGAACCACATACATAATTATGATATCACATATGATCTTATAATATTTATTTTGTTAATAATATTTTAGTAGTATCATTGTTTCGGGTGTTAACTGATTTATTTACCTTTATATGTTTTGTTACGTAAGTCATGTTTGTTATAGATGTGATGTATTCTATTCATATCCCTAATGATATAATGTTCTTAAATATTATTTTTAATAATAATATGAAAATTATTCTTGAATGGATATGATGGGGAATAAATCTCATCGCGTTCTTGGAGACAGTAATCTGTACGTACGCACGAACGCTACTTCCATTTAATTTTCTTTATTTTAAAAGGAAGGAAGACAAAAATATATAAAGGTATATTTTTATTCCTGTATAATATAATATTTTATAAACTTTATTTATGTTCATTAACACCATCCTTTATACGTTCCATGTATGGTATGAACAAGTCTTATCACTTGGAGGGGGCGATAGTGCGCACATCCTCAAATGAAATTATTGTATATATACAACATGAAAAGAATAATGTTATGACATAAAAGTGAATTACAGAAGATTATAGATAATATAAATATCATAAATATCATATATAATTATAGTTCCATCATAATGGACACTAAAAGAGGTTTAGTATATGATTGATCAATAGTCATTTCGTGAGGTAGAAGTTCATCATCCACAGAAAAATTATGTTCTATACCCATTAGATAGAGGTGTGTGGAATTGTAGTTAAAATAAATATCAAAAAAACAACCTATTATATTGAAAATATATGTGTTGTTATAAAAGAAGAGAATAAAGAGAGTTATGGGGTAGGAGATGTAAAATAAAAGAAAAGAACTTAAGAGAAGATGTTACCTTTATATCGGTTAACTCCCTTTGGATTGAACCAAAAGGCATACTTGAAGTGCCTTCTTATTAAGGTAATGTTTCTAAGTGGAAGAGGGGGATGTAGGGGGGTTAATTATTCAGAGTTTGGACAAACCAATGGACGTGATAGGTGTGTGAAATGGGTTAGAGGTGAGGGATTTTTATAAGGAGGATGATGGGCTCTTTAAGAATGTTTGAAAGTATTATTTTATTATATAATGATTTTTGTTTTATAAAGGTCCAAAACTCATTAAAGTATAAGATAAGATAACAAATTTTCAAAATAAAAAAAATATAATAAGAATTGGATAGGTTTTGGATATTTTTTTAAATTTTATAATTTTATTTATTTAAAAAATTCTTTAATGAGGTAAACACTCGATCAATATTTTGTCATAAATTTTCTAAAAATTATAAATAAATACAATGATGTAGGAAATATTTTTATATTTCAAATTAATATTTATAGTCGAAATGATAAAATATATAACCTCTTGTAAAAATAATTTACTAAAAGTTATATGTTTATTTCATTTTTGGCTTTACTTTTTGTTAATTAATATAATGTTTCCTTATCACTTTCAACTGGCTTCATGGGGACCCAAAATAGACCCAAGGATTCCCATGGTCTGGAATGTATCAAAAAATAAGAATATGACACATGTTAGGGTAATTTAATAAGATTATAATATTATTTTTTACCCTTATTTATCAGATTTACCCTTTAACAATGGTAAATAAAATATTTACCAAAGTAATTAGTCATAATGTTGAAAAATAAAAGTCACTTATTTACAAAATTTGGACCTCATGATTGCAAATATCTAATAAATTTTTCTCAATTCAAAACACAGAAGGTTCAGAAATTAATTTAAAAATAATTCTCATTGTCAAAATGAAAAAGTGGATGTTTTTTAATAATGAAAAAGTATCAAAATATTGACATGTGTTCATGTACAATTTAAATGTAAAATTAAATAAAATAATCTAAATTATAATAAATAATAAAATTGTAATTTAATTATACTTTCAAACCAGTAAAAATTATAATTTAATACCACAAATTATTTTGATTAAAAAAGTTTTTATTAAATAAAATTTAGTATTTTCACTATTCTTAAAAATATGAAAGTTATCAGAAACGTGCCGAAAATTTACCCTAATATAATTTTGATATTATGAATGCAAAAATGAATTCCAATTTGAATAATATAATTTAAAAAATTTAAAAAAGTCAGTATTACTAATTATAACGGTTAGTTTGATTGGTCATGGTTTGTTATAACTCAAAGTTGCATAGAATGCAAGATATTGTATTATTCAAAGAGAAGCGTACCATAGAAGCTTAGGGTGTTATATTTTTCCCCCTTTCAAATAACTTTATCCTCAAAATTTCTATAATACTACAACATAAAATGATTTGGGTGGTTCTTCATCCTCAGGTTCCCACGATGACTCTTCCATCTTATGATTTATCCACAGATTTTCCACAAGATGAGTCGTTCAGTTTCCCAACACTTGTATTGTGGTATCAATAATTCTGATAGGCTCTTCGCAATAAGACAGTTCTAGTTCCAATTCTATTTCTTTATAGGTTAGTACATGTGTTTGGTCGGGCATTTATTTTCTCAATAGTGATATGTGGAACACATCATGAACATTGGATAGAATTGGTGTCATTGCCAAATGATAGGCTACAACCCCAATTTGTTCTATAATTTCTAAAGGTCTGATGTACTTGTGACATAATTTTCCTTTCATTCCAAATTGTATAACACCCTTCCATGGAGATACCTTCAAGAAAACATAATATCCTACTTGAAATTCCAAATCATTCCTTCCGTTATCAACATAGCTCTATTGCTTACATTGAGAAGCTTTAATGTGGGTTCGGAAATTCATCATCATTCCCATTATTTCATCAACATGTTCTGGGCCTATGAGTACACTTTCACCAATATCATCCCAAAAAGTTAGTGTGTGACATCTCTTTCCATATAATGCTTCTTATGGTGCCATCTGAATACTTGAATGGAAGATATTTTTACAAGAAAATTCTACTATAGGTATATATTGATCCCACATACCATGAAAGCCTAGTGAGAATGATCTCATCATGTCTTCTAATGTTTGAATATTCTGTTCAGATTGTCCCTCAGTCCGAGGGAGGTATGTAATGCTCAAATGAAGTTTAGTATCCAAGGCCTTCTGAAGACATTTCCAGAATCGTGATGTAAAATGGGTATTACGATCAGAAATAATCGGTAGGGGTACATCATGATGTCTTACTACTTCATTAATATATAGTCTTCCCAAACGATCAAGTGTTAAATCATCACTTATATAAATAAAATGAGCTGACATGGTAAGGCGATCAACAATGACCTATATTGCATCATTCATTCTATGAGTCTTTGGTACTCCCATGACAAAGCCCATCGTAATATTATCCCATTTTCAATCAGGTTTTGGAAGAGGTTTCATGAGTCCTCTAGGATGTTTTCTTCCATATTTAACTTGTTGAAGAACCACACATCTGGACACATAATCATCATTCTCTCACTTCATGTTGTCACACAAAAAATGTTCCTTCAAATATCTTTACATATTAGTTCTACCAGGGTGTATAGATAAATTGGTGTTATGAGAATCATCCAACAATTCCCTATCAAGATCAGGTATGTCTGGAACACAAAGTCTCTTCCCAAATTTAAAAATCCCATCTTCATATAAGAATTTGATTAATATCCCATCGTTTACAGCTTTAATTTTCTTTTGAAACTCCTTATCGTCAGTCTGAGAACTTTTTATCCATTCTATTAAAGAAGGTTTGGAAACCATTTGAAAACGTATTGATGTTTCACCTTAAATGATTACTATCATATCCATTTTCACTAGATCCATGAACATTGGATCCCTTTCAAATCTCATCTTGTTCAAAACTCCATGATCCTTTCTGCTGAAATAATTTTCCACCTTATTTTCCTTCCTTGGGTGGTGGTTTATTGTGAAATCATAATCATTGAGTAGTTCGAACCATTTCCTTTTCCTCATATTGAGTACTTTTTTTGAGAAATAATTACTTAATGCTCTTATGATCAGTATATATGTCACATTTTTCACCATATACATAGTGTCTTCAAATTTTCAAATAAAATATTACAGCAACTACCTCATTATTATGAGTGGGATAATTGTGTTCATGATTTTTTCGCTACTGTGATGCAAAGGAAATAACCCTATCATTCTTCATAAGGACACAAAAAATTCCTTTCATTGAAGCATCACTATAAATAACAATCCCATCATTCCCCGATGGTAGAGTCAATATAGTAGCATTGAATAATCTTCTTTTTAGTTCATTAAAACATTCATTACACTCTTTTTTCCAAAAAAAATTAACCCCTTTACGTGTGATCATGGTTAATGGGTTAGCCAGTTGGGCATTATTTTGGATGAAATGCCAATAATTACCTGTTAAACCAACAAAACTACATACATCAATTATACATTTTGATTTTAGAAATTCTAATATTTCTTTAGTATTTGAAAGATCAAAATAGATTCCATCTTCAAAGAAAATATGGAAAAGAAAAAAATCTCATGAAGCGAGAATTCACACTTGCTAAACATCCTAGATAATTCGTTTCTTCTAAGAGTTTTCAGAATAGTTTCCACGTGATATTCATGATATTCATATAATTTATTGTATACCATGATAACATCAATATATACCAATACAAATCAATCAAGATATTTCTTGAAAACTGTATTTATTAGATCCATGAAGACATAGGGTTCATTAGTCATCCCAAAAGGTGTTACTGTAAACTCGTAATGCCCATACCTGGTTCGAATGGATATCGTTGGAATTTTTTCCTTCATGCACTATTTAGGGTATCTAGATAGAAGGTAAATCTTTGAAAATTATTGAGTTAAATGATGTTGATCAAAAAAATAATCAATGCAAGGTTTGAGATACTTGTTCATTATTGTTATAGGATTGATCCCCTGAAGTCAATGCACAACCTCATAGATCCATATTTCTTCAAAACAAAAAGGACAGGGGCTCCCCATAGAGAAACACTAGGGAGAATAAATCCCCTATTTATAAATTCCTCTAGTGGTTTCATTAGTACTACAAATTTCACAATGACCATTAAATTAAGAGTCTTTGATATTGTCCTTGAACGAGGAATTAAGTCAATGGAAAAATCAACTTCTCATTCTGAAGGATGTCCAGTTATATCCTCTGGAAACACATCAACATATTCATGCACATTAGGTAAATACTATATTTGAACATTCCCTTACTCACCCACAATTATTTCATTCTCTTCCTCTACAAATATTGAATTTCGTAGAGCTACTGGGGGTGGATCTAGATAAGAATCAGATTGTTAAATTTTTTCTCTAAAGATGCGAAACTCATTATCATTATCAAAAATTGTAACTTCCTTATTCATACAATAAATTTTTGCATCATGGTATAAAATCCAGTCCATACCAAATATTATTTCAAATTCAATCATGGGTATGAAAATGAGATCTAGGGATAAACAACTTTTATATACCCTAATGGGAACTGATTCACAAAACATTGTGGCAATGATACTTCCCTAAGGAGTTTTGACAGACAACTCCCTTGTTAAGTCAAATTGAAAATATCTAATTTTCATGGAAAACTGGGAAGATATGAAATAATGCGAGCATCCAGAATAAAATAATTCCTTGGATAATGTTAAGGAAACCATTAAATCACCTGCTACCATGTCATTCAGAGATTCAACCTCCGTAGTAGTGATTGCATAAGCTTTGCCTTGATCCCTTGACCTGTTCTTAGGTATGATTACTTGGATCTTAGGAAATTAATATGCATAATGTCCCATCTCCCTTAAATTTTAGAATTGAACATTTTTAACATATTTATTTCCCTTATAATCACCAGTAAGATGGACTTTTTTCCACATTTGTAGCATACTCCATTAACTTTTAGACAAGCACCAGGGTGCTTCCTTCCTCAATTATCACAGGGTGGAAATTGAACTCTTCCCTTCCACCCTATTCCTTATTTCATTTCCCAGAGTGTTCAGTAGATCTATTCTTCCCTTTCTTATTTTAAAGTTGTATGGATTAGTGAATTCCTTTTCTATCTTGATAGTACATGAGACGATGTCTCCGTACGATGACATGTATTGTGAGACTAATGATTGATGGGGAAATTGCTTTAACCCATCAACGAATTGATCTGTATTTCACCTTGGGTTACATATATAATATATTTCATGCATTGCTAACCATGTAAATATATCCTCATACTTTGTGACATTATCATCTTCCTTTTTCTTTAGACTCTTAAATTGCCTTTCTATTACCGCTTGATGGTCATGAGGAAAGTATTTTTCTTTGAAAATATCTTTAACACCCTCTATTCCATTCTTGATAACTATTCATCCTCCTTTGTGTTTTGAATCAATAACCACTATTGATCAGCATCTCTAGTGAGGCGATGAAATGCCACAAATACTTTTTCCCTTTCACTACTCCCCAAAGCATGAAATATTTTCTCTAAAGAACTTATACCTTCATTAGATACAAATGTATTTGTATTCCCATTTAATATTGGTTGTTATTTCTTCATGAAATAGTATAAAATTGATCCTCCACGTTGTGGATCAAGGTGCTTCATATAGGTAAGGTTATTATTCATAACCTGAGTGAGATATCCCAGTATAGTGATAAGATGATCAGAACCAGGTGCATCACCTGCTCCACTATAATTATCTTGAGTAGGAGGGAAATCCTTACATGGATTACGTGCATTGATATGCTTCCCATTTCTTCCACTAGGTTCCATTTAAAAACAATGGAAAACACTAGATTAGTTTATGAATTTCAATACATCATGCCATACTTATAAATCAATTAACATAAATTGAATATTTTATGGATATAATCCATAATCATAAATATGATTTCTTCGACAAGGTATAAACTCATAAAACCTTAATTATGGTTTATAAATAAAATGTGAATTATCCTAAGAATATCCCCTAGGAGTGTCATAACCAAGAGTGCCTCAAGAGCCGTTCTCATGTACCAAGATACCCCGGGTCAATCCATAAACTCCTTGTCCGGGTTTTCTCTCGTAGGTACATCTGTACCAAAGACATCTCTACCTGCTCATATCCAGGAAGGGATTTAATGTTTGGGAAAATAACATAATTTCTACATTACCAATATTCTAGGAAGTTCTTCTATAATAATTCTCAAATTCTATTAGGGTAATGTTTTCTAATCATAGTTTTTCTAAATCTAACTACCACGGTTTATACCAAACCTCCTTAGATACCAAATGTAATGCACCGACCCCAGTTACCCAAATTAGGTTCATTGTTACATAACATTGATATGATATAAATAATTAGGCCCCAAAAGACCGATCAATTTAGTATTATTGGAAATATGATACATACCTAAGTTCAACATTACCACCTGAAAAAAATACAACACTAATTTATTTCATTAAAAAATCAATCCTACTAGGTTTTTCTACAGGTAACTCATAACTAACTTCATAATATTCAACGAAAATTAAACATAAGAAAGGAGTGAGCTCAAATTATCAGTAAGAGTAATCAATACAACAGAAGATAACATAAACAGTAGGCATGATGAATAATTGAAAACACATGCCTTTAAAAATAATAATCTTGGACATTTTATTCCAGGAATATGAGATGAATAAATAATTCCATAATAAACATAGTATTGGTTATTCTACTAGTCTTATAACCACATTAACCATCAATATTATTTTCATAATGAGGGAATTTATAGTGCAGTACATTCTGATACATTTCGTCAACACCTCGGCCAAGCCATCTAAAAATGATTAAGGCCTCGGCCGAAACCATATATCAGATTGGGAAAGGCCTCAGCCAATTCAATTTCTAATTGACTCATGAGACCTATCGATGCACTGAGGAGATATATAGGGATCCACCCGTCTCTTACTATGTCTAATACATTCCTCATATGAAAAAGTTGAAACATAATATAAACATTCATATTAAAACTGACATACAAAATGTCAATTTATTAACCATAAACCATGAATGGTATAAAAATAAAAAATCCATAGTCCAACATATCACAAAAACATAAATACAGTATGGATGATTTCTATCATAATAAATCAAATTCAAAAAAGTGTAATATTTATCAAAGAATGTTGACATAGATGAAATCAAAACTATTTGATAGAAATATCACTATTTATTTTGAAAATATTTAAATGTCATGTAATTATAAAAGAAAAAATTTATTTTGAAAATATTCTTAGAAGATTTTATGGGAAGCTTAAAAGGTGTTATAATGGCAGATAATATCCCCACCTTCTGTATAATTTCAAAAAACATTATTTCCTTAATTTTCTGAAAAGTTCATAAATTACATTTTTTGGAAAACGATGGAAAGATTCTATTCAAACAATTTGAAAAAAAGTAAAAAAAGGGTATAAATGAATTTAATCCATAGTATAATAAATAGTAAAAATTATTTGAAATACATTTGTAATAAACATGGATGTGGATGATAAGGAGGTCCATGTCGACACATACTTTAAAACAACCTCGGATAATAAAGCGGTTGGGAAATTAACCCTTACCATGTACTTTTCCTTGGTTGAGGGTACGTTAAACTATGGTATAATATTTAAATAATTGTTATTAAATTATAAAAGAACAATATACATAAAAATGATATCATATATGATCTTTTAATGATGGTTTGTTAATAATATTTTAGCAGTGTCATTGCTTTGGGTGTAAATAGATTCATTTTCCATCATATGTATTGTTACATAAGTCATGTTTGTTATGGATAGTATGTATTTTATTCATATACAAAATGATATAATGTTCTAAAATAACATTTTTAATAATCTATTGAAAATTATTCTTGAATGGTTATGATGGGGAATAAATCTCATCACGTTTGTGGAGAGGGTAATCCGTACGTATGCATGAACACTATTTGCATTTAATTTTTTTATTTTAAAAGGAATGAAGACCAAATGATACATAGGTATGTTATTATTCATGTATAATATAATATTTTATATACATTACGTATTTTCATTAACCCCATCCTTTATACGTTCATTGTATGGTATAAACAAGTCTTATCACATTGGGGGGGCGGTAGTCCGCACTTTCTCAAATGAAATTATTGTATATATAAAACATGAAAATAAAAAAGGTATGATATAAAATAAATTAAAGAATATTTTAGATAAAATAAATATACAAATATTATATATAATTACAATTCCCCCAAAATGGACACCATAAGATGTGGTACTAGAATATTGAACAATCATCATTTCGTGAGGCAGCAGTTTCCCTTCCAGAGAAACATTATTTTCTATTCCCATTAGACGGAGGTGTACGTAAGTTTAGTTCAAATAAATCTCATAAAAAAGTCTATTATATATATGATACAGGTGTTGTTATAAAATAAAGTAAGAAATAGAGTTTAGGGGGTTGAATAAGTAAAATAAAAGAAAATATCTTAAGGGGTGATGTTACCTTTAAATCGGGTAACTCCCTTTGGATTGAACCAAAAGGCTTCATTGAAGTTCCTTATGCATAAGGTAAGGTTTTTGAGGGGAATATAAAGATGTAGGGTGATTAATTGGGAAATTTTTCAATGAGCCAAGGGGCTTCAGAGGTGTATGAAATGTGTTAGAGGTGAGATATTTTTATAAGGAGGAGGAGGGGCTCTTTTGGAATGTTTGAAAATATTATTTAATTATATAACTATATTAGATTTTCAAATGTCCAAATA
This sequence comes from Viscum album, assembly GCA_963277665.1. NCBI lineage: Eukaryota > Viridiplantae > Streptophyta > Magnoliopsida > Santalales > Viscaceae > Viscum > Viscum album. Next base: position 29,227,270 of record OY728152.1, read on the forward strand.
TCAATAATGGAAAAGATAAGGTTACTCATGTTCAAAATAAATTCAAACACTAATAATTGTAAAGGTTTCAGATATTGTTTAAAATTTTATAATCTCATTTATTTAAATCAATTTTTAATGAGGTAAACACTGGATCCTTATTGTGTCATAAATAATATTATTTATTTGATGTCTAAAAATTTAAAAACAAATACCATGATGTATTAAATCTTTTTATCTTTTAAATTAATATTTATAGTAAAAATTATAACTTATATAACCCCCTTTTAAATTTATTTTACTAAAAGATATTTGTTTTTGTCATTTTTTCCTTTACATTTAATTAATTAATATAATGTGTCATTATCACTCTCATGTGCCTCCATGGGGTCCCAAAATCGACCCAAGGAATCCCATGGTCAGACATGTATCAAACAATAGGAATATAACATATGTTAAGGTAATTTAATATTATTATAATATTACTAATTACCCTATTTACCGGATTTACCCTTTAACAATGGTAAATAAAAAATTTACCAAAATAATTATTCATAATGTATAAAAATAAAAGATAAATATTTAAAAATTTTAGGCCTCTGGATTTTAAATATGGAATCCATTTTTCCAAATTCAAAACAGAGAAGTTGCAGATATTAATTTAAAATTAATTGTCGTTGTCAAAACCAAAAAGTGGGTTTTTAGAAAATAAAACTCTCAAAAGATTGACATGCGTTTATATACAATATAAATGTGAAATTACATCAAATGATATTAATTATATTGAATGATAAAAATATAATCTAATAATACTTTAAAACCTCTCAAATTTATACTTTATTCACTATTCATAAAAAATAGGAAATTTATCAGAAAAGTGGAAAAAATTTACCCAAAGCTAATTTTGATATTCTAAATCCAAAAATAAAGTTCAATTTGAATACTAAAATTTAAAAATTTGAAAAAGTGGGTATTAGAATTCATAAGGGCTAGTTTGATTGGTCGCGGTGTGTTAGAACTCGAAGTTGTGTACAACCCAAGATATTGTGTATTTCAAAGAGAGGAGTACCATAGTTGCTTGGGGTGTTACATATTATAGAGACTGGAGGTGATGGTTGGGAAATTCTATAGCCCCTAGACGCATCTCCAGGTATAATGAGAAAAATAAGTTGGCGACAAACCCTTCATGTATTTTCTAAAACATAATCATTGAGGTATCTACACATTGAATTAAACTGTCTCGGTGGTATTATGGTTGATGTTCCTGATAGATGAAGTAAAAATAATAAGCATTCTCATTATTCATTATATATTTATTGTTTTATGTGATTTATTCACTATAAAAAAATCTATGGATATATTATCATTCTCAGTATATTGATTACATGTGTTTTTCATTTATTCACCATTACATATTGATTATGTGAAATTCACTATGATTAACTTATTATAATTTCATTATTCAACTATATGTAACCCTTACTGAGCATTTGAGATCACCCCTTTCATTTTTTCCTTACACAGGATATGAAGAAGAGATTATTTTTGGATTTTTCATGGGTGCAGTTTATTAGCTTTTGTTATGTGTTATGTTTTTTTTTCATTAACAAATATTAAATGGGACCCATGTATGTATATAGTTTCTCCATTAATACTAAACTAATTAGTATTTCTGGATTTTAATCCCTATAATCCTACTAATGTAATGTAATAAAGCATAGGCCCTTGGATTTTGGGGTCGGGGCATTACAGTTGGTATCTAAAAAAGTTTAGTAGAAACATTATGAGGTGGATTTAGAAAACATAGCTTAGGTAACATAACTATAAAATATAAAATAAGAATAAGTATATAATAACATCCAAGAATTATGGTAAGGTAGAGATTTTGTGGGTATTCCACGAAATAGATCAATGTATGGATACTACAAGTGGATGTGGATCTGGCACAAATATACCTAAGAATAATAACTCTGACAAGGTGTTCCGTGATTGACTTGGAGTAACCTGGAATAGGGCTACGATCCTTTATGCACACCTATCATAACACTATCAGGGGATATTCTTAAAGAAAATTCACATTTACATTACAAACCATTATGAAGGATTCATGCTTCTAAAGTAACCAATGTATATGGTTCTAGGCTTTACGATGCCTAAATATACGTTATATGTTATACCATGTGTATAGTTATTGAAAGGTCTTAATTTTATGGAATTTTTTATAAATGGTTCCAAGTATAAGGAATGATTACTCCACCGATGAACGTGATGAAAAGAGTACAGATGGTCATATATTTCCAAGCATTATGCCAAAATTTTGAGGGGAAATGGTCTACAAGGTATCATCATCATGTGTTAACAAGGTATATAATGAATTCTATGAGTCCCATGGATTTGGAGGGAAGTAAAAGAAGAAGAGGATGGAATAGAAAAACCTTGATAAAGGAAATAAGGAAAAGAAGGGTTTCCCACATGTGATAATAGTTGAAAGAATCATCCTAAAATTCATGAGAGGCATGTGAGTTCATTATAAGTGTGGAGAAAAGGGTCACCGATTTAAGAAATGCAAAGGGAAGAGACAAATAAATGATTTTCAATGTTTCAAGTAAAGGATAAGGGAAACTATGGAAATCAATTTCAAGAGAATCTAAGTAATATACCCCAAGTAATGGTAATGGATAATGATAGTGTAGTTATTCATCTATAGGTGAAGAAGAATAATTAGTATGCCTCGTCAAGAATCATGTAAATTGAATATTTTACCAGTAATGTACTGGTTATAATAATTATTGAAATAGAGGATCATAATACAATACTGTTTCATTATTTATTTGAGACTATAAGTTGAATTGTGGAAATAAAATATAATCATTGGCAAGTTAATCATTCTAGAAAATTCATGATTACGTGTAATACAACCATAAATATTTTTCTTAATGTTGATATAATGATGAAGAAATGATTGCCTACGATAAGTACTGCCTACCTTGTAACTATTTATTGACCTCTCAACAAGTTTCCTATTCTATCATTTATGGGGATTGTAATAATTTTTTATTTAAGGAATATATCCAATAAAATGTGTCTCACTTAAGATATACCTATGAATTCATGTTTATTGAATGGTTTTATGGTAATTTATTACCATTTTTCAAGAGGATACATGATGAAGTTAGTATCATTTTTGGAATGTAAAAATTTAGAGTTTTTTCATGATGAGTAAGTGATAATGATAAGTTCATCTTATAAATTTATTGAAATTCATTATATAGTATTTTGGAATATTTAACCATTTATTAATGGTTTAAGTAAGACATTAAATTAGTTTTTATATGTAAATGAATTACTTCACCACATTATTCAACCTGTGCTAAAAGATGATGTCTAGATAGTTTAAGGTGAAATTAACGTATAAGATTATGTTTTAATAAATAGAAACACATATCTATACTCTTATAGAGTGGAATAATTCCTGAAATCATAGAAAAGAGTCTTAAGTAAAATTTTGTCCTATTATCATAATATTTTATATTATTAATCAATTTTCCTCCTAGTCTAGTAGTTTATTGTATTGTAATAATCAAAATTCATATGAAAATGTTCTATATCAATTTCCATCAGAACTTCATATTTAGATTTTTTATCCATGCCTTGGTTTTCACAAACAAATAATGTCACCCCATTCAAAAACATACATTTTATGGTGACAACCCCTTTTACCTTAAAATTGTTTAAGATGATATTTCATTAACCCTATTTCTGATGTTGGTTTCCCACAAAGTTATTTTCAAGTATTAACAGTTAACTTTCGATGTGCAATTTCTAATTGCGAGAAAACAATTCTGTTTAGGGGAGAATAATGTAACACCCTAGTAATTTGATTTATAATGTGAAATACAAAATGATTTGAAAAATAATAATATAAAATTAAGTTTCTTAATAAATAATACTTATATATCAAATTTATTGCTTTAAAATTAATTTTAAATTAATGTTCCAAAAATAAATACTATATTATTGTATTATTTTGTGTTTAATAATATATTAAAATTAATATATGTATTTGATTATTTATTAAAAAATTAATTTTTATCAATAGTTTATTTAATTAAATATTTTATAAATACTATTTATATTTACTATTTTAATAATTATGATAAATACTAAATTATTAAATGAATGTGTTAACTTTTAATAGGATAACTCATGATTTTATGGTATGTTTCCACTTAAATAATTTCAATTAATTAGATAGATTATTATGCATGAAACACTGAGTCTCTGTGAAATAATGTTTGTTATATGATAATTTTATAACCTATTCCTTAAACAAAAATTTTCCACTTTTGTGTTTTGAATTATGAAAAAACGGACATATATGGTTGCATTCATTATGTTATTTAGAGATCGATAGGATCAACATAATTTTTGTTAATAATAACATAACCTTATGAATAGTAATGTACCCTTTTCAATAGTCAGATGAACCTTATGAATAGTAACCTTTCCCATGAATGTATAAATAAAATTTAAGCATATTATAAATGAAAGATAATATTAATAGTTAAGTGTTGGTTTTTTAAAGAATGAAATAATTAGTTACAATTTTATAAATAAAAAAATTATATAAAATAAATATAATCTTCATAAAATGTGTTCCTAATAAATTTTTTGTAATCCTATGATTTGAGGATAATTTTATGAGTCCTGAGTTAATATTTGAATGTATTATAGAATCAATTTTAAATTTATATTCTGGATTTTCAAGTAAATACAGATTTTATTTAACAATTAAATTTCTCTTATTTAGGAAAATATTTTCAGAAAATGGATTTAATTTTTGGTTTCTACACATCTATAAATGGTTATGGTGATTTTTTTGGGAGTTCCTTGAAATAAATGAATTTTTTGTGAGTATTGAGATTCAATAATTTACAAAATATGCAAAATAGATGAATTCTTGCATCATGATTGAGTCATCGCTGATGTCAATGGCCATTGATTCAAATTCCAATGCACTTATTTCATTTTTTTGTCACCAGAATCAATTCTATTTCATGTATCAAGAAAATAATAAACTAGTGATTAAAATAATGCAAAACCCTCCTCTCCTCCATTATATAAACCACACCTCACCCCCTTTTCCTCTCAGACCACTCAAGATTCGAGAATTACCTAATATCTTCCATATAAACTTCCCAAGAACTCCCACCATGTCCAAGACCATATGGAATCACTAAAAGAAAAAAAATTCTTATAGAGATTCTCAAGGAGTAGTACTGATGGGGAAAACCTCTCTTATTTTTCCTTTCAACTTCCTTTATAAGTTCCATTTTTGTTTCTCTACTCACATAAACTCATATAAAATTGATGAAAATTACAATACATTAAAGGTAGATTAATGTCATTATGTTAATGTAATATTTATTCATCATCTCTCAATCCCTCTCCTCTTATACAAAAAAGAAAAAAACTATCTGAGATGTGTTAATTCAAGGATTATTAGTTTTCAATTTCTATTACCATCAGTAATTATGGTAGTGAAAACATTTTAATGGTATAAAAATCATAATATATGTAATATATCCTAATTAATATTCTGGAATCATTTTATAAACATGCTATAAAATTACAAAAAAAATGACATCGTGGTGATAAAAAACCGATCAAAATTTTCCAAGTGTTTATCATTAATATTTTGTATAATTATTCACCCACAAACCATATAAACTAATGATGTGTATAACCATTTATAGGTATATATGTTAATTAATTAATTTTAATTCCAATTATTAATAGTTATATCAATTCCACAGGAACTCTATTACTCATAGTCAAATGATCCAATCATAAAAATCAAGTAAATAACACTCTGGAATGATAGAATTCAATCATATGACTTATTAAGAAGACCATAAATGAAATTAATAAAAATATAATGAATAAAATACATATATATAATGTTATTAATTAATTAATTAATGGATTTAATTTTTATACACAGGATGTTATGTTCCAAGGAAGAACACATTCAGGCATAATGTAAGGGGTTTTTCATCTCACTTTTATTTCCATGAGATTTCCATTATTCACAAATATCAATTGTGTATGTTTTATGTGTAATTAACAATGTTGTTTCATATTATTAATGTTTTTATTTTAATTCAATTCAATGTATCATTTGATAGTTATGAGTTTTGGGGCATATGATTCGATTGGTTTTAAATTTGTAGTGGTTCTCTACCCAAACATCCATTTAATTTCACGTTACTATTTCACTCTACTTACCTCAATGAAATTAGTAAATATTTTTATGTAAAATTCATATATTCGATGTGAATTATTTATATATAAATATATATTTACTAAACATAAGCCTTCATTATTTTATAGGGAGTTATATGTTTTAAAAGGATTATTCGAAAATTCCCCCCAATAAATTCTCCCGAGTCAAGGTATCTTCTAAAATTCATACCTATTTTCAAGTGCACTATATAATATGTTTTAATGAATAGTTATTTTTTTATAATAAGAAATTTTATCATAAAAATCTATCGTGGTTTATATCTTTTTTTATGAAAGCAAACATTCCATTCCTTTTTAAATTCCTTTTATCATTTTCCTTAATCTTCCCTAAAATGTTTTACTTCTAAATATTATTTGAGAACATTTTTTACAATGGTACATTTTCATGCCTGAAATATGATTTCAGGTTCCTTGTATATTATTTTTTTAGTTTTACATATTTTCAATATGAATTCATGAAAAATACAAATTATTTTCCAAAATAACTCTTTTTTCCAAAGTAAAAAAATATTTTTGTCATCACACATTAACAATTATGGGATATATTCCTTGTTCAATACTTATTATTTAATTTTGGTGTATTTACTAAACATTTGTATTTTATATAATGAGTACCCTTATTTTCATGATATTAGAAGGGATTATTATTTTAATTTTTTAGGGTTGTTTGGGATACATTGGAATGTTAAAGGATTATTTCCTCAAGAAATTTTCAATGCTCTCATTTAAAAGTATTTTCATATATGTCCCCAACCGTTGATGAAAATTCTGATAAATTGAGGTTTATCTCATATGATATCATCAATAATGTGTTGTTTTATGGGTTTCTAATTATTTTTTATATATATGTCCTATCTTTTTATTATTCACCACATTACTCTTAATTGTTAGTGTTTATGTTTAATGATTGGGAAATGTTATTTACATTTAAAATGTTAGTTTTAAAATGAATTTATAAGTCTATTTTGTTCACCCCTTTTGTAAAATGAATTCTTTTGATTGCCAGGGATTGATGGGGCCTACTATAGCCCCTCGATGCATTAACTTGTCTCGTGAAACAAATCAGTTGGCGATAAACCCGTCGAGTTTGTTTCATAAAAAGAATCAGATGGCTATATACCCAACAAATTAAAAAATATCGATGGTATTATGGTTCATGTCCCAGATACATGACATCCAAATAATAATTATTTTCTTCATTCATTATATAATTATTACTTTCCAAGAGTTTTTCACTATGAATAAATCTATGGAAGCATTATCATTCTCAGTTTATTGACGATGTGTGTTTTTCTTTTATTAAACATTCCATATTGATTATGTGAAACTGATTATGAATCACTTATTATTAATTCATTATTATACTATATGTAACTCTCACTGAGAATTTTATCTCACACCATTCTTTATGTTTCCTCCCACATGTTATGAATAAGGGATCATTTATTGTGCATTCATGTATTCAGTTTATTAAATTTTATTTATTTGTTTTCTTTTCTTTTCATTTCCTAATGTAAAATGGGACCCATGTATGAATATAGTTTCTCTAGGAATACTAAACTGATCAGTCTATCAAGATTTTATTCCATTTAATCATGTTAATTTAATGTAATAATGCACATGATCTGGGATTTTTGGGTCAAGGCGTTACATATTTGATTTACACTTATGACATATGGAATACATGACTTTTCATATACATTCATGATGAGTACTATCATCATATTGATTACCCAAATTACATGATTTTTATTTCATGTTTAAAACTTTACTTCACATATATAAATAATTATAATATGGATCACAAATGATATGAAAATCAAAACATTAAATAGGAATTAATTAAAATATATGTATATATATATATATATTAAAACCCATCACATGGTGTGTCCCATAAACTTAATAACCACACATATTCAAACATCAATATGGTTTTCAAAATATAATAAATTAATTTAAAATCTTCATAATTTGGAAGAAGTAAATGGCATGTTCAAACAGCTAGATATCAAGTATGTTTCTCACTGTCTATCTGAGGAGTATTCCTAGGGGCTAGGTACATAAAATGTGCCTCACAAAAATTAGAGTAAACAATGTGTGAAATGGATACATATGGTGTGGTCTTTGATTTATGTGGTCACCAATCAAGTAGTCCTTGTAAGAAGATACATAGACTATATGTTACTAGAGGACTACACATAGTGTACGTGGGATATACAGTGTGTACTCAGTTTGAAAGTGCACTAGGAGAGAATGGTCAAGATGTGGTGTAAAATTAAATGAATCATGTGTATTAAATTTAAATGGTTTGAATAAATTTCGAATTAATTCATTAATGCATTGAACACTAGTACACGACATGTATAATTGGTCACACAACATGTAATGTTGTGTTATCTTAGTAGAGTCCTCGACACCAATGGATGAGTTATCGAATTTTATTCCATTCATAAAATTAATTTATTTGATTAGACCCATGATTAATGAAAGTGGAATAAGTAGATATCTCATTCTGATTTAAATAATAATCAATTATTGAATTAAAAACTAAATAATAAATGAAAAAATAAATCAGTGACATTTAAATAATTATAAATAATTTTATGACTACTCTAACACCCCTTATAGGTTCAGGGAACGGTGGTAGCGTATGATGGCTCAATCCAATCATTTCTTTTTTTTCATGATAGACGATCAATCATAGACGTACATGCGGATGAATGTTGTGATCAGTGATATTTTTTCCTATAAAATAGACTTGGGATATAACATCAGAACCAAGAACATGATCATCACATATTATTTATAATTAATTTAATTTAATATTAATTACCTTATGTGAATTCTTTTATTGATGATGTATCTGACCACAAATCTAAATTATACCATCATTGTGATGTTGGAATTAATAGAATATTCCCTCTATCAGTGATCTATACATGTTCCTAAAATCTATGAACATCATCGTAAGAATCCCAGCGTGCTAACATTGAAAATAATATCACTCATTCCATTCTCCTTTTATCACCACAAGAATGACTTCCCAATATTTCTCTTTGATATATCTTTAATCAAGAGTAGGTGGTGGAGAAGTATTTCTCTTTATTCCTGGGAGCTTCCATGGAGAGGGAGCTCTCTAGGGATGGAAATGATTCTCTTCTGTTGTCATTGTGCACAACATATAATATTCTCTCAAATAAGACATGAATGAATATATTCAATTAAGAAAAAATGAATAATTTTTAAACCATGAGTGGGAATATTATTTATTAAAATTGTTAAATAATATATAATCATATATTATTTAATTGAGATTATAGATACATTAATTATATGATCCTTTAGGACACTTTCTCAGTGGCATTAGGTTAATTAGCCTAAAGTCCATGGTTAACATCTACCAAGACGCTAAAGCACCCATAAAGAAAGAAGCTAATACAAAAATGACATAGTAATTCATAATGATTCCCATTATTTAATACAATACTTTTATCATGATAAATCTAATCATGTAGGTTTCATGCTTGTGCCATCAATTTATGTGTTCGATTTCTCTATTTTTGACATTATAAAAATCGAACATGCATATAGAATACTGTGTATAAGGCCCCAGCCTTAAACCTTACTTAATCTTGAGTTATTACAAGATTACACATTGAGGATCTTTTCAGGTTTAGTGTTTTAGAGAATTAGATCATAAAACTTGCATTACATTCCACATTTAAACAAAGTGGTTACATAAAAGACAGTATTCATTTTTCCCATCAACGGAAACATATTTAAAATAAAACATGGATACTTTCTTGACACTTCCTTGACACTATCATCATATCATTTACCCTTCCCTTGACCTTTGAAAAACATTTCAAAAACATGGGATGAATATAAAAAGCTCAGTAAGGTATATAAAAATATGGAAAGGAAACATGAGTACATGTATACATAAGAATGAAATCATACTTTTCCCATAAAACATAAGCACTTTAACATACCTCATAAAATCATGAATAAATCATAGAAATCATAAGACATAAAGGTAACTTGAGGCATTCATAACATTCTTACGTAGGGAGTAACACTCGTGGTTACGTTAGGAATAACCACCATAGTATATTCCCTAAATCTCTTCAGAGAAACCTTAACGTTTCACTCCTTCTCATTACCCAATGCATTGGAGAGCTATATCGGGCTCACCCGCCCTTAGTTTGTCACGGAACCACCCATCTTCATAACAATGCCCAAGAACCATAACTTAATCATAGCACATAACTTAAGCATAAAGGAAAGATAACATTCCCACATTGCAAAAACAATATAAAATTTTAAGATATTGTAAAAATGAATCCATTCTAAAAACCATTTTCAAAACCATTTAAAACATTTAATAAAGAGATTTTTGAATCAAACTGATCCATAACACCTTGAAGCTTTTAACATTTTAAACCATTAATATCCATATAAATAAATTCTTAAAACCATTTGAAAACATGGATATTAATAAGAACAAATCATTAAAACATTTAAAGCGATATTTTGGTTAAATGGTTTTTACAAAAATTAAAGACACTTGAATACAATAATTGAGGAATAAAATTTAATCATAACTTTATAATATCATGACAATAAATGGATTCATGATATAATATTCCAAACGACATTATATACACCATATAAGATTGAATTGGTGCATAACAACAATGAAGTCTCAATAGAAATGTAAAATGTGATGAAATCCCTTATAAAGAAAGTATCCTTAAATTAAGGATAAATCAATCTCAAAATTATGTGTGACAAAAATAAATACACCCAATATAAGTGGATATTAAGTGTAAAAAAATAAAATGTCATTCACACATATTAAAATGATGACATATTCAATAACTACATGTTGAACCCAATGAAATCGAAATTGGGTTAAAAAGTTCCTTTGGTAAAATTCGACAGCCTAACAGCGTCACCTCAAAATTCAGAAAATGAGTTGATGAGAGATAAAAAGGGTATCTCATCACTTGGAAATAAAATTTAAATCAATTAGGATATATAAGAACATATCCCAACCTAATAGTATGTGAATTAAAAGACATAACAAAAGAAGTCTTTTTAAAAGAGGAGGGTGAAAGGTTCCCTTACCGACATGGGTATCCTTCGAAACATACACCCCGTGAAAGAAGAACAATAAAACATTGATGTAAATACTCATAAATGAATTTATATTACACAATGAGTAAAAGAATGGGCATTACATAAAGAAATCATCGGAATTTGTGGCAAATGTAGCATAAATCTCATGGGAATATAAGTGAGATGAAAAATCCCTTACGAACACTCGATAGCCAAACGACGCCACTTAAAACTTACAAAAATGGATTGATGAGATAAAATAGGGTCTCTAATCATATTAAAATATTGTTTACAGAAATAGGAATATAAAAGAACATCCCCCAACATAACAAATAGGAGCCTAAAAGAAGTGACATAAAGGAGAATACTTAAAAAGAAAGAGAGAGGTTAGATCTCTTGCGAAAATTCGGCAGCCTAACGGTACCACTCAAAACATCCAAAATGGATTGATGAGAGAGAATAGGGTCTCTAATCATATGAACATAAAAATTACAGTAAGATTAATATAAAAGAACATCCCAATCACAAGAAAAATGAGCTTAAAATGAATGACATAAAAGAGTGTACTTAAAAAGAAAGAGAGGAGTAGGATCCCTTACCTCAAGTCCAACTTGTCTTGTTCTTTTCTTTATATTCCTGAATAATAAAATTTGGTCAAATTATAATTGCCTAAGGACATAATTTAAATATTATTCTTCAGTTAATATCACATATTATAGTGTTATAATAGTTGTTTAATAATGTTAGTTCATATCATACGTTTTTGCCGATGTTTGGTAAATGAGTCAAAAATGAACTTGTTTGAAAAATGATTGTCCATGTAGTTATAAGTAAATAATTTCAAGAATAGTATTAATGAATAAAATATCATATATATCCAGTACATATTCATTTTATACTATTCTATATCATTTGGAGATAAAAAACGAAAACCACCGTTCATGGAGATGGTAGGCCGTACGTACGCATGGACGCTACTTATATTTTTTCTTTGTCATATTAACGGAATTAAAAATATTATATATATATATATCATAATTCCAGTATGATATATATTTTATATAGGTCACATATGTTCATTAATTTCAATCTTTATACGTTCCATGTATTGCATGTACGAGTCACATCACTTGAGGGGCGGTAGTCCACACTTCCTCATATGAAATTATCGCAATTACACAACACGAAAAAAATAAAGGTATGGTTTAAATATAAAATACAAAAGAATATATTAAACATAAATACCATATATATCATATATAAAATACAGTGACATCATAATGGCCACCTTTAAAGGTGTTAAAAGAATATTGAACAATCATCGTTTCGTGAGGCAGAAAATCGCCAACCACCGAAACACTATGTTCTTAAACCATTAGACGAAGGTGTATGTAAGTGTAGCTCAAATACTTCTTATAAAAAAATCCTAGTATATTTTAGATACAGTAGTTGTTACAAAATAAATGAATAAAAAGAGTTTAGGGGGTTGGAGAAGCAAAATAAAACAAAAGGACACAAGTGAAGACATTACCTTAAAATCGGGTAACTCCCTTTGGTTTGAGCTCAAATGCTTCCTCGGGAAGACTTCTGCCCAAAGTAAGGCTTCAAGGTGTTATAGAGGGATGTGTAGAGACAAAATAGGCAAATGTTGTCCGAGCCAAAGGTTTTGGAAGTGTGGGTAAGGAGGTAGAGGTGGGGGCCTTTTATAAGAGGAGGGGAGGGGCACTCTTGGAAAGAAAAGAAATGTTACTTTATTTTAGAATGAGTTTCGGATATTAATGGTCCCAAATTGATGTGTTTCTAATATAAGGTGATAAGGGTTCGAAATACACCCATCAAATAGGTTTTGGACATGTTTAGATCTTAGATTTTACATTATGATTCCATTTTATGTAAATCGTTAAATAATGAGGTCATCACTACATCATCATGATGTCATGAATAATTTAATTTATTTAATGTCTAAAAATTATAAAAAAATACTATGATGTAGGCCATCTTTTTATATTTCCAATTACTATTTATAGTCAAATATATGACTTGTATAACCCCATGTAAAAATTGATTTAGTTAAACATCTCATGTTTGTGTCATTTTTACTTTAACATTAAATAAAAAGATATTTATGTCATTTTCCAACCAAAGTGGCTCCATGGGGTCCCCAAGTTGACCCATGGATTTTCTTGGTTGGCCATGACACATACAATGAGGGTAGAACATGTTTCTAGGTCATTTCATTTTATTAAAACATTATTCTTACCTTACACTACACTAATTACCTCTAATCGCGATTAAAAACTTAATAAGTTACTATTCACCAAAAAATATTTTAATCCCATTGAACCACATTTTACATCTTAATGACAACAATGTATGCCATATTTCTGAAATTCAAAACACAAAGTTGAAAAAATTTCATTTAAATGGAAAATCAGTTTTTATAAGAACCACTTAGTGGTATCACTATTCATCAAAAATTAAAGTTTTTCAGAAAATTACCAAAAATTTACCCTAAGCTATATTTGATATTCCGAATTCAAAAACGATGTCTATTTTACGAAATTAAAAACATATAAGTTGAATTAATTAATATAATAATTAATTCCCGCTGTCAAAACAAATAGCGTGTTTTTTTGAAACAAAATGTATCAAAAGATTGACACTAGTTTAAGTCCAATTTCAAAGTGAAATTAATTCCAACGACCACTATTGGATTAAATGGTAAAAATATATTCTAATTTTAATTTAAAACCAATTCAAAAGATAATCTAATCAAATAAATAAATTAGATTAAAAAGAGGTTTTCAATTAAAATACAACATTTTTCACTATTCATTAAAAATTAAACTTTTTTGGAAAAATACCAAAAATTTACACAAAGTAAATTTTGATGTCCCGATTCTAAAGAAGAATTTTATTTTATCAAATATAACACATAAAGTTGTCAAAAAGCGGATTTAAAAGAGGTTCTCCATCAAAAGGCGGTTAAAAGAATATTAGAATGTTTACGCTTAAAATTGGATTCATTCGCATTTTTAATCCTCTAACATTATTGTAAAAAGTAAAAATATTTGACAAACATATGTAATCATTTTTTAGTTAGTTCTGTTCATTCCCGCCATTACAATGGCTAGGCGTTAAATACTATATAAATTAATATTATTTTATTATTAGAGTGCAACGTAAGATTCCCAAGAAACTCGTTGTTGCGTGTTGGGTACGCCATCGAGCATAGAATCCCCTTTAAATTAATATTAATATTTTATTCACAAATATGGATAAATATAAAAATGTCATATTCTTTATTTACCTGGGGTGTTACATCCTTCCCCTCTTTTGGGAATTGTGTCCTTGCAATTTTAAAATTGAGCTTGGAAACATCCTTGAAAGTCCCACATCAGAACAAGAGTCGTTAAAACAATCACTTTAAAATAAAGAATGATAAGTACAAAGGTAACCCGAGTTAACCCATACTAGGATTCCATGTAGGAAAACATGGACTTGGAGGATAAAACATAGGGTCATATTCTGATGGAGAGTGATAGAAAACATGTTTAGGAGAAAGTTATCCACAAGAAAATCACAAACTTGTGATGGGTTAAACGGTATTCGATTCCCCAGTATGAAAAGTTAACAGACAACATTTTTGTTTTAAGTTAATTTTTATTGAGGAATTTATTCATAAGGAAACATAATCAATTATCATGTTGACTTTCAACTTTTATTAGTTTCCTTACACAAACTCATATTTTCTCCAAAAGAAAAGTATTTAGGACGACTTATTCAAATTAAGAGTACTATAATCAACTTCTAGAGAATCACCTAATCCAAAAAAGAGAACAATATACTTCCCATGTCTTTAGACATTAACCAAAACCAAAACCCAAAAGGTTAGTACAATATCAGATAATCCAGAAAAGGATAACCCTTTTTAAAAAGAAAATCTATTCTTAATCTCCAAAATTTTTCAAACAAAACCCAAAGTTCAACGAAGACCATTTGATAAACAATTGTCCTTAAAATTATTCAAAGTAAACCAAACTAAGATTGAAACCCAAATATTTAAAGGATTTAGTCACATAGTCTTCCAAGTTAAATCATAACATTTATCTCCAAACAACATCAGTTTCTCTTAATGTCTCGTATTGAAAAGTAATTAACCTAATCACATATCCTCCATGATAGGTTAATCATTTCCATAGATAACACAAAATATACTTACTCTTAATTCATAAAACCATCTAACTAAATAGAATCATTCAAAATAACCAGGGACTTCACGTAGTCCAGTGGTAGGCGTTAAATACCAGTCACACTTTAGTTGTGGGTTCGATTCCCGCATCTTTGTCCGACGCGACGGGTTGTCACACGGTCCGTGTGTTGTCCTTTTTCCAAAACTATATAATTCTTAAAACATTCCCCAAAATGAGATAAAATATTGAAAAATAATCATAACATTTTTTAACCTCAAGTTTATCTCATGCCGTTCATTTTCCATCATAACATATAATAACCCATAATTACCTAAAAAGTAAGGATCCTATAAACTCTAATGTTTACCTTTATAATTATTTCCTGAACTTCCACATCAATTGGTCATTTTGTATATGATGCATTACAGATCATTCCAAGGATCATGTGGTTGATCATGACCCCTTGATAGTAGGTTTAGAACAACCACGAGTTTCCTCATTGAATCCCCCATTTTATCTATTATCTTAATCATAGAACCACCAGAGTTTCCTTCAAACCTGTTGACTCTTTGGTTCATGCTAGATCCATCCATTCACTGAAAACAGAAATATCAGTGTGAATATATCAACAAAACCATCATGTACGAATGAGGAAGGTAAAAACTAATATATACTTACTCACTCACTTTATCTATAACTAGGACTCTTTCAGAAATCCTAACCATTATGGTAATGTCACTTATGCTTAGAGAATACCCTAACCCCTAAAGTTATCTAAACTGACCTCTGATACCAACTATAAGGCCCCAGCCTTAAACCTTACTTAATCATGAGTTATTACAAGATTACACATTGAGGATCTTTTTAGGTTTAGATTTTTAGATAATTCGATCATAAAACTTGCATTACATTCCACATTTAAACAAAGTGGTTACATAAAAGACAGTATTCATTTTTCCCATCAACGAGAACATATTTAAAATAAAACCTGGATACTTTCTTGACACTTCCTTGACACTATCATCATATCATGTACCCTTCCCTTGACCTGTGAAAAAAATTTCAAAAACATGGGACGAGCATAAAAACATCAGTATGGGATATAAAAATATGGAAAGGAAACATGAGAACATGTATATATAATAATGAAATCATACTTTTCCCATAAAACATAATCACTTTAACATACCTCATAAAATCATGAATAAATCATAGAAATCATAAGACATAAAGGTCACTTGGGGAATTCATAACATTCTTATGTAGAGAGTAACCCTCTTGGTTACGTTTGAAATAACCACCATAGTATATTCCCTAAATCTCTTCGGAGAAACCTTAAAGTTTCACTCCTTCGCATTACCCAATGCATTGGAGAGCTATATCAGGCTCACCCGCCCTTATTTTATCACGGAACCACCCGTCTTCATAAAAATTCCCAAGAACCATAACATAATACAACACATAACTTAAGAATAAAGGAAAGATAACATTCCCACATTGCAAAAACAATATAACATTTTAAGATATTGAAAAAATGAATCCATTCTAAAAACCAATTTCAAAACCATTTAAAACATTTAATAAAGAGATTTTTGAATCAATGTGTCCCATACCACCTTGAAGCTTTTAACATTTTAAACCATTAATATCTATTTAAATAAATTCTTAAAAACATTTGAAAACATGGATATTAATAATAACAAATCATTAAAACATTTAAAGCGATATTTTGGTTAAAGGGTTTTTACCAAAATTAGAGACACTTGAATACAATAATTGAGGAGTAACATTTAATCACAACTTTATAATATCATGAGAATAAATGGATTCATGATATAATATTCCAAAGTACGTTATATACACCATATAAGAGTGAATTGGTGCATAACAACAATGAAGTCTCAATAGAAATGTAAAATGCGATGAAATCCCTTATAAAGAAGGTATCCTTAAATTAAAGATAAATCAATCTCAAAATTATCTGTGACAAATATAAATACTCCCAATATAAGTGGATGTTAAGTGTAAAACAAAAAAAGTTCATTCACACATATTAAAAGGATGACATATTCAATAACTACATGTTGAACCCAATGAAATCAAAATTGGGTTAAAAAGTTCCCTTAGTAAAATTCGACAGCCTAACGGCGTCACCTCAAAATTCAGAAAATGAGTTGATGAGAGATAAAAAGGGTATCTCATCACTTGGAAATAAAATTTACATCAATAAGGATATATAAGAACATATCCCAACATAATAGTATGTGAATTAAAAGACATAAAAAAGAAGTCTTTTTAAAAGAGGAGGGTGAAAGGTTCCCTTACCGACATGGGTATCCTTAGAAACATACACCCAGTGAAAGAAGGACAATAGAACATTGATGTAAATACTCATAAATGAATGTATATTACACAATGAGTAAAATAATGGGCAGTACATACACCACTCAAAGGAATTTGTGGAAAATGTAGCATAAATCTCACGAGAATATATGTGAGATGAAAAATCCCTTACAAAAACTCGGCAGCCAAACGACGCCACTTAAAACTTAAAAAAATGGACTGATGAGATAAAATAGGTTCTCTAATCATATTAACATAAAGTTTACAGCAAGATAAATATATAATAACATCCCCCAACATAACAAATAGGAGCTTAAAAGAAGTGACATAAAGGAGAGTACTTAAAAAGAAAGAGAGAGGTTAAATCTCTTGCGAAAATTCGGCAGCCTAACGGCGCCACTCAAAACATCCAAAATGGATTGATGAGAGATAATATGGTCTCTCATCATATGAAAATAAAAATTACAGTAATATTAATATAAAATAACATCCCAATCACAATAAATATTAGCTTAAAAGGAATGACATAAAAGAGTGTACTTAAAAAGAAAGAGAGGAGTAGGATCCCTTACCTCAAGTCCATCTTGTCTTGTTCATTTCTTTATATTCATGAATAATAAACTTTGGTCAAATTATAAATGCCTAAGTAAATCCTTTAAAGATTATTATTCAGTTAATATCACATATTATAATGTTATAATAATTATTTAATATTGTTAGTTCATATCAGACGTTTTTGTCGATGTTTGGTAAATGAGTCAAAAATGAACTTGTTTGAAAAATGATTGTCCATGTAGTTATAATTAAATAATTTCCAGAATAGTATTAATGAATAAAATATCATATATATCCAGTACATATTCAATTTTATACTATTCTATATCATTTGGAGATAAAAAACAAAAACCACCGTTCATGGAGATGGTAGGCCGTACGTACGCATGAACGCTACTTTCATTTTTTCATTGTCATATTAACAGAATTAAAAATAAATGATATATATATATATATTATAATTAAAGTATAATATATATGTTATATAGGTCACATATTTTAATTAATTTCATTCTTTATACGTTCCATGTATTGCATGTACGAGTCACATCACTTGAGGGGGCGGTAGTCCATACTTCCTCATATGAAATTATCGCATTTACATAACATGAAAAGAATAAAGGTATGGTTTAAATATAAAATAAATAAGAATATAGTAAACATAAATACCATATATATCATATATAAAATACAGTGACATCATAATGGCCACCTTTAAAGGTGTTAAAAGAATATTGAACAATCATCGTTTCGTGAGGCAGAAAATCGCCAACCACAGAAACAGTATGTTCTTTAACCATTAGATGAAGGTGTGTGTAAGTGTAGCTATAATAATTCTTATAAAAACATCCTAGTATATTGGAGATACTGGATTTGTTACAAAATAAATGAATAAAAAGAGTTTATGGGGTTGGAGAAGCAAAATAAAACAAAAGGACACAAGTGAAGACATTACCTTAAAATCGGGTAACTGCCTTTGGTTTGAGCTCAAAGGCTTCCTTGGGAAGACTTCTGCCCAAAGGGAGGCTCCAAGGTGTTATATAGGGATGTGGAGAGACAAAATGGGCAGGGGTTGGCTGATCCAAAGAATTTGGAAGTGTGGTTAAGGAGGTAGAGGTGGGGGCCTTTTATAAGAGGAGGGGAGGGGCACTCTCGGAATGCAATGAAATGTTACTTTATTTTAGAATGAGTTTCAGATTTTAATTGTCCCACATTGTTTTGTTTCGAGGATAAGGTGATAAGGGTTATAAATAAACCCATCCAATAGGTTCTGTACATGTTTAGGTCTTAGATTTTACATTTCTTTCCATTTTATTTAAATCGTTAAATAATGAGGTCATCACTGCATCATCATGATGTCATAAATAATTTAATTTATTTAATGTATAAAAATTATAAAACAAATACTATGATGTAGTCCATATTATTAGTTTTCCAATGACTATTTATAGTAAAAAATATGACTTGTATAACCCCATGTAAAAATTGGTTTAGTTAAACATCTCATGTTTGTGTCATTTTTACTTTAACATTAAATAAAAAGATATTTATGTCATTTTCCAACCAATGTGGATCCATGGGGTCTCCAAGTTGACCCATGGATTTTCTTGGTCTTCCATGACACATACAATGAGGGTAGGACATGTGTCTAGGTCATTTCAGTTTATTAAAACATTATTCTTACCTTGAACTACACTAATTACCTCTAATCGCGATTAAAAACTTAATACGTTACTATTCACCAAAAAAATATTTTAATCCTACTGAACCATATTTTACTTCTTAATGACAACCATGTATGTCGGATTTTTGAAATTCAAAACAGAATGATGGAAAAATTTCCTTTAAATGGAAAATCAGTTTTTATAAGTACCACATAGTGGTATCACTATTTATAAAAAACTGAAGTTTTTTAAAAAATTACCAAAAATTTACCCTAAGCTATATTTGATATTATTAATTCAAAAAAGATGTCTATTTTACAAAATTCAAAACATATATGTTTCATGAATTAATTTAATAATTAATTCCCTCTGTCAAAAAAAAATAACGTGTTTTTATGAAACAAAATGTATCAAAAGATTGACACCAGATTAAGTCCGATTTCAAAGTGAAATTAATTCCAAAGACCACTATTGGATTAAATGGTACCCATATATTCTAATTTTACTTTAAAACAAATTAAAAAGATAATCTAATCATATAAATAAATTATATTAAAAAGAGGTTTTGAATTAAAATACAACATTTTTCACTATTCATTAAAAATTGAACTTTTACGGAAAAATACCAAAAATTTACACAAAGTAAATTTTGATTTCCCGATTCTAAAGAAGAATTTTATTTTGTCAAATATAACACATAAAGATGTCAAAATGTGGATTTAAAAGTGGTTCTCCATCAAAAGGCGGTTAAAAGAATATTAGAATGTTTACGCTTAAAATTGGATTCATTCGCATTTTTAATCCTCTAACATTTATTGTAAAAAGTAAAAATATTTCACAAACATATATAATAATTTTGTAGTTAGTTCTGTTCATTCCTGCCATTACAACGGCTAGGCGTTAACTACTATTTAAAATAATATTATTTTATTAATAGAGTGCAACGTATGATTCCCAAGAATCGCGTTGTTCCGTGTTGGGTACGCCATCGATCATAGAATCCCCTTTAAAGTAATATTAATATTTTATTCAAAAATATGGATAAATATAAAAATGTCATATTCTTTATTTACCTGGGGTGTTACACTGTGTCTTTTGATTTATTTAGGCTATATCATTTCAAATAGAGTGCTTAAGATATAAACATTCATTAAATAAAAGAGGTTATGAATCATTTCATGCATTATTCATTAATTCCATATTACTCAAGACACACCCAACATATCCAAACTCACCTCAAACATAATCCATGATGGTTTTAATCAATATATAAAAGTACATGTCTTATAATATATGTTAATAACAATATAAATGTCTTAGGATAAATACACAAATTATCAGATAGGAACATCCAATGACACATATGAATTTATATTTCATACTAGTGGGTCTTGTACTCATAATATCATACACTATATATTACAATGGTTCTATACCATGAGAAGGTTCCAAAAAGTACTACGAGTCTCCACCCCTGATAGCATGTATGATTTTTTCCCCTAAAATGATATCTTCTGACAATAAAACATATATTTAATAATATTATCGTGGCCCTTATGGATTCTCATCATAAAAAAGAACGACTATGACCTTCTAGTGTGACAAATACTCCTAGAATACTTTCACATACTATGTTACGAAGAACAATTACAGTGATGTGATAAGAAAATAATTAATATTCAATAATATGAATATATGTTATCATAATGTACATATATGTTGTTTCTTGGGCACGAAATCCAACATATAGCTTGAATGTAAATCTACATGAGAGAAAAATTCTACGTCACTCAGTAATAAACTATACTATATTTTTCACCCACGTAATGATTATATAACAAAGAGACTAATCTATTTTGTGGGAGGTGAAAAAGTGAACTTCAATTTTACAAGAATTTCATGGGTACCTATTCCATGGAAGGATAAATATTCCATGAATATTTTTATAGGTATGACAAAAAAAATTAAGTGTCACTAATTTTTTGAGGTGTCATATTCCATGGAAAATAGTCTATGATATAGTATGTTATTGAAAAATTTACCACATCGCAAAAAAACATCTTCACAATGAGGGTGTAACTTTTGGAGTATGGTTAATTTTATTTCTTCCAATACTATATAAGATAATTCCATAGTTGTAAATACATCATAGAGGGTGTGTTTTTAATATAAATAAATGTATTTTTATCTCAAATATTATAGGAATCTATTAAATTACGAAAGGATATTATTCTACTAGATATTAGGTGTTTGAATTAAGTTAAGGAGATCATAATATGATCATGGGTAGTTTATAGAGGAGAATTACACATGAGAAAAATAAACCTGGTCATAAGAAGCCACATTATAGATCACCAGACCATGAAAATTGAATTCAATTAAAGATTTATTTTATGTTTTGTATTGATAACAATGCCTTATTGAAGCATTAAAAGTTGGATCTCATGATGTAGTATGTGTTGTAAAAATACAGCTGCGTAATTATAGTAAATTTATTATTTCTATCAAAAAAGATTTTATATTGGGATATGAGTCCTTTGATGTGAATAAAATTGTCCATAATAACCATATTTAGGTGGTGATGAAACATGAAATTATCCTCAGAAGATGTTTTAATAACAATTTGATTATATCCCATGGATCAGATTAATTTGTTTTGAATTTTATTCAACTACACACAATAGTTTCATATATTTTTATAGAGACAGAATTTTAGGGGACATCTATGGACAGACATGGAGAAGTTTAAGATATATATTTTTAGAGTTTCAAAAAAATTTAAGGTAAAAGAGAATGGAGATATTCCAAGAACATCATATCACTTAAACATCCTCCTGTTTTTCTGAAGGGATGCACTAAACTAGGTGTGTTTTCACAGACATATCTTGTGAAAAATAAAGATTTCATGGTATGTGCAGTAGGGTTCTCATGTAATGATAGGCAATGAGATTTTATCATTTATATTAATAGTGAGTTTATAGGATTAATGTGACTTATATATATTTTATATCAAATATATTTTTTGTTGTCTAGTGTTTTAGGTTCTTAGGCACATTGTAACAACCAGAATTGTTATGAATATAATTTCCATTGTGATTTAATTAAATGTTTTATTATATAATATGTTTATAGAAGTCATGTGAAATTATTTAGTTTTATTATATCATATAATATTTAAAATACTATTAAGCATCATTACCATTAATAATATAGCTATTTAATAGTGATTGTATGATTAGTATAAATATAGGGTTTCAACAAAATCCAATTGACACAAAGAAAGTAATGGAGCCAAACAATAAGATCAAACCCTATGAAGCCCATTTATCAATGCTTCTGAAAGAGATAACATATCAGGGATTTTCCCTTGACCAAACCCAATATGAGATAAAACAACTTAAGCATGTGTGAAGTTGTTTATGGGAGAAGTTTCAGATCATCGAGATCATGGTACAAACATTATACGCTAAACCACCCAATGAAAGTCTCACTGCCACAAACCTTACTCTTAGGGAATTTTCACTTGAATTAATGTGATATATTTCAAGACCCTAGTTATATGAGTATGTAAATTATATTTTATATAAAAATGAATATATTTTTACCCTATTACTGTTACATTATAAATGAATTTTATTTTAATATAATAAAATATAAATAATTTTTTTTAATATTTACCTTCAATTAAGGAATTTATATTGGCGAATTAATGGATTTTTTGAACAAATATTATTTCAATAAAATATTATTATTAACTTTTTTTACTAAACACAAATTATCATATAATTTTTATGAAGTCAAATTTAATTTTTGTAAGGGTTCAAAAACCAATTTTGTAAAAAAATATTTTATCAATAAATGTATATTATTAAATTAAAAGTGAAAATAAACATATTTAGAAAATTTTTATATATAAAAAAATATTAATTTTGGAATCAGAATATCAAAATTATCCCATGGTGATGTTTTCACAGTTTTTTAATACAGTCAATTATTTGGGTAAAAATTAAACACTGTAAAAATATACAATGTGTATTAGGGAATCATAATGACCCAAAAGTGATGTAATAAATAAATAAATGAGATCCATGCACAAATATATGTTTTCCATTTAAAATAATGAGATTTTATGTTTATTTTATTAATATTGTAAATCCTTTGTGAATCCTATAAAACCATTAATATATTTTATGTTTTTAAATAATTACTTTTAGAGTGCGATTCACTTCCTTATAATCAAGGGAATTATTTTGTAATTTTTGGACATTTCCCATATAAAATAATGGAATCCACATCCATTTTACTAAATCCACGGTCAAAAACCATATGAGGGTTTGTGGTTTGGGTTATTTTAATATATAGACTCGAAAAAATAATTTTGAGAAATAATAAAGAAATCTTCAATCATTTCCTATATAAACCTACCCATAATCTAATATCTATTCAATCAAAAAAAATTTATCACATCATTACTATATCCTACCATCTCTATAGTCTTTTAATGGTGCCCCAATCTCTCAGTAATCCCCTTCCAATCATTTGGAGTCACACTCTCCAGTAAGGGATCTTCACCGTTTCTTTTTGATTAAGGTTTATTTATTAACTTATGCCTTCTATTTTCAATTAATATTATTGGTAAATGCCTTTCTATGTCTCTATTACATTCATTTTTATGTAAAAATGAAGAGATGACTATTTTATACCATCAAACCATTTTTTGAATTTTTAAGTGACATCATTTTGGTGTCGAAATTTTACCTTGATTTTCTATTCCAAAACAATTGTGTTGAGAATATCATACCCATTTCCTACAAAGGATGTTCAAATTTATACATATATACATATTTTACATGAGAGTTAAATGAATTTATTATACATTCTATGATCATGTAATGAAATAATATGAATAATGAATCCATGTTGTATGATCTATGTGGCACACATAAGCATGAGAATGAAATTAATGTGACTGGTGAACCCCAAATTATAAAGCACTCCAATGCATTGGGTAATGTTTAGTCTCATGAGACTTCATGTTGGGAAAACTAGTAAACCTAATTACATTATTGGAATTTTTTCGTCATAATTTCTATGTAGTTATCCTCAACTTATGTTTATGATGAAGTGTTTCATGTTGATTACACATTTCCATGGTGCATTTATGATTATCTTGCTATATCATGACTCATCGTTCATGTTTATGATCCTTACTCTTTCTATTCCCTATTAATATGACTATTGTATAACATGTATTATTCTCCTCATGTTATTCAATTTTTATTTTTCTTACTATGATTTATAAATCTCCTTTTTCTTATGTATGTACCAAGGTTATCCCATGTAGTTTTAAGTGCAATCTTGTTAATGAAGATTTAAATATAGATTATACTTTTCCTATTTTTAATTGGTGTGTGATATACCTAATTTCCAAAGACACTATACATATAAATCATCTAGATTATATTATGTGTAACATTTTTTAATAAATCATGCATTAATTTCAAATAAAAATCATGATTATTATAGTTATAATTAGGGGAAAAGTTTTGTTATTTTTGGGATTAAGAATAGAAAACACTAGTAAAAGAAATTGAGGTGAATATAAGTATAAGAAAACATTCTTAAAAATTTTTAAGTATATATTGACTAGAATTTTAATCAAATACATGCCTCACAAGATACTACAAGTGGATGTGGTTATGGAATAGATGTACATAGGGATAAAACTCGAAAACACTACAATGAGCTAGACTCGACTGGGAACCTATGCACGACAACAAGAATTGTTTCACACCTGGTTTGACACTCATGGTGGATATTCATTGGTAAATTTTTAAGCTCACTGTGAGCCTTATTTAATGGAACAAGAAAATCTCTATAATAATCAATGGTAAGAAATAGATCACTGATAACATATATTGAATCCAATAAATTCAAAAGTTATTGAAATACAAGTAATTTTAATGTTATCAGTTTAATTTCATTAGATTCCCTTCTTTGAATTTAAAATTTTAAAAACAATCCTTCCTATTTTCCCTTTTTAAATCTAATGGATTGAAATATGAGTAATCAGATAAACAATTATTGTAAAGGGAAATGTGATGACTACCCAAATGAGATTCCCAACCCAATAGGAGTGCGAATCACGATGTTTGTAGTGATACTCTATCAAATAAATCAGGTTCTGAATTGAAACCTAGTTTAGTATGGGTTCTCAATTCCCCCAAATAATTTATAAGATGTTATTGGGATATTTATGTGAAAAAGGCCTCCAAATGTTAATGGATCATCTAATCTATTAATCATGGAATAATGGATCAACATCATTGAGATGATCATATTTGTCCCTCAATTTAAGGACCAAGATATGGTTCTACTAGATGTTTATCAAAAAGAGGGGGATGCTAATTATTGGTGGAAATTTATTAAGAATAAGAAGCCTAAGGAAGAGATCAAAGTGATGGGGTGGATGGAATTTCTGAAATTTTTTTTTAAAAAATTTACATTGCAATATCCCTCTTAAAATGAAATTGGATTTTATTTACCTCATTAAAAAAAGATGAAGAATCTATTTGAGTGTATGTGTAAAACAACAAAATACCTTCATGATACACCTTTAGATTTTTCAAAACCCCTAAATTAAAGGTTGATCACTTCATCTATGGGATAAATCCTAGTATAAGAAAATCAGTTCTGGTTAGTGAATTTGATAGCTATGAGGAGATTTTATGATGTGCCCTAAAAGTAAAAATCAAGATCTGAGAGTATCAGGGGTATAATGGGAATAAGAATTTTATAATTGAGGTTAATTATGGTGGTCTGATGGACAAATCTAATAGTGCAAATAAATTTTCATATATCACTTGTCAAAGGTGCATAGAGATCCACTCTGAAAATTCCTTATGGGGAATGAAGACATGATTTTTGTGCGAGAAGGAAGGGAATGTGTCTAGTGAATTCTGAAAGGAGAAACACCCCCAAAGAGATGGTGAAAATTAATTCTATAGTCAATAATAAACATATAATTCATTATTTAAACTTTATGTAACTAAATAAATTTGCAAACCAATGCACTAATCAATGGGATTTTAGAGACAAACAACAAAATCCAATGTAGAAAGAGAGTGATTTTTCTATCACAATCGTTGAGGTGGATATCAATAAAGAATTTGTGACATGTAATCTACTTATACATTCAATAATACTGGAAAATATTTTTTTATTATGGTTCCATGATTTCCGTCACATCAATAATGTTTATTTGAACTATTAAAAAATCACAAAAAAAATCAAGGAAGTAGAGTTTTTTTGTGAAAATAGAAAATGGTAAAAAAATCATCCTAATAATATAACTCCCACTATCAAAATTTGTAGGCAGAACATCACTATAAACCATTTCATACTCCCTATGGTGGAATTTGATGTAATTTTGGGTATGAATGGTCTTTCCTTAAATAGATCCAACTTAAATTTCTGTCAGAAGGAAATCACACTTTGTATCGTGAATATAACCCTTATTCTGTACAAGTGCAAGGTAAAGGATGAATATTATTTAGGACCAGCATCTCAATAATGGATATTATTACCCTATGAGCCAATATATCTATCTCAAATTACCGAGTAGAAAGAAATAATCATCCTCGGAGACATTCCCATTCTGAGGGAATAAGCTATTGTGTTTCCTAATGAATTGTATTGTCTTCCTATTAGTTGAGTAGTTGCATTTTCAATCGAGATTATAACTATGGTGTTAACATTATCCAAGTTTTTATATAAAATGGATGTTATAGAAAATGAGAAGTGGAACAACAAACTGTATGAGATCTGGAGAAAGGGTTCATACACCCATGTGCTTCACCATGGGATACACCAGTCCTCTTCATCAAGAAGAAGGATGGGTCAATGCACCTTTTAATTATTTTTCATTAGCTTACTCAGATCATGGTAAAGAATAACTATCCTCAATCACAGATATATGTATTGTCTAATATTCTATATGGAGAAACATAATTCTCCAAGGTTGATATGTGGTCTAGATATTACAATGTTAGGGTGAAGAAGGGGGATATCCCCAAGTCTGATTTCTATACAAAGTACACGAACTATGAGTTCATGTTAATTCCAATAGGACTAACTATTGATAAAAATATTCATAGAATTGATGAATAGAGTATTTAGATATTACATCAAAATATTTTTGGTTGTCACTATAGATGATATTCTAATATTCTAAAAAACTATAGAGGATGGTGAAAAGAATTCAATTACTTTGATAAAGACCATACAAAAGGAGATGATTTCTACCATGTACATGAAATGTGAGTTTTTATAGAGGAAGTCCCATCCTTGGGGTGTATCATTACATGAAATGGGATTTATGTGGACCCTTCAAAGACAGAATCTATTGAAGGATGGTTGAGGCCAACATGTTTGATAAATATCCTTAGTTTCTTTAGATTAGCTAGGTACTATCATGAATTTGTGATAAATATCTCATGATTTTAAAACTCCCTGTCCAAGCTAACAAATAAGGGAGTAATGTTTGTTTGGAATGATGAATGTGAATTGAGCGTTATGGATTAGGAAATGAGGCTTATCAATACCCCAATGCTCATACTACCAACAAGTAGTGAATATTTCATAGTATTCAAAGATTCATTGAATAAGGGATTAGGTTGTGTATTAATTCATAATAACAAAGTGGGAGACGATGTTTCATGAAAGTTGAATGTTCATGAAAAAACTAACCAACACATGAAATGGAGTGGGTAGTTGTGATATTCTCTTTGAGAATATGGAATCATTATCTATTTTGGGAGAAGTGTGAAATATACATGGATCACAAAATCTTCAACTATATATTCACATAGAAAGAGATGAATATGCACTAATGAAGATGGTTAGAACTGATGAAGCACTATGGCTACTCAATTCACTATGATCCTGTGGGGAATAAAGTAGAAGATTCTCTAACTAAAAATAATCCAAAAATTTTATCATTGTTGAGAAATTTTAAGGATCAGGTCTTCTTAGTTTTAAAAATTATGGACATGGGATTAATAAAGGAAGGAGAAACATAAATCATTTTAAAAATTAATTCTCAATCACCCTTCTAGAGAGGATTAAGGATGCCCAAAGAGTTTACGTGGGAATTTAGATGAAATTTGAATCTATATGAAAAGGGAAATCTTGTGGTCAATGATAATAAAGAAGGTGTTGTTTTGGTCATGAATTTGTGTACCATCAAATCCTGACTTAAAGAAGGATTTGATGGATGACAGGCAAAGATCAACCATCTCTACCCATCCTAGAACAACATATATGTATTTAGATCTCCATGAAAACTATATGTTGGACAATATGAAGATGTATATTGTAGAATATACATCAAGATGTCTTGTATTTATAAATTTGAAGGAAGCAAGGAAGAAATATAAGTGGATGATACAACCATTACCCATAACTACATGGAAATGGGAAAAAATAATCATGGAAAACATCACTAGACATCCAAATATAACTATAAAAATGATGATATCTGGGTTGTGGTGGGTCGTCTTATAAATATACCACACATCAGTGATATCGGAAAGGACTGATCACTTGATCAAATTTCATGGATATACATCAGATATGTAGTGATGTTTCATGGAGTACAACTACTGATTGGATTCAATCGAGATCTGATATTCACATCTAATTTCTATAAAAGTATACAACATGATCTAAAAACTGAGTTGAACATCAGTATGGCCAATAATCCTCAAAATAATATCCAACATGAGTGAACTATTCAGACAGTGGAAGACGTGTTGAGAGCATGTTCTATGGTACTCAATGGTGGATGGGATAAACATAATCCTCTGGTCGTGTTCTCAAACTATAATAGTTTTTACTCTAGCATCCAAATTGATCCCAATGAAGCCCTTTATGGGACGCGGTATAGAACACCTACATGATGAGATATAGTTGGGTAACGAAAACATATAGGTCATGAA
Organism: Viscum album; assembly: GCA_963277665.1. Taxonomy (NCBI): domain Eukaryota; kingdom Viridiplantae; phylum Streptophyta; class Magnoliopsida; order Santalales; family Viscaceae; genus Viscum; species Viscum album. The sequence goes on from OY728152.1 coordinate 29,257,432, forward strand.
ATGGTCTAGGAAATAGCAGAAAAGACTAAGACAACTCAGCATCATATCAAGGCTGATCAGAGTCGATAAAATAGATATGTTGAAAATAGTAAATGAAATCTATAGTTAGATGTTGGATACATGGTTTTCTTCCACATATATCTATGGAATAAGTTAATGAGATTTGTAAATAAGAGAATTTTTATTCCCAGATATATCGTCCCCCTTTAGATCATTGATAAAATCTGAGTGGTGGCATATCGACTAGTACTCCCACATAACCTACCTCATGTACATGTTGTATTCCAGGTATCCTTTTAGAGAAATTACATACTAGAACCTTAAAATTAATCAATTTAAAGGTGGTTCAATTTCATAATTTATTTTCCTATAAAGACTTACCGGTGATGATCTTAGATCATAAATACAAATTTCTCTAAAATATAAAAATGCACGAGGTCAATGTGTTGTGGCGACACCACATGTTTGAAGAATAAGCGTGAGAATCATAGGAAGTGATGAATCAAAATTACCCTCATCAATTTTAGTGCAGGAGAATACTATTTCTATAGTGAAATTTATGAAGGGGGAAGATTGTGACAACCCGAACTATTATAAAAATAATTACCCTTGTGATTTAATTAAATTTAATATTATGTAATATAGTTACAGAAAACATATTCACCTATTTGGGTTATTATAGACAATCATATTTAAAAGACCATTAATAATTATTACCATTGGATATAAAACAATTGACACATGGAATGGGATAGGTGGTCTCAATAAGTAGGATCACACCCTATGAAACCCATTTATTAGAGCTTCTATGGGATATAGAATCTATGGTATTTTCCTTTAACCAATCCTAAATTGATATCCAACAAATCAGTAATGAGTGAAATCATTTACAAAAGATATTCAAGCTCAATAAGATCAAAAACCAAACCATGTACGCCAAACCACCCTATGAAAGTCTCACCATTGAACACCTTACTCATAAGGTATTTGATGGTGTATTAAAGGGATATGTATCAATACCCTAGTGATATCAATATGTACATTATTTTTATAGAATAGTGAATATATTTTAATCCTATTATAGTCACTTTATAAATGATTTTTATTTTGATAAAATAAAAAACAATATTTTTGGTTAATATAACAAATCAGTTAAGGAATTTATTAGTATTAATTAATGAATTTTTTAAATAAGTATTATTTTAGTAAAATATTATTATTAAATAATGTTTATAAAATATAAATTATCATAGAATTTTTATGACGTCATATGTAATTTTTATAAGGTTTCAAAAACTGTTATTGTCAAGAATCCATCATTTCACATTAAATAACCATTAATATTTAAAAAGTGAAAATAAACATTTTAGTTAAATTATTTATATAAAATGAATGTTATTTTTTGTAATCATAATTTTGAAATTATTCAACGGTGGATTTTTTCATTATTTTTGGAGGAAGTCAAATTTTAAAGTAAAAAATAAATATGGTATAAATATATAGTGTGTATTATGATATCATAATTACTCAAAAGTGATGTAATAAATACAATAAATGGGGATTATGACCAAATATCTATTTTCAAAATAAAATAATATTATTTTATGTATATATGAATAATTTTATAAATCATTTGTGAATCCGCCATACCCATTAATATATTTTAAGGTTATAAAATCGTTTTTTGAATAGTATGAACCACTTCGACATAAGAACGAGTATTATTTTATTATGGTCATCCCTTTACCTTATAAAATTCTAGAAATTTGTAAATTTTTATATAAAATTGGGGTAAAATCCATCGAATGTTTTGGGGTTTGGTTATTTTATTATATAGAGTCCAAAACCTATGTTTGAGAAATAATAAAGAAATATTTACTCATTTCATATATAAACCCACCCATCTCATTTATCATCACTCAAAATACATGGATCACATCCTTAATCTTATCTCTCCTCTCTATAGTCCTTCCAAGGTTCCCCCATTCTCTAAAGAATCCCCTCTCAAGCATTTGGTGTTACACTCTCAATGTAATGGATCATCCCCTAATCATCTTTATTCAAGTTTCTTTCTTAGTGTATGCATTATATTTCCCCTTCCTAATGTCAGGAAATGTATTTAAATGTCCTTTTTTACTTCCCATTTTAATTTAAAATGATAAGTTTCCCTACTCTATAAAATCAAACAATTTTATGATCTTTTATGTGATGTTGTTATGCATTGGAAATTTCACCATTTTTCCATGCCAAAAAAATTATATAGGGAATACCATAGTCATTTACTATTACTAGTGTTCACCTTAATACAAATATAGATATTTGAATTTGTAAATACATGTATTTATTAGACACTCCTTGATTTTGGAATGATATATGATGATTAATGAATCCATATTGTATAATCAATGTGGAGAACATAAGAATGAGAATGAAATGAAAGTGACGGGTGGCCATGAAATTGTATAACCGTCCAATACATTGGGTGATGTTTAGTATCATGTGACAACATGTTGGGAAAAAGAGTAAACATAATTTCATTATAATACTTTTTCTATAATTATGTCTTCACAGTTTGCCTCACTTTATGTTTTGGATGTAGTGTTTAAAGTTATTTCCCAATTTCCCATGTAACCTTTATGATTACCAAGTTATATCATATCTGATTGTTCATGTTTATTATCCCTAATACTTTTATTCCCCATTGATATTCCTACTGTATAACATTAATTATTATCTTCATTTTATTCCATTTTAATTCCATTACTAGGATTTATAGCTCACCCCTTTCTAATATATGCCTGAGGTTATCAAATGCAGTTTTAAGTGTGAGATTGTTAAGGACGTTTTCAAAAAACATAATGTTTTTTCTACTTTAAAATGTTTTTTATTGTACCAAATTCACAATGAAATTGGACTAATCGATCATGTGGGTTGTTTTATGTGTAACCTTATGTAATAAATCATGTATTAAAGTGAAATAAAAAAATTGTTATTATACATATCACATTTTCATTTTCTTTGGACTATCCCAGTTAGGGTGATCCAATTAAAAATATACATTTTAATTATTTATTTAAAGCCTCTTAAAGATAATTTAAATTTTATAAATAGTAGTTCCTAACAATTATATAACAATAAATTTTTTTAATGGGTTAAGTTTTTGATTAATAATACATTTACTCATCCCCTCTCATGTTAATTTCCATGATAAGGGACCAACGATTTGGGTTAAAGCTTGTTTAAGGGGTGATGTTTTCCCTCTCTCAATAGCATGGAAGTTGTAAGAAAAGTTAATCCTAAAGGCATAATAATTTTATAGTCACAAAATCTTGTTTTTTAAAAAAGTACATGGCAACACTTTTAGTTATTGGGGGTGTATGTTTATATAGAATCCATTAATGGTATATTAGAGACCATGTAAAGAGGGGATTTATCAAAAAAATATAGAAAATTGGATTCAAATACGATGAAAATTGATTATTTTGGGGAGCATGGACTAGCCCAATCTAAACCATGTAAATATCCAAAAAACTATTTCATGATAAGTGGAAAAAATTATTTGATATTTAAAATGATTATTTTAATGTTACAAAGAAAAAGATGCATTTGTTTTGTAATAATTATAAATGATTTATGGTAGAGACTAATCAAAATGGTTGATGAATTTTTTGATCATCTAAATGATCTTTTAGATGATATGATTTATGTTGGAGAAAATATTAGAAGGTATAAAATGTGAAATAAAGATTGAGGAGAGAACATCTAAATTTCAATGCCAAGGTATCCTTTCTTGAGGAAAAAGTTCCAAAATAATTATTTTTCGTAATCCTTTATGGTACATTTGTCCCATATGATATTATAAATAACAACAATGATGTCTGAGAAAATGATAACTCATAGGTGGTTACATTCAAACTTATGGAGAAAATTTATGTTAAAGATGATACAAATGAAGATGTGGTTGATTGATTGATCTCATTATTTTCTTTGAATCATAAGTGGGGAAAATAGAATTTTAGGGAATGATTCCACTTTCATTCTTCCGATATGCTAAGGCATCAAATCTAACTATTATATGCTCTAAAATTTCCAATATATTGATCATGAAAATTAAATAACGAAACCATTCAAGGGTGAAATAACTATGACAAACTCATAGAAGAAATTATTCAAAAGTAAAAACCTATTATCTCATGACGTAAAAAGGTTGAATGAGTAAAATGCGGAGGGGGCTAATAATTTTAGGGGTCTCAATGAAAATACCTTATTATCGATTATTAAAAGATCTCAATCTGATGAAAGTGATGCCAAGAATGATATTTTTTTTTTGGTAGAATCTATCTTCATGTAAAACTCATGAAAATTATTTATGAACAAGAAAAATGAAGAGGTGAGACTAATAAGGAAAAGTAATTTTTTTATGACTCTAATATTTATATAAAATAATAGGTTGAAGAAAATTCATTAATAAAATTACTGATTAAAAAACATAAATCTATAATTTCTGAAAATTTAGAAAATTATGATATCCAAGTGGATGAACTAACTAAAATAATAGATGGCTTGGATGATATAGTAAAAATAATGGTTAACAGAGTTAAAGAGATAAAAAATTAGTCAATGTTTAGTGATGAAAGCATGTGGATATAGAAAGACTCCATACACCTATTATGGTATTGTGTTTTAGTAAATATCCATTCCCATATAAATCTATAGGAATCCCATTAATGACAAATAAAGAGCGTATTCTCATCCCAAAAGAGTATTATTTAAAATACAAGGGTAAATATACTATATAGGATAATCATAACGAGGAGACAACCCTGACTCATGCAATACCTCAAGCATCCTCTCCCTGAAGAAAAGTATATATATGAGATTCTCAAAATACTACTTGTCCTAATGAAAAGAAAGAAAATATGACACCAAGAATGAGGTGTTATTTATATTTTAAATTAGGACATGTTTATTATGTGTTCCCCATTGGATGGAAGTTTTTTAGAGAGAAACAAAGTCAAAAATGGTATAATGTTTTCCATCATTTTCATATTCTTTTAACAGTTATTGATTTTATTGTGAAGGATATAGTTGTAAAAAAATCTTATTGTGACTCAAGGGTCTAACGGGAAGTATATCAAGAGATTAATAATGGGGGAAATAAGCCTCTAGAAACCTCAATGAACATTATGAAAATTTAAAAATGGATTCTAGGTGTTGTTAGATATAGGAAAAATTATTGAACTCAGATAGAATAAAATGTGTCAATAATCAAGAGAATTTCTTCAATAGTCATATAAGAATAATAGAATATATGATATTGAAATATGTTTTGAGATTTATTTCTGATAAATGGAGATGTCTATTTTATGGGTTCTGAATAATGGTTGTACTTCACACACGACCAAAAATGAATATCTTATTATCAGTGTCATGTATGAAGAAATGGACACGTTTAATTTGGTAACAATGAAAGTCTAAAAAATGTTCTCTATAGAAGGTAAAATATTAGTGGAAAGGATATCTAACAATTGATATACTATTGGTGGAAAGAATTAGAGAAGTCTAATATGTGTGAGACTGTTTTCTGATTTTGGACATGCTATAGAATTTGAAAATAAGATATGGATTATTAAAGTTAGTGATGGTACAGTTTTCCTATAAGAAATAAGGACCATGGTTAATCATTGCCTCATTGGTGAAAAAAATTGGCACACAATATATAACTAATTAGAAAATAGGCTATTAAATAATATACATATAGATTTATGTAAAAAAATATTTGGAAATATTTCTAAATAATGATGGAGCACATGATTTTCCAAACTCATATGTGGAAATACTCCTACATGTCACACTTTCCAAAAGTAGATGAATATTTAGATATATTATGATTCCAAGAAGAAATAATCATCAAGATGTTGGATCTTTTTCATGTAGATATTCCGGTACCGATCAATCCAAATGATTTTATTGACAAAAGATATTATGTTCTGTTTGTTGATGATTTTAATAAGATGGTTTAGTTGATGTTGATTACTCACAACCCAAAAGTATTCATGTTTATAACTAGATACCGAAAGGAAGATACAAATATTATTAGTGTATATTTTGTTATGTTTTACATCGATAATGGTATGAAATTTACAAATACCAATGTATAAAATTTTCTATATATACATGGGATTTAACATCAAGTGTTAGTAGTGAGAACTCCTCATAAGTATAGAGTTATTGAGAGATGGAACAAGATAACCAATAGAATGGATAATACCATGGTTATTAGAAATTAATTATTAGATAATTATTTTAAATTATCACACCTAATAGAGGTCTGTATCACTAAATGAAAATAATTAATAAGAAACATTTTTAGGAATGTTTTCAGAAAATATGGAACTTTTTTTATATATTTAAAAGAATTAGTTTAGCCATGTTAACTGATCACATTGCCCCTCCCTTTAATTTAGAGTATAATAGCCAATGATCCCCCACATACCTCACAATAGTGATTCCCATAGTGCTCATTACCTATAGTTGCCATCATCCATCACCATTTGTAACCCTCGTAACAATCATCATCCAGAGTGGCCATTAATCATAGCCCGCAATTATCCTAAAAATAGTATGTCACCCGCAACATCTACTGACCATCATTATCTATGTGTGGTATAAACCCTATAATCTCTCTTTCTATGTTTCAATCGTTTCTGGTGATGATGATGATTTATATTATAAATTTTGTAAATTAGGTTTCTCAGACCCATTTCATGTAGGTGTTTCTCTAGCATCTCTCCCATAATCAACAATTGTAAATATTATATATTGATTCAATGCATGTTTTAAACTCCACAAACCAAGATCAAGGCAATTTGTGTGGGTTTGTTTCATTACATTTGGATGGATTTCAATGTTTATGTTAATCCATGGTAGCTGTTATTGATGGACTAAATTTCAGGAGTATATATCCTTTAGAGACAAAAAACTGAATCACTATTAACAGATTTAGTAGAGACATGTACTTAGTGACTATTAGTTTCTATTTGATTTTTTATTCTACTTATTTTAGTGGAATTAATTATTTATATATATTTATTATTATAGAATAGACCCTGTAAATATTTTTTTATTTGTTGAAATATAATGTTTTATAAGAACAAATTTGTAATTGAACATGAATATGAGTGTTTATATAGATAAAGATTAATATTTTTTTAAGTAGGTGAAATAAAATTTTTCCAATTTAGGTTTTTTCATTATTAGTAAATAAAAATGAATAAAATTATATAATGGAAAAATACATCTTTCTATCTTGTAATTTTTTTCTTAATACAAGTTGTCCATTAATCCAAAAAATTGATAAGTCAAGGACTGAGAAACCTCAAAATACTATATAATAGACAGATAAAAAAAATTGGGAATTACATTTGTGAAACAAAGTGATGGCGATATGATAATTTTCCCAGGAATAAAGTGAAATTAAAAAAATGGTAAATATAGTGGCGGTATATGACAATATGTTACATAATCCATTTATAATTTGTTATACACATTATCATAGGTCTAGTGAAAATGTTTTATAAAAACTACTATTGAAACATGTTCAATAGAGAATGAGGATGAATATATTGATATTGACATTGACCCAATGTTTGTTATAGTTAATTAAGATTTTTTTTCATTTTTCCAATAATGGAAATCATTTTTTTTTTTGAATAATTTGAGGTAATTCCATAAACATGGAAAACAATAATACATGATTACTACAAAGATTTTTCGTATTTTATCATGGAAAAAAGTAATGTTCGTATAAAGGGTGTAAGAAATATAAAAAGATTAATTGTTTATTAAATTATATCATATAAAATGTTTGAGCATAATAATTTAGAAGGAAATTTCCATGATATTAGAGTTGTTGGTGGATTAAATTCAAAAGGAATATATTCTTAAATGTTATTATGATTCCAAGAAAATCATATAAAAATAGAATTAATTATACCAAAATTCTTGTGTTCCCCAATGATTCTCTGTTACATTTGGGAGGTGATGTGGGTAGAGAATGTTATAATAAGTGTGGTAAATTGATATGGGGGAAAATGGGTATTGGGATTCTTTAACACATTCATAGATGGAATAATTTTCCTACAAATGTTTTTTGATAATTTCCTTTGAAACCAAAATTTTCTTGGTTGGTTTATGTCCTCAAAAAATGCAATGAAATTGAAATTTGAGGAATCATAAAGTAATAGTGACAATCTGATAAGATATCCAATGGATTCGAATAATGGGGGAATATTGATTAAATACATTAAAAAAATTAGACCCTTTAAATATATAACTAGGTTTATCATTTTATGGGTTTAATCAATTAGGTAACTGAAGTAGGAGTTATTGAAATTTTCCCATTGAACTAATCAACTCCAATATCACTTATTGGATACACATGAAGAAAAAAGAATTCATTCTTTATGTGACTATTCTTTGTAAGAGATATCTAGGAAATGACATTGATGTATATATCAACCCGTTCATAAAATAATTAAATGATTTGTGTGATACAAGTTTCATAACATTTGATTATTTTAGTAATGAGGCGTTTGATATGAATGAAACTTTATTGTGGACTATTATTGATGTTTCTAGACTCGATAAATTATCTAGATGGAAAAGAAGATACTATATTAGATTGTCTAACATTCAATTTTTATTTTACACCATCAAGACCCCCTCATTGTAAGAGGAGGTGTTTTAGGAGTCATCACTGGTTTTTGAATTGAGGTAATAAATTTAGAAATTCTCATAAAATATTTAATGGAATAATAGAATGTAGACACTCACCCATTGCAATAATGGGTACAAAAATATTACAATAATAGGAGATTATTGATATTTTATTTTGAAAAGAACTTGGAGCTAAAAGTGGGGTCAAAAAACCATGTAGACCCAATATTGGAAAACATGAATCAAAAAAATTGGGAAAGAGCAGTATTTTTCTCCGCATCTATATTGGGTGAAACATTTACTAGACCCACTATTGGTGAACATGAAATCCAACACTGGTGAAACAGGTGCATATTTTTTCATCTTCCATATTGGGTGAAAAATTCCATATGTTACAATTTTTATGTCATGAATGTTGAAAAAATGTATTTGAAAATTTGATATTATCATTATTGAATGTAGTTGGAAAATCAAAATATCACATGAATTATTGAATGGACTTGAAAAAAATATCATTATATCTAATATTTGGTTTGAAGAAAATGATAGATATGTTCCTCCTATTTTTACATTAATAAATGAAAAGAATGATATTTTTCTCAATAAATTAATTAATATTATGTTTCTTGATGGAAATTAAAGTAATATAATTGGATGAATTGATGTAAAATAATGAATAATTGGATAATTAAAAAGTCTTGATTCACACATTGTGATGATACAACTACTAACGTTTTCAACTAGGGGGCCACAACTTAATAATGTTTAAACACCATTAATTGAATTATGATTATTATTGTGAGAAATATGTAGTAAGTTGATGGATGTTAATAAAATGGACCTTCTTCAAATGTGAGTTTTTCTTATTTGAAAATGGTATCCCCACATTACATCTTCATAGTAATGGTCCATTTATTTTTTCAGTTTTCTGATGAGGTCAAATTAAGAGGGACTGTTCAATATTGATGGATATATCTTAGGGAGATTAAAATAAATAAAAAATAACCTTTGATATGTTTTATTTTAATTTTTCTTTATTTTGATTAATTTTTAATATTATGTACTTGAGGATATTAAAGTCTTATCTTCATAGTAGGGATCAACAATAAGGATCAATAGATGAGGGTTACATGGATCATGAGGCTTCAAAATTTTTATCAAAATATTTAGATGGAATTGAGAATGAGTTCAATCATTTTGGTCTTGTCAATGATCAATAAAATAATGATAATTTTGTTAACACTTTGTAGTTATTAAATGTGAAACCAAATCGTGGTGTAAATTATGTTATTCATTCTCTAAGGGAAAAGTTACAAGGTCATAATCATGTGTTGACTACCTTTGAAATACTAGATACATTATTGCAATATGTGATGTTAATTGTTTGGGGTATTCCCCTATTGAATGTTGGAACTACATAATCACTTTTAGAAATTTTACCTGGGTAATGTAGGGATGTTGTGGGGAAACAGCTGAGAGGTCCTGAATGTTCTTAAAATGAAATTGAAAATAAGGTCCATTGGGATTTTTTTGGATGGTTTTCTCAATACGGATGGATTTTTATGCCTTTTAAATGTTAATTTTTCTGGAATCATGAGTCATTCAAGATTATTCATTACATATTGGAAATAATGCCGATGAATACTTATTATATGACCAAAATTACCTAGATACAAGTCAAATCAATTTTAAAAAATGGTCCATGCATATCATGTTAATGTATTTAGGATTCAAACATTGTGATGGGGTCAAGGTCTTAAAACTCAGAATCATAGCGTTTGGTACATTCAGAACAAGGAGTTATGCATGTAAATTTTATCACAACATGAAATTTAGTGGTGTTACTTTATTATAGAAAATTATTATAAATGATTGTGATAAGATATAATTGAAACTATGATGTTAGGATTTTCCAATGTAAGTGGGAATATACAATTAATCATTGAGGTATTATGATGAATTACATATATTTCAATTGGAAAAAATTTGGATGGTTGATTGACACAGGAGATAATGATGATGATATACATCTAGGATTCCATAGATCAAATGGTATATTATGATGATGATTACATGGATAACTAGAAAATTCTTGTAAATTTAAAGCGTCAATACTTTTTCCACATGATCATGTATGATGAGGATGATTACCATTAATTCCATCCATATCAGCAAAAAAATGTGCAATTTGTTTTCTAAATGGAAATGGGAATAAAATCATAATAATGCCTTTTTTTAATTGTAACTAAAAATGTTTTTTCTATATAATTTTTGGATTTCATCAATGTCTAAATTTTGTTATTTATTTTTAGTAACTTTTAAGAAGAGGTTATTCCTAACACGAATAGAAAATTTGGTGGGGTTTTTTTAAGAAATATTATTTCATTTCTATGTGTTTATTAGGGGGAAACTAACCAACTTATAAATCCTCTTCCACATGTTAATAATGAGGAAAACAGTATACCGTCGCCTGAGATAGTCCAATCAGAGGATCTTATAGAAGATGTACTTCATAAAACAATATACACAATCATCATGGTCTAATATGAATAATAGATCTATATATGTGGAGGTCATTTTCAGTTATGAAAAAATGATATTAAATTTTAAATAAATATTTTTTTAATTTACATGCTAATTTTTTTAAAATGAGAATAGCATGAATATTAATAAGTATATCTAATAAAATATGGGTAGTCTCTTAGAGATGATAATATTGATTTAGAGTAGATTTATATGGGGAAACTAATTAGGGAGAGTGATTGTTTATTGAATATGATCTTAGGTTTCTACTATAAAGATTTTGAATTAATCCCCATATGTTATGAGAGTTGGAATAAATTCAAATATATATAAAGAAGAGACTTATATGAATATTATCTTGTTATAATTTTTTTTTGGTTTTCATTTATGGGTGATAAATTTTCAATTCTTTATATTTTATACTTAATCATTTAAATTTCTATGAGGTTTATGTTTTTTGTGGAGACTTATGTCCAGAAGAGATACATGTCAAAATATTTTGGTAAAAAATAGAGATTTCGGGAAATATATGTTCCATGAATGAAATGATGGAACATGTACAAGAGATGAGAAGATTGATATGGTTCCACATGAGTGTAATCCTAATCATTGGACCACAATCATTTAATATCACATAAGATCAAGGATCTTGGTATAATTTTTTGGTTTATGATATTAATTTTTTTAATTGAAATCAGTGATGGTTTTTTCATTTATTACGATAAGGATAATAAAAATAAAGATTCTAGAATGTTTCTATGACATTACAATTCTGGTATATCCAATAGAATTTCCCGATGGAGGGAAGAAATTATAAAGATAAATTAATAATAATAACATAGATACTTTAATATTATTATATAAGTTATAGTACACATGAAATTTTTAAGAAGAGTGTCACTGAAAAGATAGTAGTGGATAAGTGTGGGGAACTACACAAAAATTTTAATGGAACATTTATTAGCAATGAGACTAGAGCTACTTCTCTACGTAGTGAAAACATATTTTTGACATTATTATATTTTTCGTTTGGATTGTCTCAAATGGATGGTTTTTTGTACTTTATTTCATGAAAAAATTATAGACTATGAATACACATATCTTTCAAAAGATATTTCACTTCAAGATTCATTGGGATGGGATTTTTGTTTAAAATAATGCATGGGTCATGTTGGAGGGTTGGTTTTTGGTTCTTCACCATCATATGTTTTGGGTGTCCTTGTTGTGCATATGGTGGGGTGGCCACATAATATATACCAAATAAGAACCTTGAAACTAATGTAAATGAATTTAAGTCACAAATCAATGCAATGATGAAATTAATTTATGTGATCTTAACTAGGAATACTACCCTCAGAAATTACCATATTTCATACATAGTATAGATGAGGAATACATTAATATTAATACTTTATAATTAAAATTTCAGATTTTTCATGTATATATAGATGTTTATTCTAATTTTTATAAGTAAATAATCATGGAAGTAGACAATTTGGGTTGATATTCACCTCATTATACTCAACGAGAGTTGATATCTTTTGAAATTGAAAAATATTTTTGGTTGATAAATTGGATTATACTAATATTTTTTTACTATTGGGATGATTTGTTATACATTTCAGTTATACATTTTTAATTTTTTGTCTAATGTTGACTATAATTAATACAATCATAAATATATTGTGCTTTATATGACAATGGCATGTCAATGAGTTTCTAATTATTTCTTTTTCTATATGTTGAGATATGGTGGCAATGGTGTGACTTATTAATCAAATTTATAGTACAAATTTTTTTGGTAGTAAAAAATGTTTTGGTAAATTATTTGAGGACAAAAAGTGAAATTGTTTATTTATAGGAATTATTGTGGAAGTTGCTACTAAAAAGTTCATGAAACCTCATTTTACCGGGACTGCTTCAGTTTCTCTAGACATCTTGTGAAGAACCCTGATATAGCGAAATAACATAAGGGTTATTTATTATCCACTATTCATGTACCTATTTTTTGGTAGTAATAATTGATGTGATATTTTATTTTAGATAGAATATTATCACTAGTAATTTGTAGGAATTGTTGTGGTAGTTGTTGCCAACAGCTTTGGAAACTACATTTTACACTAACAACACCATCCTTGAAAAGGTCTTTAAACCTCTAGACCACATATAAAATCTATGTCTATAAATATTTAATATTCCTTAAATAATCCACAGTCACTACACCCCATATTTATTTGTGTTATATAATTATATTTCACTTTGTACATAGATTTAATGATTGAAAATACTATCATATTTTTTCATTCATTTGATTGATTTATTCCGTGGAAAATATTTATGCTAATTGATGCTATAATTTATGATATTAAATAAATTGTTATAGTTTGATGCATGTGTAACTCATGAAAAAATTGTTATATATATTTATTATTTCAGGATTTCTTAAGGGGATACTATTTCAAAAAATCATTTTTTATTTGTTTCCAGTGTCAAGATTTTGGGAGTATTTTCTTGAGGTCTTGAGGAATGTAAATCCAAGGAATTTTCTAAAATATTTTAATCTTATTAATTTCAGGTCCTCTTTTTGGATGGACTATAAGAAATTTCTCTATATATGTGGATGTGGTCTTGTGTTCTTTGCATGGATATGAATTTGGTGTGTGAATACTTGTGAATGATATAAATCAATTTTTTCTCATACTGATAGGTGATTATTTGTGTCTACTAGAATGGTTTTTACAAAAAGAATAAGGAAGAATATTATATTTACTTTTGGTATAAAATTATTGTGTTGGGGGGGTGTGTGCATTAGATGTATTCTCTTGGTTGTGAGTTCCAGTGGGATTGAGACTATTTGTACTTATTTTCTATTGTTAATGAAATTTTTATCATTTGATTAACATAATAAATTAAATATATAATTTTATTAATTTAAAGATTATTTATATCTTAATCATGATAATTTTAATTATTTTTGACATATATAATTTAACTATGTATTTTACATCATCAAAATTTATTATTTTCATAAATTTCATTACCTGCATTTTAAAAAATGCAGCTAAACATCCACATTTCAAAATACATAGATAAATACAGGCATTTTAAAATAATTTCTAAATACCCATGTTTCCTGAAAAGATGCTAAATACCCTGCGTTATTAAACATGGATATCTGTCCATATTTAAAAATGTGGAAAATTATTGACACCTCATTTACCGTTAAAAAATTCAATTAATGTGATTATCCATGTTTCTAAAATGCAGATCTCATAAAATTAAATTGCTGATAATACCAATTTTATAGTTGTGAATCTCCAATTGTGCAATTTTATGTTCAAATTAAGACAATACTAATTAATAAATATGGTATGGAAAGAAAATGACACCAAAAAATTCAAGTTGTTTAGGCGTAAATGTATTACTCTAAAAAAATAAAATAATAGAATTTTTGAAGAATAAAGAGATAAAGGGATCCTTCTTCGATATTCATCCAAATTATAGAAATGTAGATTCTTTAACAAATGTATGGATGAATTTTTTTAAAGCCAATATGTTTCCAGAATTGAGATTTAGATGACTTTGAATACAAGTGAGAAATGGGGGAGTGCATTGTATAATATAATGCATGTACTCAAATGAAATATATATGAATACATGTGTTAAATGGTGGATCACATTGAAAAAATGTAATCTTGTAATCAATTTATAAAGACTTGAAAACCAAATGATGATATTATAATTTATTTGGTATCTTATATTCCAATCATCTATGTCAAATCATGTGATAAATGTTAGAATGAATCCCATTTGACACTCTATGACAAATAACATTGAGATAAAATTCCATTTCATAATGGATAATGTTTAGAAAAATGTTATGAAACTAGACTATACACAAAATAAAAAATATTTTGTGGGAATCATCACCAAGGCTCAACATAAGGTGAATTTTTAATAATAATGGTTATATATAGGTGTAAAACTAAATCCATCTGTCAAGATGGCCTTGGAGGCAGAGACACCCCGCTTCCCTGTGGAAATTTTTTGTTATGAAATGAATACTTTCTACACTCAATTCATTTTGGGTTATAACAACTTTTTTAGAAAACCTTCAAGGAAATAATCGTTGGGTTCCGTGAAAATTGGTGAGAATATTATCATGTTGTCGAGAAAAGAATGGATGTATTTTGTATTTTTTTCCCTCTAAAAAGGGAGATATTTCCACTTATAGGGAGAGTATTTGATTGAATATTTGGGAAAACAATTTGAGAAGTTAAATGGTTTTAAATAATAATTTTCAATGAATTGTTATCATGATTATTATCTCATCCAATTATTCTTCCTCACTCTGATTTAGTCTCGGATGAGATTAGAGTTTTTATTGATAAATCATCGATGCACTCTACTAAGTGGAGTTGGGATTAATATTGAATTGGAAAAAAACAAAATGGGGATATTATTGACACAATTCCATTTTTAGTTTGGAATAGATTTTTTTTGTTGAAAATTACATCTGAGATTAAATGTCAAGATGGTTGTGGGGAAGATATGTTTCTCAGAGGATTGTTATGGATTTATTAAATAAATTAGGTTTTTAGTTAGAAGAGAAATATACTTAAGAGACATATAATACATAAAATAAAAATTTGATAAACAACAATTTTGGGCCATTTATTGGTTTTATACTACAATATATACATTACACCACTAGAGGTGAGCAGATGAATTTCAGTGTCACATGAATTTCAAGTGTCCCAATACTGTGAATGGATTCCTACTCAATAAGGAGTTGACCAATTAATTTTCAATATCACTAGAGTTTTGAGAAGGGCCTTTTCGTGGAGGATATACTATTCAATGATTGGATAAATAAAAAAACCATTACATAGAAATACTTTGTGATATGAATTGTATAAATCTAATAGTACGTTTGATTTGATTTATTCAAATCCTATTGGAGTTTACACCAAATCTATACATTACATATTGGATGGTGTTTTTTAATATAAATGATTGATTTAGTGATCTCAAATCCTTTTAGAGTCCACACTATACCCAAAGGATATTATGACATATGCTTTAATATTTTCTAAATAAGTTAACTATATAATTCCAGGAATTCTGGTAGTTTATGGATGAGATTTATGAACAATAAAAATTAATCTTGCCACATGAAGTCACACCACATAGTAGTACACTATAGAAATATAATTTAATTGAAGACCTATTTTCCATCGTATTAACGAAGACCAACTCAAGGTTATCCTTTAAAAGTAGGATCCCACTTTATAGTATGTGTGATCATGCTAAAATGGAGAATTTGAAATGATACTTGTATTTATATCATAGAAGTTATTCTCGAGTGGGGAAAACATATAGAATGATACCAAAATAGAGAGGAAGAATTAATTGATTCTATCCATTTGAAGTTATGAAATTAGTCGATTTCTATTCAACATCAAACTTTTTTTCAAATCTACTGAACGATAGAATTATAGGGGAGATATTTAGAATCTAATGGGGAAGGATGGATAGGTTTTTAGGATATCTGGAAAATTAAAGCTGGAAAGGGAGGATAATACATAAACTTATAAACATGACATCATCATCAGGTTGTGCATAATAGCTAAATTGAACCACGTGTATTTTCATATTTATTTATATCATTTGAATACGAAACCATCATTGTAAGTGTAGTGAGTTCCACTTGGGATGACAAGTAGTGATATTTTTTTTATATGTGCGAATAATGAGTTTAGAGGGTCAGTGTGACAACTATATTTTGTAAAATAATTATTAATTCACTCTAATGTCTCTAATGTGTAAGCACATCACATTTTCTAGCAACATGGACTAGCCCAGTTTGGGGGAACCAAGTAAAAAAAATTTGTGCTTGTAGATTTCATCCCAATTAGATATGATGTAAGGGATATAAAGAGCCGTTCTTCACATTGAGGGAACCAGATCACATTTGAAGGGCTGAATGTTTTATTCGGTAATAACATGATTAACCCCCCTCAAGGTAATCAATTTGAAAAAAACCAACACTATCATTGAGTTTTTTGGCATTAAAGCCGAACTCAAGACAACTTATTACCATTTCCCTAATATCCTAGTCAATTCCTCACAACACATGTACCGATAAACTCTTTCTCTGGGATAACTTCTTTAATACCACTTTGACTAGACTAGACCCACTCGGGCCCCTGTTAGGCCGACAGTAAGCCAACTGTGCCACCTAAAACCCACCTCTAATAGGCCGTTGGAATAAAACTAACACAAAGTAGACATATCACACAGATGATAGGTATTATCCTAATGAACATGAAAACACACAACTCTATGTATTCCATAACCCTGATGGATAATAAAAACTATACCAACATATGATGTAAACAATGCCTGAAAAAACCTTTAAAAATAAGTAGAGCGTACAAAAGGAAAAAAATATATAAAGTAGGAAAGGGAAAAATACATTTCCAAAAATGAAATAAATGTGTTCCAAACCTAACATCTGATGAGGGATAAGATCCCCACTCTTGAAATTCAGTACCATACAACGCTAGTGACCATCATCACTGAGTACTTTTAATCTCCACCAACACCTTGCCCTGGAAAGGCACCATCTAATTTCATTTCATTTACATAAGACCTCAAACGTGTTTTCAAGACCCATGCAATAGTTAGTTTATAAATCCCTAGTATGATTCTGTGGATTCTGTAAATGGAAGTAGTAGAATAAATTATTTACCTCAACCCATAATTTAATGAGGGGATAATGAATCCTAATAAGTAAATATGTTTATAGAAAGGTCAAATATATATAGAGAGAGTGTGTGTAACAGCCCAATGTTTTGAATAATATTTTGATTTTAGAAAAGGTATTCCTTATTATTTCATAATCATTGAAATTATATAAGTATAAATGAGATGTGACCATTGGGCTTTGACGATTTTATGTCTGATGGTTAATATGATCGTTGGAAAGAATAATAATTTTGGTAATGTTAATTTTTTTTATATATAGAAATTAAAATGGATAATTATTGAATAAATTTGATGGATTCATCTAGTAGACTCGGGCCATATGAAGCCCATTTTTTAGATCATGGAAATGAGTTAGAATCAAAGGGCTTTTATCTGGACCAAGCCCATGTCGAGCTTCATCAATTTAAGATTTAATGAAAAATCCTATAGGAGATGATAAAGTTGATAGAAATCACCACTCGAGAAATGCTTTCTAAGTGGTCCCATGATTCTATCACCATTTAACACTTTACACTAAGGTCCTATTCCGGTGTTTTAAGTGTTATGTAATGAGGCTTTAGTTAAGTTGTGTAATCCATTTGTATACATAAAATTCTTATTATGATAAAATAGTCATCATTTCTAAATTTAGATATATAAAATTTATTCTAAAACCAATTTTTATTTTTTTAGGATGTTTCATACAAATGAATAAAATAGTATTTAAAAATATTTTTTATACATTAAATAATTGATACTACAAAATTATTTTTAAAAAATAGACATATAAAGTTTTATCATTAAACAATTTAGAGTCTAATAATGTCATCATAGTTTTTGGTGAATAGTAATTTATGAATATTAATATTACCCTTATGAATAGTAATATGAACAATAGAATAGTAACCTCACATATAGAAGTATAAATATAATTTAGGCATCTTGAATGGTAATGTGATATAATATTATAAGTAAATTACTATTTTATATATTATTATTTAAATTATTGGTATTTTTCAGGCATATAGGGATTCTACATAAAATTTAAATTTAAATTTTTTATAAAGCCAATTTTTAAAAAGGCGATCATTTTTGGATCCAGAAAATTGATATTAGGTTTGGGGGAATTTATGAGGTTTTTATAAAATGTATTGTTTTGAGTGAATAGTAAAAATACAATTTTTGAGTTTTCATTATGTTTAATGACAGTATAATTATGTAATATTTAATTTTAGATTTTGGTCAACTCTTGTATAATAAAATACGATATCAGGTGTCCAAAGTGTTCAATACCATTTGAAAATACCATGGTCATGCCCATTGTTTTGGAAATACCACTGATGATGTGTCCTTAGAAATTAATAAAAAAACTCTATCTCTTTTACTACAAATACCAATCCATTCCTTCATTTTATTTCATTCAAAATTAATTACCGTAAAATATTTTATATTTCTACAATACTAGGATTCCTCATAATGTTTTATAAATCCCCCAAGGTTCCAATCATTGAGTTTTATAAGCTACTATTCAAGGTAAGGGAAATTTCAACATTGCATTTAATTTCTTGTTCTCTTTATGTTATATGTATTTGAAATTTCTACATCAATTTATTATGTACATTATTTTGTATCTCTATAATTTTTATGGAGTCTTTTATTAATTGGAGACACTTTTCCCGTCTTTTTTTAATGTTTTATAAATTTTTCTTTCTTACTCAGTATGCTGCTAGATTTTTGTCTTGAAATTTATATCTTTTTATCATGAAAATATTTTATTTTCTTTTGTGAATTCAGAAACATATATATTTTCTAGGGGTATTTAAATTTATGTAGAAATGTAATATTTTTATTCTGGTATTATCATACATGAATCCCACCTTCTTTTCCATGGGATTAAAATGACAAAAGGAACTTGTTTTTAATAACATTAAAAAAACACCATGATATTGATACGAAACCCATTTCATTCATTGTATTAGGGATATTTATGTATTTTTTTTTGATTATGATCTATGTTGATCACATTAAAATAAATAAATTTAAATTGTTCTCTCTAAGAGCACTCCAATGCATTGGGTAATGAAATTAATCTCTAGAGTTGAAAATTTTTATGAAACCTTGTTGAATAACCTTAGTAATTTTTATGACTCCTTAGGGGTGGACCTTGGTGGTATGTTTATGAATGTCTAAATTAAATGTAGTATCCACATTTTAATTTATTATTCATTATATTATTATTATTATACAAATATTTATCATGCCTTTACTATAAGCCTCATGTTTTTATTGATATTGTTAAAGATCATATGTAAATTATTTTCTCTATTTTACCTTACTAGTCCTTATGATCTCCCCTTCCTTTAATGTATGTTACTAGGTTATGATATACAGTACTTTTACGTAGTATAGAAATTTCATGAAGCCTCTAAAATGTATTAGAATAATTTTTTTATTTTTTCAAGTGTTATGTTCCTTATCTCCACAGAACAAAATTTTTATGATATTTTATTTGTAAAATTTTAAGAAAAGTTATTTAATAATAAGGTGGGATGTTTTAGTTGGTATCAATGTATAGTTTAGTTATTTTTGGAATTTTGGATTTCAAATGTTTGGGAAGAACCATAAAGAAAATATTAAATGTATGAAATCATTCACGTATTTTGATGAAATATTATGTATGTGGTTTCTGAACAAATAAATCCCTATATCGATACGAACAAGTAGATTTGTCTCTAGTTCAGATATATCTAGGGGTAAAACCTGAAAACACTGCATTGAGCTTGACTTGGATGAGAATTGGTAAATGACATTGGACCTTGATTCACACATAGTTTGAAACACCAAGGGGATATGATTGGTTAATCAAAATATTTTTTATGAATCATTATGAAGGATTTATATGGAAGTATAAATGTTGTCAAAGAATAATATATGTAATCATTGTGTTTTATGACAAAAAAACCCTTCACTGTTAAAATAATTATAAATGAAATAATTTTGTCACTATGTTCTTATTCTTTCAGAAAATGGAAGGAAATTGGATGGGTTGTGAAAATGTTTATCGCAATAGACCTTACGCTGATGACCATCCGATTGAAATTGGGATAGAAACATTCATGAGAATGATGAACCAAGAGAGTGTAGTAATATGGAATAACTTGAATCATAATGAGAGAAAATTTTCACCATAAAGGGAAAAACATTATGTTAATTATTTTATGAATCAATGACCACCAATGTTCTGTGAATATACTTCACATTGATTACAAAATAGTGGATCAGCTCTATCTAAAAGATATTTTCTGTACTCCGTTATTCAAAACATAAGAAGGTCACCCTAGATGTTTACTACTTAGGGGGAGAAGCTATTAAATGGTAGGAACTAATGTCAAACATGAGTCCAAGAGGGGATATTGAATCCATGGATTGGTAATATTTTAGAGGGATCTTATTCAATATATATTTTTCATGTTTGATAAGAATGAATATGGAGAAGGAATTTCACGAGATGAAGAAGAAGAAAAATGGATTAATGGGTAGCTATGAGATGAACATCACAATAAATTACCATTACATATCAAGATTTATTAGTGATCCTAATGGTAAGGTTGATAGATTATATGGTAGATGAAGTCCTCATCTACAAAATAATCTAGCCAACCGAGGCTATGATAGCTATGAAGAGATCATGGGAAGTGCTATTAAAGATGAACTGGACTTCAGTGAGATGAAATAGTCCCATAATTATAGTGAAAATAAGATATCAAAATAGCCAATATTAGTGAGGAAATTTTATTAGGGAATTGGTGGAAAGGGAGTGTAGCTTCTCATGTGAAATAAATGTTGGAAAAAGAATTCGGGGAATTTCCTACTCGGGTGTGGGAAGTGCTGCAAGTGCGGAAGAGATGTACATATCGCTTATAATTGATATAGTGAGGTGAAGCATAAATTTCCCAATAGGGGAATATGGAGAAAGACCTACCTAAAGGCCAAGGCTTCAGATGTGGACAACATGGGAGCTTTGAAAATCACTGTCTAAATCTGAGGGCAGTGGAGGTGAATCCACATCATACTAAACATAGGCCAAGGGAGAAAGGTTGTGATTTTGTTTGTCTCGATGGATGATATTTAATCTCTAAACCACATGGTGGCAGGTACTCTTATAAATTTAGAGTTATCAGTCAAGACTCCTAGTGGGATTATACAATCATAATTAGTGTTTATAATATATAGTATTTACGTTAGGGAGCACAATATTATCGAAAATCTAGTAGTCATTCCCATGATAGAATTCAACATTATACTATGTATAGACTGGATCTCAATGTATAAATCTAAGATCAAATACAAAAGAAAGGAAATATTCTTAGTATTGAATGGAAAACCTACAACTATCTTTAATGGGGAGATATCTCGACTTGTGTTTTGTCCAGAAGCACCACCCATTTATTTCTTTATGGAGTTGATCAGGGAAGATGAAGAAGGAAATGAGGGTATATGGATTGAGAATTTCCACATCATTTATGAATACATTGACATATTTCCTAATGAGTTACATGGATATCCCCCAGAAAGAGAGGTGGAGTTCTCAATTGAACTCATTCCTAGATCACTTCCAATATCTAAGACGGCATATAGGATAGAAAATGTAGAGCTGGAAGAATTAAAGAAACAACTCCAAGATATTTTGAAGAAGAGGTATATTGGAACGTGTTTGTCTCCTAAGGGAGCACTTCTTCTATTTGTGATTAATAATGATGGATCAATACGGTTATCAATTGATTATAGAGAAATAAAGGGGATCACTATAAAGAAAAAATACCATCTTCCATGAATTTATGACATATTTGACCAGTATTATGGGGACTAATTATTCTCTAAGATTTATATTCAATCTTGTTATAATCAATTGAGGAAGAGGAAAGAATATATTTTTAAAATGTCCTTCTAATCAGGATATGGGGATTACAAATTTTTTTATGCCCTTTAGTTTGACTAATGAACCATCTATATTTATGGATTTTATAAATATAGTCTTTAAGGAATACATTGATAATTGTGCTGTATTTTTTATTGATGAAATGAGAGATTTATGACTACACTACAAGGTTCCGGTAGTTTCAATATGTGATGGAAGAGTGTCATATTTCGAAAGGGGTATTACAACCAATACCCATACTAGCATTGATGTGGGACAATATCACTATGTAATGTTTCACTAGACTCTCCACAACATCAAAGGGAAAAAATGTGATATGGTTTATAGTGGACCGTCTCATAGATACATTCCATTTTATCTCTATTTAAGAAGATTTATCCCTTGATCAACTTTCTAGGATTTGTGTGAAGGAAGTGGTAAGGATACATGGAGTTACACTTTTTATCGTTCTTAATCTTTATTCAAGGTTGAAATAAAAATTATGGAGATTTCATCAATGTTCACTGATTACCAAATTGGTTTTCAGTATGTCTTATCACCCCCAGCTGATGGAAAATATTACATGACAATTCAAACACTCAAGTACATACTGAGAACTTTCATAATGGAGTTCAAAAATGGATAAGATCAACATGTCCCATTAATTGAGTTCTCTTAAAACAAAATCTTCCCTTCAAGAATTCAAATGGAACCCTATGAATCTCTATATGAAAAATGATGTAGAACTCATACTTGTAAGGATGAAGATGGTGAGATAAAGAATCATGGTGAATATATTGTTCAAGATTTGATATGAATGGTTTATTTCATAAAACAACACATTAAGGCTGCTTATAGTCGGCAGAAGTGATATGCAGACAACCGTCGAAGGGACATGGAGTTCGATGTTGGTGACAAGGTCCCCCTTAGAATTTTTCCATGTAAGAGAGTCATGTGGTTTGGAATAAATGGAAGCTCAACACTGGGTATATTATCCCCTATCAAATCCTTGACTGCATTAGAGTAGTGACATATCGTCTTGCACATCCTCCAAATATAGATCATTTTCATGATGTATTCCACATATCCCTATTTAGGAATTACATACCCGACCCTTAACATGTATTGAACCCATAAGTGGTACAGTTGGAACACAACATCTTTTATGAGGATAAGCTAGTGGAGATCTTGGATTATAAGGACAAGCTTCTATGCAACAAGGCTACCCACATAGTTAATGTGTTTTGGAGGAACCATAAAAATGAAGCAGCCAAATGGGTACCATATGAGACTATGAGGCATAAGTTCCCACATTTTCTCTCTTCTGAGGGTACGAGTTGAAATTTCGGTGATGAAATTTCTTAAGGGGGGAAGAATGTAAGAACCCAAACATTTTAATAATATTTTGCATCCAGAAAAAGTATGTCTTAATGTTTCATAATCAACAAAAATATATAAGTATAAATGAGATGTGACCATTATGTTTTGCTGATTATTTGAGAGTTGGTTAATATGACTGTGGGAAACAATAAATATTTTTTAACTTTTTAATTATTGTTTATAAATATAAATTATAATGTATAATTAATTCAAAAAAAAGAGTTGGTGACCTCATCCAGTAGACTCGGGATGCACAAATCTCATTTGTGGCATCTTGGGAAGGAGGTAGTGTCACTAGGATTTTCTCTAAACCTTGACCAAGAAGAGATTCAACATGTTAATCATGAATTAAATCTCCTTTGGGAGAAGTTCAAGTTGTTAGAAATAACCCCACAGGAAATGATTCCTAAGTCGCCCCATGTTTTTATCACTATTCCACACCTTACTCTTAGGTCCTATGCAGGTTTTATAAGAGGTTATGTAACGAGAACTTAGATATTTTGTGTAATACTTAGGTATAAATTAAGTTGTTATTGTGATAAAATAAACATCATTTTTTGAATATTCAAATGTTAATGTTAATATATGTTGAAGTTTTAGTATTTTTGTAGGATGTTTCATACAAATGATGAATATTTTTAAAAGTTTATTTTAAATTTTTTTTAGACTTTAAATAATTGATACCATGAAATGATTTTTGAAAAATGGATATACACGGTTGTGATCTGTAAGTAATTTAGAGTTTGATAAGATCAACTTAATTTTTGGTGAATAGTAACTTATGAATTGTAATATTACCCTTATGAATTGTAATATGACCACTAGAATAGTAACCTAACACATGGATGTAAAAATATAATTTAGGAATATAGAATCTTAATATGATATAATAGTATACGTAAAAAACTATTTTAGAAATTATTAGTTAAGTATTATTATTTATTAGGTAAATTATAATTTTACATAAAAATTAAATTTATCATATTCGGAAAATTATTTTCAATAAATGGAGTTCATTTTTGAATTCAGATCATCTATATTAAGTAAGGGTGAATTTTTGAGATTTTAATAAAATGACTTCTTTTTTGGATGAATAGTAAAAATAAAGTTTTTCTGTTTTTAGGGTGTTTATTAACATCATAATGACGTAATATTTACTTTAAAATAATTTTATACTCTTGAGTAATAAAATATGATATTTAGTGTCCCAAGTGGACAATTCCATGGGAATATATCATAGGAAATCGTATGGTTTTTTATATACCTCCGATGAGGTTTCCTCAGAAATTAATAAAAAACACCCTCTCTTTCCTATAAATACTAAGATATTAATTTGTTTTATTTTGTTCCTAATGCATTACCATCGATGATCTGATAGTGTTACCTCCCAATTTTCCCTCCCAATGTTTCATCATGCCTCTAAGGTACCGATCTTAAAGTTTTAGAAGTTACTCATCATGGTAATGGATATTTAAACTTTGATTTTCCATCAATGTTCTCTTCATCTCATATGTCTTTGAAATTTACATATAAAGTTAATATGTCCATTTTTTCTATCCCTCTATTTTATAATGAGTCATTTATGATTGGTGGTCCTTTTTCCCCTCCCTTTTTAATGTTTTCAAAACCCTTTTTTAATACCTATTATGTTGCCAGATTTTGGTCTCAAAATTTCTCTCATTGTATCAAGAAATTATTTTATTTTATTTTTTGAAGACCCAAACCTCTATATTATATATGGGTATTAGAATGGATATAAAAATGATATATTTTAATTCTGTTATTAACATATATCAATCCCACCTTCCTTTCCCAAGGTATTAAAATGTAAAACGAACTTGTTTTTAAGTACTTTAAACAAATTCCAAGATTTTGATATGAAACACATTTTTTATTCTCTATATATTATTTCTGAAATATTTTATTATTATCTATTTGAATCACATGAAAAAAATACATATTAAGGGTTTACCTTGATATTTCTCCAATGTATTGGGTAAATAAGTTAAAATCTAGGGATGACATGTTTTTCGATCCGTATTTGAATATGCATGGTAATTTTTATGACACATTGGGGATGGAATATGATGATATTCTTATGAATTTCTAAATTAAATGTTGTAGGAATATTTTCATATTATTATTATATATATTAGTTTTATGATATTCCACACTATCATCTCTTTATGATAATCCTTATGTTCTTATTGATTTTTTTCTTAGGATCACATGTAAACCATTTTCACTATTTTCCTTAACTTGATCATATGATTACCCTTTCCTTTTATGTATGTCCCCATGTAATGAGATACAGGAATAGTATATAGAAACAAAATTTCAAGAAGCCTTTAATGTGTATATAATTTTTTTTTATGTTTTCATGAATTCTGTACCTTATTTCTAAGACACTAATTTTGATGATCCTCTGTTTGTACAATGTAATGAAATGTTATGTAACAAAAAGGTTGAAATCCATAAAGATAGAGGGAGAGTGGATGGGGGTAGATCTTGATAATCACATAAATATTTAGAAGATGATTCTGGAAAATATTTTATGTTTTGTTCCATCTTAATGCCAGTATCCTAACATAACCTTGAAAAATCCAATATGGGGGTCCCATGCCTAAAACTATCGATGGGGTATAGATAAATAGTAGAGAACCCATGCCTCACATAACATCATAGAAGAGGGGGTATCAACACTATAGATCAAATAATCATGCCCCAAGTGGTTACGGGGGTTCCAAACCTATCTATACTAAGAATTTTGTGGACCAACTCTTTGACATACATGTGTTATTAGTGGGTAATGACCTCAATTTTTCTCCATAAATCACACTCGGGTATCAATGATTTCCAACCATGAAAAATGAAGCTACCTCATCACACCACCCCATGAAATATCTCAGATTCCAAAAAGACCACAATAATCATCAAAGGGGAAGTTCCTGAGGAAGAAAAAATGGTAGGTCCAACTCTGATCCCAAAAGACTGTCATTTGGGAGATAGCTTGTTCTGAGAAATGTACATGATGTGTTTGTTATGGTACATTAGGTGTACTCCCATGTTAAGCTCTTGAAATGTCTACCTATGCCACATGGAATGTAAAAATTCATATACCTGACATGTGTTCTGAGTTACATGACATTTGGGGGTAATTAGTGTCCCTGATGAGTACTCATTATACACATCAAGATGGACAACATTGGTCACAAGGCATGTGGTACTGAACCGATGTTTTCACCCCACTCAGGTACATGATGTGTGTTCTTCTGGAACACATGGAATTTAGTTATAAATTTCAATCATGATTCATATCCATTTATTTTTCTTCATGTTTCTTCTGATTTACTTATTGACCATTCCTGAATAACTATCTATTTATTTCATCCTGCAGGAAACACCACATATATCCGATTCCCATCATCTGATCATCTAAAGTCAGAATCTTATCCCAACAAGAACACATCCATCACAACATAGACTGTAGTATGAGGGTTTTTATCTCATTTTTTATATACGATCAATTATTATTTTACTAAATCCCCATAAGACATTGACTTCATCAATAATCACGTAAAGCGGGATGGGATTGAGGATTTATCAGGATTCGAACTGGACCAACAGTTGAATCACCACCCAATGATATCACATTGATGAATACATAAAGACCAAGGGGAGAAAGGTAAAAAAATTGAGATCATAAGTAGTTATTGAAAACCTTTCTACTGGTTGTAATTTTCAAAACAAACGACAGTGGAGAAAATCCCATGAAATACAAAATTCAGGGCCAAATGAAAATAATTAATTAACATGGTCATGCCAAAAATTGGGAAGAATCGTGAATCCAAAGTATATTATTAATAAATGTCATGAATAAAAATTATTTGGGAAATAATACATAAATAATGATCTCTGTATCATTAATTGATAAAACATTAGTTACAAATGGGACTACATTGTTGAAATTAGTGGTCCTTGTTGATTCTGTTTTTGATCCCATAATCCTCTCTCCCTCGATCCAGGGAATCCACCAATGATGATGTCCCTCGAATATACATGAGTTAATAATAAAATAATCTTGATTTTATATACAGGGTATTAAATAAAATTTCATTCTAGGCTATATAATTAGAAATTGAATATATAAATTAATGAATATTTTATTTATATAATTATCCAATTAATCCCCATAATCATACCACATCTGTTAACTACCACGATCCATGATGTAAATGGATTTTACACTAATCCTATAGTTCAAAATAATTTTGAGATTGATGGTATGATTTTTCATTTCATGAGACCCTATTAAAGAGGAAATGAATTATTTATATAATAAGGCATACATGGAGTTTAATAATTTTAATGATTTTAATATAAAAATATCAGAGGTCCAAAATGATCTACAAATTACATAAATTAGAAAAATGAATTCGAAAATATTATTTAAAATTTTAAAAGGATTAAATAGTAAAAATTAGAGTCAACACACACCGAGTGGGAACTCCCTTGAAATGACATAAACTACAGAAGGGGACACAAGCTAGAGAAATAATCATAACTAGTATATCATTCATCCAAGTTTCCCATATAGCTAAAAAAGGTTATATTTAGAGTACATTATACTATAAATCATAAAAAATTAATCCCACACACCTATATTTTGTTCACCTAATTAGGACCCGTATAACATAGTCCAATGATTATAGGAAAAACATCACCTGCATTACGTAAAAGAGTATATCAAAAACCAATAATGTTGTTAACAATTCTAAATAATTCGTTATATAGTGTAGCCCAATGTATATCAATAAAACCACTTTTATTTGGATTCAAACATATATCAGTCATTTTTTTAAATTAAATTTAATAAAATTAATATTCCTAATAATTTATTAATTAAAATTAAATGCATAAATTCTACATTTTACAATTGAAAACATTGAATACTAATGAAATAATCTTTGAAAAAATAAAATAATTATAAATATTCCATTATAAATCCATTTGGAATTTAGTAAAAATCAGTGAAATTTTATCGAAAACCATGAATGCAAAAAAAATACCTAACTAGAATTTCACAAAAAAATTATTAATATCACCCGTGAAAAAAAATGATTTGGGAAAACATCATGAGAAACAAGAAGGAAAAAAGTTGAAATAAGTATAGATATATTTTATATGAATATAGAAATTTTTTCTGCCCAATCATCTAAAGAATACCCCATAAAATCGATTATATAAAGAAACAGATCCCAAAATCATGATAAAAATGACATTTTTCCTATGAAATAAGGAATCTAGTTTAGAAAATATGTTTACATCATGTAGTGGTCAAAATTAAAATGAAATTTATGACATTTTCTCAAATAAGGAAAAACAAAATCCATTCATGATCCCTATATTAGAGACAATGATAGAAATGAAGAGAATAGAGATGGTGAAGAGGTAAATAAGATGAAAAACCTATCATATAAGTGACATCATGTATCTGAAAAGTATTATCATGGAATAAGTATGAAGATTAAAAAATCAAAGGCTCCCCCACACCACTCAAATGCAGATTTAGTAAAATGTTTGTTGGAATAATAGGTCCCTCCATCTTTTTTCATTGATAAAAGATGAATAATAAGAAGAAGATGGTGATGATAATAATAATTATAGTTATATGAAATGATAAGGAAACCACCTCTAGAAACATTCAATATAAATATATAATAGCTACATTTGTATATTATTTTTCACTTAATAATAATATACAAAAATAAATTTCATATCAATATAATGTCTTTTTATAATCCAAATATATAATAATAAATTTTTTGAATACCAATGTTGTCCTATACACATATACTTTATAAAAAACAAATTAAATATTTTAAACATAATTAAAATTTAACATAATCACCATATAAAATAAATAACCTAATTAAAATATTTCATAATGTAGTTATGAATGATCTCATGATGTCAAAAGAAAATAAATGTAGTTTTGGGTTAAAATTAATTCCTGAATGGGCATCACACACAATTTTAAAACAATACACTGATGATTTTAAGCCCACTATCTCCATATTTACTACACTAAAAAGTTACTCTCCATAGTTTCCCAAAAAATGTATCAACAAGGAATTCCATAATAATTTAAAAAATAAAATTTTCACTTATTCTACTCTAAATGTATTTTTATAATAAATTATTCACAAAATAGTAGAATTGGGGGTGTCACACATAGGTTGGATTTAAAAAAATACCATACTAAATTCACATATGAAAAGACATGTAATGTTCCATCCACACAACATATAGTCCCCTACCCAAGTGAGGGTCCATAAACCATTTTGAATTAAAATGTGTCACCTAACATGACAA
This sequence comes from Viscum album, assembly GCA_963277665.1. NCBI lineage: Eukaryota > Viridiplantae > Streptophyta > Magnoliopsida > Santalales > Viscaceae > Viscum > Viscum album. Next base: position 29,288,096 of record OY728152.1, read on the forward strand.
CAACACTACATTGCCAATTTGAATTCAAAATACACTAATGGTTTAATTATAGATCACCCTCCCTTGTATATTATCATTTGTTTTCTTGCATTGATTTCCTCTTCTTGAAACAATAAATGGAAGAATAACGACTATCTGTATCCCATAATTGAATTCTATATGTCTTATCACTTAACTTAATCAAAACTAGCCTAACCATTTGAAACATTTTCAAAATTGATCACCCATGATCTAATGAAATTAAATAAGTTGACCAATTCATGTGAATTAAACTTTGAATAAAGGGATTTAATCCTTATTTTGAAAGGTAATTTATTATAAAACACATTAAAAAATGGAAAAATATTATAATATACTCATACAAGGATTATTTTTTTCAAACATATTCGTCCTTCAATATAGATGAAAAAACATATTCAAACAATATTCTATATGTTTCCAAAATGACATAAATGCTTCTAGTGAATTCTTAAACCATAAAATTGTAGTTTTTATCTCAATCATCAATATATTAATTCATAAAGATAAAATATACACTACTATAAAATAATTCATTAACAACATTGACATTTATTAGTTCACTAAAAAAGAACTGATAAAGGGTACCCATTTTCAACGTTGAGAGAGGGTAGGATTTATTAATAATTTTTAACATTGATAAAGGTCCAGAATAAAATGAAATAATTTAAAAAATAAAAATTTTAAAACAATAATAATTTTATTAATTAAATAACATTGAAAAAATGGAATATACATATATATAAATTACACATATTAATAAATATTTTGTGTTAGATATAATATTATATAAAATGAATAAAATGAATTAATGAATCAAATTTAAAATAAAAATGGGTAAATTCAAAATAGTATCAAACATTTTATTAAATAAATAATTATTGGTTCAAATGAAAAAAATTTATTGTACAAATATATATATAGATTATAAATATTAACACAGCTCATATATTAAATATAGATATATGAAATGAATAAATTTTAATAATGAAACAAAAAAATTTAAAAATAAAAAATTTAAAAATTATTAATGGAAAATTTATTAATAATGATGAATAAGTTTAATATATATATATATATACTAATTATAAATAGTATTAAATAATATATATTAAATATAAATTTATAGAAAATGAATGAAATGTAATAATTCAAAAAATACTAATTTGTTTTTTATTCTTAATTTTTTTTATTTTTCAATTTAACTTACATTAAACACATGTTACATTGATTTAAAAAACATATACGCAATTAATGAATTTTTATATACAACTCTCACACACATATATTTACACAATTAATGAAATATTATATAGAAACACATATATGAAATATTTATGTAATTTATTAAAATTTTATAATTTCATTAAAAACTAATACATTTAATATATTATGTTTCCTATCGGTCAATTTTTTGGACATATTTTAGTTATTATTTAAGTTAAGTGTTATTTATACATTTTTAATATTTTATTAATTTTATCATTTTCTATTATTTATTTTTATATATTTATTTTCTATGTTTTAGTATTTTCAATATTTATTCATATTTAATTCATTATATATCCATATTATTTGTAATAATATATATTAAATTAATAAAACCTATCCATTATCAATAATTTTAAAGTGCTCTCATTTTTAATTATTCATTTTCACTCATTTTTAAACTGCATGTATTTAAGAATATATATTCATTAATAATTTAAAAAAAAAAATTTATAAATAAATTTATTTATAAATATAAATTTAATATATGTGTAAATTTTTATATTCCTAATTTTTATAAATAAAGAAATATTAATTTTAAGAAATCATTTATATAATAATATATATATATATATATTTATATATTTAAATGATTATTAGATAATAATAAATTTATTTAAATATTGAATAATATATATATTTATATGGAATATAAAGGTTGTGAACTAAGGCCCAATCCCATATGTATTAAAAAGAAGATATGAAGTACGAAAAAACATAAAATCCCACATGAAACAAAAATAATTATTCAAATGACAGAAGAAAAAAACAGAAAAAATGAGCTAAAGATGTCAACCACATGAGTAATGTTAGGACCCAGCTTACCCCTACCGTGAGGGGGTCTTCCACATGGATGTCAACCTTGTTTCCAATGATTCGTCGTCTTCTATGGGTCATGAACCACATATGAATATCTTCTTTTCTCTAAATACTCATTCAATAAAATAACAGCTCTTGTTTTAATATTATAAGAAGTAGATGAAGTAGTATCAGATCCTATAGGAGGTATATAATATATTCAATAGGATGACTTCCGATCAATTTTAAAATCAGAGTCTCTATTTGGACTATCCTCGTTCTGTTAAAACAGAGGAGTAGTGGTTGCACTAGAGGAAGCCATACTACTACATTCACAACTGAAATATTTCCCAAAATATTTTACAAATAGAAATGGTATCTCTTTAGTAGTAGCCTGTACAAAAGATTCAAACTACCTAGTACAGGCAGTTTCCACATTCTGTGACCCATCCCAAGAATTCCTTATATTAATATCTTATTGTATACTAGCAACAACCAAAGTACGAAAAATAAATTCAGTGTCCACTTTAGGTGATCCTTCCTTAAAAAATTCATAATAATATCTTGTGAATTGGATTGAATTATATTTTTAATAGGAGTTTCAGACAAACATGGAAGAATTTGTTGAGAATCTAACTCAAACATTTAATCTTTTTCTTAAATGGGAAATGTATCAAAGTTAACAAAAATGGTATTACTATCCTTGAGTGAAGAGGGTGCCTTAATATTTACCTTGTGATTTCATTTTTCCTATCCTTAATTTGGTGTTCCCTAAAAATCAGAAGTATTAGGAGCATGAGGAGGATCCTCAATACTATCAAAAGTTTCCGAAACCTTATTTACTCTACCATCTCTAGTAGGGACACTATATTTCAAACTAACATGTCCATCATTTGTAAGATTATATTTTAAATTTTCAATTACATGACCAAACCACATAAAATTAACGCATCTCAAACATTTTTGACATTTCTCAATAGTGTGGCCAATATTGAAACACTTTTGACAAGAATCATGTATTTTTTCTATATCAACATGTATCTCCAAGAGAAAATCATTATAATCGATAAAAAATGTGCTAATGAGAGTTTAGAACATAAAAATATCAATAAATATACAAGAAAATCATCCAAACCATTCTTTTTTAAGTTTCTTTATCAAATTTAGTTGGTATCCTAACAGTACTAGCAACATCCCATATGATTTTAGGGTTCCAAATGAAACCAAATATGGCCAAAGACTTAAATCCAGACATGAGTGGATGAATTACCAATAAATTTCTGGTTGAAATTATGTTCCCAATCATTAATATAATTGAAACCTAGTTTGAGAGGAATGAAGACCATTACCCTGGTTCTTACATTCAAACCAGATTAAGGGATGATGATGTGAAAGAAACCCTTACTAATATAAGCAATATTCCAATCACTAAACCCCCAAAAATTAATTATTAAGCTTCAAATAACCTCAAACATACAATAATTAATCCCTTGTTAGGTCACAAACTACACAATTACGGAGTGTTTACACTCATAAATCCACTTCAAAATATGAGAATGGTTTTCAACAATAATTTCTAACGAGCTATTTTTTGTAATTATACCAAATGAATAAGCACCAATGCACATGTCATCAATGAACCTAGAAATGGAGCAAAAATTAATCATTTTATCTAAACCATCTATCACAATATTATCTTTAGCATAGACATATTTTCGATCAACATTACCATTTCTTCAAGGGATTTCATCACAGAATTATCCGCTTATGAGTCTGAGCATATTAAAACCTCCTTAAACAAGAGACTACTGACAACATCCTTCTCCAAGGGGAGATTTCAAGCTTCATCAATGTCAGGAATGGACATCGAACCCTATTCTTTGAGAACCTCATAAAATTATCCAAGGAGTGCTTCACTGAGAGAAGCCATTTTCTCTCTTCAAAAGTGTTTTAGATTCATATTTATTATATATATATAATAAAAAATATATATAATGATATAAATATATAAATATTTTTTAAAAGTATTTCGGTATTTATAAATAAATAATTATATATTCAAATAAGTATAATATTATTATAAATATTCTAAATAATTAATATATTTACCATATTTATATATATATATTTATTAAATATATATATATATAGATAATGATATAAAAATATTTATAATTATAAAAATAAAGTAAATATATTTTAACAATGAATATATTTATTATTTTAATATTCTTTTATATTTATTATATATATATAAATATATAAATATATAATTATATAAATATATTTATAATTATAAATAAATAATTATAAATATATTTGAAAACGTATATTTACTTTACTTTTAAAATAACATAATTAAATTTATTAATTAAAAATATTGTTATTTTAAAATATTATTTATATAAATATAAATAAAAAATTAGAAATTTAAATATTTATAAATATTAAAAAAAATATAATAATATAAATATATTGAAAAAAATTATTTATAATTATAATTATAAATCCTTTATCAGTGATATTGTTTTAGAGCTGATAATGGTTCCTTTTATCAGCACTAAAACTATAGCACTGATAAAGATGTATTTTATTACTTCTTTTTTTTGTGGTGATAAAGATATATCTTTATAAACACTAAAAAATATTGATCAAGATTCCACTTATCAATTTAAGGCTGATAAAAGGTATCTTTATCAACACTTTTTTACAAACACTGATAAAAGTGTCCCTGATCTATTTAAATGAACCATAACTGGAACTGATTCAGTCATCATTTTCAAGACCTCGTGTAACTCCACTACTACCGCACTCCTCCACTATGTTCTCAAAGATGAATCAAGGATAGAATACAAGGTATGATATTTTCTCACTTTCCCCCTCATTGATTTCTTCTTTGGAATCCATGGTTTTCATTTTGGCGTTGTTCTCAACCATGATGGAACCGAGATCTCTTCTCCCATATATCTTATCATGATCAGTTTCTCTCATTTTTCCTCATATTTTCCCTTCATATATTAACCTTCACTCATGTATCTTTCCATAGTTTTGGGGACTCATTTTTTTCATGATTATAGTCATTATGAATTCCTATAGAACAAGATATTTTACTATAGGGTAGGTAAAAGAAGTTTGGTTCTGAATATTTTTGTGCATCGATAGGGGATTATCACATAAATTTATATAATTAAATATTCATTTTTTTAAACATATTCCTTTCACAAACAATAAACAATTGGCCAATTACCTACTTAATATGTAGATCAATGGTATTTATTATAATAATTTTATTTTCCAAAAAAAATTGTATAGAACAAAATATGGATTCAGATATGATATCTTTAGTTCGAAGAAAAAAGGTACCCATATATATTTTCCATGGATTTAGGTCTCTCTGTGACTTCTATTATTCATATAATATTCCAAATTCTCTCTAACTACACTATTATAGTCCACCATGATTTTTATTTCACATGTCCCTTACATTTTTTCAATGTTATTCTACATTGATAGTTATATTTATTTATATGTATAAGTTAATATTATACTCATTTCAATTTAATGTAATTTTTTTAATAAAAAATTGTTTCAATCAATATTAAATCTCACCTTATATTATTTATTTATGGTATTTTCTAGTATAGTTATATTATTTTATTAATATGATAAAAAATGAACACATAAGTTTAGATAATTATATTTCTGAAATATAATATGTTAGAATCCATTATTAAAATTTCATTAAGGATAGTTTTTAATATTAGTGGGTTTAGAGTATACATGGGATAAAGATATTTAAAAAAAATAAGTGGTAGTTTTTATTTTGTTTTTTATACAAATTTGCCTTTATTTTTTAGTTCTAATTAGTTGTAACAAATAGTTTCTCATTAAATATATAAATATCTTATTGATTTACCGTAAAGATAGTTTTTCTCTATTAATCTAACAATATTTAGATCATATAGGATATGTAAGAGTTTATAATGTACAGACTTTAGATTATTTTTTGAAAATAGGGAATTTATTGTTTATTATCATTGAAAAATCTTATTCTTGATTTAAATAATTCAATACCATTTAAATAACCCCATTGAAATGGGGTTTGTATTTTTTTAAACATAACCAATGACAATGAATGGCTATAATTATTTAATATTTGAGAAATCATGTTTTATATTTAATCCTAACCAATTATTATGTATTACACATCCTATAATAAATATATTTAATTTATTGTCATGTTTTTTATTTGATTACTGAATTTGATTTTCATAACACTATATTAGTTATAGTATTTTTATATGTATTTAATATTATATTTTTTAGAAAAAACAGTTCATAATATATATATATATATATATATATATATATTAGAAGTGTAAATATATTCTTCAAATTATTTTACTGTAATCATACTCAGTTATTGTTTTAATTATTAATATATTGTAAAATAAACAAGTAAACATTTATAAATAAATTTTTTGACTGAGGTAACTATATGAATTATTGTAAAGTGTGACATGATTTTTTATAAACATTATTATGTTAGAAAATGTATAAATTATGTTAATTTTATTTAGTATGTCTTTATTTTTATCATTATGTACATTTTTTACTGATTATTTATCTAATATTCTTTTTTTGTTATCTAATAATTTGTTTTATAGAGTATTCATTTGAAAAATATTTTAATAAACATAATATTTATCTTATTTTTTTTAAATATTTTGTTAAATCTTTCCTTATAATATATTCATTGAATAAACACATGATATTATTTGAAATTATTTTTAATATACCTCTCAATGTATTATTATAAAATTTTTATATAGGATATACATGTGTGGATGTGATAATTTTTTATCATATATTATAATATGTTGTGTATTATGTGAGGTCTAGGTATGGTATGTTAAAAGTTTAGTTACTATAGACATATTAGTGATTCATCTAGGGACAGGGTAAGGGTTATGTGAAATTTTTGTTGTTGTTTGTGCTTATTTATTGTGTTTTTGAGAAGTTTGGTTTAACTATTTTTTTATGGAACCCATAGTATGGTTCTTTCCTATGGGAAACAATAATGTTAAGTCTTACCCATATTACAAATGCACTTTTTAAGAAGAATGGATATGCAATACCCATTTCATGATTCGGATAAAATAAGTACATGTGATGGTTATTCCTAAGGGATATTCTTGGATTCCATAGGTCCAAGGTCAAATGTCAATGTACTTTTGATGTGATTATTTATAGACAGAGATAAATAATTTTTTCTCCTCCAATGATTCAAATGTTAACATATAATTAGTGAAATTATTTGAATGTTATGGAATAACCATGGTATAATAATATGGTAATTAGTGAATTAATTGGAATGAAATGAAGTTGGTACATTTGATTATTGTGGTGTTCTGATTATTACAGAATGAAACGACTTGCATTTGAATTTTTAGTGTTACTAATTTGGATATATACTCAAATATAAACATGAATGTACATTTTAAGATCCCTATTAGTATTAACATGTTTATTTTTATTCTCACACCCTACCCATGAACTTCAGTGGATAGAGAGGTATTATATTTGAGATACAGGTGAGGGTAAGGACTAGTAACATAGATTATAGCTGTTGCAGATCAATGGGTCTGATTCGATGTTCTCATGGCACTGTCAGGGAACTTTTAGCATTTTGATATACTATTTAAAATTTTAAATTAAGATTTAATAATTAAAAAAGTATTAGGGGGATTACTTTCACCATCATGATCTTCTTCTCCCAAATAGTTAGAATTTCATTTTTTTTTCTTGAGACTCATCCACCATCTCTTTTAATGTTTCTTGAACTACTTTGAGGAGTAGTGATCCAAAATGATCACCCGTACTCGGTATGGGTTGACTAATGCTAATAAAAGTTCATGAAACATTGGTGTATGTCCAGATGAGATGGAAGATGAGTCGCAAGAAACAAAATTTAATAAAAAATATTTAAGAGATGAATTTGATGAGTATCACAATTGCCCAAAACCTTCAACATTGGATGTATTTTTTGGATAATACCTACAAAAATAGATTAGTTCTTTTCTTAATTTCAATTACCCAATTACTTCATAATGGATTCATGTTAATCTTTTCAAAAAAATGATAATGAAGATAAAGTTAAAGAGTTCATCATGTTATCAATAGAGCTTGAATAAGACCCTTCTCAATTTTTTACCATTCTTCTGTTGATTTTATCAAAGACAAATTAAATTTTTTGACTGCTCGGGAATACAATGTCTTCTTAACATGATGATGTAACAATATCATGGAAGAACAGACTAATCGTAATGAAACTTCAGAATTGTCAGCGGATCAAAAACATATGGATGAAAACAACAACAACAACAAAACATCACAATATTGAATAACATTATTTAGGAAAGAAGTTACAATAAAAAAATAGAGGTTGGTTCGAATCAAAATTGCCAACCTATTGACACCAGCAAGTCAATGTTCATTAGTTATATTGGGGTCACAAGGAAAATGAATGTGTTGATCGATATTTATTCATGGAGGCATGTCCAACCTATAATAAAAGAACCCCATTGAAAAGAAATATCTAAAATGTTATGATATACATTCTCTATTTTAACAAAAAAAATATATAATGAAACATTTATTTAATTTTCATTATACTATTCAGTTTATGTTATCTTTAGAATATTTCCACAATAAAATTTTGGTAATTTCTACTATAAAATCCTATAGACGGTTACAAATTCATCATACCAAGTCAAATATTAGGGATGTTGAGGGGAAAGTAAATTCCCACCAACCAATTCGTTATGAGAAGATTATAAATTATGAAACAAGAAATTATTTCATCAATATTAACCATGAAAAAACATAATTAGTGCATTGAATTTTCTAGTATATTACATTGAATTATTAATTTTATCCAGTTTGATTCAAAATAGTAATTTAATGAAACAAAAAAATAGTGCTAAAAATGAGAACTAGCATCAAAACCAATGTACCACTACCATAATGAAAGAATGGGGTAAAATTCACTAAGGATGAAATTGGTATATATTTTAAATCAAAAATAAATGTTTTATGTGATATGAAGCATCATATTATGATTTCTATATATATAGATTGATGAATCAAAATCCAAAGTCACTTACATCCCATGTCATGTGCTATGGAAGGAGGCTCGTATATTTATGGAGGGTAAAATATTTTCGAGAAACATAATAATAATATAGAAACCATGTTTAAATACGAAATAATAGTTATATATTATGATTCATTACAATATTAAATAATGATATATATTTATGATCATTTATTTTATATAGTTTAGACACTAGAATAAAAAACGACCGTACGAGATGAAAAATAAAATTAGTAGCTTTCAGGTGACCATGAAAATATGGTAATGTAAGAGGATTAGGTTTTGGTGTGTCTCCTCAAACATATTTCAAGAATATAAAACCACATGAAGATACTTATAATATGGTGAAAGGATTGAAGACACAAATATAATCTTTTAATGATATTGTTATCTAGTCTGGGTTGGTATACCAATGTATGAAAAATGATTAAAGTGAAGTAGTGGAGGAAGAAAAATCCATACATGAACTAAAAGGCCCCACTATCTTTGAGGATATTCATTCGCCTAAACCTCATACCTTACACAAGGTAATAAAATTTTCATTCACCCATTCTCATAAATGTGAATCAAGCAACGTTTGATAACTTTTTAATATTAAAATTAAGAAGGGTCCTGTTGTATGTGATTTCAATATTTCAAAACCCATGAACCAACTTGTTACAAGGAGTACGATGTGTAATATATTGGATGACAATATACACCATAAGACCTCCCAAAAGGTCAAATTAGAGTGGGGATAGTGGTAGCTCATGAGATGAATATAGAGTTTCCTATTCCACTTTATGATCTGGATATTATAATAGTCTATGATTATAATTACCCTTCTATTTATTTCACATTAACGCATGTTAGATTATATAAAATTACACTTAATAAAAACCAAAATATGGATAAGTATAATGTATCTTTGAATTAGGTACATTAAATATAAACTTATAACTTTGGATAAAAAACATTATTTAACACTTCGTTGACATGATCATGATATTCCAATGAACATAAAACTACATGAGATAACATGGGGACAAACGTAATAATGGTTTAAGATATAAATCACTGTAAGTTAATAAACAAGGAATAATAATAAGATGATGATAAATTTTATACAATAGTTATATCAATGGGTAATAGAAAGGGTAGTGATCATAAATATGAATAATGAGACATGATATAGAATGGTAATCATAAAGGCAACATGGGAAACGGGAAAACAAATTAAAAAAAATTAAATCATAATACTTAGGCCCGGGCTAAACACGAAAAGACCTCATGGTGGAAAATGTACAATAAATTAATTAGGTAAAATCCCTATCCCAAATTGATATATCATGACACTAAACATTACCCAATGCATTGGAGCACAATCTAGGTGCACCCATCATATTCATTTCGAACTCATGATTATGTGTTCAACATAGATCTTACAACATGCATTGTTCAATAATTATAATTTATTGCATGATTATAGAGTGTGGAATAAATATATTTATTTCCCAAATAAATAAGTATATGTTCATAAAGGTGGATAATCTTGATAGAAAAAAGGTATGATATTCACTACATAATTGTTTTCGTATTTAAAATCACGGGGAAATTCTCACAATATAACGACGTCACATAAATATTCATAAAAATGGTGTATGAGAGTGAAAGGGGTGTCTCATAATATTAAAAAAAATCAGTAATAGTGACATTTAAGGACATGTCTCAACATTTGGGAGTGGATGTATGATTCATAAGTTCATACTGAATCTTGAATAATGAATAGAAGGTGAGGATCCCATACAAAATTTCAACATAGTAACATCATAGGTACGGGTATAGATGGGGGAGGATAAATTCTCCCCCAATAAAATAACATCATATGTTTTTTAAGATAATGATTATAAATTAATGACAATATAACAATTTTAAATTACTGAAACTAATTTCTAAAAATATTCTTGAATTTCAAAGGAGGAGAGGAAAGGTCCCTTACTTGAATATGTGACTCCAAAGTATTAGGAAATAATTATTGAGAATTTGGGGTACATTATAAGGACAATATAGAGTGTGTTAATGATTAATTACATTTTCTAAGGAGTTTGAGTTAAGATAAATTGGATCATGGATGGGTTTATAGAGTAAATGAGGGGGATTGCATTATTATTTTGTTTTTGGACTCTACAAAATAAAATATCCAAAACCACGAACCATCCCTTGTTTTTTCCATGGTTTCATACATATATGAGTGATTAAAATTATATTATTTGTCCACGGTCCAAACTTAATAAAATATTAACATTGTTGATGTGGAGTTGAGTCACACACTTAATGAAATGATTTTAAAACCTTAAAATTTATCATATGTTTGGAGGATTGACAAAGGATTTATAAAATAAATCAAATAAACATAAAATCACACCATTTTAATGGAGAAATATATATTTTCTCAGTTATCATAGTTATATTATTTGTTACATCATTTTGTGGTCATTATGATGTTATAAAACATAAAGTATATTTTTATGGTATTTAATTTTTACACGAAAATTGGAATCTCAAAAAATAATAAAAAATTACATGTTGGATAATTTCAACATTATGATTCCAAAAATTATATTCTTTTTGTCCAAATAATTTTATAAATATGTGAATTTTACTATTTAAAATAATGACTGACATTTAATGAAAATTGCAATTTTTTTAAAATAAGAGTTTTTGAACCAAAATAAAAAATTACATTTGACGTCATAAAACTAATATGATCATTTATATATGATTAAAAATATTTATCAATAATATTTCATTAATGTATTATGGATTTAAAAATTCATTAATTCATTAGTTCATTAATTTAATTTCAATATTTATCAAAACTAAAATTTGAGCTTTATTGTATCAAAATGAAAATCATTTAAAAAGTGACAATAATAGAGTGAAAATATATTCACTATTATATAAAAGTTAATATAAGTAATAATATTTATAGGGTGCTGATTCATATCCCTTTAATAAACATGAAAATTCACTAAGAGTAGGGTGTGCGATGGTGAGACATTCACAGGGTTGTTCATCAAACATTGTTCGGTCTCTGATCTTTATAATCTTGAAATTCTCCCATAAAAAAATTCACCCATGATTAGGTTGTTGGATATATACTTGGTATTGGTCAAGGGAATATCCCATAAATTTTATATCCCTTAGAAGATATGATAAATATTATTTATATGGTAGTATCCTACTGGTTGAGGCCATCACATCCTTTATCTGTGTCGATTTGATTAGTTAAAACCCATATTTAAAATAATCATGTTATTATTGTTAAATAGATATATTATAAATTTTAATGATAATTAATTATAATTTAAAACTAGTTAGATATATTAAAACTAAATAAAATAATTTGTTGTTTGTAAACATATTACTTAATAAGACACTTAATTGAATCATAAAAGGGAATTTTATTATATAAAAGTTTGAGTCATTAAAATATTCCCCACATTAGAAGATTCATTATCAAAATATAATATTATCATAGTAAAATAGATTATGGAAGCACTAATTCTTCACATCCTTCAGTTTCCTTGTTGTTTCTTCAAACTTATATTTTCTCTACAACAGTATAATGAGGTGCATTATCTTATTTCATAGATTTTTTTATGATCTAAGATATTCACGGGATTTTCAGCATAATATTGTTTATTATAAAATTTTAATACTTATGGATTGGGTACATGTTAGGGTTTTGGTATGTACTTCCTCAAGAGGGATACATGGGATTCTTCTTGTACTTGAGATAAGCTTTGAGGGAGTCCTAGTCGATAGACCATTTCTCAGATGAGATCCAGGATCTAAAAAGGGCTGATGTATCTTGGATTAAGCATTCCCTTATTCAAAAATTTCATCACATTTTTATATAGAGATATAAAGAT